>OU015491.1:31225276-31852776 GCA_907164885.2 Dolomedes plantarius
CATAAGTAAAAATAAAAATAATAATAAAAATAACTCTTAGTAGTAATAATAATAAAAAACTAAATAATTAAGGGTATAATAGTCCTAAAATACGGTAACCTAGTAAGTCTGTAACTGAGAATCCACTACCTCCATGGTTGCAAGTTTTGTGACGTCAGTCATCTTGCGGTTACTAGTTCTTAACTTCCACTCTGTCTAGCGCCAGGCTTGGTGTTCTTTGGTTAAGTACTATTATTCAATCTTTATTCAATTATTAATCAATTCTTCTGTTTTTCATGGATTGTACGGTGTCTGAGTGTGTTTATTATATAGCTCATACTCATCGGAAACAATCCATTCGTTTTTAGACAGCATTGACACAGCTGATGAAGAAATGCTGTCTAAAACCTCTTTCATACTTTTCTCTTCATGTTATTTGTTCCTGGCTGCAAGTAGCTTTAGAGCTATTACTGGTTTTCTCTTTCATCTTTTTCTTATATATATATATATATATATATATATATATATATATATTATATATGCATTTGCTTTTGGTACATGTCAGACCGTTCATGTAAAAGCCCCTTAATGTCAGAATTTAATCAGCTATCACATTTGAGAGCTCGAGACTAATAGAGATTTCATGAAAAATATTTAAGGGGAGTCCAAAATTCTCAAAAAAAAGCATCGTATTTATTTCATCAGTTTAAAACATACTGTATAGCTTTAAGAGTTAAAGGACCCAGACCGCACGTGCCTACTATAATAAAATTTAATTCTGAACTGTCTGTGCGTACACTGGGCGAACTGTCTGTGCATAGCTGTACTTCATCCCTCGAAGATCTTGAGACACTTTTTTGTCCCTTTCTTTCACCTGGTAAAAGCGTTTCTGACAAATTATTCCGCCCTCTAGTTAGGCATTCAAAAGCGTCAAAATTGTATTATCCGAGACGCTTTTTTAATTTCAAATTAAGGATGAAGTAATCTGTCACAAACACTTTTCAAGTTGAAAGTATGATAGTGTGTGTGTTGAAATACGTCTCAAGCACTTAGAGACTGTTTGTCTCGGAATGGAATTTTTCACACACGACTGACTATTTTTATAAGGATGTATATAAAATTACCTATAAGGTATGCAATTTTGTACAATTTTGCAATTTTGTACTGCTTTTTTTGGTTCTATTTTCATTAAAATGTCTTCATAAATTTTAATTGACACTAAAAATGATGAAAACATTCTCCCCGGAGGAAAAGTTACTTTAGAATAAACATTTTTTTATATCTTTTGAAGGGATTGATAAATTTATAAATAAAATATTTTAATTGCCATAAAGAAATTGTCTTGAAACCTATTCCATGTTCACAATCTAAACATACTTTATTTAAATTTAAAAAAATAAAAATTGAAATTTAATGTATACAGTAATGCGATTTTCCTGTAAAGACACATTTCAGAATTAAAAAAAAAATGCGTGTAAATATGAAATAATTATATCCTGGACCACTTTAATCCAAATCGGAAAACGAAAAATGTAATAGCTTTTGTTTTCTTATTAAAAGACTTTGTGCGATATTTAAAAAATTTCATTGTCTCAAATTATACTGATTCTTTTTTAAAAAGAATTTTAATTGAGTAATTAGTGGAAATAAATAATTATGGGAATTCATCAATAGCAATTATGGGCTTTAGTAAACATGTAATTAATGTTTGATTGTTTATATTTTTAATAAATTACATGCTATTCCTTTAAAGTTTCAATAGCATTATGGAAAAATTTCAAGTAACTTTGTGAGCAATATTGTTCAAAGAAAAAAAAAATCTGGAGTTATAAAACCTCTTGTACCATGTGCTTGTATGACGTAGTGAGGTTTGAACACAACTGTGATCTCTCCCCCCGCCCCCAGTTAATGTTTCCGCTTAACTCGAATTAAAGGCGTAATAGTAAAAAAGTTGTTGCTAATCAGTGTTTATTTAATGACAGATGTGACAAAAGATTAACCTTTTTCTTACGGGGTGGGATAGCATCAGGGCCCGACTTTGACCCAATGGGGCCCTGGGCAAAGCAGACTTTGGGGGCCCTCTCCAAAGACAGATCCAGAGGGAGGGGGGGGGGGTGGCACGTGCCGGAAATTAAAAAATTTTTCAACCAAGTCAAAAATTTGAAAAAATAATAATAATAGTAAGTGCTAATTAAGGAATTTACTTTTTAATGTTAATAAATAAATTTATGAAATTTTCTTTTGAAATTCAAAATAGATCACAGTCTAGAGTTATTATAAACAACCCCCCCCCCCCCCCCCAAAAGAAAAAAAAAACCTTACGGATGTAAGTGTGCTTGCACTATAGTGGGTGCACTGTGCTCCACCCATCATTTTTTTCTGTATCCGCCACTGCCCCTTTTACTGTGTTAACCCACAACCAAATTTTCAAACATATGTACAACTTAATACTAAATTAGGGGCCCCCATAATTTTGGGGGCCCTGGTCAAGTGCCCCACTTGCCCATGCGGAAATCTGGACCTGGATAGCATGTATCCCAAGAATGAATATACACACACACAGTGGCGCACCCAGGATTTTTTCTTGGGGGGGGGGGGGCGAAATGGATGGATAAAAATATTTATAATGCATGGGGGGGGGCCGAGATGAACGAATAAAATATTTATAATGCAAAATCAGCCCCCCCTGGGTGCGCCACTGCACACACACACACACATATATATAATATATATAACCTCCTTAATGTCCGTTATTAAAAATGGGGTATGAAATTTCCCTTTCAAAAAAGGAAATCAGAAAAATGGGCCCCGTAAGCTAAATGTTAAATTAATATTCTGAAAATAAGTAAGAAGGGCAGGAAAATAAGTCTTTGAAGTTAAAAGAAATACTTTCTTTTTCTGCCCCGCTACATCTGAACAAATTTTTGCAGCCTTAAGTGGTACCGGTGTTAGGAATATACCCTAAAACTAAGTTATTAACATGTAGAGGAATTAGAACTTCTCGAAATCCTACTCTTTAACTGGCCAGAAAGAGATTAGCTAATTTATGTATCAAGATGAGAGGAATATGAAGAAATCACCATGTAAGAAAATATGTTTGATAAAGCATGCACGTGATATATTCAGTAATTTTCTTTAAAAAAATGAAATTTTGAAATGTTAAACTACTATTTATTGGGGGGAAATGACCAGTGAAATTTAGTTCGAATAATTATTATGTAAATTTTAATGTTTTAATATTTTTTATTTTTATCAAAATGGATATTGCACCTTTAAAACTATTTAAATTGACAGATGCGGGAATTTAATAGTTAATCCCATTCTATTAACAAAAAAAAAATTCAGGTAGTCTCTTCTAACGAAACTACCTCGGGTTATTAACATAGGATTACTTATCGTTGCTTACATCTTTTTTTTATTTACAATAAATTCCTACATACGAAGAGAAGGATGAGTGATAACCCTATGCAGACGGTAAGAAAACTAAGTTACATATGTCTACTCAGCCACTCTTGATTTATAACTCGCGACGACGGTTTTAGCGTCATAAATTTTGCTTTCCGGAGGACCGTTATGTAGGAACGCAATCCTACGTTAAAAATTATATGACGAAATAACTTTAAAAGTATTTTCCCCAAAATAGTTCAAGGAAGATAATTTCTTTCAAAAAAGCATATAAGGAAAGAAATGAACCTAATTTCATTACTTTTGTGTCATACAAAGGTTTTTATCGCTTCTATAAAAAATCATCCACTGAAATAAAAGGAATTTGGCCTACGTAATGAAAGTCATTTTTTAGGGTGTTTACAATATGAGTTCATAATATTCTTATTAATTAACTAGCTGAAAACCCGCACTTCGCTACGGAGTACATTCAAATTAAATACAACTGTCAATGCATGCAATTAATGCCAATATATATATATATATATATATATATATATATATATATATATATATATATATATATATATATATATATATATATATATATATATATATATATATATATATTTATAATAAATACGACGATCAATATATACAATTGATGTAGGAAAAAATATATATTTATAAAAAAATCGTAAGGGATATTTTTATAGACAAAATAATGTCCAATCGTCTGCCGCATTAGCAAGAAAAAAATATTTTTTTGTCTATTTAGTTGTTATGCACGTGACGATAAATTTATTTAAAGTACCAGAAAAAGAAATCACGTGATCGGCATTTAATAAATTAAATTCTAAAAATGAATCTTTAAAAATTCACCAAAAATCAGAAAATAGAGGTAAAGATTCGAAAACGATCTCATTTCAAAGGAATTTTTATGATCTTTCTCGTGATACAAATTTTATAACCCTCAAATTATTATTTTAAATGCAAACTTAAAAAAAGTTACTAAAACAGCTTAAAAGTTTAATTTAAAAAAATCTAAGAAGAATTTTTCAACAATCTCTCTTAGTGCACCCCCACACCATAAGAAGAATCACCATGCAAAATTTCAGCCCTTTAGGTCCAGCGGTTTGGTAACTGTGCGTTGTATGTCAGTCAGTGAGTCAGTTACGGAACTGTTTTATATATATAGAAGAGAGGTTACGGAAAAAAAATCCCATTTAAACAGACGAGGAAAATACTCAGGATTGTTAAGAATACATTCTGATAAATAGGTGTCCTCTGAATGTTTTACAAGAGGGTCTGTCCCACCTCATCCCATCTCTAGCCCATCTTCAGGAGCACGTAGGGTAATTTGTAAAATCGACGAAAATATTATTACACCAATTGAAATATTTAAAAAAAATATTTTTTTTAACATATCAAAAAATTTTGTTGACATGGTTTCAAAAAAAAAAAAAAAATTTCAAAAAAAAAAAAAAAACCCCTCAGTCTCAGAAAACATTTTTTTTCTCCGTACGTTTTGTCATCTTCGTACTCTTCTTTTATATATTACTTAAACATAAAAGTCATCTCTTTTCCCTTAAAGCTTAAGCTTTAACAATAGATTTTGAATAACGTCTATTAAATAAAACAGGTCCTCCTCTCTTTATATCTATTTCAAATATTAACTTTTTATAGCCTCGCTCCTCGAAGGAAAATAATAAAAAAAAATACCAGTTCAATCAAAAACACAATTTCTCTCCCACTTACAAAAACGGAAGGAAAAAAAAATCTTTTTTTTTCTTCTCTCCAGTACTATCTACCTGTGCCGGAAAACAGAACATATAAAAAAAAAATCGAAACAAAAAATGTCCGATTTATTCGACATTCTGGTAGCCAATGAAGCCTTTAAGTATCTCGTTAGTGAACACTCGAAAAAATATGTACGTCTCGCCTGAAAAAACAATACTTATATTACGAGACTGAGAAGTAAAGCGAAAAAAAAAAACATTTATAAAAAAACGAGGTCCCCAATATGGTCGATTTGTTTGATGCATATTGTTCTACGGTTTTTTTAACTGGCTATCTCTCTCCCATTTTGTCCCATGCTGCGCAGTGACAATGGAACGAGGAAAAAAGTTAATAAATATCATCGTCTGATTTTTCTCTTTTTTGGGGAAGGGGAAGGAAGAGGAAAATGGAATGAGACGGGGGAGGAGTAGAGATCGAGTGGAGGTGAGTTGTCGTTCGCCCAGGCTTCGTTTCGCTCGGTAGTTTTGAAGGACCTTATCGGGACGGTGAATTGTTTGTCCCGCTCGCTTCGAGGAGCCGGCTAAAGTAGCGCAAGTCACGCGCCTCCGCTACACAATTGTTAACCAGACAGGGAGGTGCCCATCCTTGGCGGGCTTTTGCCGGCAGAAAGCGCCAAGGATGGTTAGTATTAAATATCTTGAGCTTCATTCAAACCTCTCAATAGACAGAATGAGATAAAACAATTCAAAAAGGTGAAATGAAATATACGTCTTAAATCTTCAGAGGCTTATGACAGCCCTTCCCTAATTCGCAACTTGGACCGCATTACCTCATAGTTTTTTAAATATGCCATAAAAGGGCAATTTAAGCTCAAATGAAATTGAAATAAACCTGTTAAGAGGCCTTTTAGGTTGATGAAAGACATGAAATGCTATTTTAGTTGCTAAACTATTTACATGGGTAACCCAAAGGGGGTGGGGTCAATAGTTGTCCAAAATAAATATAAAAAATATGAATGAGTGGAAGTGATTGTTATGGAATCTCTGCCTGTATGTCTTCCTGTAAGCTCTGCAATTCCAAGTGAGCCATATGAAATTTGGTTTGTTAAATGTCTTGATTTGAAATGCCTATAAATTTTATATATAATACACCATCATTTTTTTCCATCTGTTTTGGTTTGACTTTTCAAAATAAATTTTTTTAAATAAAGTACAAGCATTTTTCATTTAATTTATTTCGCAATCAGGGTAATGTAGGTCAGTGGTGCGCAAACTTTTTTCTACCGCGACCCACTCTCTTTAAATAAAAAAGGATCTCTTGACCCCAATGAAAATTTTTTGGTAATAGCAATTTTTCCAACATCATTAGGAAAATGTTAAAAGCAAGAAATAAGCAAACTTTGACAAACTATTTTAAAAATAGATGAACTGTAGATTTTGGGATATATACACTATCTACCAATAAGTATTTGGACACCCATGCAAATAACAATATCTGCGGTCCTGATATACTTCACGCCCTCTGCCGTTAAATATCATGTAGGAAACAACATTGGCATTAGTCTCATGCAAGATGCCACGAAGTGAAGAGTTATCTGATTTCGAGAAAGGCGTAATCGTGGGGTATCACAGAAATGGCCGATCATTAAGGGACATATCTAGCGAACTGAATAACCCAAATTCGACAGTGGCCTATGTGATTCAGAAGTGGAAGGTGAGCGGTGATTGTCGGAATGTGCCCCGAGTCGGTAGATCCCCGATACTGGGAGATAGAGACCAACGGGTGCTGCCCAGAGAAATTCAGAAGAACCGTACCCAACCGATAGTCCACATACTCTAGGAGTTTCAACAGGCCTCCGGGAGTGTTGTTTCGATGAATACTATCCATAAGGAAGCATATCTGCTTGGTTTTCATGGTCGTGCTGCCGCCCATAAGCCTTTGATCCCAAAGTCCAACCGCGTTGCTCGGTTAATGTGGTGCAAAGCACGTCGAAAGTGGACCGTAGATCAGTGGAAACGGGTTCTCTGGAGTGACGAATCAAGGTTCACCCTCTACCATTCGGATAGCAGGGTCTGGGTCTGGCGTCTGCCTGGAGAACGCCTCCTGCCAGAATGCATTGTGCCCACAGTTAAGTTCGGTGGAGGTGGAATTATGGTCTGGTTTTTTTTATCCTGGTACGGACTGAGACTCTTGGTCCCAATTCATGGTAAGCTCAACGCCGACGCCTACTACATTATTTTGGATGACAGTGTGCTTCCTACGTTGGGGCATTTTTACAGGTTGGACCGATGTTACTTACAGGGCGACAACGCCAGCTGTCATGTTGCGAAGTCCCCCATGGATTGGTAAGGTGTTAATGGGGTTAACCGAATGAACTGGCCTGCCGAGAGCCCAGACCTGAACCCTATAGAGAACATCTGGGACTAGTTGGATCGCCGAATTAAGGGGTGCAACAACCGTCCAAAATCGGTGAAGGAACTTACATGTCTTTAAGCCGAGTGGAAGAAAGTACCATTAGCTGTCATACAAGGACTTGTGGAAAGCATGCCCCTGAGGGTTGGGGCTGTAATTGCCTCTCGTGGAGGCTCTACAAACTATTGAATATGAATAAATTTTGTTTTTCTTTTCTATAACAGGTATCCAAATACTTATTGATAGATAGTGTATATCTACTCAGCAAAATACAATTAAGATCTTTGGCCACCCTCTACACCTGTCTTTGTTAAATCTCGTGTGACAAAAACCTCTTATTTAAAAACTAATATATTATAATGAAAAACTATTATTTGTATTTCATTTAGGTAAAAATGAATGACCATTAAAATTAAAAAAAACGAGCAGGATTTTAAAATTATAAACTTTTAATTAAAACATTATAAATTAGAAACTTCATTTATCAAACTGAAATAGAAATAAATAATTGATAAGATGGGAATCCAGACCTCATGTATTATTTGTACCTAATTTAACAACATAATATCATATATTTTTTACCAAAATAATACTTTTTAACTAAAAATATTAAAAGTTTTCAGTTATAGAAAATTTAAAGTGAATTTTTTAATTAAATAATTCAGTATGATATAAATTTACTTCAAAGTGTAAGCAACCTCTACCATTTTTTTTTTGCGACCCCCCTTTCGGTCGTTATCTACAGTTTGGTACCGCTGATGTAGGTAACAAACAAAAACATGCAATTTAATGTATGGCATTTCCTAGGGTTTAAACGTGTAAATTTTCAAAGAGATTCACTTATAAGTTAAACTTGGACTTTCAAAGCAGGAAAAATTTTAACTCTATTGTTAAGTCATTTTGCTGTTGAAGAAGTCTTAAGAAATGCCTAGTTTCTTACCCAGTTTCCGGATTAATCTTCTCTAGTTTAGGGTCTCTCAAAGTCAGACTCTCAATGAATATAAATTCTTCTTGAGAACTGGACACACGGTATTTTCAAGTTGGATAAAGTTGTACCTTAAATTCCTCTGAATGCAAGAAATTACATAATTCACAAGCAAGTTAGTAGTATTTTAACCGAAAAAAAAAATTATAGCTGAATTGAAAATAATCCGTGAGACTGTGTTCATTATATGTAATAGCAGAGTATGCCTTTTTATGAATAAATTTTGTATTTTAAACGGTTTGGTCTAATTTGATGAATCTGTATACAGTAGGTGCAAAAAGTAGTTGTAAATAAAGGTTTTCTCATAACTCGTAGAAATAGGTAAATATTTATTTAAGATCACGTTCTATTACAAGTATTATAACACAAACCTAAGGATGAAAAATCTAAAAAATTGATAACTGGCAGAATTATCGGTTGAAAATACAAATTTTAGGACGTATAAAGTGATTAGATGTAAAATTTCTAATTTAATTATTAAGACAAAACAGAAAACTGGACTTCTTAGTTTAATTCTTATATAAAAACTACATAAGCAAGGACTATGATGTTATACTCTTTGAAATTTTTCTGATTAAAAAGATTTCTCCTAAAGTGAGTAAGCTATGAGATTCTCACTTCATTTGGAAGCAAACGTTATCACGACATCAGCACAGAAGTTAGAAAATGTTTCTTCACCGTTAGATATGTAATTAAGATCTATATGAAGCCTATGGAACTACAGCATAACTCATTCGGGTCATTTCCAAAAGTTATCCGACAGAGATCGTCGAAGCATTGTTGTACAATTGCAAAAAACCCCATGAACGAGTGTTTAAACATGTTCTGAAATCATTTCTGAATCAACTGGTAAACGTGTGTGTACCGAGTATGATTAACGTTTTATATATATATGTATATATATATATATATATATATATATATATATATATATATATATATATATATATATATATATATATATATATATATATATATATATATATGTATATATGTATATATGGGAGTGATAAAAATGATAGATTTTTAAGAAGCTTTTTATTGACATAGATCGTATGCTACTAGAAATCGTAAAGGAAATCAAATAAGCAAAATTATGAGAGTAAAAGTCTGTGTCATTCTCCAATACAATTCTAAAACTTCAAGTCTATCGGTTTCTAATTCGACTAAGCAAAAACAATACCCAACGCACTATGCTTTTCAAATTACTGTAATTTTAAATCAGGAAAAGGAAAATAAAACATTGTTTATCGAAAACAAACCATGATTTAACTAGACATAGGTTTTCTCCGGATGAATTAACGGAATATCTCGGCATTAATATATATTTAAGACTTGAAATATGAATCACTATCTTCTGGCAAAGTAGGCTCATGTGTCATTGAAGTGAACATTTTTTTATTCTCAGTGATTCTTTAAAAGATAACTATTGTTACGGTTTTGTAAAATTGAAGCCTTCAATTTCTTATTTCAAATTATTTCTTACAAAAGCGTGCAATGTTATGAATTATTATGAAAGAAACTAGAAGTAATGTAGTTTTCTTAATGCTTGTCAATGAAATTTTTATATTAATATTAAACTATGGCCTGTATAAAGTTTAAGCAATTTTTCACCAACCAGCCGAACGGTTTCTTTCTGTTACGTTATATTCTTCGACAATGTTACACACACACATATATATATATATATATATATATATATATATATATATATATATATATATATATATATATATATATATATATATATATATATAGTTCCATAGAAGTGTGAGATATACTGAATAAACCAACACTCTGCTAGGTTCAAAGAAGTTTATTAACAGGTTGCGAGCAGAAAGGAATCACACTACTGAACTCCCCTCAGCCCGAGGGAAGTCTGTTATATACAACTTAAGAATTTTCTAGAAATAAAATAAATTAGCATAACAAATTAACATAAACAGGAACTTTCTCGAAATTTTGAGAAAGGTAAAATAAATTAGAATGAAAGTAAAACCAG
Organism: Dolomedes plantarius; assembly: GCA_907164885.2. NCBI lineage: Eukaryota > Metazoa > Arthropoda > Arachnida > Araneae > Dolomedidae > Dolomedes > Dolomedes plantarius. Next base: position 31,235,779 of record OU015491.1, read on the forward strand.
AAGTTACTGACTGGATTCGAACAGACGATCTGTCGGTTAGCAGTCCACTGAATTAACCATTCAGCCATGCTACTACTTGCAGTTACTTTCGGAATGTAACATTACCCCTCATATAGAAAAACAGCCTCGTTGTTAAATTGCGGCTTTCGTTTAGGAACGAGTTGTCGGGCCGGTAAACTCTGGCCGCCGTTTCTTAGGAAAATTCGAATCTTGCTCGGAATGATTGTTTCCATACGGTTCGTCTTCATCGTGTGTTGTTGTGTCATCCCTCACAGCAATTTCTTGGGTGTCCGGATCATAGTATGGTTTCATTCGAACCACATAAACAACATCTCTAGATTTTCGTCAGATTTTCGTCCTCTAGATTTCGTCTTTTTTTGAAGATGGGTCGAAATCTTGAACTTCATAGGTAACCTCAGATAATTGCCTTAACACTTGATAGGGGCCGAAATACCTTTTGAGGAGCTTTCCGATAGGCCAACCTAGCAAACTGGTGGGAAAATCCATACTGAATCTCCTGGTCTATACTTTACTGCTCGATGTTTAGCGTCATTAATCCGACGATCTTTCTGTTGAGCTTCCAGAGTTCGCACACGAGCTAACTGCCTGAATTCTTCGGCTTTGTTCATTATTCGGTCAAGATAATCCTGTGCCGTCCGGTGAGGACTATAAGGAAACATGGTATCTAGGGTTGTTTCAGACTCGCGGCCATGCAAGAGATAAAAAGGTGTAAAACCTGTTGTGTCTTGCCATGCGGTATTATAAGCATACGTCACGACTGGCAGTATTTCGTCTCAATTTTTCTGTTCGACATCAACGTACATTAACAACATGTCTGCTAACGTCTTATTGAACCTCTCAGTCTGACCATTAGTTTGAGAGTGGTACGCCGTCGTCATTCGGTGGTCAACATTGCAGAGTCTCTTAAGTTCTGATATTAGCCTGGATTGAAAGGCTTGTTCTCTATCGGGGATTATAGTCCTCGGTGCTCCATGTTTCAAAATTATTTACTCAATCATAAACTTTGCGACTTCAGGTGCTTCAGAAGACGATAGAGCTTTTGTAATGGCATACTGAGTCAGACAGTAGGTACATACAATTATCCATTTGTTTCCACCTAGATATTTAGGAAAACGGCCTAGCAGATTCATACCGACATGATGAAAAGGTTCTTCCGCTGGCGGTATTGGCATTAGTTGACCGGATATTTTCTGGGGGGCATATTTCCTCTTTTGACAGTTGTCATTGTTAAGGGGATTTCTAGAAAGAGTATCGGCGTCTAGGTGATTTTTTCCACTCTTGTATACAATGAAGATATCGTATTCTTGGAGCCTTAAAGCCTATGTAGCTAAACATCCTGATGGATCCATTAAATTAGCGAGCCAGCACAATGCAAATTGATCAGTCACAACCGTAAAAGACTTTCTAATAGATAAGGTCGAAACTTCATTATTGCCCATACGACAGCAAGACATTCCTTTTCGGTAGTTGAATATTTTTTCTCTGCATTTGTTAGCGTTCTAGATGCGTAGGCTATAACTCTTTCTTTTTCATTCTGCCTTTGGACTAACACTGCACCAATTCCATAACCACTAGCGTTCGTTTGGTAGGACCCCCTTCTTCAAACAGACTTAATAAAGGTTCAAAAGTAAGTGCTGACTTCAGATCGTTGAAAGCTCTTTATGTGATTGGGTCCATACAAACTTGGAATCACCCTTTAATAACATTTGAAGTGGTTACTCCCTATAACAAAAGTCTTTAATGAAGTGTCGGTAGTAAGAACAGAGCCAGGAAGCTTCTACCATCATGTACGTTCTTTGGTGTAGGGAAATCATGAACAACTTTTATTTTATCGGGATCTGGTTTCACACCCTCGCCAGTTACTAGGTGGCATAGAATCTTGATTTCCTTTGCACCGAATACACACTTCCTGGGATTTAAGATGAGTCCTGCCTCTTGTATACACTTAAGAACACAGTAAATCCTCTCAAGATGTTCAGTAAAAGTCTGAGAGAATACCATTATATCGTCTGGGAAACAAAGGAACATCTGCCACATAAGGCGACGCAATGAATTATCCATTAGTCTCTCTAAAGTTGCTGGGGCATTGCAAAGACCGTATGGCATTACTATGAATTCCTACAAGCCTTCACTTGTAACAAATGCGGTCTTCTCTCGATCTGCCTCGTCCACTTCGATTTGCCAGTATCCCGAACAGAAGTCCATTGAAGAGAAATATTGCGCTCCCTTTAAGCAATCCAGTGTGCCATCAATACGGAGTAAGGGATAAACCTTTTTCTTTGTAACTTCGTTCAAGCGGCGATCCACATAGAAGCACCAACTGCCATCTTTCTTCTGTACCAAGACAACTGCGATGACCATGAGCTTTCCGATAGTTGGATTATTCATCTCGGTAGCATTTTTTTGGCTTCATTATGAATTATTCGCCGTTCAGCAGGTGATACTATGTAGGGTGTTTGGCTGATGGGTGAATGGTCTCCGGTATCGATTTTGTGACTAATTTTGATTCGGCATTGACCATTCTTACCTTCATTCAACGCATTTGGAAATTTCTTTAAAATATTTAACAGTTTTTGCTGCTGTTCGTCGGTGAGATTCGGCGCTAGCATCGGTGTGCAATCGACGGATCTCGTTCCATCTTCAGCGATATCTTCATACGAGGGTGATGCTGACAGGTCATTGACACAGAAAGGATTAAGTAATTCGGCATGACCTATACAAATACCTTTAGGAAGGTGTTGCGCGTGATTCAACGCATTAGCAACCCACAGCTCTCCGTTTCTATTCAGAAGTGTGATGAACATCGACGGCATAGCTAAATCTTGGTTCAGTAACAAAAATTTATTGCATTAGACCATGACGTCAATGTCCTTGTGGGCTACCATAAGAGCAGTTACTTGTATTTTCATTATGGAGTGGGCAGGAAACAATCTTCTATGGCGAACATACCCCATCTTTGTGGAAGGGGTGACTCGGGCATAATTTTGTCATAGGTTTTGTTTTAACCTGTCGGCTATGCATGGCCGAAATGCACACTGGAAGGAAATATAAACGAGGAGTTAGTCTAGAATTTCATTGGTAACTGAGAATGTATACTCAATTTAGCCCCCAAAGGTAGATCGCAGATTGTTAAAGGATAAATTTACAATATTTTCATTTTCAAGAATTTTGAATTTCTCCCAACAGATCATTGAAAACATTGGATTTTCATTTGTACGTTGGACTGAGCCTAATAACAGTCACCAATATAAATTTTATGTACCTCTTTTGGGATTTGTCATCTCTCCAACGATTTTTTGATTAATCTATGTTGAAGGACACAAATAGATCAAAACCCAGTAAATCTCAAGGAAAAAGATTTTCAAAGTATTATTCAACATATTTTTCGGGTCATAAGACGCACCGCACTATAAGACGTTCTCAAATTTATGGGAGGGTTTTTATAAAAGTATTTTGTATTTTATTAGGTATATAAAGATATTTCCTATTTTATATAACAAAAATATATATGTTAAATAATATGTGTAATATATATATATATATATATATATATATATATATATATATATATATATATATATATGTATATATATATGTATATATATATGTATATATATATGTATATATATATATATATATATATATATATAATATATAAAATAAAAAATTCATTTTATTTTAAAGTTACCTTCCGACCATAAAACGCACCCCAATTTTAAGTCGATATTTGTATGTAAAAAGGTGCGTCTTATAGTCCGAAAAATTCGGTAGTTTTGAAGGTTTTCAAATCTTTTGAGAATGTATTGGTCTTTTTCGCAGCCCTTCTTTTATATGCTTTACAGAGGAATTCTGAGATAAGGTGAACAAAATGTTTGCATCACGAGAAATCAATTTTTCAAAATCCCACATCAAAGTAGCACATTTTGAATTTACAAGTAGTCGCTTATAAATTAAAAATGTGCAACTTTGTTATTTATAGTACTCGTTGTAAGTGTTAAAAAACACGAATTTCCTATGTAGTAGAATTTAATTTTAGATTTAAAAAATAGATTGAACTGATGTCTTTTTTTAGAACTACAGCCAAAAATGATGTCAAACAGTCAGTTGATTAGTCTATATCATGTGATCATTGTTTGTTCCCATTTGATCACGTTGAGCAAATCGCCAACTTGGCGTTTCTCCGTACCCCGAGCCTGAAAACGCTCAAATCCAAAACGATTCTTTGGCGGCAACCCTACTGCCAACCAAACCACGATTCTCACTCTCTCGAGAGTAACGACGGGACGAAAATGCCCAAACAAAACTCTCTACACAAGAACGGCATCTCCCACTGTATCCACCTCTGAGAGAGTAGAGGCGCATCGATATCAATACTTGCTAGGTACACATCCATATATTTATACCACGCCCTCGGGCGGAGGCACTGGTTTTCATGGTACAATGGCCAATTAACCACCGGGAATACAGAACCTATTAACCTCCTCGCTCTATTCAGAGGGCTTCTTCAGCCGTATGAGTAGCTGATGCGTTCGGATATTTATTGGAATATTTTCATGCTTTTTCTCCACTCAGTTTTTATGTCGAAGCCACGGGTTTATCTACGATCGCTTTGATCTTACTTTGAGCTCAGTGGTTAAGTGGGGAAAATTTCTGTCTCTCCGAATAAAACGATTGTTTATATTTATTTCTTAATATTTAGATTTTTACGATTGGCATCATTCGCGTGGTTTAATCCGATTCGGGGAAGAACATTTTTGCTCGAGTTCAAAGCTATGTTTGCGATTAAATTGTCATTTTGGGCGAAGAGGGGGGAAAAATAACGTTGTTAATAAAAATGAAAATTGCTTGGAAATTTGAATTTACGTATCGTTACTTCTTTTGAAAAGTAAAGTGGATTTCTGTTTATTCGCGTTTTTGGGGAAATTAAGTGCCGTTTGTCTATGCAAATTGAAAGGTCGAGAGTTTTTCGTTTCAATCGGATTTTAAAAGGGACTTAGCTCTTTGTTCGGCTCTTTTGTTTGATAGTTTGTCGCGTTATGAAGTAAAATGTTTGCGCAGCGAGCATGTTTTAAGTTGCTGAAGTGGTTATTACGGGGAAAAATTCCATTGGCTTAAAATAAAAGACTTTCTTTCATTTTGTTTCGCTTGAAATAATAGTACGGCTTGTATTGAGAGGGTAAAAAAAATGGAGCCAGAAATTGGGTGGTTGTTTAGAACTTCGGGCTAATGATGGGCATTTAAAATACTTGTTTTATAATTTGAAGGTTTTTAGAAGGTAATGAATAGTTTAATCTTAAGGAATAATATTTCAAAAGGTTTGATTGCAAGATATCAGCCGATCATTACAAGAAAATACCCATTTTCATGAACTTATACTGTTACAAAAGCTTCAGTTTTAATTGTTATAGTTCTTCTTTGTGGTGTAATGATACATATCTGCGCAAGTGTTTGTACTAAGATCTATTTCTCAAACTCTGTACGCTTTTTTTATTGGCCGCAAATTGATTGTAACGTATTTACAAAGGAAGCAGGTATTGAACTGGCCGTAAAATTTTAGTGATATCAGTCATATTAAATGAAAATTGAAAAAAAATTTTTTCTAACATAACCCGAGAAAAAAAAGGGCTACGGTATTTTATGCGGACCGGACCGCCAAAAAGGACGATTATATGTGACTGTAGTAACCCACCCCCAAATTAATGCGAAGAAAGTCCCTCCTTATGGCGAAAGTGGGAGTTGTCTTTCTGGCTTCTTAATAAGGGATTCATGCATTATTCATGATTTATGCATGCATTATTCCTGCATTATTCATGCATTATCGGTGCATTATTTGTACATTAAGAAAAAAAAGGCTTGAAGACGGTGTGATAATTGTTTGCTGAATATATTGTATAAAACAGGGAAATATAGCTATAATCTTTGAAACAGAAAAATATAGCTATAATCTTTGTATAATTATTTATTAAGAATCGGGAAAATCCCGACCCGCCTCTGAATATATAATTAAGATAGACCCCCCAAAAAATCCCACCTCTAAATAAAAAAACCCACGAATGGACGCTCCTTTGAGTGGGGTAATACTTTTCACGTCAATTTCGGTTTTCGGGAGCGAAACTTCGCCAAAACCTCTCCGAAAAGGTCCTGATTTTGGACCTCAGCCAAAAAAAGCATTTATGGAAGGAAATTTGCACCGGGGCAGTATGTTTACATAACAGTGTAATTGTAAAATAAAATATGGGTAAGAAAGAAGGAGATTATAACAGGGAGCAAAATACAAAGAGAATTGGAAAGAAAAACCATAATAGAAATCAAGAGAGAAATATAAGACAACGACTCAGTATTTGAGGGTCACGCCCAGGCATTTCCTCTTCGGCCCATGACAAAGAGACAATGGTGTTAAGCCTCTTCATCCTGTGGAGACAATCATGATCAACATGGGAGCTAAGATAAATATTAACAGATAAAATAGGAAACGTAAACAATGATGTTTACCAAGTCATTTAGGTAATCCCTAAACCATTTAGATTACCACATAGTATAATGATATTTAAGAACAATCATAGAATATTTATTATTATTTTTGATGCACAGAAATTTATGTTTACACGCCTAAAATAAAAAGATACGAACTATATGAGGCTAAAATATATGCCAATATGTTAATTTAATAATATTTGGAATGCAAATTGATAGCATATTAAAAGAAATTTGTAACTATTTTAAGTTTTCCTATGAAAGGAATAAAAAGATGATCAAAATTTCAAGACAATTATTTGAAGCTGTTGTGTTAATGTAAAAAAAATGAATAGTAAAGTTATTTAAATTAAAACTTATTAAAAAATAAAACTATTTAAATTTACTGTCGTGGCTTAAGGATGCTATGTACTAAGAAAAAAAAATCGTATTTCCCTTTTCCTCTTCTTGCAGACTCTTGTGGTGGGAGGAGTCCAGTTGACAGTTCGAGAATTCCATCCCACTTAGGATTGACATTTTGAGGGATTGTAATGGCTCTCTCTCTATAGGGGGTTAAGCGCTGCTCCCAAATTTTTTATTTAAAATATATTTTTGTCAACTATTTACAGGTACATAAATGCTGATAATCAAATAAAACTGGTATTGTCAGATAGCCTGAACTTTTCTGCAAAGCGCTACAGGATTCATTTTATAAATTTCGTCCACCGAAGGAATTTATGAGCGTTTAAAACACACTATACCAGATTTTTCCCCGAATAATTTAAATTTTAAAATATTAATTGCATTTAAAAAAAAACGAAAAATGTACACAAATGTAAAATTTCTTTCTCTATGACGGAGTTTTAAAAAAAAAAATCTTTGAATCCAAGTCGGCAATCCGAGGACAAATTTTCTTCATAGGTTAACATTGAGGTGAGCGAATCCAATGGGGTTAGTACGTAGCAGCCTTAATGTAATATAGTAGTTATAGTAAAAATGCATTTAAAATTCAAGTAACATAATATCTGTGTAATTTTTAGACTGTGTTTTGAACACATAACGTATCTAGAGAGCCAAGTAAATACGTTGCATAAGTTTATGCTATTTACATTACGTCCATCTGCCTGTTAAGGCATTTGACTGTAAATAGGATAAAGCCTTTAAGTTGCAGCTTTAAAATATGAGGTTCATGTGAAAACAATGAAAGGGGTGTAACACAACTTAATAGCCTTTCTGTATGTCTTAATCTCTACTTGAACAAAAATGTTTTCTGTGAAATGCAGGGCTTGCCGCTACCAACTGCCAATCTTCTTCACCAACTTTCTTGAAGTAAAAAAGAGGCATTTCCGATAACTACATTTTAATAATTAATGGTAACTCCCCCCAAAGCATTGAATGCTGTCATGTAAAGTAATGAGTAGACTATCTTAATATTATTTATTGTTTTTCGTAAAAAAAAATTATTTGTGGAAGAAGTGTAAGGATAGTTTGGTCCTATGAGGTTATTTCACGAAATATGCGAAAATTTTTGTAGTAAAACACCTAGGAAAGATCCAAAGGATGGAAAGATTCTAAATTAAAACCACACATTTCTAACATTGTTTGCAGGGACCAAATAAAATACCGCGAGTTGCATGAGTGGCAATAATTAAACATTTCATAACATTTCGATGGTATCACCGCTTGCATACTGATGACATCACTGTATATCCATTTTGCTAATTCGAAACGCACTTAAGTACGGAACTCAACTTCTGACTAAAACGTACGCCCTTTAAATTAGCAAGAAATGAAACCTTATTAGGGGGCAGGTTGAAAAGTTTAGGTAAGACTACCGAATTAGTCGACTCAAACTTATCATCGGATATTGTTTTTGCCGTCTGTAAACAAACCTGGCAGTGAAATAAGTTTTAAAGGATTACATTTGAGATTTGGGTAGAAGGCAGCGTTTATGTTCCCGATGTTTCCATATTTCAAATATTCAGAAATTTCATTGCGTGTGTCGATTGAAATGAAATATGACGTTTAAAAAATAATTAAAATTATTTTGAATTAATATTAAGAAATGGTAGAAAAATTTTAAAATGTTAATGATTTAGGTACTTTAAAAAAAAATAACAAAAAAATAAATAAATAAATAAAAAAAAATAAAAAAATAATAATAATAAATTTTTTTTAAAGAAATGTCAGATGATGGCCGAAGGGCTAGGGCACTGGCATTCAGTACCAAAGTCTGTGGGTTCGAATCGCACTCTTGGACGTTTGTAGCTGTTCGGAATCGGCTTTAAGCAGTAGGTCCCGGTCTAATTAGCCCTCGTATAGCAAAAATTGACCGTAACGCTCCAAACCAAACCAAACTTTAAAAATAAAATAATCGATTTTTAAAAATAAATCTCTACTGCAAAAATTTAGTGCGCTGAATTTAATAAAGTGTTAATTATTTAAATTTCTTACGAAGTAATTGCTTTATTTTCGATGATCCTAATTTGAAATAAATGTTCAAATCTAAAACATAAATTAGTAACATTTGTAATATATTTCCCAATGGATATTACAAAGGGTAAAGTTAGTGGTGATATTTATATAATTAACATTTTTCAAACTGATTTGAAAAAGCATTTCAGGTATATACTGTAATATAACTGTTAGACATAGGGAAAATGCTTGTTATTTTACATGTATTTTCCTTTGAAGCTATTTACTGGAAACATATTCAGAGTTTAAAAACTAGAGCATAAATTTACTTCTACAGAGGCTGTTCACACATTTTTTAGACGATGTATATTGTATTCACAAAACTAAATTACATAAAATTCTTGTGTTTTAAATGTTCTATTTGACATCCCTTATTCTGAACTATCTTTCGACACAGCAATTTCCAGGATAATAATGCCTTTTGAAGTGTCAGAAGAGGTATTCTATCCCATTCCTCCTGAACAGCTTTCCAGAGTCCTGTAAGGGTTTTGGGACGACGTTTGGATAATGCAGATTTTAAAAGTCCGAAAGCACAAAAATCCATAGGTGATACATCGGGAGATTTAGTAGGGATATCAGTGAAGGGTAAGGCCTTAATACCAGTTTTATGTTCCATTTCTTTTAGGATATTTATAGTGGATTTTGATGTGTGACTGCTAGCTTTGTCCTGATGGAGTCTCACAGATTGATGGCACTGTGGGTAAAGCGATGGTATTTCATTCAGAAAAATTGGCGATAAAATATGTTCCTGATAGTATTTGGAGTAAATCTTGACATTTTTCCCACTCTCTTTATTTTTAACTTGCCATTATAAGAAAAACCAGCAACAATCATGAATCCCTTCGAAAAACTTTCTTTCGATTCTTTGAACCATGTACTTAAAATTTTTTCTCTCCTTTTATGATAATAAATGGCTCTTTTTTTGTTGCAATCATTTAAATACACCCATGATTCATCTATTGTGACAATTGTTTTCCATTTTTCTTTGGATAAGTGTTTCTCATATAGAATTCTGCAGTGTGTCCTGCGTTCAGCGATATGATTTGGAAGAAGACGATGCACATTGCTTTTTTCGCTTTCTTAAGATTTAAATCAACGTTTACCATTTTGTTTACAGTGGACACCGAGCATTTTAATGATTTTGCAACTGTCCTTTGACTAGGGGGATTTTCTTTTAACATTAAACAACGTACCTTTGCAATAGTCGAAGATGTCCGTTTTTTCCTTGGATACTTGTTTGGAATTTTTGTCCCACTTGAGACTCCAATTTGACTTTTTTTTTCCTTTCTTGTTGACGATATTACCTATCGACGCTTTAGATATCACAAAACCATGACTCTCACATCGTTTTTGGATAACGGAATATGCATATTTCTCTTCGGAAAGAGCATAAATGTAGCCTTCGAACCACTGCTTTGTTAAAAACGCCATTTCGAATAAAAACAAAACTTTCAAGCCGCAGACGATAATTTTGAATTTTAAAAACAGTAGAATTGCAATTATTTCTTTTGAAGCAAACGATTTTTTATTACCGCTTACCAAAATCGTCTAAAAAGTGTGCGAACAGCCTCTGTAATTGGACTTTGTAACATAAACTTTATTTCATTTAGGGCAACTTTTTTACAAGACTGCTAATCATTGAATCTAAAAAGGAGGGAGGTTAAAAGGTAAGAAGTAAGAAGGAATTGAAATTTGTGTGTATTTTTAAAAATATGTTGGCAATATAAAAATTAAAGTCATCCGTAATAATAGATTAAGATGGCTTGGCCCTGTTTGGAGAGGCTCTGAAGATAACCCCACTAAGATATTGACATTTAAAAAACCTGAGGGATCTCGAGTTAGAGGTAGACCATCGACTAGATGGTTAAATAACATTGAAAAAGACAATAAATAAAAATTGGAAAAATAAGAATTCCAAAAATAAAAATTGGAAAAAGACTTTGAAAATGAAAAAATGTAAAGGAGTCGTTATAGATTGAAAACGCTGGAAGGAGCGCGTGGTTGAGGCAGCCAAGGCCTGTAAGGGGCTGTTGTACTTGTGAAGAAGAAGAAGAAGAATATAATAATTAATTTCAAACTGACTTTCACTGTTTCGCTATTCAGTAAAATTAAATATTCCTTCATTTGATCTTACATAATGATATTCATGAAGAGATATTACTACTTATAGGAAACAATTATCTTCCATGTGTACATAATTTCTTTTTGAATGCGATCAACTGGTCGAATTTAACTGCCTTATATATATATATATATATATATATATATATATATATAAAACTTAACTCAAACTTTAAAAGTATTACATAAAAGTTTTATATTTTTTCAAAGTTAAAATATATATTTTTTTAATTAGAAAAGTTAAGCTACATTGATTCCTTTTGAAACAATCGCGCTTACTTATTTTAGGCTTCAGGCATATTTCGTAAGTTTACAAAATATATTCTTTTTATCTGCCCGTAAAGAGACTATTATGCCACCTAATTAATTTATGAAACTGAAAATATAAATAGAGATTCATGAACATCACGCTAGATTGTTAATTATGAGTGCTCTAGATTTTGCCTCAACCATGCTTCTACAAATGAAAATTCTTCATTGCTACGAAAGAGGAAAATGGGATTTTAAAAATTCTAGGAGATATTAAAAAACAAACAAGTAAAAAAATGCGTTTTGCAATAAGGAGAATTATATGTTAACATTTTATTTTATGATGATGATGATCATCATCAGATGCATCACAGCTGAGTGGGGGCCATGGCCTTCTGCAGGCGCTCATCCCCCGCTGTTCCGTTGAGGCAGATTGTACGTCACTTCCTTTTCCTTATAGTGAGTGTACCATAAATTAAACGTATCGGAATCCGTATCCCTTACTAAACACTACATTTATTCACAAATATCACAATCACAGCACAATTACAGTATTCTCGTTACAATGGCTATTAACGGCTTTTCATTTATGCCGCCCAGATTTCCACTCGACTATGTCAAGCCATGACATGATTCTAAGAGCCGCGCAAATCGGCTCTCCTAACGCGACAGAAACAAGTTAGTTTCGTTTTGACACGTGTCGTACACATACAGTATTTCCCTCCCGTAGGGAGAGTAAAACCAAAATCCCCGTTTATAGGGACAAACAGTTACAGACGGAGTTTGAAGTCGGAGTAACAGTGAGGGTCGGAGTAACAGAGACGGAGTAACAGTGAGGGTCGAGTGGCTAGGGCACTGGCATGAAGTACCAGAGCCTGTGCATTCGAGTCCAACTATAGGCATGAATGTTTGCAGCCGTTCAAAATCGGCTTTAAGCTGTAGGTCCCAATCGAATTAGCTCTCGTGTAGCAAAAGATGACTGTAGTGCTCTCAACCAACCAACCAATCAACCTTATAATGAGGAAGTCTTGGTCAACGCAGTCGACCCACCTGACTGTGGCCTTATCGTCGGTCTATTGCTTGGTGGTTTTGGTAGAAAAACTACATTTTTTAAGGTACATAAGAAAAATAAATGTTTAATTAGAACCTGAACAAGTAGATGTAAGAGAATTATAATAATGTGCAAACTCGTTGGATCGAAAAATAGTAATTAAAATTTATTGATCCAACCATATTATTTTGTACAGGCTACGATTTATTATTTGGTACATAAATTAAGGTAATTTTTTTCATTTTCAAAAAATTGATTTGATTCTTCAACAAAATATTAATTAATATCAAAAGAAGAACTTCTAACCCAAAATATAAGAAAACAGTCCACTTTCAAATGTATCTTTATATCTTGTTTACTAATATTGAGAGGAAGATCTTTTACCACACATATAAACTATCTTAATAGGGTGCTTTAACTTAATTGCTTGGAATTTAAAAAAAATGTAACTACCGTACTTTGTTCAATTCGAGTAAGAAGTTTTAACTTTTGGGCCATAGCATGCATGTGCACCACTAAAGTGTGCCACTGCTGTTTAGAGTGTGCCGGAAAAAGATAGTAAGTAATTAAACTGAGATACCGAATTCTTATACTTTTTAGCCAGTTTTGAATAATCTGTTATTGTATACCAATTCCTGGATAGGATTAAAGAAGTCGATAGGATTAAAGAATTCCTAGGTAAGATTAAAGAAGTCGACTTTGAACCAGTTTGGCAGGTTAAATTGTGAGGGAAATAAACTACATGATAAGCAGTTAAAATTTCAGTCTTAAATGTTTTTTAGGGTGGATTCGATTCTACTTTAGTTCATTTTTAAAACGAGAAAAATAGGAATAAGAGTGGTGTTAAAAATGAAGTTGTTATAAATATACACAATATGCAACCACAAGATGTTTGCAATGTCGACACCTAAGAAATGTATAATTTTCAAAACCACATCTAGAAACAGAAAGTCTTTTAAACGTCCTTGATAATTACTTGGAGCAATCCCCAAATACATTAAAACATAATGCAAACTTCGCAATTTTATATCGTCACAACGCTCGTCATGCGTCTACTCTGTATTACGTTATAATGAAGAGTAGGTGCATGAGAGCTATTAAGGGGACAAGAGACTTTCCCCCTCTTTCTTCAAATATGCAATATTTTATTCTATATACCACATGAGTATAATTAATATTATTTTTTACTACATTGAAGTCATTTAGAATTCACAAATAAGTATTTTGTAGAAGAATACAGAGGCTGTTCGCACATTTTTTAGACGATTTTGGTAAGCGGTAATAAAAAAGCGTTTGCTGCAAAAGAAATAATTGCAATTGTACTATGTTTTTAAAAGTCAAAATTATCGTCTGCGGCTTGAAAGTTTTGTTTTCATTCAAAATGGCGTTTTTAACAAAGCAGTGGTTCGAAGGCTACATTTATGCTCTTTCCGAAGAGAAATATGCATACTCCACTATCCAAAAACGATGTGAAAGTAAGGGTTTTGTGATATCTAAAGCGTCGATAGGTAATATTGTCAGCAAGAAAGGAAAAGAACGTCAAATTGGAGCCTCAAGTGGGACACTTCAAACGGCATTATTATCCTGGAAATTGCGGTGTCGAAAGATAGTTCAGAATAAGGGATGTCAAATAGAACATTTAAAAAACAAGAATTTTATGTAATTTAGTTTTGTGAATACAATATACATCGTCTAAAAAATTTGTGAACAGCCTGTAAGACATGTTTTTCAAAACATTCTTCAAGAATACTGGATTTTTTCAAAATTCTCCATGCTTATTCATTTTCTTCTAATTTATTTCCAATTTTTCATAATTGCTAATTGAAGTGTTTGTCACAAAACTGTGCATAGTTCTTTGCAACCACAAATATCTTTCAAATTTATAGGCCATGAAATAAAGCAAAAATAAGAAAAGAATAACAGGCAAAATTAATATATATATATATATATATATATATGCACATATATATATGGTAAACTTGCATTTAAAAATTTAAAGTTTTAAATGATATGGAATGTGAAAGGAACATTTTTGAAAATTCCTTTTGAAAAACAGGCATCATTCTGCCAAAAAATCCTTATTTTGAATTCTAGAGGTCTTTAATGTAGTTAAAAAGATTATTAATTACTCTCATTCTGTATATAGAGTTAAAATTTTCAAATTCAAAAATTCGAGGTTGAAAGTCCCTTTTCCCCTTAAGTCACTTTGATAATTGTATTATATCAGTGCTACAATTATCTTGAGTACAGATTTTCAGGGTTCAAGGATCGAATCCCGACAAGCCCCATTAAATACCTCCGTGTCTAGGCCGGATATGGGCACGTTCAATCCGTATACCGTAAAGCCCTTCTATGAGGTCAGAGAGGGTGGAAGAGGGTACGATTCCCCCCAGATGTCGCCCCTGGGGTTGCTTGTTCAAAATTGAGGTGTCACCTGGCTCAATCGGACTCCGACCCTTGTGGTGCCATTATAAACTGGAGCCGCATCCCTCAGTCGGCTGGCCTATTTGGACCTGGTCAGGAATACTTCCGGTCAGGGGTCAGCAGAAACAACAACAACATATTTTCAAATTATTCAAGACTTTAGAAAAAAAAATTATTTTACGACACAGATATAGGGGAAATAAATTTGAGATTAGGTTAATATGAAAACCCGTGAAGTAGAAACTGTTATGTTGTTTAATTCAATATACAGCGTAATGTATATTTCTAAATTGTATTACATATTATATACTATGCTCTAGTATAGAATTATTAAGTTCATTAGATTTTCGTATAACAGAAGATCGCTGTATTACAGAATTTAAGGTTCCCAGTGATTACCAACTTGTTGAAAACTTTCGAAAAGAAAAAATATCTTATGCGGATACAATTTAGAAAAATAAAAATCTCCTTTCTGTTACCTATATTTCGAAGAAATTCAAAGAAGTACGTATTAAGCTGTTCATTACAAAAGTCGTTATTTCAGCTTATCTAAAATGAACAAAGACTCAATATGTTGGTCTGTTTATATTTCTCATTTGATTATTTATTTTGTTTTCTACAACAATGATTTTCTTTTCTTTAGAAATCTATGTCCTTTCTATGGCCGCGGTTTCCAACCTGGGGCAAACTTTTTAATAAAAAAAATCAATGTTCATACCATAATATCTATAAATAAACGAATAAACCATAATACCTATAAATAGAGGAATTTGAGTTGACAACCATCGAAAAAGAAAAATCGATAGAATTGTCATGCGATAGCTCACTAAAACAAAAGTTTGAAAATGAAACAATAATTCAGTTTTGGATGAATCTCAGTGGAGAGTATGAATCTTTGTATTGCAAAGCAATGCGAGTGCTTCTTCCGTTTGTAACTTCTTATTTATGTGAAACGGGATTTTTGGTACTTAATTGCAAATGAAAACCAAATATCGAACCAGGTTAATAGTCGAAAGAGTAACGAGCGGCACTCTTCACATTGCCAACAAGATTTGATAAACTTTGTGCCAATAAACAACAACAACCCTCTCATTAAATTTTGCTGCGTTAGATGTAGTTTAATTAGTAATCTATATATATAAAACAGTTCCGTAACTGACTCATTCATTCATTCATTCATTCATTCACTGACTGACTGACATACAACGCACAGACCAAACCGCTGGACCTAAAGGGCTGACATTTTGCATGGCGATTCTTCTTATGGTGTAGGGGTGCACTAAGAGAGATTTTTGAAAAATTCTTCTTAGATTTGTTTAAATTAAATTTTTAAGCTTTTTTTTTACTTTTTTTAAGTTTGCATTTAAAATAATAATTTGAGGGTTATAAAATTTATATCACGAGAAAGATCCTAAAAATTCCTTTAAAATGACATCTTTTTCGAATCTTTATCTCCATTTCCTGATTTTTGGTGAATTTTTAAAGATTCATTTTTAGAATTTAATTTATTAAATGCCGATCACGTGACTTCTTTTTCTGGTACTTTCAATAAATTTATCGTCACGTGCATAAAAACTAAATAGACAAAAAATAATTTTTTTTTCTTGCTAATGCGGCAGACGATTGGACATTATCCAAAAAAATATTAAAATACAGTAAAAGAAATGTTCTAGAAACTGTACTATATTAACTGTACTATATTCTTTAGTATTCTTTATATTAGATTTAATTTGAATATCTTCTTCTACATTATTTTGTCTATAAAAATATCCCTTACAATTTTTTTATAAATATATATATATTTTACATCAATTATATACATTGATCGTCGTATTTATAATATATATATATTGGCATTAATTGCATACATTCACCGATGTTTTTACTTTGAATGTACTCCGTAGCGAAGTGCGGGTTTTCAGCTAGTCTATATATATAAAACAGTTCCGTAACTGACTCATTGACTGACATACAACGCACAGACCAAACCGCTGGACCTAAAGGGCTGAAATTTTGCATGGCGATTCTTCTTATAGTGTAGGGGTGCACTAAGAGAGATTTTTGAAAAATTCTTCTTAGATTTTTTAAAATTAAATTTTTAAGCTGTTTTAGTAACTTTTTTTAAGTTTGCATTTAAAATAATAATTTGAGGGTTATAAAATTTATATCACGAGAAAAATCATAAAAATTCCTTTGAAATGAGATCTTTTTCGAATCTTTACCTCTATTATTGGTGAATTTTTAAAGATTCATTTTTAGAATTTAATTTATTAAATGCCGATCACGTGACTTCCTTTTCTGGTACTTTAAATAAATTTATCGTCACATGCAT
The DNA here is from genome assembly GCA_907164885.2 of Dolomedes plantarius. Lineage (NCBI taxonomy): Eukaryota > Metazoa > Arthropoda > Arachnida > Araneae > Dolomedidae > Dolomedes > Dolomedes plantarius. The sequence goes on from OU015491.1 coordinate 31,252,905, forward strand.
AACAACTAAATAGACAAAAAAATATTTTTTTTTCTTGCTAATGCGGCAGACGATTGGACATTATTTTGTCTATAAAAATATCCCTTACGATTTTTTTGTAAATATACAGCTCAGATTCAAAATATTAGAATAATTGAGAAAAAGTAATAAGAAAGAAATTATTTTCCATTTATTTATTTTTGATACTAAGTAAATGCAATTAAATTTCTTATAAATTAAATCTGGAATGTTTAGATAAGATTTTAACATTTACAAAATATAAAATACAATAAATTATCTATACAACAGCTTTCTGAAACACATCAAAATATTAGAATAAAATTTAGATTGGTTCAAAATATTAGAATATTTTATTTTACGCAAAAATATTACCTTATGAATATGAAGTAAATGGTAGTTAATATTTTGTAGCATCCCCTTTAGCTTTAATAACAGCGTACAATCGATCTTGCATACTATATACAAGGTTTTTACAAACGTTTCTATCAATATTAGCCCAAATAGACTTTATACGTGCCACTAACTCAGTTTTACTTGAAGGAGGATTTTCTTGGAGTTTTTCTTCATTATACCCCATAAGTTTTCGATGGGATTAATGTCTGGTGAGTTTGGTGGCCAAGGAAGTACCTTAATTTTACGTTTGCGGAACCAATTCTTAGTTGACACCGAGATATGCGGTGACGCTAAATCTTGTTGAAAGATGAAATCATCTTCAAATAAATCTTCTGATGATGGAATCATGTAGTATTCCAAAATTGATATATCTGAGAGTTAACCTTTTCGTAGACAATGCATAACTTTCCAGGTCCTTCTGCGCTCATGCAACCCCAAACCATGACACTACCAGCAAATTTTACCGAACGTTTAAGGCATTCTTTATCAAATGCTTCTTGCTTCATTCTCCAAACTCGAATACCTTGATTACCATATGAAACACAAAACATACTTTCATCACTAAATATTTACGTCTCCATAAACGTCTTGATTTACACCAATTCAATCTTATACGCTTTTGTTTTGCAGTCATGAGAGGTTTTGTTTTCGATACACGAGATTCAAACTTAAATTTATGGAGACATCTTAATGTTGTCAATTTAGAAACTTCAACTGCTTCTTCTTTCCGTTTTCGGTGCAAGAATCGCACACTTTTAAAACGGTTTTTCTTAACTATATGCTTCAGTTTCCTGTCATCTCTAGCGGACGTTTTTGGTTTTCAGCTGCCATTTCGGCGATTATTTTGAAATTTTCCATTTTTTGAATATTGTGTTAGTATTTTACTAACGCTTGATTGCGAACAATGTAAATAATTCGCTATATAACATTGATTTTTACCGTGCCGATACAAATCCACCATACGAAGTTAAATAGATTCAGGAATATCACTCACACGACCCATTTTAAGACGAAAAAGCAAACAAACTGCAAAAATAATACTGATTCTAAATAAAATCGTCTCAATTTAATCTATGTTGCCACCAGTTATGAATTGGTGATAATTAAAGGAGAATTAATGTGAAATATTCTAATATTTTGAACCACTTGAATAAATATTCTAATATTTTGACTTTTCAAAATAATTTTTTTTTCAATTAATCTTTTCAAAAATGATATTTATTTTAAGATAATAAATAAGTTTAATCAACAATAAGTTCTTAATAAAAATATCATTTGCATATTTGCATTAAAAGACATTAAATTACCAAACAATATTTTCAATTTGTAAAAAAAATGTAATTATTCTAATATTTTGAATATGAGCTGTATATTTTTTTCCTACATCAATTGTATATATTGATCGTCGTATTTATTATAAATATATATATATATTTATTTTTTTTGGCATTAATTGCATACATTGACCGTTGTATTTAATTTGAATGTACTCCGTAGCGAAGTATGGGTTTTCAGCTAGTTTAATATAAAAATAAATATGCATATTCGTATTGTTATAGAAAAATCTTGTTATTATTCTGTTAATTGTAGTTTTCAGTATTTTTGTGATTAAAGTTACTACTTAAAGCATGTCTATATTATTATATCTATTAAAAGACAGGGAGGCGCGGGGGAAAAATTTTAGGAAGGTGAAGTAGCATAAAGGTTGGAAACCGCTGTTCTATGGGGAATTTATGCCAGCGGCTTGACAAACGGTCTGAAATAGTTCACAAAGGTCTGGACAAAATGTGATGACCATGTGTCAGGGGTAAAGACTGAACTCGTGTTTAAATCTCGGGGCAACTATTCTATCAACTAATCCACCAAATGGACTTCCCCGCCGATGTGAGGAAATTTTATTTCCAGAGACTTCTCTTCCACATTCTTAAACAAACAACAGAAATTGCATCAAATAGTTGATATATTATTTAAAAAAATTTATGTCGCAATATAACATCGAATTCCTAACGAAATTATTACAATCTTCTTAGGAACATCTTCTTTTAAATGCATCATCCTCACAAATTCAGTAAATAACAATTTAGGCAAAAAACGAATCGTTTATACTTTAAATTCACTTTATTTTCCTAACATAATAGCATTATGCCCCACCACTTTTCAAATCCGATATTACTTGCAAGAAAAATAATGCATTCCCCATCTTGAGAAATAATTTTTCGAAATATCTATTCAGATATTCCCTATTTTCTGATTCGCTTCGATACTTTTGTATGCATCCCATCTGTGTACAGAAACGCTGTCTCTCGCATCAGGAGTATATATATTCATGTGAATTTGCGAATGTGCGGCATTTGTACGCGGTTACAGTCAACCCCCGAGGGTGCTGCATTGCGAAGCATACGGTGGTAAATTTTAATCAATGGCAAACTCGTCTGCTGTGCTGTAAAGTAGCCCAATCTCTCGTGTAAACTATTGGCGGCTGGGGCGCGGGAGTCGAAAGGCTCATTAGCCGCCAATTTGGTGCGAGTTTTCACGGAGCAAAGCCAATTTTCTCGAATCAGCACTTCTCATCCGATGAATCACGGGCCGTGCATTAGCCTCATTTGCATTCATTACAGCCCGCTTGCCCGAGATGTCGCACGGCTCGGGGTTGCCGACGCTTTCGGCTGGCTCTTTTTGGCGAGAACTCCGTCAACGCCAATATGCTTATCTTCAGCTAGTCCATGGAAGAATTCATTTTGTAGACTGAAAGCTGGAAAACTATAAAATAGAAAAAAAAATTATTTACAGAAATTTTTTTCCCCCAAAGAGAGCTTAATTTGAGTGAGAGGAAAAGGTATTTTAATGAAAAAATGCAATTTGGAATGCTTTCAGTATAGGTTTTTTTTTAGCGTAAAAATTTAGAAGCCGCCATGAAAAAAACTCAAAATTTACTTTGATTTTTGCAGTGCCCAAAATGATGTAGAGAAGAAAAGTCAACTCAAAATTGATGGGTTCAATCTGTATGAGATGAGGTAAAACAGTAGAGCAATATGTCTACTCACTACTGTTTAAACTTCCCTTTGAAAAAGACAGACTCCCCCCTCAAAAAAAATAATATAATAATTATCGGCTTTTTCGCCACATAACCTGTATCCCCACTCAGAAGGAAATTGATAAAAGTTTAAATATTCCTCGCATATTTAGCATAATTATGGCATCGCAAAACCATTTAATCTAAAGGAAACTTATCTTGTATCACCTGACTTAGAAATGCATTATGTCTCTAAAAGTGTTCGGATATCCATTTTTAATGTATCCGAAAGATAAGCGATGTTGTTAATAGGAGGTAGGACTTACTTTTCGGTTATTTCTTTAGCTGTCACCTTTCGGGTTAGGTGTATAATCATCATAAAGCTCTGATAAACTGCTGCAATCAGTTTGTATCCGTTCTGCAGTGTGGTAATAACCGATAAGTTGTGGTTGATAGAGCCTCTATGGGACACATTCGATACTACAGAGCAATCCAAAGATGATCAATGTGTCTTTCGCCGATTTAGTGCAGCTCTTTGAACTTCTTGCCTTCAACTCTCGATATCTTGCTTTAAGCAGCGCCGACAGCCAAAGCAGGCCAAGGGCAAAACTTTTACAGTGTTCAAAGTCTTGCGATAGACATTTAAAGATTATACATAGTCCCTCCTCTCGCGGTGCTGGACTGTTTGAGACAGGCATATTATTGTGCTGATATAAGAAAGGTCTGATTCAAAAGACTACCACAATATGGGAAGCTCGTTGTATTACTGTAAAACATATTGCTATGCATGAGATCATTTAAAAATTGAGGCATTAAAAGCAAGATTTCGAGCCGAAACTAAGGAAAAGAACTTCCGACCATTGTGGTACAGCACCAAGTTTCTCTGAAAGCGTAAGATATCGTTCACCAGTTGTTGATACCTTTGTCAGATTTTCAGATTATATCATACCGTAGGATCTTTTTCCATGGATGCACTGCCCAATGACGATGCTTTTAAGCCTTTTTAAATGGCAACGCACATTGTTAGGTGTTATTTAGACATCTAATAGGGCATGACCAAACGAAAAAAAATGAATACCCAAATGATACCATGCCCTGTTAGGTGTCATCATTGCACCTGAATTGAGCATGATCAAGAAAATAGAGTGTAAACACCTCTCGGTGATAGTTCTATCAATGGCTAGCCCAGAGCTCATACCAAAGTCCTTTGCGATAATGCTAAAACTGATTGAATGATTTCCTTCGAATACACTCTTTGGAGGGGTTCGGCATTTCCTTGGCGTTTCAGTTTTCAGAGATTGTTGCAAATGATGGAAGGGAACCTTACCAATTGAGAAATTTTCGTGATTAAAAAGTCAGATATTACAGATTCCAACAAATTTGCGCCGTTTGCAGATTACGCTTTCACTTTGGCGGTAAAGAATAACCGAATTGTTTTAGCGAAAGTGTCGCAAGTTTGAAAGAAGGAGATGACTTACCAGCGACATTTAAAATAATTAAAGTGCTCAGCAGATTTATATCACAGCGCAACAAAGTTCCGAGAAACTGGTGAAGGTTTGTGGGAAATAATATCATTTTTAATTTTATGAAAAGTTTTGATTGGATAGTTTTTTGAGGGACATAAGAACTTAGCAGATTACATAATAAAAACCTTTTATTACATAATTAGAGCCATATTATATGTAATTCTTATTCATAAACATCACTATAAGTATTAATGATTTTCAGTGTCTGATATTTAAATGTTAAAATGAGAGAATCTGGCTTCTTTAATATATTTGCTTTCGGGGTTTTCTGGTTAATATGTTAATATGTTAATATTTTATAATTAATATTTAATACACGTAATGATAAAACAAGGATTGCATGTTAGAAAATATAAAAAAAGTAGATAGTAAGACTTAAATTTTCTTTCCCACGATTCAGAGAGGGTACAATGAAAATATCTGTTTAGATTTAGAAATATGTTATAAGTATTTGTTTTGTAACTGGTATGTAAAACATCTTATAATAAAACTTTTGAATAATCTCCTATCCTTTCGCATGGATTCTTTCCAATTAGTTTGGGATATATTTGACTATTATTTTAAAGGTAAAACCATCACAGATTTGTAAAAATGTGATTACTTTTTGCTTTTTGAATAATATTAAAGAAAAAGAAATCAGCATTGTTTGGCTGGCTTGTTAACGAGGCAAAACTTTTTAACGTCTGATTACGTTCCTCCATAACGGTCCTCCGGAAAGGAAAATTTCAGACGCTAAAACCGTCCGTCCATCCGTCCTCGCGAATTATAATTTTGGCATCACGCCAAACACAGTCTATCGCTTGGATAAGTTAAACAGAAAAGTACCAAGATGCGTCAAAATTTTGACATACATATATGCATATATATATATATATACACGTACATATACGAGTATATAGATGCATATATACATACAAAAGAGGTAAGCAACGATAAGTAATCCTACGGTAATAACCCGCGGTAGTTTCGTTAGAAGAGACTGCTTGAAATTTTATTTTTGTAAATTCATACAGCAGGACCGTTAAATATATCAAAATAATCAAGGAGAAGATTCATTGAATAGAGATTTATATAATCTAAGCATGATGGGGATCCAAAGGTATCTATTATTACAAAAAATTTACGCATGTACCAAGCAACTTCAGAGTAAAAACAACATTCCTCTACCTCTTCTACAGCTTTTATTTCGTTGACTCAGAACTATGGAAAAATAAGTTTGGGAAAATTGAATGTATATAATTTCGCGTTATGAAATTATAATACTTCTTACCAACTAACAGACTGATATTTCGATTCAACAGTCATAAATTTTACGTAACCAGTAAAACTTCTACTGGACAGGAATAAATATTTACCATTGGTAGAATAAATATATCTTTCATACGCCATTGTCAATTTTCTCTGTTATTTTGTGGAATTACTGATCTTCTGAAATTCCATGTTACTGTTTCATGACAGAAAATGAATGCCGGTTTTCCCCCTTTAAAGAAGAATATGAAAACATACGAGAATTGATATTTCCGAATTGGAAAAAGGATGTTTTTTTTTATTTCAACCCTTAGGCAGTTTTGTTCTTTAGTTTATGAACGTAGTTGAGGGAACATTTAACAAAAAACACGGTACTCATTGAAGAAATGCGCAGTGTTATGCCTTATTTCAGTAATGAATCGAACTTTTCGGTAATGAATTCTTCGTTTTGACAATCATAATGTCTATCGGGCAGATAACAGGTCCAGTTTTCGACAATTTTTTTCCAAAGTAAGAAAAACTTCATGACGAATATCGCATGTTAATAATGCCGTAATAATATATAACTGATAAAGTCGGATGCTTGTAAATGTTGTTTACCTTTAAATACGTCTTAAACCTTTGACCTTTTATTTAAATTTCAAATTTTGTTCAGAGTGTGTGAGATCACAGTTTTTGTGCTCTGTTTAGGAACAATAATATCTCTAAAATTCAAATAGAAGAAGAGTTGGTGTATGTTATAGTAAGGAAGTGAAATATTTGGCATGTTGTGGCACAATTTTCTTTTGATAAATTCACAAATAGTTTTGAATTGCGAAAAGACACTTTCTATAATACTGATAAATTGATTATATAATTAACTATAGTATCAGAATTTGATGTATATCCCAAACTTTTAACGTTTTTATTTGACTAGTTTAAATCCATCTTGTAGAAGTTGATTGACATCTTGTAGAAGTTGAAGACGTGTAGAAGTTGATTGTCTATATATATAAAACAGTTTCGTAACTGACTCACTGACTGACATACAACGCACAGACTAAACCGCTGGACTTAAAGGGCTGAAATTTTGCATGGCGAGTCTTCTTATGGTGTAGGGGTGCACTAAGAAAGATTTTTGAAAAATTCTTCTTAGATATTTTAAAATTAAATTTTTAAGCTGTTTTGTAACTTTTTTTTAAGTTTGCATTTAAAATAATAATCTGAGGGTTATAAAATTTAGATCACGAGAAAGATCCTAAAAATTCCTTTAAAATGAAATCTTTTTCGAACCTTTACCTTCAATTTCTGATTTTTGGTGAATTTTTAAAGATTTATTTTTAGAATTTAATTTATTAAATGCCGATCACGTGATTTCTTTTTCTGGTACATTAAATAAATTTATCGTCACTTGCATAACAACTAAATAGACAAAAAAAAATATTCCTTTTCTTTCTAATGCAGCAGACGATTGGATGTTTAAAAAAAAAAAAATAAATATCCCTTGCGATTTTTTTTATAAATATATATATATATATATATATATATATATATATATATATATATATATATATATATATATATATATATATTTTAGATCAATTGTATATATTGATTGTCGCATTTATTATAAGTATTTATTTTTTTTGGCATTAATTGCATACATTGACTGTTGTATTTAATTTGAATGTACTCCGTAGCGAAGCGCGGGTTTTCAGCTAGTTATTTCATGGACGAGACTATCGTTCAACTTTCCATTGAGCGCCTTTCCGTCTACTTGCTTGCAGTAACCGTGGAATTTTACCATCCCTTAAAGGATTCTGCTCGACACTATTCATTGAAACGATAATAACGGGGTAAAAAAATGCTAAAAATGTGGGAGTGCTGTGAATTGTCACTCGGAGGGAGGAAATTTTTTTCGTAAGCTTATTTTGCAACAGTATCACAATGTAGTATAAACATGCTGAGGCGCTGCTTGAACATCCACGAGGAGAGATTTGGTGCCAAAAGTGGTAAACCTCCTCACCTAGTAAAATTTCGCGCTTTCCGCTCTTTGTGTGAAGAGGGACCGACGATCGGGATAAGGGACTGCCTGGAGCGCACCTATATTAGGGGACAATTTCAATCCCCCCCCCCCCCTTGCCAACATCCCACTTCAAAATCTTTCCAGCCGATGTTCCAAATCTACCCCGAAACTCCAACAAACAATCAGGGAAGGGGAGAAGGGGGGCGGTTTACGGCAAACATCGTTATCTCCGACCGAAGCCGCAATTTCTCGAGTTCGGTTTTAATAAAGTCAATTTGCTGGCGCCCCGAAAAATACTCAAAACGGGTCTTTTAAAGTGTTCGTTCCTTAAAAGGAGAGGTTGTTTAAATTATGTTAAATATAGGATGTTTCTTCTCTCTGCAAGTGTTTATTAGCGCTTGAAATTCTAAAGCGTCGCTTATTTGTGTAATGGGTGCTCATCACAAACGCGAAAATCGGTAATTCTGAGATTTATGCTATTCAGAACTAGCAGCTGTGGGAGAGAATGGAATTATGCCTCACAAAGTGTGAGGGGGAAAAATTGCGTTATCCAGGTATTCGGAAATAACTATGCCGCTTATTTCGGTAAATATCTGGGTTGGATATTTTTTCGGAGATCGTTATCAAACCCTCAGATAATTTTTTTCCATTATAACTGATCGAGGATGCAGTCGAACAGCGCTTAGAGCTTTTATTCTATTATTTATTTTTCAGTTCTCAAAATGGTTATTTTGGTGGCACTACTATGTATTAGATCCAGACATCTTCTTAAGTAATTTAAATTTGATTCAGAAATGTATCGAAACATCCATTAGTTAATTATTTATTAGAATATTTCTCAGAAAATATCTTTTGCACCAATAAATTGAATATTTTATCAAGAAATTTAAATACTGGTGAATTTAAATGAAACCTTGAAGCCCGTGGAGGTTCTTTCAACCATGGCTAAACTTCAATAATCTCTGCCCTTGGAGTACTATGCCTATAACATGATAGGTTTTTAAGATGTCAGTACTCATTAACACAACAAAAGTAATAAGAAAACAAAACAACAACAAAAAAAATCACAAAAAGCAACCATTAACATCTAGAAGGTAACCCGTCATTTTGACGTCATAATACTAATGATGACGTCATAATGGAAAAAGTATATGAAAGTTAAAAAATATCCCGAATTATCTAACAATATTGCATTTAATCCACACCTTGTAAAAGCAAACCCTTTCATTATTTTTTTTAAATTTAGTTTTTCATGCGATTGGAGTAGTAGACTGCCATCCATCCCGTCATTTTGACGTCATAATACTAATAATGACGTCATAATGGAAAAAGTATATGAAAGTTAAAAAATATCCCGAATTATCTAACAATATTGCATTTAATCCACACCTTGTAAAAGCAAACCCTTTCATTATTTTTTTTTAATTTAGTTTTTCATGCGATTGGAGTAGTAGACTGCCATCCAATTTTTTACAGATCACTACGCGATATGAATACTTGAGCTACTTGATTCATTCACATTCAAGTTTGTTTACTTTCAGAATTCATCGCAAAAGTAAACAGATTTTTAAAAACTGTTAAATATACAGCTAAAAGCATCCAATTTTTTTTAGTTCTGGATGTTTTATAGAAAAATAGGCTGAACAAACGTGATTTGATGGAGAAGATATAAGTTTTTAGGTAAAATAAAATTCTGATCCACATCTGAAATTGAAATTAAGCCTAACCGGCTGTTTGTTTACTGAGGGCTTCAATAGAAAGATGAGTACAGCCCGGAAGTGTTATACAGAGACAACGGCTATTATATATATAATCATTTTGATGTGGGAAAATCTTTACCCAAAATATCTAAATCATAGAGTATTCATGTTGGGTTGCTCTAATTTCTTACCCTCAATAATCTATTTGTGCATCTGTGGTTGCTCCAGTCATCTGAAGATCTAAAACAATAAAAACAAAACAAAATAGCAACCATCAACAATCATTTTTATGTGTATAAAGCTTGACTCAAAATATCTAAATCATAGAGTATTCATGTTAGGTTGCTGTAATTTCTTGCTCTCAATCATCTGTTTGTGCATCTGTGGTTGCTCCAGTCATCTGAAGATCTAAAACAGTAAAAGAAAAAAACACAAAAAAAACAACCATCAACAATCACTTTGATGTGAGTAAAGCTTGACCCAAAATATCTAAATCATAGAGTATTCATGTTAAGTTGCTTTAATTTATTACTCTCAACATCTATTTGGGCATCTGCGGTTGCTCCAGTCATCTGCAGATCTAAAACAATAAAAACAACACAAAAAAAGAAACCATCAACAATCATTTTGATGTGGGTAAAACTTAACCCAAAATATCTAATTCATGCTGTGTGGCTGTAATTTCTTGCCCTCAATCATCTATTTGTGCATCTGTGGTTGCTCCAGTCATCTGGAGATCTATTATAGATAAATTACCACGATATGTAACTATTTCCAAGCAATGTGAGGTCTTTCAAAACAACTAAAGGCGATGCATCTGTTGATTTCGAAATTATTTAATAGTCATGTTACCTTCCCTTCCAGTATTCTTAAGATCACACATTAGTAAATGCATACTATTAAGTTCTGTTTTTTGGAAATAAAAGAAAATGTTTAAAAAAAGCGCGTAGTTTTATTTTAGAAATTTCTAGTAATTAGTTATTTGTAGGGCATTTACCTACGGATGAACTAAAAATGAAAAAATGATTAACTAATTGATAAACATCTTTTATAACTAATGAGTGATTTGAAAATAGTGTTGTTGTTTTTTTTGGCTCCGAATTGCATTAAATTAATTATTGAAAAAAAATTAAAAGAAGAATCTTGAAAAACCTTTGGCTCTGAGGAGAAAGACCTGATTTCAGTCGCAAAAATGAGAATTTAAAAATATGCATTTTCTAACGTGGCATTAAAAATTACCAGAAGAAAAATTCTCCATAGCTTAACATGAAAATGAAGATCTGGTAGGTCAACTAATGCGTATCGAAATGATCCCATATGGAAAAATAATAAAAAATATACATAACTAAAAAATAATCATAAATAGAAAGCAAATTTATAATAGTTATCCAAGTGCATTAAATATTGAGCCCCTGATGGCAACTAATTTTTCAACTGTTCACAAAAATAATAAAATTAATATATATGTTTACACACACACATATAATCACTCGCCCATTTCTAATTTACGGTATTCTTTAACCTGTGATACGGCCTGTGTTAGGTTTGTTGTGTCACTTGTAAGTATTAATAAGTTAAGAAATTATTTTTTCCCGTTGTAAAAATTCGATCCTTGTAGGAAGAATTCAGCTTATAAAGATATACCAATGTGTGTTGCCTACTATAGGCTAGTAAATTGCATAAGAGAGAGAGCGAAACTAGAAATGGTTGCAAATTTTTTGCACTAAAAAAGAAAAAATATTTTAGAATGTCAGTGGTAGCTTTAATTCAAATTTATAAATTTGTGCATCGAAATTTGCTTAATATACAAGTTTGTTATTCTTAAAAATATCCAGCAAATATTTCTGAAAAGGCTTTTGGATTATTTTTGCAAGTGTCTCTATAACTTGGAAAAAGAATTAATTTCATTTTTATAAATAATCAGATGAATGATCAAGCAATCAAATTCAATGTCTGAAGTTCAAAGGAAAGAATCTGAAAACAAATAATTATACTACTTGTAGTTTGACAAATAATAATTCTTATGATAAAAAATTCTCGCTCGCTACCGATTATTAATTAAGATCAGATTCTTTTACTTTAAAAACCCAGTAAAGTTACAAATTGATTAAAGACATCTAGAAGAAAAAAGTTCTGTCTACCAAATCAAAGAAAATTTTATTCCCTTCCCTTTTTAAAATTAAATGAAATTTCTTACAGCATAGCTTGGTGTTGTATTAAAAAAAATCAATACATGTGTAATAATAAGCTTATCTTGGTGCGGAATGCATTTTAGAAATACACAATGCTCGGTACAATCAACATTCTCTTCTCTTTTTTATAAGAAATTTGATTTACCTTCCATGGTAATGATTTTAATTTTTACCTCTCTTATGGCATAATTTAAACACAAAAAATTATATACCGCAATTTTTTCACCCTATTTAATACGTGGAATTATCTCCAGAATCATAAGGCTTCGTTTCCTTTTTTTCAATGGCGTTGCCAAAAAAGCTAAGAAAAAACTAATTCATCGTTACTTTAATGCAGTAAATTGAATTAAATTGCAGCGCTATGCCGATTAACATCTCAAAGCTACTCTAACCCCACGCAGGCAGCTTCTAATTTAGTTTTTCCTGCGGTGCATAATATTTTTTGGGTTTTATTTCTCTACCCTAACGAGTTTTTACGCATTTTGTGTAAATAAACTGAAGCGAGAGCCTCAAAGATCTCGCAGCTAATGAGATGAAAAAAATATCATAAAAAGTTATAAATCAACTTCGAAGCGGAGGAACGGAATTTGCAGACGATCTCTAAAGTAGTAAAAGGAAATAACTTCGGCTTAATCTAAATATTACGGTATTACTTTGATTGAGTTAAAAATTTGAATGGACTTCCTTCTGAAGTCAGATTTTTAGATGTATAATTTGTCCAGGTAATTCGAATATGTATATCAGGAAAATGCTCTTACAGTGAAATTATCTTCTGTTACAGACTCAGAGAACAGCTTTTAGCAAATTTAGGAGAAACTATTAAAAATTACGAGAAAACTGAAATGTGCGCGACTTTGAAAAGAATATTTATATATTTTAAATTTTTGCATCTGAGAATTGTTTGTAAATGTTCATCTTTGTGGAAACATAATCTAATAAGCTAGAAGATTTGAAACAAAGTAACTTCTACTTTTATGTTTTCCACACATTTTCCTTGTCATTTTAAACATATCTTGAAGTAGATGCCATTTCAGTTTATTATTATTTATACTATAAATCACCGTGTTTGAGATGAAAATAAATGAAATAAAAGAGAGATTGCGGATGCAAAATTGAATATCATGTTTTGTTAACAATGATTAAAAAGATGGTGGCATGCTTGGATGAAAAAAAAACGGATCCATTTACATTATAAGGAAATGAGTTCGAAGACAGACTTGAGGCTATCTATATTGTTCTCTTTGCAGTTTTACAAGCTGTTAGAGGAACTGTGGTTCACTGGATGGCTGTATATTCGCAAGTAAGATTATTTTAATATTCCAAGAAAATTATAGTTTATTTTGAGATAAATATACTAAATATTTTAAGTAATTAATGTTATCTTTAGTTCTAGGTATGAAAAAAATATTGTCTATTATGTTGAGTAATGATTTCTCTATGCCAAATAAAGAATGCTTTTTCTGGTAATATATCCGGTTGATTTGCTATGTCTTAAAAGTATTCGAACATTATCTTTTTTTCCCTCGAATTAGATATAATAGGATTCCATTTATGAGTTACCACAGTTTTTCGGCTAACGGAATAATATTGCTGTGAATGATAGATTCCTATTGAGTGCAGAAATGAAATTTTTAAACGAAACAGTTATTTTTCGTCTATACTGAATAAAGACCACATCAGTAAAATATAACTAAAAATACCTAAGTTAGTAACCCTTCAGTAACCTCGATTTAAGCGAGATTTTTTAAAATTCTGCTTTCCCTTATTTCGGCGGAATGTGTGTGTGTGTGGAAATAAATATTGTCTATATATATAAAACAGTTCCGTAACTGACTCATTCATTCACTGACTGACTGACTGACTGACATACAACGCACAGACCAAACCACTGGACCTAAAGGGCTGAAATTTTGCATGGCGATTCTTCTAATAGTGTAGGGGTGCACTAAGAAAGATTTTTCAAAAATTCTTCTTAGATTTTTTTAAATTAAATTTTTAAGCTGTTTTTTAAACTTTCTTTACGTTTGCATTTAAAATAATACATTGAGGGTTATAAAATTTATATCACGAGAAAGATCATAAAAATTCCTTCAAAATGAAATTTTTTTCGAATTTTTACCTCCATTTCCTGATTTTTGGTGAATTTTTAAAGATAAAATTTTAGAATTTAATTTATTAAATGCTGATCACGTGATTTCTTTTTCTAGTACTTTAAATAAATTTATCGTCACGTGCAAAAAAAAAAAAAAATAGACAAAAAAATATTTTTTTCTTGCTAATGCTGCAGACGATTGGACTTTATTTTGTCTATAAAAATATCCCTTACGATTTTTTTATAAATATGCTTTTTTTACATCAATTGTATACATTGATCGTCGTATTTATTATAAATATATATATATATTTATTTTTTTTTGGAATTAATTGCATACATTGACCGTTGTATTTAATTTCAATGTACTCCGTAGCAAAGCGCGGGTTTTCAGCTAGTACTCATATAAATATATTTTATTATATTGCATTGCTGCGATACTGTTTTGAATTTTAGATTAAGAAAAATATTTAAATATAGTATTGCGCTCTAGTATTATGTAGATGAAGGAAAAACAAATTCCGCATTGTTTTATCACGATTTTCGAATTATTCCTAACATTTCAACTGTACAATTTTTACGTAAAACCTGTGCTTTGATTGAAAATATTTATGATGAAATTATGTGAATGTAATATACTGTGTGTATAACCTAATTTGCCGTTCTAGACTAAAATGAACAGGATATTTTTACGTGTTTACAGTAATATAGTTGAAACATTTTGGCTTATAACCAAGATATTCCAGGGTTATTAATTAACTGTCACTTTTTATTCTACCACTTTCAATACCGTGATGGAAAATCCCAGATGGAATAATTATTCAAAATAAAAGTATTAATTTCTTTTTAAAAGAGCATTTTCAAGTCAGTCTAAAACCCAGTCACTGGTTAACTTTTTCGTTTCTCATCTGTTTATCCCCACTTTAGCAAATGTACAGCAAGCAAGAGCTGAACTGAATTGATCATCATTATCTAATTAACTTTGGTTAAGCCATGGTTGAAAATTCAGTTGCGTTATATAGCTGATGGTCAAAATAAAATGGTCATATTACGTCAAAACTTCCAACTCCCGTTAAATACTCACTCACACATTCTAAAGAAATACTTTCTGGTATTAAAAGGGCCTGAGACACAAATATTAAATATATATATATATATATATATATATATATATATATATATATATATATATATATATATTTCAGGTAGTCTCCTTTAATGAAACTACCGCGGTTCAGGTTCAGGTATTTCAACTTGTCGGAGCTCCAAGGTCTGTAGGACTAAACTACCGTGGGTTATTATTGTAGGGCTACTTATCGTTTGCTTACCTCTTTTTTTTATGCAATTTGGTACTTTTCTGTTTAACTGTTTAATGCTACTGGGTTTGGCGCGCTGCCAAAATTATAACCCACGCTGGACAATTTTTCTCTCTCCGCAGGACCGTTATTGAGGAACGTAATCCTATGTTAAAAATAAATTTAATGAGCGCATCGTAGTCAAGAATAAAACTTTAGAAGCGATTTAATAAAATCAAATTTTAGAAGCGATTAAAACAAATTTGTTTTTTATAAATATATCTTAGATATTTATATTATAAGAAGCCGAAAATGTTTAAAATTTGGAGGTTCAATTTCGAAGACTGATAAAATACTACTGTCTCCTTAAATATACAATGCTTTTGCTAGATTAATTATTCAATGACTTATCAAATTATTCATTAATTATAGATTAATTATTCAATGACTTATCAATGACTTATCAAATTATTCAATGACTTATTCAATGAGTGCGCATTTCATTAAATAAGCGAGAGATGACTACGTTAAAAGCTCTTGAATTGCAAATGAGAAAAAAACTATTAGCAGGTTTTGAATGAAAAAAATCTTTTAATCAGTGAAAAAAAAAATCTCATTTCAATTTTGTCGAAGATATTTAGATACAATAATCAAGGTATTATTTACGTACAGAACCATCGAGAATTTGTTAAGTACATAAACGTTCTAAAATTTATTTGTGCAGTTTTCCGGAACGTGTTGGAGTGTTATTTCCAAATTAATTTTTAAAAGTATTTTTTAACAATTTTCTACTTAATCTCGTCCAATTTTTTTACAGTAGATTTAGCTGCGTATGCATAGATACAGGAAAAACGAATAAAATCCAGAAGATTATCTGTTGTAGCATAAGTTTTAGTTCCCTAAACAGCATGTTATTATTCAGAGACTATATATGAGTTTGACACCAAACTCATTCGATTTATGGAAAGAGCTCGATTTAACAAATTTCAAAACTTTTGTGACAAGATCTTCAGAAAAATAGTGATAAGAGCGTAATGTCCTTGCTATGATGGAACACTCCATAATTTTCACGCCAAGTATGTATGTAAAAGAGAGAGTCCTCCGTAAAAGCTTTTTAGAAACTTGTACGACCCATAGAGATGCAGCAATCTGCAAGACTAGTCTTGGTAGATACTTCTAAGAAGACTAGTAATTTCGAAAATGCACGGTAAAACTAAATACAAGTCATAATTCAGACAATTTTTTTTAATTTCGACATTTTTTTAAAAATTTCGATAATGATATGCAGTTCAAAATGTCCCTATTAAGGGAACAAGGGACCATTAACCTCGTTTTTCTTTAATTTCAAGTATTTTATCCTGTATACCACATGGGTATAATTAATATTCTTTTCTACTACACAGAAAATAGTTAGAAATCACAGATAAGTATTTTGTAGAAGAATAAGACATGTTTATCAAAAAAATCTTCAAAAATGCTAGAATTTTTCAAAATGCTCCATGCGCATTCATTTTCTTCTGATTTATTCCAAATTTCTAGAAATCGTTAATGGAAGTATTTCTCACAAAACAGCCCATAATTCTTTGAAATCATAAATATTTTTTAAATTTTACAGACCATAAAATAAAGTAAAAAGATGCAAAAACTTAAAAAATAACAGGCAGAATAGAAAAAAAATTATTTAATACTTGAGATTCACACAAAAAAAATTAATACATAATTATATTTATATACATATGGTAAACTTATAATAAAAAAATTAAGGTTTTTAACTGATATGAAATGCGCATGGAGCATTTTGAATACGTTAGCAATTTTGAAATGTTTTTGGAAAAACAAGCATTATTCTGCCAAAAATTCCTTATTTTGAACTCTAATGGTTTTCAATGTAGAAAAAAAAGAAAATTATTCTCATTTTGTATATAGAGTTAAAAATTTTAAAACTTTAAAATTTCGAGGTTGAAGGTCCCTTGTCCCCTTAAACAAGTTTTAAATAATTTTAAAATGCACTTCCTGTAGAACTGAAAATGGATATGAATTTGGTCCCCATTTATTTTAAACATCAAACATTTTGACGCCAAAAATCAGTTACATCCTTCACAGGTGATTGTTCAAATACATATGTTATTTTAAGGGCATCTTTTCCTGGCATATCGTTTGATTTCTGGTATTTGCGTGGGTTTTTTTAATCCTATTGTTTTATATTTCGCCATGAAATCTCTCTATCCCTCTAAACGTTTGAGACCATTTTTCCGTCATATACTTGAAAAGTGTTTGGGGCAGATTTTTGCATCCTTAATCTGGTGATTAAGAGCGTATCAGATGATACAATTTTGAGGCTTTTGAATACCAAGGTAAAGGATTGAATAATTCATTATAAACGTCTTTTCCAGCTGAAAGGATACAAAAAAATGCGTTGTAGCATTCATATATTCATAAAATGAGGATTTACTTCGAAATCAGAAATTTTTGTTCCCACTAAAATATGCAATAAAATACAGCAGAACGTCCCATTACCGATACTACGTCAGACACTATTTTCAAAAAGCACTTTTTTTTACTTAAAACATTCTATAGAACTTTTAGAACCAAATAACTTTTTTTTCCGATGATTACATTGACAGATACAACACTTTTATGCATACCCTGATGTACATCTGTTCGTTAAATCTATTTCCCTTGATAACATTTTTTAGGATTTACCGTCCTGAAAAGGATATACCTACAATTCGTTGCAAGATATCAATATGAAATTTCTTACATCGTTCCTTTGTTCTTGCGTCATTATATTGTCTTAAAGATATTTTGATTCAGTGAAAAAATTCTCAAGATAATTTCTTTGAAGTGAATCCTGTTTTCGCCATGCAAAGTGATTAAAAATTTTATATATAAAATTTTTTAGAAATCCCGTAGAGAGACAGACAACTTTAAATTTTTTTTAATTTATTAAAGAGAAAAAATACATACAAATTGATTTATTGTTTCAGCAAAATTATCAAAAGCTAAACGTGCTTTAAACTTTGAATTAAAATTTTTTTCAATAAAGCTTGAAGTATTTCTTCAAAATTTTTTACATGGAAAATGTTTTTTATATAAAGACATATGAGATAAAAAGTCATTATAAGATGTCTGTGTTTGTGAAAAACAAAATTTTGTTTCCCAGACTCCCTTAACCATCAAGAGTTTTTTTGTCTTGTTCTCATAGTTGAGACACAGCTCAGTGCATTATTGCTAAACATATTTTTTTATATTTTTATTTCTAACGCAGAAACCTGTGAATAAAGTCCTTAGGTAAACAGTTGCCAAACATATAGTTATGTACATTTTTGGCAAACATATAGATAAACTTTTGAGCTGGAAGACCACATTTGTGTTTTAAAGTTAATGATATCTTTCAACAGTCGGGGAGGTAAACAGGGTATAATATATAAAGGAAATTAAATTTACGATTAAAGAAAACAATATTTGAATATGCAGCAAGGAACCCATTTATAAGAAACGTAAAATCAAAGCAGTAACATATAATTTCAATTTATATACAGGTAAATTATTATTAGTTCCAATCATAAAAAAATTACTGCTTTTGGCGAATCTAAGCCAAGTATAAATATTGACTAAATAAAGAACACTATTCAATTTTTTCATCCTTTCGAACGACTGCCTTGTTCATTTTAAGCATTTTAATTTTCAGTATTAATTTTATTCCCCCCTAAAAAGTTAAACTAAATAGTTTACAGATTTACTAAAGATACTGATTTTATTCTTCTTTGGATTGTAAAGGGTAGGTTTTTCAAACTTCAATCTGTCCTTTCAATCTGTCTATTTTTCCTTGGACTGTCGTGAATTTTGGCAGCAGGAGTCCCAACAGATATTCTCCCATCTGTAGAAATTTTCCTGTAACGAAGGCCATGTGACAACTTGTAGCGAGGCATGTGGATGATAACAGTATTATAAAATTCACTTTGATTCCCTGTTCTGTCGAGGCATAAAATCACGAACAAATACAGTAGATTTTTTTACAAGGCAAAAAATAGATTCTGTTCGGAGTTTGCGAGGACGTATAGACAGATTATCTTTCGAAGGATGCTAGGTAAAACTAAAGACATTTTATTTTTAAATTCTCATGCCAAATAAAGCATTTATTAACTACACTGTGGCCCCTTCTTTCCATAACATCTGTCTTGCCCTCAATGAGGTTTTTCAATCAGTAATCGAGAATAAAAATTTCATAAAATTCGATCTCTTAGCTGAGAGATAAGGGAAGGGGGCCTGAAAACACTGATCTTCTTCTTAAACTCTAGCCAGATTTCCCAAGTTGTCTTGTCGCTAGTTATTCAAGCTTACTAATAAAAGTAATTTCTTAGTCAGAAATTTTCAGAGAAATTTGAGGACAACGACCTTCTTTTAACGCTGTCTTATCTGTGGGAGATATATTTTTCAGGCCATCGTATGGAACCGTTTGAAGTCATGAGTCCAGCTAGTATACAGAATTAATGTTTTCAAATGCAATTAGTTTAATGGAGGAAAAATAAAGAAGAGAAAATTATAAAGCCCTGCTTTCATGCATTACTCTAATTTTTAAACGGAAATGATTGAAACTGAACGAGACTGAGAAATTTATATTATGTCTCTACAATTTCTCATAGATGATTGTTTATTTTGAGAGATTCATCTGCACTACTGTATCAGACTTCCTCAGCATCGATCTTCCTTTCTTTACAGAGAATCATCAAATTACTGATATTTCCTCAGATTTCCCATTAAAAATCCAAATTTGTATACATTTCTGTGCTAGAAATTTGGTTTTGAATTGAGATTTTATGAATAACTTTCTGTTTGTTTAATAGCTTAATATTTATGGATGACCTTTTAACGTAACATTTAAAGAAAACTTTTCGGCATTTTGAGAATGACCACTGTAAAAATGTTCATGAAAATATAAGCAAAACATTCAATATTTATAATGGGTGATTCTACTTTTTTTTCGTATTTGGGAGCTGTGTCAAATTCATACAGCGGGTAGAAGAGTCATGGGTAAAAAAACAAACAAACAAAAACTAGCCTCAGGCTTCTTAAATCGCTTAAATCTGTAATGAAACCATTTCAAAGTACTGACCGAATACTAAAGATTCCTGCAGTCTTGTATGTGGAGGATCTGTTAGAGTAAGTACGCCCTTTATTATCCATTAAAAAAGATTTGATATTTGACAAGTTTGAGCCGAGAAAAATTAGTCAATGAGTAAAAAAAAGAGTCAATATTGCCATCTAATTTGTGCATAAGACTCTATATCAGTATGTTAAAACTCGTTAAAAACCGCCATTGAGATTGAAACCGCCGTTCAGATAATTAAAAATTGATAGATATTTAGGCAGTTCTAATTTGTTAATTTTCTTCTCCCCCTCACCCCTTTCTATTCCGCTGGAAAGGAATTGTGATTACATATCTGGGGTAGGAAATAAACTTAGAGGAGTCATCAATAGAAAACTCAGATGAAGAACAAAGGAGTTTTAAGCCTTACATGGCCTGTAAAACTGTACAATAAAATTGAGAATTAAAAAGCCCATACACAAACTGCTACTAATTTTAACCCAAAATCGCTCATTTCTTTTCTACAAAAATATGCTTAAACCCAACAACAGTTAACATTTAAAAGCATGCGTAAGTGCATAAATAATATCCTTGCAGGTACACACACAAACATGTTATTTATTACTAGCTGTACCCGTTCACACGTTGCTGTGTTTGAACAAAAAGGCAGTTTTGATACCTCAAACATAATTTATTAATGATCAAATGTATATGTCTCGATCAAATGTATATGTCTCGAATAAATGATCAAATGTATATGTCTCGAAAAGTACAATATTTTGTAGAATAATTTGTTTTAAAATTTGAACTCATTGTTAGGAATTTTTTTTACATCTCATATTTACACTTGAAACTAAGATTGAGCTTGATTATAGACAATGATTCTCATCTGCTGCTATGAACAGTTTTTCAGACAAATGAAAGCAGGAAGTCAAATGAAATGAACTTGAATAATATAGAAATGACACGATGTTTTCGTAACTCTTTTTTAACTCTATCTTAAAATTTATCTTAAAATAAGCGAAGTCATCAAAATTCTAAGTCTGTAATTTTCTACGAATAGCAAATTAAAGAGGAAGTTTTTATACAAGTAATTTATATTCATTAATCATCTATACTCATGTGATTTATACTCATATGAACCCGAGAGATTTATGCTTTTTCGTTTGAACAAGAAGCTATCCTTTTAAGTGGAGTTGTAAAAATATTTCAGATAGTTTTAAAAGACTAAGATTTACTTTAATAATTATCTCAATTGCGAATACGTTTTTCTTTGTTTTGTTGAAATAGTTTCCAAATTGAGACAATCATCAAGCTTTGTGAAATGCATTTTAGTACCCTTAAACTAACTCTTATGAGTGTTTTTTCAATACTAACCATCAAATGTTTAATATTTTGCAAATTTTTAGACAGTGCCCCTTATTCCCTCCTTTGACAATCTTCTTATGGTTTTTTCCCCATTAATAGTCTTGCTTGTAATCTGCACGATAACTAAGTCTGTCCGTGAAATATTTTACTACAGGTAGAAATAGTAAAATACTACTTGGGAGGATTTATCAAAGCCAACAATCAGACAGCAACATTTATTAAAAACCATTATTTAAGTTAAAGCATTATTTAAATTCACTTCGAAATTCCGTGTTATGTATTTATAGCAGAAATTTTTCGCTATTACGTTACATTAAAAATCTTTAATATTACAGTATATATTCTATCCTTTTTTACTTCTTTTCAAAAAAGCTTTTTCCATTGAAAACCAATAACAATAACATGCTGTTAATAAGACGAAATATGTTTTAATTGAAATTTTTTTTTATGAATTGAATATGAGAATATAGAAAATAATATAGTTGACAAATTGGAGATGAACGGAAGCATATTTCAAATTTCTAGAAACTAGCTTGATTCCTTTGAAATTTTTTTATTTAAATGTAGATTACTTAAAAAAGAATTAGGTTTATTTAAATAAGAAATACGATTTTAAACTCCATACTAGTGTTATATCTCCATTCTTATTTTAAAGGACAATGATTTTTACATCATTGCGTTTTATTAACAAAAGATACTAAATTGAGATTATAAACATTTTCTCAAAAGAGCCTCTCAAAAGTATACATGGTTAGAATATAAAATCAGTCCAAATTCATACTTTTAACTTGTTTCTTCATTGCATTGTTCAGATAATTGAAAATTGATAGATATTTAGGCAGTTCTAATTTGTTAATTTTCTTCTCCCCCTCACCCCTTTCTATTCCGCTGGAAAGGAATTGTGATTACATATCTGGGGTAGGAAATAAACTTAGAGGAGTCATCAATAGAAAACTCAGATGAAGAACAAAGGAGTTTTAAGCCTTACATGGCCTGTAAAACTGTACAATAAAATTGAGAATTAAAAAGCCCATACCCAAACTGCTACTAATTTTAACCCAAAATCGCTCATTTATTTTCTACAAAAATATGCTTAAACCCAACAACAGTTAACATTTAAAAGCATGTGTACGTGCATAAGTAACATCCTCGCAGGTACACACACACAAACATGCTATTTATTATAAGACTGGCAAATTATTTCTAGACAAAATGCGAAGGAATCAAAGGCCTTTTTTCGGTTTTTCCGTACTTCGGTTTTTCTACAGAAACTCGTACGTGCTGCCATCTACTGTCGAAAATTGAAACTTATTACCTATTTCTACTAATTTTAGAGCTTCACTCGTGTTTTAATTTTAAAGATATTAAATCAATAAATTTTTACTACCAAATGATATTGAAGGGAGATTTGAGATTATATTCATAAATTATTATCTTCAAAAATATTAATTTGCTTCTCTTTATTTATTCCTGTAGAGACAAATTATTTAATTGAACCTTTAGGAGTTCTGAAATAATATAACGATTCCTTCCCCCAGTTCCATATTTATGACTACCTTTTTTCGAAGAAAGATAAAGCATTACGTTTCATCACTTATGTATAAAATTATTCGGGAAATTTATCAATTTTACTACATTAAATAGTCTTTTGGAGAGCGATATCTTTTAAATCACTTGCTTGGACAGTACAACTGCCGTATTACTCCCTCTTTCACCATGAAGTAAAATGCGGTAGTTAAATTTTGTCCCTCAGACATTATACAAGAGCTTACAGAGAAAAAAAAAACATTCTGGTTCTGTCTAAGAGTCGAGATAGCCAGATGTTTGCAATTAACACAGTAGTGTTCCTAGTGGATAAGATCAAATTTAATATACAAAAGATTTTGATATGTATCTACAAAAATGTTATAGCTTTTGATCAGTATACTTAAATTTGCCTTGTGCAAAAAAATGTGTAATTTTGGCCTTTAACGGATGACGTAGCTCTTTGTAAAAATTTATTTCTCTCACTATACTGTCTATAAAGAGATTACTCTTAACTACAAAGTTAATATACATCTGGAGAGTTTTCAGAGGGGGGCGGGGGTGTGTGTGTGCTGAAATGGATGTGCAAGTCAAAGGAATTATCTTTCGCATTTATCGGAGTAACGTAAGCAGCTACCAGTCGACAACCCTGGGTGCCTTATGTAATGGAATATAATAACGCATTATTATGCGAAAAAATGGTTTTGTAAGAAACAATTATTTCTTTTAAATGACAAAATCAGTAAAATAAGAGACTAGGGGGCGTCCATTAATTACGTTTGGCGATTTTTCGACCCCCCCCCCTGGTGAGATGTCGTGAGATTTGGCTCTCGACCCCCTCCCCCCCGCCTAATCTTACGTGAGATTTTTCAAAATGCGTATTTTTCATATAAATACGTTAATCTGTGCTTGATTGCGTTGGATTTATTTAAAAAATACATAATTTGCTTAATTATTTTTATTTAAGACTAGTTAAGACTAGTATTTAAGACTACTAAGAACGTAGTCTAGAATCACAGTGAGAAAATCGAACAAAAAAATACTTAAATAGGAACTATTAAAATTCGTAAAAGTATATTCATTCTAATTCAGTCCACGGGGACTCATGTGTTGTCTCAAGAGTGACTACAGGAACTATTGTGTAGGATTTAGCAATATTTTAGTGTAGAAACATGTTTTACTTAATATAACCCAGTTTTCTCGCAATTTTACACTGTTTCTTGCGGAAAAAAAATTACGTGATATTTGCCGAGACCCCCCCCCCCCCTCACCCCCACGTGAGACTGGGTGAGATTCGGCTCGACTTCCTCCCCCCCCCTCCCCCCTTAAAAGTTTCACGTAATTAATGGACACCCCCCTAACCATATGTATGCAATGTACAACTTCAAAACACTTATATTCAGTAATCAATATACAAACATATATAAGGACTAGGGTGGTTCGAAAAAAACTTTTTTTTAAATTTCAGATCGCTAGACTGCACAAAAGTTGCCATTGGTATAGACGTGAAAAAATCACTAATTATTATTTTTTTATTAATTTGTCTTCCGGTCGCGCAATGCCATCGAAGTTAGCAAAAAATTGTGAAAAACCTTAATTTTTCATAATTTTTTTAAGCACGCCAGGTGGTTTTAATTGCGTTCCTATACCATGCATTAACTACTAAAAGTATATAAAATCAATATATATGCACTTATTATACATTTGTTTTATATCTTCCGGTCGTGCAACATAGTACAAAATGAGTAAAATTAGTAGTTTTTGCAAAATTTCAAAATTTGACTGTTTAGTACATTTTAATCATACGACATTTAGTGATGCTATAGTTTAATTCTATTACAATAATATATTTAAAATCCAAGCATATCAGATAAACTTCGATATTCAAGTGGAATTCGGTCGCGCAGCTTCGTCAAAAACAGCAGAGTAGCCTACTACCGAGAGGCGAGCCGTACGTGGCGAATGCTGCGCCGTGACGAGTGACCGATATGGCGTATCGGATCGCGCTACGGCTCCTATTGCTTCAAGTGTACTGCAAGATGTTGGGTTGATTAATGAATCAGATACTTCTTATGTTGTAGACAAGAGTAAAGTCCGAAGAGAAAAAACTTGTGTGAGAGCTAGTTTGCAAAGTGATATAAGTTTAGAAATTTATGGTCTTTACTTTGATGGACGAAAAGACAATACATTGTCAATTGAAAAAAATGGCAGAAAACACTTTCGTAGAACCTATAAGGAGGATCATTACTCTTTAATTCAGGATCCAGGCTCCACTTACATAGGACACACTTGTCCTTCTTCAAGCTCAGCAACCGACATAGCCAAAAGCATCAAGTCTTATTTATCAGAAAATGGCTTTTTACTTGACAAATTGGAAGTTGTTGGATGTGACGGTACTGTTATTAATACGGGCTTAAGAAATGGTGTAATTCGACAAATAGAGATACATGTGAAGACCTCTACAATGGAGTATTTGTCTTCTCCATTACAACGAACTGCCATTCCGCCACCTTTTCCAACACTTAGATGGAAATACAACAGGCCCAATAGGATATTCCGGACCGATTGGAAAGGCCCTACCTGATTGTGAAAGACTACCAGTTGTTGATTTTAATCCTATTGATTGTGAGATTCCAAAGTTGACAAGCGTATTCTTAGCAAGGACCAATTGTACTAGCTTGAGATATGAGAAGTCATCAAGTCAGGACATTGTTCAGAAGACTTTGTAGTACGTGATCCTGGTCCAATGTCACATTCAAGATGGCTTACTACTGCAAACAGAGTTTTGCGCCTCTACATCAGTGTGTCAAGACCTTCTGAAAATCTGAGAGAAATTGTCACATTCATTCTCAAATGTTATATGCCTATGTGGTTTGCCATAAAAATAAACCGCAAATTCACAGATGGGCCTAGACATGTTTACAAAACTATTGAATCTACAAGGTACTTACCAGAAGAGCTGCTTCAAGTTGTTGATCCCGTTTTACAACGGAATGCTTACTTTGACCATCCCGATAATTTACTTTTGGCTATGGTAACTGATGAAAGAAACCATATCCGAGAGATGGGCTTTAAGCGTATCATGAAGGCAAAGCAAGCAATATCTGAAAGTGACTTTATCAGAATCTTTAAACCACCAAACCTAAACTTTGAAGCTAAAGACTATACCGAAATTATCAAATGGAACACCAGTACACTGACTCTTCCTCCACTGTTAAGATCATTGACTAATGAAGAGATAAAACAGTATGTGAGCAATGACTTCAAGCCTGTTATAATTATAGATGCTTTCCCATGCCATACACAGGCAGTTGAAAGATGCGTTAAGCTAGTGACCGAAGCTTCAAGTAAAGTGTGTGGACACAGTTCCAGAGACGGCTATATTAGAACCACATTACTGTCACGCTCAGCGATGCCAACTTTTTCACACAAATCCGAATTTCGATGTTTATCGATAGATAAAGACTAGAAAGGAAACATAAAGAGAGAGAGAAAGCGAAATAAATTTGTACATATTGTAAATAACACACCCTACATTGGATGGTTGGTTGGGTAGGGTGTGGGTGGAACTCGAAGTGCAGCCACCTCCCCGTGGTGAGTTCTGGGTCGTTTTCTAAACAAAATGAACGAAGAGCTGCACCAACAATTGAATATTGAAACAAAAAAATTACCAAATATTTACTATTAGAAAATTTCTAAATTATCTGAAAGGAAACATTGCCAAACAACAAAATTGTCAGACAACGATAATGGCTGCTACCGGCTGCGAGCGCATCGCTGGCATTCGTCACGTACGCCTCGCCTCTCTGTCCAGGTAAGCTACTCTGATGTTTTTGACGAAGCTGCGCGACCAAATTTCACTTGAATATCAAAGTTTATCTTATATGCTTGGATTTTTAATATAATACTCAAATAGAATTAAACTATAGCATCTATAAAAGTCGTATGATTAAAATGTACTAAACAGTCAAACTTTGAAATTTTGCAAAAACTACTAATTTTACTCATTTTGTACTATGTTGCGCGACCGGAAGATATGAAACAAATGTATAATAAGTGCAAATATATTGATTTTACACACTTTTAGTAGTTAATTCATGGTATAGGAACGCAATTAAGACCATCTGGCGTGCTTAAAAAAATTATGAAAAATTAAGGTTTTTCACAATTTTTTGCTAACTTCGATGGCATTGCGCGACCGGAAGATTAATTAATAAAGAAATAATATTTAGTGCTTTTTTAACGTCTATACCAATGGCAACTTTTCTGCACTCTAGCGATCTGAAATTTAAAAAAAAGTTTTTTTCGAACCACCCTAATAAGGACCCTGTTTTATGAGTACCTCTGGGATAAGCGCTAATGATAAGTGCCAATCCTTCCGCAAACTATGCTACCTATAAAAAAAGATATGTATTTTTTAAGCCAGTCTAGTCAAGAAATAGTTTCATAACGTTTCCACTTCACGTTAACGGCGCCGGCAGTAGAAAAATACAATTCCGGCTGAAATATCTCTGACTGAGAGTTGGAACTTGTGTGGTACGACTGTAATACCCTGTTAGACGCCACTTAAATCTTATCGTCTATTTCAGAGCTCCGCAACCTTTTATCTTCCACGGCACAACAACGTTTTTTTCGATAATTCCGCGGCACACCACAAGAAAAAGCTTGCAAATATATAAATTACAATAAATACGTATATGTTTTTATTAGATAAAAACACACACAATAAAATAGCTCTATGTATCAAGATAATTATAATCATTTAGGTTTTATGTAAATCATTTTGAACTGTACACTAACACAAGAACAAAAATATAAAATTATAGTTGACAAGTAAAAAAGTTTTCTCTTTAAATTTTTATATTCAAATTTGTTTTTTGGTCTTTACTTAAGCCTAATAAATCAAAGTAAATTTAAATATAACTAATTTATTAATGAGATATTTGAGATTGTTTTGATAAATGTGCGTTTTATATTTGCACGTTTTATATTTGGCTCTATATTAGAAAGAGCTACAGTTCATGGTCAAGGCCCTTTAAATATGATCGTTTGTCATTTTCAATTAGAACCAGTGTCGAAAAACTTTGTTCGCATAAGTACGTAGTAGAAAAAGGGAGCAAAATTGCAATGGCCTTATCAGAAATTTGTGGATATTCTTTCTTAACTGAAATTCAGAAATATGACGCTCGAGCATACATACGATGTATGGCTAACAACATGTTTTTGCTTTGTGTATAATTTCGACCCAGAAAAATTACATATTAACAAAAAGTTAGAGGAATATTTTACTTAGAAAAATTTCTATTTAATGCGGTGGTTAATTTTTCTATTATCATAATCGATAAAATCACCGCGGCACAGTCAAGATCACCTCGCGGCACACTAGTGTGCCACGGCACAGCGGTTGCTGGTCTATTTGATAAAACTGTAAAGGATATCTACACTGTCACTACTAGAACTACTAATAATTAATATATACCTACTTTTATAAACCAGTCAGTTTGTCTGGCTAAGTAGATCTACAGTTAAGAGGGATAACCAAAAAATTCTATTAAAAAAATCCATATTTTAGTAAATACCGAATACTGAATATTTTTCAAAACTTTCCTAAGCACAAAAGAAAAAAACCCTGCGAATAGACCTGTGGCAGATACATCGACAACTTAACCTGCTTTAAATTTGAATTTTAAACTTTTTTAAACAAAATTTCACATTCTTCAATTTTTTTTATAAGCATAAGGATTTTTATATAAAGACTCATTTCAGGGGGGAAACATTAAAAAACTCATCTAAATTTTAAAAAAATATAAAATTTGGGTCCCAGACCCCTAAAAGCACCGCAGTTGACATCATGGATTTTTAATCCCAATTTGAAGCTATCGAAAATTTTCCCCGCGGTATTTTTGTAATCACAGATTAAAAAATGCATGTCTGTATTCTGTTATCTGTGATTGAAGGTAGATCTCTAAATGCAGGGCGGTTGTTTTAAAAAAATCTATTTACTTTAATTTTTTTTCCCAAAATAATTTTATTTTTGTAAAAATAGCTATCAGTAATTTAATGCCCCGTAAAAACTAACTACGGAATGATTTCAAAGTTTTAAAACTGCGTGCTCTTTATTTAAACGCCTATCTTTATAAGAAGACACACAATTCTTAAATATGAATTCACTAAATTGTGATTAGAAAAAAATTGACCGAAAATTTTTCCTAGGGCTTAACATCGGAATTCAAGATGGAGGGAAAAAATGCACTTTGGAAGATTGCACTTATTGAGACAACAATAAAAATTCAGAGAAATTCTGTTATTAGAATTCTTTTCATGCCGGTTTCCTTCATGATGGCTATGCGATACTGAGGAGTCCATAGAAAGAGTGAAACCTTACTTTACGAAACTTAGGTCCATGACTGGTGTGACGAGCTTTCATGACGGGTGTTCCATGGATTTTTTTCCTCAACAAGCATTCTAAATTCTCTACCGCAATTCATAATAGACGATAGTTTTTCCGCGGTGTGGTGGGCAGTTGCACTTACTAGTCGTTGCATTTACTAGTCGGTCACTAATAAATTTAGAGAATTTCCGAACGTGGATTTTTAAGAGAAGTTCCAACAATGCCATGTTGTGGAACCCATAAAAAGGGTGACGCCTAGGTCTACGGACGCTGGGTAGCTGGAGATGTATATCTTTGCATCAGGATTCAGGCAATATTGAATGATATATCGCCTTAATTTGCTAGTTCTCTTACTTATATACAAGGGGAATACATTTTTCTCCATATACGGGCGAAGTAATGTAGTTGCTATTAGTGTCCAAACGCTTTTGGCAATTGTGTGACTTCAAAATTGTACTATGCAGCGAACTATTTAGAATTTCAAAATTTTCAATTCGAATTACCCCTATCAATAAAGTTACATCGAAAATTTTAACTGAAAGATAATTTTCATATAATTTAATACTATAGCATTAATTTCTTAAAATGCAAGAAAGATACTAATGTGAGATATTCACTTCACTCTATCACATCTCAAAAATGACTATAACTCTAAGTTAAGATGACTACTCTATATTATGAGGATTAAAAATGGTATATTTGAAGCTTGAATTCATCAAAGATTTTTAAAGCAGCGAATCAAAAGTTAGACAGTTTGACATAAGGCAGGGATGTCCAAAATATCTAGTTTTAACGGGTTCCAAAATTTCATTATAGACATTTTTCAGCTATGATAGAATATATATATATATATATATATATATATATATATATATATATATATATATATATATATTATTTTTTATCTTTTTATTGGCTGTAAAAAAACCCTCATAGAGTTTCAATGAAAGAAAGACATTGCGTGATATTTCTTTTATTTTCACTATGCAAATAGTAACAATATGATACAATGATATTTAATTTCAATGCATTCATAACCTTTTTACAAAACATATAATATCCACAGGAAACATTTAACAGAAAATCTGTTAAAAAAATACTGAAATACAGGGATCATAAACACACATTGACAAATACGTATATATAAGAGGTAGTATAAAATCTCGCGCGAAGAAAGGTACAATGCAGTGAAATGAAGGTCATTTATTGAACGTACATAGTTGAAGGACTCGCTAAGCGAAACGCATAATACTTCTAGTAATCGGTGAAACAAACTGGCTCTGGGTAAACTAGTTCGCACTACAATTATTTTTCTGTAAAATATCTTTGAGTTTCTAAACTGAGAAACATTTATATGTGCTATAAAAGTAAATTTTCTCTCATTTCATTAATATTAAATTGTTATCTTAGATCCTGTAGCAGATTATTAACGATTAGTTTAAAAAGACTTCAGACCAATTTATATTTCGGCATTCGAAAATTTCAGTTTAAAACGATTAGTTGTTCCTAAATGTTCAGCATACATTTGAAACTTATTAGAAACTTATTTAGCATTAGAAACTTATTCAGCATTAAAAACTTATTCAGAAAACATTTTGAAACTTATTAGTTGCTATAAATTAAGATTTATGTTTTGAAATGCGAAAGAACTATGCATTTAATGCGTTGCATTATATGGTGTTCTACATAGAAAAACTGTCTTTACCTTCGTTATTCATGTTTTCAAGAATTCACCCACTTAAAATAACAATAGCTAATGTAACGGAAATCAACATATTAAATTTTTATCTGCGTCCCAATAAAAGAGATATTTACTGAAGTATCATCTTGAGATTAGACTATGAAAGTATGCGTATTAGGACTATGAGTATTAAGACTATGAAAATGCAATTAACTTTTACATCATTTGAGTTGCACAGAAATACTTGATAAGAATGCTGCCCTTTTTTTATGAATTTTATTCTTAGGATAGATATCCCGGATATATTAGTAATTTTGACTTTAAAGAATCATAACTCATACAAAAGGAACATTTAGTTCACGGGCATTTTGAAACAGTGATTTTAGAATACGAATGAATTTATTTTCCAAAGTAAGATGACCCTTAACCCTACAACTGAAGATTTAGACACACTACTGAAGTTTAAAAAGGAACCAGATATTTATTTTAATTTTAATGTAATATTATAAATCCATACATTAAAGCCTAATCCCCCAATTGTGAACATTTCCTATTTCAAGTTGCCAGCAACTTGCCTCACACTCCACGGAATATGGTGATATGAAGTGAACATGCATATTTATATATTCTTAAAATATATGTGAATAATCATTTAAATTCAAAACGACGAGGGTAGATAAATTTCTACGCTGTGATACCCAAATGAAACACAATTTTTCTATCATTTTACTGTTTTGAAAGCTAATAAATCCTATGAGGTCCCATGAAGGAATTATAATGAAATTTTACATTTAAGAATTATTTATATTCCAAAGAACAAAGCAAGATAAGCCTCTCAAAACTGTACTATTGACGTGACCATGTAAAATGCTACAGATAAAGCAAAAAAATTTATTCATATTTCAATCACATTAAATTTAAATGAAATAGTTTTTTGTTATTCTCTAAGAGTTAAGTCTTTTAAACAAAGTTTTTACACAAGGAAAAAGAAATGAGACAAAAAAAGTACTCCGATGTCGTTTTCACTTCGTCAGCGTTAAATTACACATTGCTTTGAGATCAATCGTTTAAGCTTTTTATAATAAACGAATATCTATTGTAATATAGTTATTACACTAAAAATAAATAATAGCTATCAATACAATAAATCCTTTATATATTAACAAAGAACTTATACAAAAATTTGTCAACATGTCTGATGTGATGCATTCGCTTTGTACACAGAAGTATACACTGCACGTACTTTTTGGTTCTCTCGCTATGTACAACAAGCATTTGATTCAGAAGAAATAATACACAGGTGTGAGTGCAGTCCTATGAGAAAATATAGTTATTCCTAGCCGGGTAATATCTCGTCGGATTAAGTTGCATTCTATTCACTTACAACGTGAATAGCAACCGCTCGCAACGACTTGATCGTTAGGCTTATCGGGAACTGGCCAGTGAGTGCTTAGAGTGAAGATTACGTCACGTCCTAGGGGAGATTGAGGAACTGAAAAGAATGAAGAAAAATACAAGTGAGTATAAACAAATTGTAGTTAACATAATTACTAAAATTAACTTCAGGATGATGGCAAATTAAATATGACGACCTGTCAAGTCATAAAACTTGCAACAGCCGCATACCTCCCATCGACTCACTCATCTTTTTCTATTTAAAACTATGCTCTAAACACTGATCTAGGGACTAAAAGAGTCTACTCCATGCTCGGGAAAAGGTTCTGACCATGAGTTTAGGTTCATGTCAAGCCCCTGTGATGGGCCGATCCCGAGACTCTACGGCATATAGTTTTATCCTCCATTTTGTCTGACCTGCTCTGAACTATCCAGATATGTTATCGATCAACTGTATACTAATCAGCAAAAGAGACCAAAGTGTGACCAATGAAACCTGATTGAAAACCACTCTATTTACGTCTGACGCCACTAAACTACCCCCGTCTCTCATACCGCACTAATTCATATTTCCCCCCTCTCACTGACACACTCTATGCTTGGGGAATAAATCAAACTCTCCTGTCCTCGGTATCACAGGCGGATATTCTAACCCCTGAACCCTCAATGTTCGTTGAACAGCCTTACAAGATTACATTTATGCATACTTAATGCATAATTATTTAGAGTTTAATGATAACCCTAAAACCCCAGAAGCTAGTATAGAATTCTAGTAAGTATTAAGACATTTTATGCGAGAAGAATGAAGTTTCCCCGATTCAAAAGAAAAAAAATTCCCATTTTTACAATACTTCAATCGAGTGAAAAGAAATTCATTCCGAATTTTTTTATTCTAAATAATGAAAAAAAATTCATTATTTAGAATAAAAAAATTCGGTTGACTAAAAAGAGAAATAATTGAACAAGATAAATAGAGGAGTTGTGAGGCAACATAAAGAAACTTTACTTACACTTACTTACACACACACACACACACACACACATATATATATATATATATATATATATATATATATATATATATATATATATATATATATATATATATATATATATATATATATATATACAAGTATATAAATACGGAAATTATATTAAAATACGGAATATAATACAGTTGTTGATTGAAATATCAAATGGGCAAAACGTTTAACCTGAATTACTAACAGTTTCCTCGGATTAAATGTAGGACGATTTTCTCCCAGAATGACCACTGAATTTTGTTAAAATCACCTGATGTGATGAATATTGAATTTAAATTATGGAAAATTTTTAAATATCAATTTGATACAAAATTTCCAGGACTTCCATTTGGATCTGAACTAACCGGAATTTCGATTTGTATTGTTCTTAAATTTGATCTAAAGTCGGGAATCTTTTTATTCGCTTCTCCAGATTTGATAAATAAAATCAGGAGATTCCCCAACGTTAGAAAACAGGAGCCTCTAAACACCACTGACAATATCATCAATAAATAGCTCAAATTTCGTATTTAAAGCTTAAAACATATGATTCCATCGTAATGATTTATATCAAAATCGTTCCGATGTAAACCCCAAAAAAGTGTTTAAGGGGACTCACGACTCCCCAAAAACGACTCACGACTCACGATAAAATATGCCTTTTTTCCTCGACCCTCAAGTCGAGGAAATAAGGCATATTTTCATACTTTTTGACTCTTTGTAACTATTCCAATTTGCTCCCAATTTTTCCAAATTTTATGTATATGATAAATTGATATATTTAATTTAATAACCAAATTTTCATCTCTCCAAATAATTTAAAATAATTTTTTTTAAAAAGTGCTTTAGATATCTTTGCTAAAATATAAAAGTGCTTTAGATACCTTGTTTTTTAAGCATTTTTATTGTATACCGGCTTGCGCGCAGAACTATGAAATTAATTTTTCACTTAAATGTATAATTCCTATTTCATATTTAAAATAAATAATTCAAAATACAATTGAACATAAAACATTCAACATCAAAATTTTTTTTCAATTTTTTTTTAAAAACTGCTCAAAATATTCTTAAAATTTCTTAAATTTTTGCATTAATTTACCTCTAAAAAAATAACAAAATGTGCAGTGATTGCAATAATTCTAGTTCAGACGCAATAAAATATCATGATTATACAGTGATAAAAATTTCATGGAATTATGTTTCATAGTTTTTGAGATATCAGTTGCGGAATGATGCATAATTGCATTTTGAGAAAAATGAGTTTAAAATTTTTCTTACCATAAACTTGATCATTAATTAATTATTTAGGATATCAATATCTCCGGAACTAAGCGGAATATTTTCATGCGGTTTGCTTTATTTTGTTCAGAAATGATCGGTCTTTAACATATATTTTTTTCAAAAAATCGAATGTTTTAAAGATTTAAGGGTAGTGAGTCCCCTTAAATATTCGTTGGAAATATCCCTTTTTAAACAGAATGAATCGTACAAATATTATTTACTTACCATTGGGCCTTTTCTGGGTTAGTGCAGCTGAGGGAAGCTAGATCAAAGAGTTGTCCCGTGGGGCACTTCAGGAGGGATGGCTTATATTCCCGACAGAGCCAAAATCGGCTGCAGTCTAATGCATTTGGGTACAGACCCCGAGGGTGAGGACAACGGAATGTAGCTTCTGTTAAAAGAAAGACAAGTACTTCAGTACAACGATAGATAAAGGAAAGCATCGCGATACTTCGTATCTGAAATGTGTATACAATATTCAGTTGGAGGTAAAAGAACTATGGACTAAATTGATGAGATGACATCATATCCCTATGAGATAGAAACTACCATCCACTCGTCATTTAGAATTTGCAATATTTGTCAAAAAACAAAAAAATATTTTTTGTACCTTTCGTAATTGTGTCACAGAGATCTAAAGAATATTTCAGGCTGTGAAACGTTGTATAAAGACCGTGACGAGGTAGGAATGAATGGTGCTCTTTTATGCAGAATCTTTTTTGTTTCATAAAATATAACATTCTTTGTCTTATTTTACCTCATAGATAATCAACTATGCTTGTAGCCACACAGATCATGTTAAATCTATTTACAAATCTATTACGAAATTTCCGGAAAGACTAGTACGGGAAAAATGTAGGAAGGAATATGAGCTCATAACTCCCAGAAAGTACTGAAAAATTCGCATTTATCAAAGAATTGCTGTCGATTAATTTTATACAAATTAACTCAGCTTCATAATACACTACAGAAAAGGAATAAAGCTATGAAGTTGACCAGGAAATTCAAAACAAGCATCATATAATCAGAAAAGAACATTGCCGCAGTTCTCATTAAATAGAAACTGCTGTAGATAAGAGAGATTTTTAAGTCTGCTCAACTTCCTTTCGCATCTTTTTGCAGTGAATAATGCTATCGTGGTTGCGCTGATAATTGATAAGGACATTATTTGGTTGCCCCTTTTAGAGTACACAAGAAAAAGTATTGTTGATTTAAAAACAGCAGACACTGAAATAAAGATCAAAAGCCTATTTAAAATTTCATTTGAATATATGAGATGCATACATAAATGTTTTTGAAGAGAGAAATGAATTTTTTAAAAAATATTGATTGCTAAATAAGAATATTAGGAAATGTGTCTAATTTAACGTTCAACTCACCACGGTGAAAATGTGCGAAAAGTTATTTCAGTTGATTCTTATAAATAAAATTTATTAACAAAAAAAAGCGGTATGAATATAGAGAAGCAAACATTTGTAAATGATGAATATTCCTGGAGGTTAAAAAAATATGGGAGGATACCTAATAAATGATTCGGTGGTTATTTATTGAGTAACCACAGTAAAAATATACTAATAAAATTTTAAAATGTTCTCTCTCAATAGTATACTATCCAATTACATTTATTATAGAAAAACTGTCTGAATTATTTATAATATAAGCAAAGTATAAGTTTCATTCCTTATTGCATCATTCTGCGTTCTTCTGAGGTACATCAATAGAAAGGTTAAAATAAAGTTTCAATTTAATGCAATCTGAATACTACATGAACTAGCTCTCTTTTTAAATTATGTGTGTAGCAATAATAGAGATTCCTATTTACTCAGGGAAAAAAATAAAACTTTAATAATTAAAAATTATGTTTTGCAAGGTAGGCATTTACTTATGTAAGTCCTTCATTTTTAGTGTGTGAAAATTGGCTGTATGTAATGTAATGAATACTTGATACATACATACGCACTCTAATGTGTATACTCTAATATGCATGATATGTATATACCTTTGCAAAATAATTTTAATGTATAAGTTTTACAATTGTTTTGGTGTGCTTTCATTTCTTGAGAACAAATGTACGTATTAAAATGCTATTTTTTTAGGCCTGTCTAATATAATTAGAAACTGGTACGGAGAGCAATCAAGTTGTCATCACGACATAAGACCAATAGCACGTATAATTAAAAGAGATGTCAGTAATTTTAAAGGCACTGTAATGATGGCACTGTCTTTCATTCATTTTGTAAAAGCCAGTAGAAGTCGAATAAATGTGTCTTACCTGGTGAGATAGGTCTTTCGTACTGTCTTTCTTGTCCTAAAAAAATAAAAGCACAAATGAGATGACATTGAAATAATTTTTGAACATAAATTCTGTGAGAAAAATTTCATAGTTCTCATTCTGTTCTCACTGTCTTAGAGATTTTTTTCTTTTTTTATACAATAAAATTATACAGTAAAAGCTTTATGCCACCGAAAGCAGATTTTTAGATGTATTTTTTTAGAGTTCTTTTTAAGTGATGTCTGCTGTAGATACGTTTCTCAATTGAAAGACAACTAGTTATACTAATTATTAAATGCGTAACATTTTAAAGAAGAATTTTGTATTCGGCAAGAATTGTAATAGCAAATAAGTAACTACGCTCATTTGATGTTATTCGTATAAAAATAATATATAGCCGTATTGTCATGAGGAATTCAATAATTTCGAACGTGAGAACATGACGTAATTATACCGAAAACTTGTATTATCCCCACAAGGGACGTTATTCGTCATGATGACAAACAACATTTCCGAAAATTCGAAATTGTTGCATGCTCAGAGCCTAAAATCAGTGTTTTCTTTAAAGTAAAATATTAATATGATATATTTCTTGGAAAGATTGTATCATAAGTTCATGCATAATATTCTTGATGTACCTTCTACAATAATAATCCGTAAATAATTTACTAGGGGCCCAATCTTGAAAGCCCAAAGGTAGGTTTTTTCGTGCTTCAGCCCATTTGCTACAATTATATATTCAGTGCTTTATAGTTTGTATATTGCCACACTCACAAAGATCTGTTTTAGCAAAAAATCTGTTTTGATAGACTCCTACACAGCCATGTTCAGTTATTGCTTGATTAACAAGGAAATCTGCCGACAGTCTTTTCGTAGAAACTCTAGGGAATACCTCAAATACTTTCCTTCCTACACTGCTTCTCTCCCAATTTTCTTGCCATATGTTTATGTAATAATTCTTAATCTGTTCTTTAGTTAATTTATAATTTCCTGTGATTTCATTCAGTGTTGTTGCTTGTTTAGCTGCTGCGTCTACCATCTCATTTTCATTAATGCCACAGTGGGCTTTAACCCAGTGTAAGTTTACTGCTATCTCATGACTTTCTATTAGGTTTTTTATATTTTCAATCCTATCTCCCTTAAAATAATATGCACATATAGCTTGCAGTGTACTTCTAAAATCACTGTATATGTCGATTTCCTGTATTTCTTTACTTATAGCATCAGTGATGGCCATGTCAATGGCTTCAACTTCGGCGCTATAGGATGATGCATTATTAGGTAGACGTTTAAGTTTTGTTTGTTCTAAAACATTAAGGTTGTAACGTGTACACGCCGCAACAACGCCTTCGTTGGTTTTTGAGCCATCAGTGTAGTATTTAATGTTCGATTTTGATTCCATGTTATATGTCCATTCATATTTCCTCATTTCACGTACTTTCTTTAGAGGTCGGCTTTTTGTTTCGCAATTCTGCGCGTTTAGTACGATGTCTCCTAATTTTATAAAGATTGTATCAGTTAATGTAACATGTTTGTTGATAAGGACAAAGGGTATCTTATATATTAAGAAAGAAAATTACGCTTTTATAAATGCATTTCTCGGCAAAAATCTTTCAGTTTATGAAACATGTTAGTTAGCTCTGACAAAGCGAGTCATATACATACAGGAAAAAAAAACTAACCAAAAGAATAAAGTGTTTTATTAATGTAACTTTTTACTTGCTTTTGGAGTTTTTAGAATAAAATCACTATGTTAAAACGAAGAAGGGGAGTCATATAATTTAAAAGAAGTGCAGACTTACTTCTATTACATGAAAAGTAAACAAAAAACATAAAATGCAACTTTAAAAAAATAAATTCAATAGATTAAAAAGCATTTCATGACAGGATGAAAATTTCTCGCAATGCTTCGACCCCAAAATTAAATGTCTAATGCTAAGCTGTTTATACACCTAAAACATTTGTGTTGTTGAATAAAATAAAAATTGTCATAAGAATTTCAGGGGTGTATTTATATTTTATAAGCATTAATATTCATTTTAAGGTTGGTTGATCATATAAGTTTTATGAAATGTAAACACTCATAAGATGAACGTTCCTATAAAAAATTTCATGTATGGTTGCTAATTAGATTAAGTGTATCCTTTTCTCAATTAATGTTTTGATATTTAGTCGTGGTTACTTCAGTAGAATCCTTGTTTCATTAGGAGAATTCCCTTAAGAAGCTACGAGCAAAACAAGTATGCATCTCCTACATTTTTAGAGATAAAATATCATATACCATGTCTATAATTACAGATCGAAATTTGAGAAAAAAGAAAAGGAAAGAGATTTAATTAAATTTGTTAAGTTGAACTTAGTAATAAGATTTTACCTGCCTTACAAAAATAGGTAATTTTTCAGAATTCTAGTCCATATAGTTAAATTCACAGTGTAATATTGAATAGTTTTTTAATCGCTCTGTCATGAGTAAATTCAAATTACATTAAAACTTTTAGATAGAAAATTGATTTTTTTAAAATTCTTCATTTTTCCCTTTTTGGAACTACCAGTAGCAGATATATCTTTGTCAACTATACCAGTGATACCAGCATGGGTACCACTAGAGGAACCAAGGCCCCCACGTGTGCCAGTCGTAGCACCACTGGATCCACTAGCACCACTTCCTCTACCACTAGTACCAGATCCGCCAGTTCCTCGACTACCAGGACTAGATCCACTAGTTCCTCGTCCACCGCCGCTTGATCCACCAGTTCCTCGTCCACCGCCACTTGATCCACCAGTTCCTCGACTTGCACCTCCACCTACGTTACTGCTAGTGCTACCACTTGAAGCACTGCTAGTTCCGCTACCCACACTGCTTGAAGTGCTACCAGCTCCGGCTCCAGATCCAGCTCCATGAGTGCCAGTAATGGGCCCGCTAGTACCATGGGTTCCAGTGGCAGATCCACCTGCTCCATGACTTCCAGAACCTCCGGCCCCGCTGGTACCTCTAGCTGGACCAACTCGACGTCCACCTGTACCAGCTCCAGATCCCTGTGAGGGTGGTGCCTGCGAGCCAACAGAGGCAGAACCGGATGCTGACCCAGGGGTCTGTTGGGAAGGCCGTCTATCCCAGCCTGTAGGATAACATCTCAATAGTTTATGCGCCAATGTTTCGTGCTCGGTGCTGGTGCTTGGCTGTGCTTTTTTTAAGCTTGGTGTGATATTGTGCGGATAGAAGTGCAGCATATATAGATATACTTTTTAAAACACAAATAAATGCACAAAATTCCAAACATAATTTATGAGGTGCATTTCTAAGCTTGATCTCTTTAGCAAAGTCAGACTCATAATAAGTCAGTGCAAAACCTTTTTACGTGTTTTTACTTTTTCGTGTTATGCACATTCAGTCATTCGTACATCCATACATACGTGCATACATACATGCATACATACATACATACATATATGTCTATAATTTAAGATGACTTGGGGAAATTAAAATATGTTAACCTGAAGGTTCAAATTATATGTAGTTGTCATGTTTATAATAATTTTAGTTTAATAACGCGACAGAATAAAATGTCACAGCTCATAAGTTGGGAAGCATATTTATTTACTTGTGCATTTAATATTTTCGTTAACACCGACTCCATATTTTTTTAATTTCAATATACACGCAAAATTTCTGCATTTACATAGAAATGATATTCACAAATATAACAAAAATTGAAAGCAGTTTTGTATATAAAATTAATATTTTGTTGTTAAAAATGTTGTTATTTTGTGTAAAATTATATTTTATGGTTAGGTTCTTATAAAATTAACAGTGCTTTTCTCTTTCATAATTTTTTTTTGATGAGGCATTTTAAATTACATTCCTCCTGAAAAATTAGGGATAATTTAAATTTTAATGCTAAAAAAGTAACCAAATATGAAGAAAATCTTTATATAAATATAAATTGAAATTTTAACAGTTTATCTCGAGTTACTACGGTGAATTTTATCGCAATCAAAATAACAGAAATATGACATTTTCTCTCTATATATTGCTAATAGATCATTTACTGTGGTAATAAGCAATCTCGTTATCAGCAAAGAAAATGTTAGAGGGTTAATTTCAGTAGCTAGACTAAAGATGTATAGGACTGATAATAGAGATTAGTTTTGATCGTACAAGTCCAGAGGCAGGCTTCATAACTGAGGGCATGCGTAAAACATGTTATCGCTTATACTGGGAATACCCCAACTCCTCCAAATAGCTTTAAGCCGAATTTAGTCTCCCGTTTATCAAATGATTTCTTACACCAATTCATCTCTACAACAATTTAACAGTCACCTAGCAGTTCTAAACATTTGCTTTTTGTAGTTACCCGTTCCAGGCCGTTGTGGATATGCAGGATTACTACTATTTATCTTTTGGATTACTAACTGCGATGATATACGAGCAGCCTTTCAAGGAGCTATTAAAAGGCATAATATATGAATTACCCCATTTTTATGGTTCCCAACATCATTTATGTCAGTACCCGACGAGACATGTAAAATTTACGGCATAGCGGGATTATCAGGCAACCTGTCTGAATGCAAAATAAAGTGGTCTGCCATTATTTATAAGCATAACGCTTATTTTATTTTACACTCGCAAGTCTATAGAAAATAAAACAAGATGTCTTACAATCTTGTTTTTTATTCTTGTTCTGATGGTATATAGCTTTTATTTTCACCATGAGAAAGGACATGAGTTTTTTTAATTATAAAAAATAATTTCTTTTATTCATTGATTTTGGGTTTCATAATACTCTATTGCTTTATGTCTGATGAATTAATTCTCTTTTGACCATTTTACTTTAGGTTTCTCAACTTTTGCATGTATACATACATGCATCTCTCTGTCTCTCTCTCTCTCTCTCTCTCTCTCTCTCTCTCTCTCTCTCTATATATATATATATATATATATATATATATATATATATATATATATATATATATATATATATATAATATATATATATATATAAATATATATATCCTTCTATATTTCTATTACTATTTATTCATGTTACTGATTGAATGAAATTCTATTTTTGTCATACTTTCTAGCGCTTAACACTCAATCCTTTAGGCAAAGGGGGTCTCAAATTTCGGTAATCTAACCAGTGTGATGGTGATCGTAAAGCTGAAATTGATTTGTATCTAAGTGTCTTTATCGTGTGTCATGACTTAACGTGGTTGTAAAGAAAAGTCACCTTTGGTTGAGAATGAATATTTTGTACCTTTTGAATCTTGTAAACTACGCTGTAGTTGAATTTTGTTCATTGACAAGTGTAAGGTACTTTTAATCATAAAAAAACCCCTAAGTTATGGATCAGTGAAGAACTGATTTAACAATTATGACCTCACAAGCTAACATGGGTTTGATACTAATGTCTACTCATCAAACTCTTCTAACTGCCTTCAAACTCACAATACTTTATGATTTTTTTTCCAGTTGGGTTATATTTAATTTTTTGTATGAAATCCATGAAAATACTATTTTTATACTAATGATTTTGAATCTCGGTCTATTACTGACGATAATAAAGGGGAATTAAAATGAAAGTGTTCCATCTTCAGTGAATGAATTGCATTTAGTTCTTTCCCTGCTGTTATACCTATTCTTCTGTAACGAAAATTTTCTTCTCGTGGGAAAAGTATTTGATGCTCAGATGTCGGTGTCAATGGAAATATGATCCTATGAACGTCCAGACTGTCAGAAATAAGTCTACACTTGTTTTGATGTACATCAGTGTCACTTTGAAGGAATCGGTTATTACTGACACTGACACGTAATCATTTTTGTCGCATCGACAGCTTATTACATCGATCTGATAACAAGATCGAATTTCATGCTGAGTTCCAATTTTCCCAATGAAGCGTTTATATTTATCAGATGGTTTCAGTCATAGAAGTGATTTTTCAACGCGCCGTAGTTCCATTCTTATAAATATCATTGCCTGGGTTAAACTAAAATTCGATAGATGTACGTAACTGTAACATGTCTACGAAAATTCCTCTAAAAATTGAAATATGATGTTTAAAAATTATTGAAAATGTGATTTTAAACATGATAAAAGAAAGGATAGGTTTAAAATTATAAACTGTATTCATAAGATGAAAAATAACTTTTATAATTGAATCTCTACTACTGTATCGAATTTGATTATTTATAAGTTTAACACCAACTTTTTTAAAGTATTGGGTCTTACTGTTCGGTAGAAGTTAGGAGATGTAATAAAAACTAAAATTATATGTGAGACTAGCTGAAAACCCGTACTTCGCTACGGAGTACATTCAAATTAAATACAGTGGTCAATGTATGCAATTAATGCCAAAAATATGTTTAAATATATTTATAATAAATGCAACGATCAATGTATGCAATTGATGTAAAAAAAAAACGAAAAAATATATTTATAAAAAATCGTAACGGATATTTTTTTAGACAAAATAATGTAGAAGAAAATATTCAAATTAAATCTAATAGAACATACTAAAGAATATAGTACAGTTAATATAGTACAGTTTGAGGAACATATATTTTACTGTATTTTAATATTTTTTTTGATAATTTCCAATCGTCTGCCGCATTAGCAAGGAAAAAATATTTTTTGTCTATTTCGTTGCTATGAACGTGACGATAAATTAATTTAAAGTACCAGAAAAAGAAAACACGTGATCAGCATTTATAAATTGAATTCTAAAAATTAATCATTAAAAATTCGCCAAAAATCAAAAAATGGAGGTAAAGATTCGAAAAAGATTTCCTTTTAAAGGAATTTTTATGATCTTTCTCGTGATATAAATTTTATAGCGCTCCAATTATTATTTTAAATGCAAACTCTAAAAAAAGTTACAAAAACAGCTTAAAAATTTAAAAAATCTAAGAAGAATTTTTCAAAAATCTTTCT
Source organism: Dolomedes plantarius (assembly GCA_907164885.2). Taxonomy (NCBI): domain Eukaryota; kingdom Metazoa; phylum Arthropoda; class Arachnida; order Araneae; family Dolomedidae; genus Dolomedes; species Dolomedes plantarius. The sequence goes on from OU015491.1 coordinate 31,297,324, forward strand.
TTGTGCATCCCTACACTATAAGAAGAATCGCCATGCAAAATTTCAGCCCTTTAGGATCAGCGGTTTGGTCTGTCAGTGTTGTATGTCAGTCAGTGAGTCAATCAGTTATGGAACTGTTTTATATATATAAAGAAATGTGGACTATTCCGTACTTTGTATAAGGGATGCACCGCTAAATTTAGTCAGTTCTAACCGATTCAGTATGCACACATTTAGTGATGTAATTCTACATACCAAGATAGAAATGAAATTATTTAAGTATATAAAACGCAGGTATAATGTATTATTAACCCTTTTACTACCTGAAATACTTTTATTGTTAGCTAAATGATGCATGTGTATTGCATCACTTACTGTATTCCGCAGGCTATCCTATATTGTTGTTGCTGTAATTTTAAATTTGTAAAATGCACTGTTACAATACAGTGTATTGTTTTACTTTTTTTCTGGGATAAACATAGTCAATAGATTTTAGAGTTAATTGTCTGTGTGTGGGGGGGGGGAAGGAGATATTTACAGTTTTTCCCATTTAGTGAGATTCCTGAGCACCTGACAATGCAAACGGGAATAACCGACTATAATCTGATAAATACTTTTTAATTCAAACTTTATTGGACTGACTGAATTATTTTGTTTTAGAGTAATAACTAATCAGAAAATTTAAGAGTATATATACATTATATGTGTAAAAAAATAATTGGTAATTTAAGTGTAGTTATAAATATTTATGACTTCTAAGACCTAAGTTATGCTTAGATATAAATTAGTCTACTATTTTTCTATTTCAAAAACTCACAAGTTTTTAAACTTTTCGAATATTCCTAATAGTATTTTTGCAATTTTATTGTTTTACACATTTTACATTTTAAACATTTTACTATTTTAACAGAATTTGACTACACTATTAAATTTTTATTTATGGTTAAGTGGTAACTAGCACCTAGGGTATAATTTCTGATAGGAACTATAAAAATATCACTTCATTTGATCATGATTTTAACTTTATACAATATACTGAATAACGAAAAGGAGTTCTTTGATGAATGCCTTCATTAATTAAGGCACTGAATTCAATTTGGAAACACTCAACTAAAAAAAAAACCGAAAGAAGGAAAGAAACATATAAAGAAAATTTAGGTGTGGCTGATAAGTAAACTGCAAGGCATTAAAAACATATGATTATCTTTAATTTGGAAGGTAGTGTATTTAGTGCCAATGTCACGTCCTAAGTATCTATTGTTTTAAGTGTTCTAAATTACGGAGTACCGAACCATAATCTATTCTTTGAAAACTAGCGGCCATATTCAAACCCTTGGGTGGTCATTTTCCCTGACGTTCTACTTTCATGTCTCTTTAAAAACTCATAATTTTTACCCTTTTAAGCTGACTATACATATTTTCTGTAAAATCAATTAATGTACCTTTTCTTTTTAAAGTTACTTTGTATGTAAAATTAGCTGAAAACCCTCACTTCGCTACGGAGTACATTCAAATTAAATACAACGGTCAATGTATGCAATTAATGCAAAAAAAATATATTTATAATAAATACAACGATCAATATATGCAATTAATCTAATATATATATATATATATATATATATATATATATATATATATATATTTATTAAAAAATCGTAGGGGATATTTTTATAGACAAAATAATGTAGAAGAAAATATTCAAATTAAATCTTTCAGATCTAACAGATATCATTTCCAAAAGAGTGATTTTGCAGATCAAACTCATATGTTTGTATTTGCTAACCTGAACAAAAATTCTTGCGGTAGACCGCAGGAAACTTTCAGGATATTTTGTTATTAAATCTCCGTTTATCTTAACTAGTCAAAAAAAGTATTCCATATTTATGACTGTAAAAATGAATTACTTTTATATTATTTTGCAATGTACAAATACTCAATTCTTAAATAAATGCTGTATCGGGGAATAGGATAAAGCGGAAGTTTGAACTCAAAATGGCATATTAAATATGAAATAAGCATTATCTATAAAAAATAATAATAATCTTCCATGGTGAAGCCCGAAACAATTTGTTTTTAATCTAAGTACCATGTCTGTCACTTTATTTTTTTTATTAAAAATAGGCTGAAACCGAAAGACGACTCGTTTAAGAAGATCCTCTGAAAATTAATATCTGTTCATGTGTGGTCTCGAGCTCAGTGTATGCACGGTGAAAAAACTAAACAGGTTGATACAGAATACAAAATTTTAAATAGAAAAAGGATTTCCGAAACCCGCAACATGTTTAGCAGTCAACTTTTGATAAATAGAAGTCTGGTTCTCAAGCAATGATAGCTTTTGATAAATGATTTGTGTCCTTGCGTTTGATTTGGTCTTTTTGCAAAAATGATCGTTGCATTGGTCACTTGAGAAGAAACTTTTATTATATCTGGATCCCCAATGCAAGTACACATGTCCCTCGATTTGCACGGTACTCGATTTACTCGGTTTTGCTTTTATACGGTTTCTCCATTTTATGAATAAAAAAAAATGTATCGATGTACTATTTGATTATTTGAGTGTTTTACATTGAACGCACTGATTAATTATTTGCACAGATGTCACAAGTGCATTGCGTCACGTAACGTTGCGTTTAACATTGGCTATATTGCAAATAACTACGGATTGCACCTATCCCCTTGTTTAATATGAATGGTGTGTCTTGTTTTACATGGTTTCGATACATTTATTTTTTTTGGCATTAATTGCATACATTGACCGTTGTATTTAATTTGAATGTACTCCGTAGCGAAGCGCGGGTTTTCAGCTAATATATATATATATATATATATATATATATATATATATATTTATTTTCCGAGTTAACTTACATAATGAGTTGCTTATTTGATTTTTAAATGTTACTTTATTTGTCATATGTTATGGAGATATCAAGAGGACTAATCTCACGATCTTGTGAATTTTTGATGACTGGCTCTTATCAATGTTGACTATGTTTATAATGTTTCTGTTCATCGTTAAGGAATACGGTAAGAATAGAGTAAATGCTTTGAAATTTAAATATTGTTTGCAAAATATAATTAAGAATATTCTATTGAGTGATTAGTTTTATGACAACAATTTTTTTGAAATGTATAACTCAAAGGCTAAAAAAAAGACAGCTTGCGAGAAAATTCTTACGTCGAAATTCATACGTAACCACAAGATGGCTATAAGAAGATTCGCAAGTATATATGAATGGTCTTTAGGTATAATGTGTATGTATGAATATGTGTGTGACAATTTATACATCATAACAGTAGCTTGGAGCATGAAGAAGCAAATAATTTAATTTTATTGAATACATTTAGATCACTGATTAGCTTAAAATAATTGGTTCATAACTTGTTCCTAGGCGGAATGTAATTGGATCGCAAACATTAATCACCTGCTTGTTTCAAACGTACATCAGTAATGAGGGTATTAATTAAAGACTTTTTCTTTTGTGAATATAATGTAAATATATTCTTTGAGATGGTAAAGTTGATATCCTTCAATATTTACCATTGACAAGAAATCATCGAATGGTTTTTAATAATACCTTTTTTTGAGGGATTGTAAGAAAGTTTTTCTTTGGAAGGGGCTAATAAATTAGTGTAAAACTTCATAAAACTTCGTGGAAAGAAACATTATCAAATGTTTCACACAGTTAAGCAGCTAAAATAAACAGAGGTAAAATATATATCTGACTTTGTAATTTGCAAACTTAAGAAAAAAATCCATTGCATTTAATAGAACTGTCCCAAGAATAGATTAGAGATGCCGTTACCATTATTTATATTTTTTAACCTAAGGATTTTTTTTCATTTACGTCAGTTTTGACGCCTATACGTGGTTTCTAAATCAATTTCAAGGACAAAAAAATTATTTCTGATCAGAAGCTGGATATATAACACATTAGCATAAATGATTAGCATCTGAGAAATTTAGAGCGGTGTATCATGTTTAACACTTTCCCCAGGCCATTTCGGATGAACATCATAATTGTTCATTCTGTGAAGAGCGAGTGATTTTATCTGCAAATAACTGCATATAAATGTTCACATTCTTTTGTTTACTTAATAGTTATTATTACCATCTTTATGAAATACTTATTTACGGTTTCATCCTGGCACTGCACTTTATTTCTAAGAACTGACTGCTATAATCCTATCTTACGGTACAGAAGCTTTGAGTAGCATCTTCGCGCATCTACGAACACATCTATGTAATCACGACCACATACTTTTACATGTTGACCTATAACATCATACTATCATCACAGAGAAAATGTATGCGTTATGCTATGTAATGTCCCATTACGTATGCTAAATGCGTAATATGCAATGCTTTACGAATGTTTACCTAAAGCCATAATGATTTAATTTCGCTGAAATTCTAGGAAATGGTTGCTGTATCGAAAGTTTGTAAAATAATACTTTTAAAAGTATAGAAAAAGTGCAGAAGGCAATTTCATGTTCTTTGTTTCTGAATTTGCTTCATTGCAAAGCTTTATTAAATATGCAGTTTAAAATGAAAAAGGGGTTTAAAATCCATTTATAAAAACAAACTCATAATATGGATTGTTTATTATTAATTACAATATAAATGCACTTTTTGTAAAAAATTAAAAATCGGCTTTCAACTACTGTTATATTTCTGTTGTCCTTTTAATTACTACTTTCAATGAATACATTTTCCCTCTTTTATTGTGCGCTTAAAGTTCTCACGCGATATCTACTGCTTGGACTCATAAAGGGAAAAAAGAGAACCTTGCAGTTTTGCTTCTTTATGTGCTGTCGTTTTATCCCCCCCCCCCCCGCCCCTCGTAGCTCGCTATCGTAACTTTTGATTTTGAAGTTTCTCAAGTCCAGTGGTACGCTTCTAGGGTCTGTGTATTCAAATTCACGCCTTCAAATTAGTGATGACGTCATTTGACAAATTCGACGTCGCGTACTCAACTGTAATATAAACTAGCAACCACAGTGCACAGCAGCTCAGCCACTTCCCCGTTTTTTTGCACGCCGTGATCGTGCCGGCAGTTTTCTTGGCTGCATGTGTAAACAATCCGCATAAGTTTTTATTATGTTTTTTCTCTTAACTAGTAGTTAAAATGTAACTTTTGTTTTTATTTTTAATCTTGTAAAATAAACAAGGTGGAGTCAAATTAGTCTGCTTTCTCAAACACTAGCATACTTACAACTATAGGATCAACAAGGACCAATACAGAACTGGGACCACAGGTCCTTATATATTGTAGTCACTTCATCGGGTGACGATGACAGAGTAATATGTAAAAACATGGATTTTAATCATGAACTGGAGTGAAATTAAGTTAAATTTTTAATCAATTTAGTAGATTCAGTTCATTATTTAAGGACTGATTTCAGATTTGTACAGAAGTGGATAAGACTTTGAATTTTGATGTCTCTGCTTCTTAGATATTATTCTAAATGTAAATGTAGGCATGAAAGAACCTTCAACTTATTAAAATCCAAAAAATAGTTAAGAGCTGCAAATACTTTTGAACAAATTAAAATACTTCTTCATCAGGCGGGGAGCGTTAAATTATGATGTGAGTCTTAGATGTGACTGTCACTATGGACAATTCACAAATGCATTTTTGAACTGTCCATAGAGACGATCACAACTAATAATCGCATCGGAAATTAAGGAAGGACTATATTAACTAGTTTAAAACTGGTTGCCATTCTTAGTTATAATACTGTGGATTTTATGAAGCTATGTGTTCTTAAAAATTAAGGATGTTAATATTGATACTTTACAAAAAAGTATTATATATCAGTTTCAAACGGTACAGAGAAAGCAACAAGCTCAACTTCAAGCGCTCATGCTTAATCACAAGGGCAGCAATTTATGCAAAGCGATCATAGTATCAATTAAGCTTTCTGTAGCCCTAAATAAGCTACACATAAACCAACGTAATGTGCCACGTTTTTCGATAATAATGGCTTAAAAATTATTGATAGCAGAATAATAATAGACTGGGTCTCTCTTAATAAGTGACACGATAATTACTGGTCTCTTCACATTCCTCGAAAATCCTATAGGATACTCGGCCCGTCAAATTTTGTTGCTTCGTATGAATAGCGACGCATTCTTAGGTTATTACACAAGCATGGCAGTGACGACGAGCAAGATAAAAAGGAAAAAACAGCATCAAATTAAGGTGATCGAACTAATTATTTTTTATGAAAGGGCTTTTCCTGTTTGTGACAAAAATAATGGCATCTGTAGCTGAAACGTTAAGAAGAAATAATTATGTGTTTCAACCCAACATGTAATTACATTTATTAGTTAAATCTTGAGCCCATTCCGTAATTCTATACTTGAATGGTCAATCAAAATTGTATCTCTCACTAGAAGATTGTAAATACACACGTCTACAGGTGTTGATATCATCATGTATTTAGAGGCTTTCACACCAATTAATTTGCACGTAAAAAAAGAATGTGGCAAAATTAATTTTGTAGTAATATATTGTCATAACTGCAGTAAAGTGATATTTCTCCTATGTAAAATATAAAATACGACAAAATTGCATTTCAAAACAAGTGATATAAAAGTTGAATAATTGATAAGTTTGCAATTGTCAAATCCTTTTGTGAGCATTGCATAAATAAAAGGGAAACTGGGCATCATAAAGAAGAAAAATGAACTTATCCATGATAGGATTTGTTTATATTGAAAAACGAATCTTTCCTTTCTCTCAAAACACTGCTGCAGACATTTTATAAACTTTTAATAAAAATAGTACCAGGGTAACTAGATAGGATTTCCCGATTAAAAAAAATTACTGTGGGGTTTCTAATTCTTAAACATAACGATATTGTAAATCTTTCGTTATCTTCCCCAAATAAAAAGTGATCAGGAAGTTTTTATACTGTACATCCAGTAAGAATCGTTCTATATTATGAAAGTGAGAATTAAAAAACAATTCAGGAAATTTGCAGTGATTAAATTTATCGTAAACAGTTGTCATGATTTCTTTCAAACAATTTCTTCCTTAAATGTCTCGTATGTTGATAATACAAGCATTTGTCTCATAGATGAAAGGAACATATTAAAGACTGAACTTGTGAAATTCGTATTTTTATATTACTCCCGATTCTTCTTGTATAGAATTAGGCAGAAATATAAAAATTTAATTTACTCAGGGGAAAAATATTCAATAATCGAAGAAGTATCACCTGGAAATTTAACTGCTTTTCTATTCCGATCTACTTTTTTTTTAACCTTTTAATTTCTGTCAGTGTATATCGAGAATACTATGTTATTTTATACCTAGGACTAATATATAGGAGGAGGAGGGCATTGTGTTAAACCTGCGTATCTCTCTATATGACACTGACATGCATACACACATACACACATACGAGGGTATGAAAAGTGCACGTATATAATAAAATTACAAGTTAAAAACAAAAGAACGAAATTTCCCCTAACACCTTTTTAATGACACATCACTTATTGATATGGCATCCTCAATTGGTAGGTATACATGGATAGGTAAGGATGAATTGTAATTTAATCGATATAGGAAAAAAAAGAGGATTCAAACACTTTAAGGCACAAAAGCAATTTTTTTAATAAACAATAAGAGATTGGAAAATGCCTCATTGATACTCTGGTAAATGCAGAAGAGCATATAAAAGTTTACGAAAATGATTTTTGTGGTTTAAATTTCTAACATAGTGGTTACATCGCGCAGTGGCTTTACACTATTTTAATTTTTAAAACTTTGAAGTCATTATTCTTAGTTTATTCAATTACTTTTAAAATTCTTATTCTTTCAGTATTGATGACAGAGGTATTATTTTGTACTGTTTTACTGCTTATGTCGATAACACCATTTGCCGTGACTGGGGATTGAAACAGTTATCTCAACCTCGAGGTTTATATTTTATCAACTAAATAGAAGTGAAAAATTCTAATTTTTTAAAAATTTCATTCCTTAAGTATACTTCCCCCCTTTTTATAGGGCTAACGACACATGATGTTGACCTGCGCATATTGTTTTTATTACATAAAATTCAAATAAGTTTTCTTTGTGAAGAAATTGAATTTTTCTTTCAACATGAATATTTGTCATAGGTTTCCCAGCCGTCGGTCATTCCAGTAGTCAGGCTCGACTATTACGACCATTTGCTTTGACCGACAATGGAACCGGGATCTCCATACCTCGAGGCTGGTATCCTACCAACTGAACTATCCTGGTATGTGAGGAACTCTTTATTTTCCAAATTCCTCTCTTCACAGAGTTTAGAGGTCTTGAAACCTCACATTTAACTCCAATAAAAAACTTTTCTGATGTTTACGTGGTATTGTTATATTTCAATGAGAAAAATTACCTACACTGCGTGATTTAATATTCCTGGCAGTGAATAATTGCATTGTAAAACTATGAAAAAAATTATATCGCATGTTACACAGAAGATAAATGCAGTTTTTGAGTATGTAATGACAGCTATGCTGCTCATTAATACATGAATGGGAAATGAAATTATATGACATTATCCTTTTCTTTTCTTGTGTGGTCTTCTGGATATATTGAATTAGTCATAAGCTATTCTGATAATTAACTTGAAAAACCAGTCTAGATCTTATTACTCGTATAGGGAGTAGTTCAGTTTTCGGCATTTGTCACTCATCTGCGGTTTACGATAAGTCATTGAACTAGGAATGCAAAAAATAATTAAAATTTTATCAAGGACGCCATAAGGGATCCCAAACACACGCATGACAAATTAGCTTCTGATGCTGTTGCGATCCCCTACATGTTATGTATCTAATGAAGAAGACGCTTGCCTTAATGACTTATCACCTCAAGTTTTCACTTGTAATAAAATTGCCTGATCATTAACAACTGCAAAAAAATATGCTGTCATTGATATTTTTAATTAAACGGAGGTCTGATAATTCACCTCAGGTTCTGGAGACTCTCGTTACAAGATAATTTGAGAAGCGCGCTCCTGTAGAATGACAATTAGGCAACTTGGCTGAACTTCGCTATTTTCTTGTAGCTTAAGATTTTCAACTTTTTGATAAGTTTGAAATGTTATGTCAGATTATTAAAAGAGGTAATGTTTCCATAAATATATTTTAAGGCAAATTTTTAAAAATTTAAAGTTGGAATCCTACGATGTTATAATATAACGGTGCTTTTAAACAACTCAAAAGATTAGACTCTGAACCTAAGTATTCCCTCTCTCTCCCCCCCCCCCCCCCCCCAATGAAAAAGAAATGTCGAGCTCTTTTTGAAAAATCTTCTATTTCACGGAGACCTGAAAATTTCGTTGTAAAGAATATTTGCCAAATAGTAATTGCAAAAATTAATCTAATAAAAAGAAAGAGATTGGACTAATATTTATACTGTGATGAAACATCTAATAAATTTACTTCGCATAAGGGAAAATAAATTTATAACTAACGGGACAAAATTGCTTAAAAACAAACACTGTGTTCAATAATGATGTAATTAAAAACATCATATATATTTAAAAATAAATGCGTTAGGAATGGGAAGAAATAGTTTAAAAGTAAACTACGTTTAGGAAACAGAATATAGCGAGCACCCGAATTTCCACCATTATTGTAAAGTGAAAAAAATCCCCATGTTTTATCTTCTTTAAGCATTTGTAAACAGTTAAAAAAAACAAAACGTTATTCTCCTCTTTAAGGCTTCTTGTAGTAAGTGTTCGTAAAATTTTCCCGCACAATTTACACAATTTTAAAACTGCTATCGCCGTCCAAACATATGGAATTCTTCTATAATGGAAAAACTCCGTTGTATAGAGATGTTTTTCATAATAAAGAGATTCATTCACAATTAAACGTTGAAAATAAAAGCCTTATGGAAAATATCATTAAATAGAAGAACTAACTGAACTGCAGTTTTTATGAAGGTTATTAGTATTTTGATAATAATAGTCTAAAATACGCTCGCATATGTTTTCATATTTTTAAGAATCCCGTGTATATTTGCATAGATTTAAAAATTTCCCGATTCTTTTAAAAATTGGAATAATTCATATATAACACTTTCTTGAATGTCCAGTTTACGTCCAATAATATCGAGTTTCAACATAGAAAAACATATATAAAATTATTGTGTAATATGGGGTTTATCTGTAAGTAAATGTCACTCAGTTTCCCAGTTTTGTACTTTATATCGTTAAATATATTAATTTTTCAAACAGAAGTTCATTATGTCGGTATTCTACTCTAATTAACAATAAAATCCTAATTTATATGATGAAAGCCAGAAAAAATGCAAGTGAACGAAAAGAAAGAGTGAAATGGCACTACTGTTCTCAGTTCGAGCACTCTGAATTTAAACTCACTGTACTGATCAACAGTGTTAACGCAATGACGATTACTTCATTTTTTATATGCGTGCGCTTGGTTTATTATCAGGTAAGTTTTGTACCATATTTGCGTATATGGATGCAAATATGGATACCATATGGTATCCATATTTGCATTCCGGATGCTTTGAAAGCTTCATATGTCTCTATAAATTTTGTGTTAACAAAGGTTTAATAGCCCCAGGGCCCGACTTAGCCTAATTGGGGCCCGGGGCAAAAACTTCTTTGGGGGCCCCCTCTGCTTCACTACTTCAGTAATGAAGAAACGAACTTTATGGAGGTATTTAAATTTTTCACCTCATTATAGATATATAACAAGAAAACTGACTAGCACCTAAAATAGCTATAAAGTCCCACCCAAAGGTATTATGAAATTAATTAATCAAAAGAATATTTGACATTTGTGAGAATTTTGAGAGAATACAACTTATAATTGATTAATGTGATTTCTCAGTGTTGCGAAAATCCAACAGAATCCACTGAACACGATGCAACTGAATTTTTCGCAGTTGCGAATAAGATGACCTAGTTAACAATCATATCGCTGCAGTTTGTGAACTTTTCACAAGTTTCCGAAATGCAGTTTTCTGATTGTTAACTTTGTCATCTAGCTGCGAAAAATTCATATCCTTCCTGACATTAGGGCGGAATTCAGCTAAATTTCGCCCTAGAAAGCCATGGATTTACGATATTTTGTATTCATACGATAGACTGATGAAGAAGCTAACATAAAACTGACGGATTTTACACTGTACTGATATTTTGTTTAAAAAAAGTTCATTAAAGAAGGAAACGCAAAATAAACTTTCTATTTGATTTGGGGTCCCCTCTGAAGTGGGCCTGCCTTAGTCAGGCTCTGAATAGCCCCGCGTATGTACGGGAAAAATTTCAATTAATATTCACTCAACATTTCAACAAAGATTTTTTTTTTCTTATACATGCATAAGCTGTGCAAAATTCAAAGCAATAAAGAAAGAAAAAACTCACCTGAAGCTGCTGATCCTGATCCAGTTGATGCAGAACCGATTCTTGCTGAGGTTCCTCCATCAGGAATGCTGAAGTTTGGTGGGGCTAATGTGCCATAGATTCCTCCCCTCCCCCCGCAGTCCACCTCGTAGGCATGCACGCAAACCAAATACCGTTCATCGAATGCGGTGTAGTAAGGACAGATTTGTCGGTAAGCTCGACCATGAGAGCACTTGTAGAAGGCCGTACAATCAAGTTGGTCGGGAAATATTCCAAACTGTTTCAAGCATCGCCCGTCTGATGTCACTGCTGGCTCTGTAACATCAAAAATGAAATCAGCGGTATACGAAGTACTGATTCCAGCTTTCACTAGATTCAAGCATCTTAATGGAAAGCAATAAATTTTTACTTACAGAAAGGAAACCGTAAAATTTGTGAAAAATCGAGATCATCTTTATAAATCATCTTATTTGTAAGACAATTTAGCAGAGTACTAAGAACTCAAAATTAAAAGACGGAGATTTTTAAAAATTTCAAAATAAAACGTAACACGCGACAATAAAACGTTATAAGTCACTAGTTTAAAAGCTACGATTTTTTGTACAGATAAGTTTTATTTTTATGTTTTACTCTTTTTTATAAATTAGAAAGCCCTCTTTTATAAGTTGGGGAGCTCTTTTTATAAATATATTTATAAATTTATAAATTCCGCTTTTTCTTTAAAAGTTTAGAATCTCTATATTTACAGTTAAAGAGATTTTTTTTTGTAACAACAAGCTCCATTATTAATTGATTGTCCTTCTAAGTACTAAGTAAGCTCCTTATAAGTACTAAAATTATCTCGTTAGTACTAATATAAAGCTTTTATTGGATCCGCTTTATAATGAGTAAATAACTAAATAGATAGAGCTTAAAAAAAGGAAAGAAGCTAAAAGCTGTTACATAAGCCTAATGTACAAAATATTAAAAATCTTAACAGTATATAGTAAAAGTATACAGCCAGAGCTTATCTTTTTTTTGTATTAAGCACCCAGGTACAGGTACGACGACACATTATGAGATTATAAAATAATATATTCCGCTTTAGATAACTCCAAAAAGAAAGTATATGAAATAAAAAATATCAACATTTGCATTCAAATTATAAATGGTATTGAAAAATAAGGATTGATTCTTAAAACTTATTGCTCCCGATTTCGTGCCACTTTTTACTATGTTACATGTCATATCCGAAATCTCCATGCGAGTGTTTATATAAATTCAAAAGGAATCATAATATAGATTGCGGATACAGAAGTCATTTTAAAATATGTGTTTCGAAATAACAATAGGATAAAAAAAAATTATGGCGCATTTTTGATCATGTCTTTACTTAAAGTAAATATGTTGTAAAAATCTAATATGTATTCACAGATATTTTAAAGTCATTTGAGTTTTAATATATATCTTTAAGTGTACAAATGTGTTAAAGGGGGGGGAGGAATTTACTTAACTTAAAAATTACAAAATGAATGGCTGGTTGACTGGATAATCTGGAATATCTACATTTAGGTAAATCTATTTTTAAAAACATGTATATATAGATTATATTTATAAAATATATTTTATATATTTTTAAAATATAATCTATATATACATGTTTTTATTTAAAGTAAATATGTTGTAAAAATCTAATATGTATTCACAGATATTTTAAAGTCATTTGAGTTTTAATATATATCTTTAAGTGTACAAATGTGTTAAAGGGGGGGGGAGGAATTTACTTAATATAAATATTTTAATATAAATATTAATATAAATAAATAGATAATATAATTAATGTATTGCTGTATACTTTTACTATATACTGTTAAGATTTTATAAATAGATAATATAATTATCTTAATATAAATATTTTTTTATATATTTTTAAAAACATGTATATATTTGTGCATGAATTTATATCTTTTTTTATTGTGAAAGAATTTTATAATTTGTTTGTTACATAAAGTAAACACTCTGACCACTCCGAAACACGAATAAAAATTATTTTAAGATTTAGATAAAAATAACTACAGCATAAACGAATTTAAACTTAGAAGATCATTAGAGAGAATATGTGGGGTCACTCTTGGAGTTGTAGCGAAGTGTAGACGAAAAGCACACAGTTATACGGCGTGGTAAGACGTCCCGCCGTGAACGCCGTGTCCCTTCTTTGCTGTACGCTAATAGAAAAGACATGAAATCGCTCCACCGTTTTATGGGACAAGGCCAAGACTTCGTACACCATAAGAAGACAAAAAAAAAATCCTACATGCTTGGAAAACTTTGAATAGAATTTACCGGCCGAACATGAGTATTAGTGTTACAGAATATTTGAATGCTTTCTTTGAATTTCTTCCTTACTTGCGATTTGATTCTATTGACGTTAAATGCACTTAACTTATTTCTTAAATTTTCAACCAATATAGTTGAACAGAATATGTGAAAAAGTTACTTTCAAAAATGTAAAATAGCATTCATTTTAGGAGATTTAACATTTTAAGAAAACATCGATTCTCTTTGTTTAATTGAAATATGTGAGGGTCTCTTTTACGGGCCTTTATATCTTGCTCCTGCGAAAAATTTCAGGATTTAGAACAAATGATCCTCTTAGCTTTTGTAATTTAGAAAATTTTCAGCCAAAAACGTTCACGTATGATAGCAGAAAATTGGGAGAGGAACTAAGAATTCTAATTTTATGACGAAATATATGCGTAATAATACGGATCTTGATTTGTTTTAATACTGTCCTAAACACAATAAATGATTTTTGTAGAACTCAACCAATAAAATTTCATTAATATTTTAAATTTGACATTTTAAGTAAACATGTGAATTAGTCCGATATGCTCTCTGATACTCTATATCATCTTAAAATGCCATCAACAAGCAAATCAGACTAAAGTGAGTTGAATGGATTAAAAATGTTAAAGCAAAAAATAAAACCTTAACTTCCTGTATTATTTCACACAGACTTCTTAAAAGATGGCTGATTCCTAAATTTATATATAAGCATGTGTTTATATATAAGCAATTGTCCATAAGAGTATGTATGTATGCGCCATAAGAGTATGTATGCTTTCGATGTTATGTGCATTATGTGCTTGTGATGCGTTGATTTTAATAGCAAACTCTGCTGAAACAATTTAGATTCTTTATTTGCTTAGAATTTTACGCAAATGAGATTTTGTAGTATATTCTTTTAAATATTCCTGCGTCAACAGAATTTATCTGAAATTCGCCAGCAAAATTAACCAGCCAACCAAAATGCTCATCGCTCAGCTAATTTTTTGAAAAAACATTTTACTACAAGAGCCTTTCTAATCATGTTTTAAACTTATGAAATAAAGATGATATAACTTTCTATTTATTATGTTTTAGAGCTTAACTAATAAATTTTTCAACTCGCCAAATGATGAAATATCTTTACTTTATTTTCCATAAACAGTTCGAGTTATTTATAATGAACTCGACCTACGTGCTCTTGGACATAATATTAGCTTAGCCGCAAAAAATCTGCTATAAATCGTGATCTATCTAACATGCATAAAAGTAGACAGACTGGGAATTTTCGGATCGCTGTTATGAATTTTGGGACTCACATCTTGCATGCATAAGCAGCTCTTAATGGAAGTTTCCTCTAGAGGTGCTAAAAGGTCAGTCTTTGGAAATGATTTTCGGTACGTTGATAACCCTAACTTCATTTTTTTATATATACTTTAAACGAGCAAAACGGATAAAGTCGATGAAAAATTTCTTGATGAAATATTTTCGTCACGGCTAAGCTGATTGAATAGCATAAGCATTAGAACCCATGAATCCAGGTGGAGATTATGAAAATATATGACTTGAATATTTTTTAAATAAGAAGTTGATTCTATTATAAATCTAATTTCTTATACAGATGCTGTAGCAAAGTTTCAAGCGTCTCTTACTGCCTGCATTAAAAGACTGCAGCGGAATCGTGAGACGCAAATCTTGTACGATAACTGGTTAGAGCTAGCCGTTCTGTAGGATTTATCAAAGACTAGTTTCTAAGCCATTGAATTTCTTTGCTAATTGCAAGTATACTAGTGCTACCATTTAGGTGTATCAAGGTAAACCTTATAATGCTAAAATACCAAATTCAATTAGTCTGTGCTGCATTTGGAAGCTGTTTGTAGGGGTATATATTATTATTATTATTATTATTATTATTATTATTATTATTGTTGTAATTTCCATCTACATTTTAAGCTAAAGAAATTTTGAAGAGTAAGGTGATAGAATATGACGATTTGAGAATTTTTTAACAACTTGATTTTGAAGGGCCCATGCCATAAAAACCAACTTTCCCCTAGAACATCACAAAATAAGGTCTCTCCGTATTCAATAAAAAATATTTTTTCTCTAAGAAAGTGAAGCAAATTGTTTTTTTGTGAGTTTTTCTCCTCATTAAAACTGCCCAACACTTTACTATTATTTAAGAATCAGGGAAAATACGTATAACTTTCTGCAGTTATTTCATAATTACTCTATACTTTTTCTTGAAATATGTGTTCAATAATATTTTAAACTTGACCTCCCTCATTTACATGAGATTTCGTGCTGCTCAAGCAAAATGCGTGAACTTAGCCTTCAAAGCTGACGGATTTTTCAAACGTTCGAAATTTTCCGCGTTTTGCTATAATTTACACAAACGTGTTGGGCTTCATTACCTATTAATTTCTTATTCCTTATTTTTAACTGAAGATATAATTTTAATGCTCTCCAACCATTCATAACTCAGGCTTGTGTTCGAATAAGTACACATATTATTTCACTATTGAAGGACGTTATTTCGTCAGGCAAAAAAAGTAAAAATAAAAATGATATTTAAATACACATTGCACTGTGAGAATTTAAAAGGTTATTTGTAGCTTACTTTATTTTGAAGTTGTGTAATAACTGAAGGGTATTTAAAATGTGTACCACCACTATTTTTCTCAACTGAATATTTAAATACACTGCTGGCCACTGTAAATGCAACACCCTGAAGGAAACATACAAATAACATGAAATTTACAACATGCATTAGCGGAGGTGAGATATGCAAATGATTAGAATTTCAGCGCAGACGCACATCACTCGCGCCTGTGGCGCCACTTCAAAGCGCTATTTAAGGCTTGGAGATTTCGACGATTTCAAGTTCGGCAATTGTGTTTTTCTTGTGGTTTTTTCAAAAAAAAAAAACGATCAATTATGCCTCGTCGAAAACAACGATAATCTTTTGATCAAGTATCCGAGTTCGACAGAGGAAGGATAGTAGCCTACCGAGATTGTGGATTATCTTTCAGGGAAATCGGTAGTCGTGTTGGACGAAACCAAACAACCGTAATGCGGATACGTGATCGTCGGATGCAGGAGGGTACGACGGACCGGCGTGTTCGATCGCATCCACCTCAGCGCACCACTTCACGTGATGACAGGCAAATTGTGCGCATGGCAGTGACGGATCGCTCAGTTACATCACGAACCATAGCACAGCACATGCAGTCTGTAACGCATCATCCAGTGTCTGCGCGTACCATTCGACGCCGTTTACAGCAGAGTGGTCTGTCCGCAAGACGCTTTGTGTACCCTTGCTTTGCTACCCTTACAATTGCATTGTCTACCTTTGACGCAGAACCACAGACGTCTCCGCCGCCAATGGTGCGATGACAGAAGGATGTGGACGGCAGAATGGAATGGAATTGTCTTTACTGACGAGTCACGCTTCTTTCTTCAACACCACGATGGTCGCATTCGAGTCCGGAGACACCGTGAAGAGAGGATGCTGAACACCTGCGTTATGCACCGCCACACTGGCCTTGCACCGGGTATTATGGTATGGGGCGGTATTGATATAACTCTCGCACACCTCTAGTACGCATTGCCGGTACTTTAAACAGCCAGCGCTACATCTCCGAGGTGTTGGAGCCAGTTGTCCTTCCTTACCTTCAGGGCTTGCCCACAGCCATATTTCAACTTCGTCAATCGCCAGATTGAATTGCTTCCCTGGCCACCTCGCTCTCCGGATCTTTCGCCGATAGAAAACATGTGGTCCATGGTTGCTCTACGTTTGACCCAGATTCCATCCCCAGCTGCCACAGCAGATCAACTTTGGCAACGTGTGGAAGCTGCTTGGTCTGCTGTACCCCAAGAACTCATCCAAAGTCTCTTTGAATCAATGCCGAGGCGTGTGGCAGCGGTGATCTCCAACAATGGCGGCTACTCTGGCTACTGATTTTGGCAGCAACCACACTTCACAGAAGTCTATAAATTTAATCATTTGATACTTGGTCAACATGTTATCTACAAAATAAATTTTGTTGTGATATCTCTTGTCTGTTTTGGTGTTGCAATTTTGGTGGCCAGCAGTGTATAAAAATAAAGAAAACTATTGAAAGAAATACAATAAAATATGACAATAATATTAATAAACAGAAAATGTTCATTAAAAAGTGAGACTTTGAACTTCAGGTACCTGGGATCCCTAAGATAACCCCCTACTCGTTGTCGGCGCTCGCCGTCCTTGGAATTACATCACCAATATTGTTAGCTGGACTTATCCCTCTTCTTCAACTTTTCATATGATTTTCTTTTATATTTAAATAAGTCTTTTCTTTTCTCTTTGCATTCATTACGCCCACATATTATTTATGACTGCTCCCCTTCTCCACAAAAACTTGCATTAAAATTTTTTCACTTGTAGTTCATGCATATTAAAACAATTACGTATGAACCTACATGCTACTAGATACTAATTAGCAGGAAAAGTCAGAAAGGCTAAGACGTGATATCTTTTAAAATGGTACTTCCAATTGATTCCGCTCCACATTCTCCCTTCAAGAGGTTCCAGATTTCATTGGAATAATTTCATCGCATTAAAATCTGCCTAAAATAGTGTGCCAGATAAATAAAAATCATAAAATATGCCAAATTTTTGTTCTTTTTAGAAAGGGGAGATAAAAATGCAGTCTTTAATATTCCGTACGGAAGGTTATATGGTATCCTGTATAGATAAAAGGATGAAGTACAACCTCTTCTTTGCTATAATTATACACCACGTGTTGCTACTGTAGAATAAACACGAACTCAAGTTCAGGAAAGCGCTTAATTATGATGGCAGCGTAACTGCGATTTTTAATTTCTTCTTGCCCGCCTATCTATATGTACATGTCTAATGGTTCTCCGAGAACATGGCGTTTATGATGGCTGTCTTTTTACTCTTGTGGTTGAGATGATTGTGATAATCCTGTTTTTGTAACCATAATTGCCCGTGAAGATTTAAATTATTGTGTGTAATATCTGGGGATAAAATGAGAGAATTTTTTTGGTATGACCGATTTGTTGTATTAGTTACTTACTGCATTTAAATCATTCATGTAAAGGAGCAGTTCAATTTAAAATGATAAGAAAGAAAACTACGGTTGTTATGGAAATATTTGATTTATGTAGCTGATTATAGTTATTTGGGCTCTTGAAGCTGTGATAATTGCAGTGCTACAGTCTTCTAGCACTGGATATAATGTTCCTCATGCATGATTTTTTTATATGTATTTTAAGTAATTAATATCAGGTTGTTAAATCTAGGAATTTTTAAACATTTGAAAAAATATGTTTTATTCAACTTATATCACAACATATAGCCTTTGGATATGATCGGTTATATGGAAAATAAACATTGATATCATTTTTACCAAGGGTTGAATTTAAGAAATTTTTGGAGTTTTTGAATAGCTAGCATGTTTTCCGAAAGCATTTTATTAACAACTAGCTTTTTATCTTTCACTTTTTGCCAATCTCCTCAATTTTTTTTCTAAGAACTGAAGTGTTTCGATATTTTACAAACAATTATTTGTGAAATTTCGAGAATTTTATTCCTAGTGTATTTTTATCTTCGCACATTTCTCTCTCTGACTTATATGGATAGTTATTTTAATAAACTAAAAACGTATGTCATATGGCCTAATTGCCGAACTTAGCTGTTATTTATTTGAAATTTGTTTTAACGGCAATTTCAATTTAAATTGGATCACAATATAGTCTCCAAGTTAATGGTTAATATTTTATTTACTGTGCAGCTTAATCAGAATATTTTGTTTCGAGCAATCCATACTGGTATTATCTACAAAGATTAATTGAGAGAACTCGGCAGGATACATTCTATAGTAGTAGACTCTTACATGGAAAAAAAATAGAGGACTTCCTTACGAAACAGTCATTTGCTAAACAATTTAGTAATTCTGGTAGGTTCTCATTATTGGCTGATAATTGTTTCACCTAGTCTAAATTGTTCATTGTCTTCCAAATCCTGAAAACTTGGAAAAGGGATCACAAAAATTTAGAACCAAAATTTAGGTTAGTGATATGCAGTAAAATCTCAATTATAAGAGCTGATTAACACATGGATGTGCATGAAAAAAAAAGAAAACAGAAAATTCGGAAAATTTAAAAATGTCTGTTATAGAAGTAAATTTTTCTGTAGTTTCAAGGAATTAGTTATACTTTGAGTACGAAGAGTGTTCGTTACGCTATCAGTCCTTAGCATAATATGGTCGCTTTAGAGATTTCTCGCTTTATCATGCGGTATTTGAAGATCTAATCTCTTCCAATGGCTAGTAGATACCATAGCTAACCTATCCTGGTGATTCTGATGATTTAAATCAGGTTTTATGCAAATATTAATAAAACTTAGACAGATTTTTCGTTTTTCTCTAGGAAAAGGTCTGTTCTGTTATCTTTGTTTTACGACGAATGTTGTCATTCCTTCAAGAAATTTGAATTTTGTTTCTGAACTTTCATTTTGTGGTCCAAGAATTATAGAAAATTCAGTGGAATTTCTCAATTTATGATAATAAAACTTTACATTTCTTTAAATATCAAACTTGCCTAGAAAATTAGAGATTTCTTTAGTTTTATTATCTTTCACTTCACAAATTCTCTCTTACGAATGAAGAAAATTATTTGTAAGCATACATACACAAATATATGCTTACACAGTTTTCATGTTGCAAATCTATATTTGCACATATACATGTGTAGTGGCTGCTCACACGCATGGGTGTAATACAACTTTGTGTTTATGATTCCACATCTCGCGAACAACAACTATGTTATTGCTAAAAATGCTATAAATATTATGTCATTATTTTAAACGTAGATTACTTCGTGAATATGGACCTTAAGAGCTCTTTTTTCAAGTGTAGTCGGCCCCTTTTATAGAAACTAGATAACTGTTACCAAAGGAGAAAGTAGTTCTGGATAGGAACGTCTTTTCAAGATTATGTAGGGTTCGCGTGTTTCTCAGATGCAAATTTCTGGTAGCTGCGCAGTGCAGGCCAGTCGAAGTGAGTTCGGAGCAGGTGTCTGGTCTATTTAAGTGACACACGCTGAGTTGGCAAGAGCCCAAGAAGGGAGTGGAGATTTGTACGGTAGTACGTTACGCTATTAGTAGAGATACGAAAGAGTCGAGAAAAGTTAGATTGAAGGTGATAGCGGTATTTAACTGATAGAGCACTTATTAGTATTTAGCCTAGGTGGCTGCACGAGTTCGATAGTTATTTCAGAGCCCGATGGTTACGGGTATTTGTTAGTGAACGTATATTCTGCCTGAAAGGGTTCGTTACGACTTTAAAGTTCAGTTTCTTAGTACCGCAAGTTGCGGTACTCTTGTGTTATTATTTGAAGCCCCAAGTAGGTCTATGTTAGTCTACCTCTACGTAGAAAATAAAGGAATTATTTATATTTATGCCTATTACTTTATAGTGTGCCTGGACCGTTAGAGGATTCACAGGGTACATAAGAAACAGAACCATATAATTAACATTATTACTTATTGTCATGAGCCCTGTAATTCTTATAACGATCATTTAATGTTTGAATGCTTTCTAAGTATCTATCAACTAAGTGTAAATGGATCCTGTGATATATAAAAATAGGGATCACTCCAAGAAAAACAACTACTTGTCTCTCTCTCATTTCTAGATTCCCTATTCCTCCAGTCTAGGTAGTCAGACCGCTACCAAAATCGCCACCGCCGTTAACACCTTCATTATCATCAAAACTTACCTGGATTCCTAAGCCGTGCACCGCAGTTCACTGCCTCGGGGTAATCGCAAGCTGAGATGACCGGGTTGAAAAGTAATTTGCCGGGGCACTCTTCTATGGTCGCTCGACCGTCCCAACAGTTGTAATACTGCTGGCAGAATGTCTCATGAGGGAACTGACCTCGGTTTGCACGACATCCACGGTTAAACAAAGGCTCCGTAAGGGACTGGGACGCTGGAAAATAAAAGAGAAATTTCGATATCGTTAGAAATGTCACGGGAAATGGAAATCATCATGAGTCCTATCCATTAAGAAATCAGCACGTTATTACTTTGTGTAACAATGCAAATTTATATGGTATTTTTCCTATTTAGTACAATGAGGGAAGTTAATAGTATGGTAAAACGCATCAAATTTCTTTTCACTATTTTAAACGTGCAACAGGTGTTTTGATTAAAAAGTAATCATGTAATCAGGTGGCAGCTCGGCACTTTTCAGTTTTAATTTAGAAGTCACCATAAAACGAAATTCAAGCTAATGAAAATTTCAACGAAAGTTTGCTTTTAAAGAACCCTTTCATAAAATTTGCTGCCATGTTGTAAAAAATAATTATGAATACTGAACTTTTTCGACGTAGAAGCATTGGATATAATTCGACGTGGGTTATATTTACAAGGAAGTGAAAATTTGTGAAGAAGTGCTGACTTTACAATTCGTTACAAATTCAGATATATTTACTTATATAGAAAAAACTTTATGAGCAAAATGATAACTAAAAAACCATTATTGGGCAGATTTATAGAATTTTTTATTGTTGAGAAAAATTGTGAATCTTTACAATTTAATACGTCTGAAGTTACAGAAACCCCCTTCATTATGGAAAGTTTCTGTTCACTTTAAATTTTTTATTTGATTTCAAATTTCTTTTAGTAACTATCTATTTTTAAGAAATGTACATAATGCATGATTGTCGTTGAAGCTTGTGGATTTTTTAATTTTGCAATTTTATGGATTTGATTTCCTTAGTTGCTAAACTCTTTTCCCCTTACCTGAAATTAATTACATTGAAAATTAATTTTTCATTAAACTATATTTATAAAAATTATTTTAGCATATTTTTTCAACCTTTTTTAATTTATTAGACTGATTTTTTTCCAAAAAAGTTAGTTTCTATCTAACGAATTTTTTATACTGAATTTTTAAGTTAAGTGATGGATAGAGACTAAACTCTATAGAGATCAAATAATCGCTATATTTAAACATAAAATCTATTCTTTGGAATAATGGCACTTATAGTCCAACGTATAAAAATATTATCAATAAGTTTTTTAATTTGTAAAATATTTTATCGTCTTTCTCTTTCCCTTTCTATGATTCTTTCTCCCTCTCCGATAAGCAAAACTCGGGTGTGAGCCAAAGTTACTGCGAAATCTGTTTATTTACTATGTACATTCTTATTACTTTGATATAATCAACACCGTTGCTTGTGCAATCCCTTTAATGTAATATGGCGTTATTATCCATTAAGATATAACCATGTATTCTAATGTTCTATATTTATACCAGTTTTAAAAGCCAGTGTTCTCCTAATGCTACGAGCATTTATATAAACAGGAATCTGCTATCCTGAACCTTTTCTTATCCGTAATCGACTGTACACATGGAAATACGTGCATGCAACAATTTCTCGATTATTAATTCAAAGTATATGTGTAGAAACCTTAACAAAGATATTGACAATAACATTTCGGCTCTAGTTAATATTTCCAGTATGATACATTTGGTTTCAAATCCCGAGTAAGGCTAGGACGTTAACGTGTTGTCCACTCATAGGGAGCAATGTTGGCTCCCAAAACCTGTGCTCCCATAATAAAGTAGCATAGAGACTTCAAGGCTAGAGGCAACAAGATTTCGCGGTGGTGAAAGGGCGAATATCTCACGACAAATGCCTCCACATTAAGAAAAAAAATTCAATCCCATATTTCAAAATTCATCAATCTCGTCTGGATTGGTTAGAGGGGGAGATTTACGTTTATTTTCCTTAGAAATAAAAAGAAAAATATAACTGACTGACAATCGACTCAAAGCACTTAAAGAAAAACATTTCAAGCGAGATTAAGGAGCAATATAAAAAGTTCCATTATATCTTTAAATACAAATAACCGAATAATGACACTCTCGTAATTTGACTGCCGTCTGAATTTGATAGAAATCTAAAACTCCTTTAGACTTACTGCAATGACGGTTGATTGCTTGGGTTGATGTAAACGTTTCTGACTTTAGAAAGCAATAGAGGAAGCAATATCTAAACGCAATCTAGATGGCCATCTATCATTTGAATTTTCTTCATCTTGATAATGCATTTCATTTATCATTTCGTTGAAGTGACCGAATTAAAGGCTTTATCAGGATCGGATCTTTTGACGAGAAAGATACATCTTCTCATCCAAAAAGTGATTTATATTTTAATGGTACATTTTGATGTTCACGGTGAATATGCCAAAATTTAGCCTAATTAGAATACCGTTGAGTATATTAATGCACGTTCGTATCACAGTAGCGATGATTAACGTAAGTGGAAACTAGTTATTACGAGAAATTGATGCCCGTTCCGTAGCCCAAAGAATTTAAGTAGGAGTAACGTGATCTCTTGGAGTGATCTTATCAATAGTCACAGCAGTTATTGCAACAGCATTATGAGCAACAAAGTACATTTTTAAAAAGTTTTCTACGATGAATTATTCAGAAATCAATGTCCAAGGTTTTTCAACGAGATTTCGGGGAAACATTTACCGTTCATTTCCTAAAGAAGTCAAGTTTTCTACGAAAATAGGCATAGCGACCGAATTACACCTCATTATATACTCTTGTAGGGGATTTTCGCAAAGCGATAGGATAAGTAACGGCGGAAATTTTGACCGAACGACTCTGTAACGGAGGTTTCTTATTTTCAGAATTTTGTTTATGCGTAGAGTATCAGTCTCGGGGAGGGATTTTTTTTTTAACGTGAAAGACAACTTTTCTTGCCCTTTCATGAAAGGAAGTTCACCATTCTAACATAATGAACAGAATGAAATCTTTCAATCTAGCGGTAAAATGCAATCAAAATGGGTGCTAATTACTAGTTAGGAACGTGGCTCATTAGAAAGTAGATTCGTGGTTAAAAAGCGCGAGACTTACTTTGTAGATGGAGTATTTGACAGCTCTGAACGTAGCTGAATTGTACATGAACAAAAAGTTTGGTTTAACGTATTAGAAGTCAACGTTCGACAACCTCTTCTCATCCAAGGAACTAAGAACTTTCAGAATTGTAGAGGCAGTGATATAAAATAAGAATAACGTGCTAAATATTTATCTATGTTAAATCAGTCTGGTAGTAAACGGCTGAAGGCCAGTAGCAAATTCTAATTGTTTCTGTCTCCACAAAGATGATTTCATACACAGACTTAAAGAGACGCCTTTTTGTTTTCTAATACGATAATTTGATAATTTTCTTGTTTTTTTTTTTAAGGCTGTTGCAAATTGATAGAGATAAATATGATTGAAGCTTTAAAGAAAAAGTCATAGAAGGGAAAACGAATTAACAACACAAGAGAATCACAACATGAAATGACAAACCTTCATTCAAAATCAAGACAATCCATACATTAAGAAATATTCGCGTATTCTGTCAGGGATAGAGGGAGAAAAAAATCACCTTTCACTCTCTCTCTCTTTCTCCCCTCTCCCACACACGTATAAAAATAAATAAATAAATAAGCATATATATATATATATATATATATATATATATATATTACATACATATAGGGTTTTTCACGAAGGACCCCTAACTTTGGAAATAAATAACTCGGAAACGGTGATAGATATAGAAGCATGAAACCAGTGGTATGTTTATGAAAAAACCATAGAATCTGTTACAGAAACCTCAAAATTAATTAATTAATTAATTAATTAATTTTCAAAGTTAGGGGTCCTTCATGAAACACCCGTACATACATATATACATACATACATATATATTTTTTTATTCTCAAGAATTATGAAATGCAGGTTTGTCGGTGTAGTAGCAAATGTACCGTAGTCTCCAAGAATATATCATCAGTGTCAGAGTCACTTCACTGTTTTCATTTACTAGCTTTGATGGCAACCTAAATATACAAATGGAAATTTTGTCTATCTGGAAACATGTAGGTATTGTACACGTACATGAGTTCTTTTGCCAATCTGCTCCAAATTTTAAGGAAATATTTTTCAGAAGCCTGTAGTAAAGCAGTCTCAAAACACAATTGCCTCATCCTTTTCTCCTAAGTTTTACATTTTGTGGCACCTTTAAGTTGTTTTCCTGTATTTCTTTCCTATAACCACAAGGTGGATTGGCTGCTGAAGGTCAATTATATATTGCTATTTTTCGAAGGGATTATTGTTTGGTTCCCTTTTCCACAAAGATATTGTTCTAGATATAAGAAATTTGGAAAATGTAGGATAGTTAAAAGCTGGTGCAACGATATTAATAAAATGTATTAAGGGGCTCTTCCATGTAGATGGACGAACGGCTAAGGCTCTGGAATAGTAGTACCAGAGTCTGTGGGTTCGAGTCCCACTATTGGCATGGATGTTTGTAGCCCTTCGGAATCGGATTTTAAGCAGTAGGTCCCGGTCTAATTAGCCCTCGTGAAGCAAAAAATGACCGTAGCGCTCCTAACAAACCAACCATAATCTCTTTCATCTTAATGTACAAACATACCTTATTCTGAATTGCTTTTTAATGGATATGTAGATTGCAAAGACAAGATGAGACAAAAGCATTATCCCAAGTTTTTGTTTTAAATTTCTGGGTGAATATCACAGTTAGGGTCCTTGGTCTAAATGACAGTGTAAACAACTGCATCAGAATACACAAATTCTCTCTCGTAGAAAAACACTTACTTTATATTACAATATCATTTGCTTTTAATCTGCTTGGTATTCAAAAATACATTAGCCATGTCAGAAATTCAACATACGAAGTAAACCATCATCAAACCCACATAAAATCACCTCCTGCAGACATGAAGAAGTGCAGAAAGTAGTAATTTACTTGCACTTCAAGCCGTTCATTCCATATGCGCACGTGAGTTGATCTCATTGAAAGTTACCCTCAGGGGTGGAACCGTCTATGATGTGATGATACAAATCCATCAGAGGGGCGTAAAATTTCACTGTTCACACGTCCATACCACACGCGCATTCTTTGGAGGTCACATAATTCGTACATTAAGCTTCTGATCTCACAATTACTTTGCCATAATGTAATATTTTGCATTATAAGTCCATTCTTCTCTGCTTATTTTTTTACACAAAAGGGAACGACCAAGGTGAATCACATGATATTCAGTTGCACATGGTTATTTTCAGATGTTACACGTAGGGTTATTTCATTCGAACGGACAATCCTATGAAGTCATATTCGTATTGGGAATGTTATGTGACTAGACTGGGAGATTTTGCCAAATTTGAACTACTAAAATATTAACAGATGCAGGGCTAAGAATTCAGGCAAGAACAATAATTAATCGAGGAAGACTGAAATTTACTCTAACGTAAAAACATATAATTAAATTATAAGAAAATTCAAGCTCTATATTAAACGTTAGAATATTAGTTTCCTGAATGAAAGTAAATTATTAACTTTTCTACATTTCGCGGCTCAAGGAAATTGCAGCCAATATTATTAATAATATGAAATAAAGATTAAAATGCTAAATATTAATTTCCTTCTCTTACATTTTCCCCTCACATTTTTCAATGGGTTCGTGTTTAGTTTCTATGTTTAGTGAAACTTGAGATCTGCATATCACAGAATTAACGCCGAGGTTGAGCGCACTGACGAATTCCCACAGATGGTTCCATTTTCAAAAAAGCGATTTAAGTGAGATATTTACTTACTCATTTCAAAATAATTTGAGACTTTTAAGTCTAGATTTTTTTGCATAAAAATGGTGTTGATCGTAAGAATTTTATTTCTGAAATCTTTATATAGAAAACTAGCTGAAAACCCGCGCTTCGCTACGGAGTACATTCAAATTAAATGCAACTGTCAATGTATGCAATTAATGCCCAAAAAAATAAATATATATATTTATAATAACTGCGACGATCAATGTATACAATTGATGTAATATATATATATATATATAAATCGCAAGGGATATTTATTTTTTTTGGATAATACCCAATGGTCTGCTGCATTAGAGTGAAAAAATATTTTTTTGTCTATTTAGTTGTTATGCACGTGGCGATAAATTTATTTAAAGTACCAGAAAAAGAAATCACGTGATCGGCATTTAATAAATTAAATTCTAAAAATGAATCATTAAAAATTCACCAAAAATCAGAAAATTGAGGTAAAGGTTCGAAAAAGATCTCATTTTAAAGGAATTTTTAGGATCTTTCTTGTGATATAAATTTTATAACCCTCACATTATTATTTCAAATGCAAACTTTTAAAAAGTTACAAAAACAGCTTAAAAATTTAATTTAAAAAAATCTAAGAAGAATTTTTCAAAAATCTTTCTTAGTGCACCCCTACACCACAAAAAGAATCGTCATGCAAAATGTCAGCCCTTTAGGTCCAGCGGTTTAGTCTATGCGTTGTATGTCAGTGAGTCAGTTACGGAACTGTTTTACATATATAGATAAATATATTTTTCGTTTATTTTATGGAAAATAAATTTTAAAGTTTATTTTGTCTCAATCAATGAATGTCAATGTGCTGCATATAATATATTACTTCTTAGGTTCAGAGATATGCCTGTGGTACAGCGCGCTGGCTTTCGATGCTGAGGGTGCTCGGATCGAATCCCGGAATTGCGTCTGTAAAATTCCTCCGTTTGTTTCGTCCCTGCATAGGGCTAATACTGGTCCGCCTATATGGTGCCCCATAATGGAATAGACAGAAAAACTGAGGTGTATTATAGGCGAATGTCTTCACGACAAGTGCCTCCGCATGGCATAAAAAAAAGTTTCAGAGGTATATAAGTGAAAAAATAATTAACGGGAGCCTTCACAGGGCGACATTTCATCTTCGAGGGTTGAAAGGTCGATGAATGAGCGATAGCTTCTAATTTCATTTTCGGAGATTAGCACCCCAGATAAGCATTCACTTGACATGCAAGTAATTTATTTAAAAAGAATCCCCAAAATTGATCTTCATCGGTCAAGATATAGAGGAATATCAATTATTTTTTTATTTAAGCAATGACTTACCTAGAAACTTTATTTTTTTGTAATTAAAACTATTAATTTTTTTCAGAAAAGCATTTTTAAAGGCTAAAAATATGTATTTAAGAAAGAAAAAACCGATTGAAACAGTATCATATTTTGTATTACGTACCAAAGAACGAAAATTTTTCATGTAATAGTCGAAATATTTACGAACTTGGTTTTAACTAAAATAAAGGCACTTCAGGAAAGAAAGTTGCTGTAATCAATGGCAACGTAAGAATGATCAGCAATTTTCAGAGAAGTTTAAATTGTAGAGCGAGATTCATCTAGCGATGTATTTTACAAACGAAGAACTCCTATTAAGTTTGTTATTCTCATATTACAAATTATTTTTTAAAGAACTCTAGAAATTTTTTATTTCTTAAACATTTATATGAAAAAAATTAACTCCTTAGTGGTTACAGTGATTGAAATTAGAGTGATTCATAATGCTTAAGTTTGTTAAAAAATACAATTCACAAGTAAATTAAGGATATTCTTGCAGTTCAAATTTAAATTTGAAACTTTCTAATTCTTAATATTTTCAATCAGTTTTTAAATGCTATAATTTAGATTCTAGTTATTTTATGTGCTGAGCATATTTATTCGTACATTTAAAAAAAAAAACTTTTGTGATGTTAATTATTGTTAAAATTTTCTGATCATTTTTATCTTAACTTAAACATGGCGATAGCATATAACAATATATTTATCTCTCTTTTACGAACACGGGGGACATGATTAAAAAATAACTAAGGAGTGGTAAAGAGTTTTAAATGAATATACATCATCTTCTCAAACAGTCCCAGTTTTCGAATGGAAATTAACTTTAAAATGTCATTTAAAACGATTAAATGTTTTACACCCATGAAAATTGATCAGATTATTGACTTGAATAACTCAAATTTTAGATGAATGGAGTTTTTCATTGATATAAAATGAATATATGTTTCAAAAAATGCAGAAAATTTCATTTAATAACCTTAAATTTCTCGCTGTCGCACTATATATAGACACAAGTTTTAATGCGCTGTCTAAGCATTTTGGCACGGAAGCCAATTCTTCAAAAGATTACATCGATCAGCTAAACAAATCTAAGAATTATTATTATATTTAATGATTTCCTTTGTTTGTAAAACAAAGTGCGAATAAAAACGAGAAAATTCTCATCAGCTATCAATCAAGTCAAAAACGAGTTTTGTCACTTCGAGGAAAAACCCGTATTTCTTCCACAGAAGTTTAATCTCGACAAAAACGCAATATCGCAATTGATATAGTCAGAGAACTAGAGGTTTCACTCATTTCGGACGGATACGGCTAACGAGAACAAAAAATCTTGAATTTTTTTATATCAATATTAGTTTAGGAGGTTTGCCCTGTAATGATAACTTGTATCTTGCGTGTCAGGGTTGGTTGTGATTTCTCACCTCTGAAGTGACATTCAGGCCTTATCTGGGATCTGCCGATAACCGTCTTATATTTCTTTTATATGAGAGGAATTTTGATGTAAGGTTTTGTCTATACTTACAGGTGAGGTTTTGTATATGTCTGCATTTCCTATGCATTTTCTAATGAAATTTTTTTCGATAATATTGTCTTTTCTATCTATATATATAAAACAGTTCCGTAACTGACTGACTGACTGACAGACAGACAACACACAGACCAAACCGCTGGACCTAAAGGGCTGAAATTTTGCATGGCGATTCTTCTTATTGTGTAGGGGTGCACTAAGAGAGATTTTTGAAAAATTCTTCTCAGAATTTTTTAAATTAAATTTTCAAGCCGTTTTTGTAACATTCTTTAAAGTTTGCATTTAAAATAATAATCTGAGGGTTATAAAATTTATTATGACGAGAAAGGTCATAAAAATTCCTTTAAAATGAAATCTTTTTCGAATCTTTACCTCCATTTTAGGATTTTTGGTGAATTTTTAAAGATTAATTTTTATAATTTAATTTATTAAATGCTGATCACGTGGTTTCTTTTCCTTCTGTGATATTTTAAATTAATTTATCGTCACGTGCATAACAACGGAATAAATTGACAAATTTTTTTTCTTTTTACTGCGGCAGACGTTTGGACATTATCAAAAAAAATATTAAAATACAGTAAAAGAAATGTTCCTCAAACTGTACTATATTAACTGTACTATATTCTTTAGTATATTCTATTAGATATATTCTATTAGATTTAATTTGAATATTTTCTTCTACATTATTTTGTCTATAAAAATATCCGTTACGATTTTTTATAAATATTTTTGTTTTGTCTTGTTTTGGCATTAATTGCATACATTGACCGTTGTATTTAATTTGAATGTACTCCGTAGCGAAGCACGGGTATTCAGCTAGTTTCTTTATATTCTTCATTAGAAAAACTATTCACAAAAGTTGTTTTAAGAGTATGAATCCTGTGAATGCTTTCTTCATTTTTCCCCGGATTTGTATCGTACACATATATATTTATCTAAACAAAAAATCCAGGAAGATTTTTGAAAATCTGAGGCGTTAATTTATTTTTAAAAGTCTAAAAGAGGTATGAGAATGCAAAAGCTGAAAGGAGTGTTTTGTTATTTTCTATTAAATTTAACCTTTAAAACCGGATTTGTTAGACGAAACCAACACTTGATACAAGCAGAATTACAAAGTAATTGCAGTTAATCTGTCAATAAATTGCTAATTAATCCAGTTCTTTAACCCGGAAGTTGAATATATCATTGACTTTCTACATCCTGTTTTGCAGCCAGGTCCGGAAAGGAATCGGAAGTCACATTATAATTCTCTGAATCCTATTACATCCAGCTTTCATCATTCAAGGTCCCTACTCTTCCATGCGAAATGGAGAGGTTATGTACAAAATGGAATGACAATGATCAATAGATGTGAAATAATCCAGCCTTGGTAGAGGCCGTGGTCGAAGGTGGGTTTCGGTTTTGAGCCGGTAAGGGTGGTGCGCTTCCATATATACACAATGCAAGTGCTGGATAACTGTTGTTCAAAAATACCGCTGACACGCAGCATTCTCTAAAAACAACGTCAGTTTTAGAATGGTTAAATACTGCTGTAAATTCATAATCTTAAGATGATGAATGGACGATCCTTGTTCTTTCATCATCTCAAGAAGAATATGAAAGAGCGAACCTTGTTCTTTTATAATCTTATGAGTCGAATATTTTCATGGATAAAACAATTATTTCCATGAGGCTTCAATTGTCGTGACGAATAAAAGAATACACTACAGAGAGATTATTGTAAACAAGTACTTTAACTTTATTGATTGTATCGAAAGCTTAATTTTTAAAATTAAAAAGAAAATATTAAATAACTTTCACTAGAGACTAAAATCTTAGCCTTGTAAATGGATCTGCAATTTTTATTAGTCCCATTGTAGTCATAATTTAAATCACACTGTTGAAAGGAAGTAGGGCTGGTGTAATAACTATAAGGTATTGGCATCCTTTAGGAACATCAAAATGTGCAGTACAAAATCTTTCAAAAACTTAAAAGGAATATTTACAGTTTCATTGAAATTATTTCAAGTGAACAAAATATCAAACGATAACTTTAATTATAGTACCATTAAGAGATTGAAAGCATTTAATTCTATGATGCAAAAAGTCAATAATAATACCTGAAGTTAAACGTTCGATGACATTTTAACCAATTTCAGGAATTATTTATTTAGTTACAAACGAATTTGGCTTAAGGCAATCGTATGACCAACCGCAGTTCATTGGAAAACTTTTAGTTATAAATTATAATAGAATTACAAATCCGCTAACAAATTTTTTTGTCTGGAGAAAAATCATGTGTACATTATGCTTGACTTTTTGGGAGAGGGAAGGAAGACGTGATTGTTCTAATTTAATTCAATCATTGATGCGTATATAGGCAGGTATAGGTATAAATTTTCCTTTTCCACATGAAAAGACCCTTTTACTTCGTTATTTGAAAAGTTTGCCGTCACAGTGAAGTGTTTCAGTCAAGAGTGTAATGTATGCATTTAAAATGAAAAATGTATAGATACCAAAGGATGGAATAAAGTTCAACGTTTTTATCATTAGAATAAGAAAGTATAAATCATTCACCAAAATAGTTGCAAATTTTTGCAAACATTTTCTTAATTTAAAAGCTCTAAATTTTCAAGTGAAAGATAGAAAGTCTATAGAGATAACCGATTAGTGTAAGTCTTGCATTCCATTTCAAGACAGACGTTGATTTTTATTTCAGCTGATCATAACTCTTATTCTTGTCTCGATAGTATCATTTGAAGACGTTTATAAAAGTTTCTGTAATAGAAACCTTTCCATCTCGTAAATTATACTAAGATTAAAAATATGACATAAAAGGAAACGGTTTCTCTCCTTTTGATACAGTTTCATTTCAAAAACTTCTTTCATTTAGGTTTAGTTAGTACAGGCTGAAAATAATTCTCTCGTGAGAATAATAAGGCTTTCTCTTTCAATAAATTCAAACAAATTATTTGACGAATAAATACCTAATATAAGATAAAACATACAACCCAGTTAATCATTTTAGATTCAAAAGTTAAACGCATTCGTTTGACACTGAAAATTACTGCAATTCGGTGGGGCAATATAACGCAACGCAAGCTAGGTTTTCATTAATAGTTTTACAACCAGAAGTAAACCGGAATTTTATCATAGCCATACACCCAGTTTACAATATTAAATAATATGTGTTTCATCTACATGGTTGAGGATCCTTGCTTATATATACTCGAATTATTTAAAAAGTTTCTATACTCAACTTACAGACCGAGGTTAATATAAAATTAATGTTCTCTCTAAAAATTTAAAAATTTGTATATAAAAAAGTAGACTAGGTAGATTTAATTCTGATTTCAACTTGGAATAGTAAAGAGACTCAAAAATTATTGGAGAATCAGAGTATTAACCAGAGTATTGAGCTGAAATTAGTTTATACAAAGGTTCGCCATGACGGACTATGTCTCATTTTCTTAATTACAACATACTAGCATCCGACGTTTTCACTGATAAAAGAGTGACATAACACAAGATAATAAGGATTAAACAACACGGGAATCACATAATTTACGTCCTTATAAAACAATTAGGGGACATTGAACATCATTTATAAGAGGTAATTGAAGAACCCTGAGTATCTCTGTTGAATGCTTCTATCAGTGAGTCGCATGCCAAATAGATTCAATTGTATTAAGGAAGATGTTACGCACGGATGTTTTTGATACGCTCAAGTATCTGAGATGCCACTATAATAGCGTGGAACCAAACCACGATTACTGTTCCATTTCAAGGATATTCTAACAAGTTCCCTCACTTTCTTCGACTATTTTCATTAGATCTCGCAATGGGATATTACCTGAATCAGGAAATAGTTCTTTGACCCTCCTGTTTGTATTTCCAAATGTATTAAGGAAGTAATAAATTATTTTCAAATGAATGTTTATTCATCGTGAAAATAATTTTACTGTAGAAAAATCTTAAATATTTCACAACATGAATTTCAATGTTTTACAAAGAATTTGCATGAAGCCTCATTAAAAATTAACAGGAACACACAGCTTTTTAATATCATCAATAAATAAAGGGTGGTAACTAATTTATAATTAATTAATAGTTCTTTATCAAGCCAAGGAGCATCACGGGCGATTGTCATCATTTAATCACTGAGATCTAAATGATGACATATTTATTTTTTTTCAATGGATAAAACTATAGGTTTTATCCATTCGGTGTTTAGTACAACAAATACATCTTGAGAAGTTAGTGTAAAATTTCTGCAGTCGAACCTTCTTATTATTCTTCCATATCATTAAATATTACTCCCAAAGTAAACTTTTAAAAATTTCATTGTAGTAAGATCGAAATCAAAGTAATGAAATAATTTTATAACAAATATTTGGGACATACAAATTATATACCAAGAATAAACAAATGTTTGTTGAAATTTTAATTCAGAAGTTTTGTTTGTTTATCTACATTAACGTGATCTGAGTAAAAATAATTTCACTTGCGTTATATAGAATGTAAAAAAGTATCGTTTAATAATATAAACCGTATGCACTTGGCATCAATCTTATTTAGAGGGAAAATTTTTATACATTTTCAGATCTATTTGACCTATCACATTCGATCTTATTAAAAAAAACTTATAACATGCAATAATTATTAGTAATTTTTCAGTTGAAATGAATGTTTATTCATCGTGAAAATAATTTTACTGTAGAAAAATCTTAAATATTTCAAAGCATGAATTTCAATGTTTTACAAAGAATTTGCATGAAGCCTCATTAAAAATTAACAGGAACACACAGCTTTTTAATATCATCAATAAATAAAGGGTGGTAACTAATTTATAATTAATTAATAGTTCTTTATCAAGCCAAGGAGCATCACAGGCGATTGTCTAAATGGAGAGTTAACAAATGTATTTGTGAATAGTCCATAAAGACAATCACAACTAATTTTGCCCCCCCCCCCCTCATTCTTATTTACTGTGGATATTAAGAAGCTATGATCCTAATAAGCATTCCTCTTAATTGATCTGGAGTAAGACCACCTAAATATTACATTTTTAGGTTGTTACTGACCAACGAAGACGTTCAAATTATGCATTATGATCATCTTTTGAAACATTTATAGGGCAATGACCTTTACCAACGGATAAGTAGAAATAACATGGAGTTATTTATAAATATTAACAAGGTTACTTATCTCATAAATAAATATTTTTAAACAGTTTTTGCAGACGAGAAACAAATTTTCCATTTAATTCTTGAGCTGGTCACCTCGCAAAAAGCCAGTCTCTTGCACTAGCAATTACATATAAAGAGGTGGAGAAATGTTTGTGGGAGCGCGTCTGTAAGTATAATTTAATGACTGCAGTTTATAAATCAAATTTAATATGCTCTCGCTTTCTGTTTATTAAATGCACTGAAGGCCTTAATAACGTCATGTAATCATTTTTTTCTGTGTCTCTGCATCCTACCTGTTATTACTTCTATCTTATATATCTATTAAGGAATTAGGGAGGAAAATTCTTTCGACATCTTAATTTATAGTACAGAATTACAAGCTTCGGGGGATTAATATAACATAAAACCCTTCACTTTTGCATATAAATTAAAACTGGGATAAAATGTTTATATAGAGTTATAAAAGCATCGCCGTAATAGCGCTCGACTCGCATCATTGAGCAGTTCTGGAATCCGAACCTATAAAAAAGATTAATAGCTCTCAAGACACCTGAAGGCCAAAGGGATATTACATCTAATATTAAGATGCTAAACAGTGAAATGTTACCGAACATATGATGTTATTTTGATTTTCTTCTATCGACAATTTGTTTGTAGAACTTATTCCCTGGTGATATGACAATATTAAGTCAAATTTGTGTTTATTTTAGGTGAGGCTGTGTTAATAATATCACAAGATCAAACTCTTATTCATCAAGGTATCTATAACAATTTTTTTTTCTATTATTTGTCTTGTATGTTATTGTTTTTATTTTATATTTCAACATAAAGTCATACTACTAAAGGGTTTTGACATTATGTGATGACTTACTTGAATGACACAAATTTTTGTTGTATGCGTGGGTTAAAAGTTTTCAGTGATTTCATATAAGAAAAAATATATTTATGATACATCCAGGGACATATATGTAAATCTTATTTGCTTCAAGGTTTTTACTAATAGTATTTTATAGAAAAGAAATTGAGTCTCTTATGATATAGCTATAATTTTGAAGATAAAAATATATAATAACCTATACAATTGTCCAATAAGTGACGTATAACAGGAAATTCAGTATTCAGTGACAACAGTTTATTTTCATCCAGATCAGTAACGTATTATGGCACTCAAATCCTATGAAATGGTGTAATCTCGAGAAAATTATGAACTGAAAACCAGGTTCTGAAAACATTTACTGAGATTTGATGTGATTTATTGGAGGAGATATTCGCTTCTTACAGATATACATCTACTCATGTTTATCTCTAAAAGAGCTTATTCAGGACTTGGACTACAAATGATACTTCCTGTAAAATCTGATACCTGATTGCAATACAATGCTTTCCATGTTCCGTTTTATTCGGGGAAATAGTGTAAGACGTAAATTTTTTATATTGCTTCAGAAATATAACTAGAGTTACTGAAAATTTAGTTTTAGTTTCTCTTCAGATGGTATTTATTGGAAATTTTTCTGCATCCAGAATTGATTTAAATGTTATCTTATCCTGAAACCGAAGCTATAAAAGCAGTGGGCGTTGTAACTGAATTGCATAATTTGCTTCAGGCAAAATGCAAAGAATGCCATTGTTTAACATTTGATAACATGAAATTGTTCATTTTTACAGTTTTATAGGATTAAATCTGTTTTATAGAAATTTGGGGGATGACAATATAGTTCTGAAATAGGGATAATTTCATTAAATAGGTGAAGAGTGTATTTTGATTTCCTCCATATCTCTAATAATCAGAGTTCTAAATCTGATTCTGTTATACTGAAACCAGTCATATGGACGACAATATGATTCTTTTTTATCGGAACAGCATAGGACAACTACTTGATTCCCTTATAAAGAAAGCCATTAACCTGTGTTTCATGTAAGTTTAAGGGGAAAGGGGACCTTCAACATCGGTTTTTAAATTTTCAATATTTTACCCTACATACAAAATAAGAATAATTAATATTCCTTTCTAGTACAATGAGGACACTTAGAATTCCCAAATAATTATTTTGTAAGAATAAGACCTGTTTTTCAAAAAGTTCTTAAAAAATGCTAGAATGTTTTTAAATGCTCCATGCGCATTTATTTTCTCCTGATTTCTTCCAAATATCTCAATACTGTTTATTGTAGTGTTTGTCACAAAATTAAGCATAATACTTTGACACCACAAATATTTTTTTAAAATTTACAGGCCATGAAATAAAACAAAAACATGGAAAAACATAAAAAAAATAACGGGCAGAACAAAAAAGTAATTATTTATGGCTTTAGGTTCATACAAAATAAAAATCAATGCACAATTATGTTTATACACATACAATAAACTCATATAAAAAATTTAAGGTTTTTAAATGATTTGGAATTCCCATGGAGCATTTTGAAAATAAAATTTAAAAACGGGCATTTTTCTGCTAAAAAATTCTTATTTTGAATTCTAAGGGTCTTCAATTGTACTAAAAAAGAACACAAATTATTTTCCTTTTGCATATAGGATTAAAAACTGAAAATTAAAAAAATCGTCGTTTAAGCTCCTTTGTCCCCTTAACTATATCTTAATAATTATTAATATTACTGTAAAATATTACTGTAATAATATTATTGATTGATATTAATAGTTATGATACTAGTCGGTGGTTTATAATTTTTTCAAAAAATTATAACAATATACTTTAAATGGGAGAAGATTTTGCAGAATATCTTTATTCGAGAAACTTTATTATGACGCTTTTAATTTTTTTTAATTTTTGTGCATGTGTACAGTTTAGTTAAGTTTGGAAATAAACTGACGAAGAAAATTTTGGGTAGAAAACTCTTCAAAAAATTAAGGAACTGAAAAACCGAAACAGTCATTCAAAACTCACTTGAAACTGTGTAAACTTAGTGGATCACAAATATCATTATTAGCTTAAAGACAAGAATTCCAATTTCGTACATTATCCGTATAAAATAATTCTGCAATTCATTAGTAACTATTCTAGTAGTTGCCAAAATAAATTAATCATGCAATTTAAAAAAAATCATGATCGTTTGAACTGCATTTAACTAAGCAATGAAATACTGAAAATTCTTCTTACTATGAAAGTAATATAAAAAGTAGCATAAATGGGGGAAAACTGCAATTATAATTTAAAGATTACTTATATTTTTTGGCGAATGCTGATATGCGAGATAAAATTTCAAGGGTCATTAATGGTGCTAATACTGCTTAAAATTTTAGTATACTTTAGTTAACCTCCAAAATCTTCTTTTTAAAATTGTATAACAGATTATATGGAAGTTCTACAACTTTTGTCAGCTAAAAGCCTTTTAACTTCGTTATCTTTTGGCAATCTCAAAAGAGGTTGTTGATTTCCCTGTTTAACACCAGTTTCATCTCTAGATCTGAGTTGTAGTAATTGCCATCTTCTTTCTTCTGGAATAGAAAATATGCAAAAATCTCCAAGTTCATCTAAAGCTATTTTTCTGTGCAATGGAAAACCATTTCAATTATGCTGTCATTCAAAGTAACCAGGCTGAAAGCCATCTCGTGTTCAGACATCTTTCCATTGACAGAGTAAGCATTACTCTTCATTATTTTTTATGGCTGGCGTGCCTTGCAGCATTTTCCGGCAGGCAGATTAGCAAACGAAGGAAATTGTTTTGGGAGACACTTAGAAGACGAGTTAACGAACAGTTGAAAATAATACAAAAAGGTAAGTACAATGAAAAACATGAAATGGAGCTACTCACAACATCTCTCCATTGTATACTTGTTCGTAAAAATGAATGAATGATGACAGCAGAGTGCTTAGAAAATTCATGAAGAATGCACCAAATCGCCAAACAGTAGTTGGTCGTATGTGTTGTAAATATTTGTGCAGATTCAGCTTTTATGTGGATAATTATATGATAATAATTGAAAATTGAAAAGATGGTACTTTTGAAAACGTAAATGTAAGAACAGGATGAAGATAATTTTATTCTGAATGTGTTATCTTCTTTTTGAAGTAAATAAATATTCTTTGACAAAATACACGGTCCACAATTTGAGATCTTTCAACTCAAGATTTTTGTCTTTGGTTTGGAAATGATTCTCTTTAAATAGATAACTTTTAAGCTAAACTTTTTCCCTTCAATGCGATTCGTCTAGCAGGCATATTATTATGCTAGTAACTTATCTATATATATAAAACAGTTCCGTAACTGACTCATTCATTCATTCATTCACTAACTGACTGACATACAACGCACAGACCAAACCGCTGGACCTAAAGGGCTGAAATTTTGCATGGCGATTCTTCTAATAGTGTAGGGGTGCACTAAGAAAGATTTTTCAAAAATTCTTCTTAGATTTTTTAAAATTAAATTTTTAAGCTGTTTTTTAAACTTTTTTTACGTTTGCATTTAAAATAATACATTGAGGGTTATAAAATTTATATCACGAGAAAGATCATAAAAATTCCTTCAAAATGAAATTTTTTTCGAATTTTTACCTCCATTTCCTGATTTTTGGTGAATTTTTAAAGATTAATTTTTAGAATTTAATTTATTAAATGCTGATCATGTGATTTCTTTTTCTGGTACTTGCAATAAATTTATCGTCACGTGCGTAACAACTAAATAGACAAAAAAAAATTTTTTTCTCTTTCTAATGCAGCAGACGATTGAATATTATCCAAAAAAAATGCATATCCCTTACGATTTTTTTATAAATATATATATATATATATATAGATAGATAGATATATATTTTACATCAATTGTATACATTAATCATCGCATTTATTATAAATATATATATTTATTTTTTGGCATAAATTGCATACGTTGAACGTTGTATTTAATTTGAATGTACTCCGTAGCGAAGCGCGGGTTTTCAGCTAGTTAAGGCATACTTTTTAACATTACAATTTTACTTCTGCTGCCCAAGCTCCTTGATTGGTAGGAATCCTCTGAGTATATTACCTATGATGCAATTAGAAAACCAGTCTTTTAATGGGGAATCAGCTTTATTTCCTTTTTATACAATGCTGTGATATGAGTTCACAAGATACTGGTTGTTTTCTGGAAGTATTTTCGTCAAAGCAATTTTGTATCTTAACAGATAAGGAATACTTTGAGGTGAACCTTAAGAACTTTAAGGTACACATAGCGATGACTTAAGACATTGGACTCCTTTGCAATGTTTAAGACAGCGGTAGGATAAATTAGGAGATTAGATGAAAATCTTACACCTAACACGTTCTTCTAAGCGGAAATAAAATTTACAATGTGTACCGAATATCTATATTAAATCATTATGTTTGACATACATATCCACTCCATCAAAGGGGGATTTCCAAAAGGCATATGTGAAAGGTATTATTCTAATGGAACACCGATAATAAATGGCTGGAGAAGGGCAAGTTTCCCCCCCTCTGCTCATCTAGTATTGAAGAAAAGTTACATAAAAATAAGTAAATTTTTTTCAGTGTTTAATGGTCGGATTTTATGGTTAGTACACATAAGGAGCAAATTATCCCCCAAAAAGATTCTTGCCTAGTAGAAACATTTAACTCGCTATACATGCAAAATTGAAGTAGTAATTACGAGTGATACATTTTGCTGGACAATATTGTTACAAGTTTTCTGGATGAGGGTTTTATAGTTACAAGAATTTTCTCTGGAAAAAAATGAACTTTCAGTAAATTGAATTCTAGGGAGTTATGAGATACTTGTGTTGCCAGGAAAGTTTGTAGACCAAGTTTAGCATCAAAACTAACCATCGGATAGTACCATGTAGAACCTTCTAGAAAAAATATATTCTGGAAAAGAGTTGCAAGAAAATGACGTCATCCCCATAACTTATTATTATTACTGGTCTGACCTGGCATATTTTCACTTCAGATTTGGTATTATGCTCGTTAATGGCAACTGATTGGGCTTTTTGTGAGATATTTTTATCATAGTTACGTATTCACTTTCATGGTTTTATGGCATTCTTTATTACAAAAGATCTGTATTTCAAATATAAGAGCATTAAAGGCATCTTTCAACATGAGCCTGTGTGAAATATACGTGCTTTAGGAATTTCTACCTGCCCAACAAACAAATAGGAATAAAATCAATAATTATTAGCCATAAGTTAGATGAAATTCAAAAGTTCATATATTATTTACAGTTCATATTACATATTATCTTGTCTTTACGATTGACAGTTTGCGACTCATTATACATTTAGGGCCTGTTCACATAGGAGTCCGTTGCGTTGCGTTAAGGAAAAGATGACGTTGAGACGAAAATAAACCAAACATAGGCGTAAAAAATTTCATTGCTAATCGTTTGGAGGCATATGATTGGTTTATTTTCGTCTCAACGTCATCTTTTCCTTAACGCAACGCAACGGACTCCTATGTGAACAGGCCCTTAGGAATACAGAGATGCTTCTTCAAAAACTATTTTCAAATGATTCCAATACTTTTTCGTGGGCGCACTCACACAAGCATGAGTCCTTGAAACAAACACGAGAAACGTTCTCCCCCCCCCCCCCCATGAAAGTCAACGTACACTCGAAAGCCAGACGCGATGTGACTACAGACATTTTTTAACACGCTACTAAATTTGATAGATGCCTACACGGTAGGCAGCGTCCTTATGCGGTGGGAAGCGTAATGTGGCGATAAATGTCCGTCTCTAATAGCGTGACGCTACAAGCAACAGAAACGAAACTCACGCTCTGTCAAGTGGCTCGAGTTTGACCCACGTTCAAAAGCAACTGATGTGAAAAGAAAAGTTCGGATCCGGAAGGTGACTGAGAGTGATGTAATTTGGGAAATCCTGAAAGTGAGGAAGAGTTTAATTTTTTTCTATCCGCTTGAACAATGTTGCTTTTATTTATTTATTTATTTATTTTATATTGTGTGTGTGTGTGTTTATTGTGACAAAAGTAGTGACTTCCTCAGTTCGAATCTCAAGCCTAGAGAATTTAGGTAAGGGACGGAAATGCGAATTAAAAGATTAATTCTGTTATTATCAAGAAATGATATGAGAGAGGTGGATTATTGCTCTTCAGGAAAGAAGAGTGGTGGGAACTACAGTACATGGACCGGGCTCTCTACTGTAGGATGATATCATTGCTATTGAATAGTCTTCAATTTCTATTTGGATACGAATTGCATTGTTTTTAGTGGTGCTTAACCACTAAAAACAATAATGGAAAAGATTAATTCTGTTATTATCAAGAAATGGTATGAGAGAGGTGGATTATTGCTCTTCAGGAAGGAAGAGTGGTGGGAACTACAGTACATGGACCGGGCTCTATACTGTAGGATGATATCATTGCTATTGAATAGTCTTCAATTTCTATTTGGATACGAATTACATTGTTTTTAGTGGTGTTTAACCACTAAAAACAATAATGGAAAAGATTAATTCTGTTATTATCAAGAAATGGTATGAGAGAGGTGGATTATTGCTCTTCAGGAAGGAAGAGTGGTGGAAACTACAGTACATGGACCGGACTCTCTACTGTAGGATGATATCATTGCTATTGAATAGTCTTCAATTTCTATTTGGATACGAATTACATTGTTTTTAGTGGTGTTTAACCACTAAAAACAATAATGGAAAAGATTAATTCTGTTATTATCAAGAAATGGTATGAGAGAGGTGGATTATTGCTCTTCAGGAAGGAAGAGTAGTGGGAACTACAATACATGGACCGGGCTCTCTACTGTAGGATGATATCATTGCTATTGAATAGTCTTCAATTTCTATTTGGATACGAATTACATTGTTTTTAGTGGTGCTTAAAATTTTAATATATGCTTTGTTTGTAGTCGTTTATGAAAAGATTAAAAACGGCTGCTCTTTTCTGAAGTCTGAACCATAGAAACTGTCGCAGATAGTAAGTATTGAGTGCTTGAGGTTTCACGTTCATGTGATCTGTCAATAAATAGTGAATTGCTTAAACGTGTTAGATATACGAGATATGCTTCTTTGGTATTTCATAGTCTGATTTATCTACTAGCTTATGGGAGACAAAATTCGCAGGTCAGGAAGAAATTATGTAATGAGCAACAGGTGAAAATTCTGTACCTAAGAAGTTGCTTAGATAGCAGTAAAATTGCGATGCAAACTCACAGATTTTGGAAAATAAAACATATTTTTCTCTTTGATCCAGTGTAATATTTGTGTTCCTGAAATATCTGTACGCTGAACATTGCGATATTAATGGAAACAGTTAGTAATAGTAATATAGGTGAATAGCACAAGTTCATTCATTATTTTTATAGTTCGTGTTATTGCCATCAGTAAAAGGTGCCTTTTTGCTCAAGCTTACCTAGGCTATGCATTTTTAGTTCTAAAATACAATGTTCTATTTTTTTATATTTTTTTGTAATATTTTTGCGATGACCATGAATTTTGTTAAGCATTATAAAATCTAAAATCTAAATTTAATCATTGTTAAAAATGCGAAATATTATCGTTGGACCCCCCCCCCCCTTTGAAGAGCTCTTGGATACCATTTATTGCT
This sequence comes from Dolomedes plantarius, assembly GCA_907164885.2. Lineage (NCBI taxonomy): Eukaryota > Metazoa > Arthropoda > Arachnida > Araneae > Dolomedidae > Dolomedes > Dolomedes plantarius. Next base: position 31,341,227 of record OU015491.1, read on the forward strand.
AAATTCAACATACTGACTGAGCAGTATGAAACATACTGTTGCAGTATGTTTTAAAATTTTTAAATTTCAATTGCAGAGTATTAAGAGCGTAAGATGACACGTTCTGGGAGAGAGTAAAAAATTTAACACTCCAGCATAGGAGAAAATATGTGTGCATTATTTCGACAGCAGTAAAGCTTTTAAAACATAGTTATATTAATAATGATATTGTACAGAAAATAAATTCATTAATTTTCCAATAGTGGACTGAAATAAAGCAAAATAATGCTGTTTAATTATTGATAACAAACACGCAAAGAATGAAATCCATCAGAGGTTAACTTTAACCATATGGCATGCCGCCGCTGGATGCAAGTGATTAATCTGTGGTCACCAGTATATAAACGTACGTAGAATCATGTCATAGAATCCAGTATACAGAACTCCGTGAAGCAGTCAATTAAAGGAGTCGAATAATGTCATTATAACTTAAAGAAAAATTAATGGCATTAACGAACTTCGTATTTAATTTGCTTTCTTAAAACTATAAGCCATTTAACTAACCATCACAAAAGTACAGAACCCGTATGGGATGAAAAATCATTCACAAGACAATTACCATTTGATTTAAACGTAGGGTAAATTTTCATCAGAAATTCCTAAGTTATTTTATAGAAGGGCTACTTTAACTGTTAGAAAATAAGTTTTTATTGAAATTAAAATACATTCATAAAATACTGTTAACTATATGAATATATAATTCAGTTAACCAGTCATTTAAGTGGAGAGAGACTTAAAAAGGATCAATAAAAAAACTTCAAGCTTACACTGGACTCTTTGCCACGTTTTGGGTGTTTTGTTTTACACCAAAAGAAATAATTATTAATTCAATTCAGTTTCATTGACACCTTTTTTTTAGCATGATTTTTTTATTGGTCTATTGAATAGAATGGATGTTCCAGTCACACTCTATTTAATGTGAAAATATATAGAATACAGATATAGGATCAGGGATTCACGGATTAAAAGATATGCGTGAACAGAGATAACAGCGGAAATATATAAGTAGGCTTGAAAAATACATTAAAAAGTTTCTTTCCGACCATTATCAATGTTTTGCTGTTTTCCACGGATACAGGACGTCTACTTCAGATATAATAAAATTTTCCTAGAAAAAATTATTTAGAGCATGTACAGAGTTTAGCTACACCAGAAAAGATATTAAACGTGATAAATTTTCTTTTCATTATAAAAATGCCATTGAGCCCTTAAAAAATGACCTCTCTTTCCCATCTTATCCACATAAAACGTCTACTTTCGTTTTACACTATTACCAAAGTAATCAGTGAAATCCAAGCCATCTAAGTACTTAAATAAACCCGAAAATTTGGTTACTTTATTTTAATTTCAGCAGCACTTTACTCGCTCAACTTGGATAATCGCTGGGATTATCTTTTCTGCAGATTTGATCGTTGTCCCGACCGTAAAAATGCCTTTTGCGGAATTTCAGACTGTGTATTTCTATATAATAAACTTTTAATGAAAAAATTATCCTCAGAGCATAATTTCTCTTCAAATTAAAAAAAATATGGAGCCTTTAAAATAGCCGATCTTTCCTTCTCATGTCAAATTTGCTTTCATTCCACTCTATTCCCAAAGTAATCATTGAAACTTATGCCCTATAAATAATTAAACATAGTCGTTTAAAAATCAGAGAAACTTGCTGCTTTATTTTAAAATCAGTGACGCTTTACTCGCTCTAGTGGGCATGATTGTTTGGCTAATCATCTCCGAAGGTTTAGCCTTTCTCTCGACTCTAAAATGTATTTTATACGATTTCAAAGATGTGAGGATGCAGCTAATCACCAATAACATCACCTATAAGCAGTTTTGATTGGCTACACTGCAAAGTAAAAATACATTTAAATTACCCATTTAATAATGATAAATAGAAAATTAGCGAGGAGAAACATATTTGCTGTCTGAAACACTAATATACACATTGCATAAAATCTTTCTATTCTGACTAATTTCCCACTGTTTTCTGTTTACAACTATTAAAATTAGTCATGTTTCAGCTCTTCAATACCTTCAATAGTTTGCGTACTCGAAGATTTTTTTAATAGTTTCATTATCTTAAGTGGCAACTACAGCGTACTTTGATCCACGAGCTTTTAGTGTTGAGAAATATATATTTCTATCCGTCTTTTTACCCTTTTTTTAATATTATCTGCGCAATATTCACTTCCGCATAGGTATTATGTAAGATCGCTACAGAACCGCTTTTTTTTCATCTACTCTCATATGGATACTGATGACACGACGATATATGAAATTTAAACACAGCCCTATAAAAACCAGAGAAGATAGTTACTTTATTTTAATTTCAATAACACTTTACTCGTTTTATCGGGCATGAGTGCTTGGCTAGTCATCTCTGCCGTTTTGGTTTTCTTCTCAGCCCTTAAATGCATCTTATGATGAGTTCTTTAGGACGTGATTTTCAAGACGTTTATGATATATGAGTAAAGGAAACATAATTTTGCTGTTACTCATCAACAGTGTTATGACTAATGGCTAATAATTCATTTATATCTATGTCTATATCGCTATAGTTCCTTTCGTTTTTAGTTGCTAATAGAAGACCCGACATCTTAACATGTAGAAATGAAGTTAAGAAATGAAACAAAGTAAGGGCATTGTACCCAAAAACTGATTATCCTGCTTTACGTATTCCAGGATGTTAAAAAGATAATTACGATATTTAATCATATTAATTTAGAAGATCATTTCCTTAAAGAGGACAGTATAATTTAAGTGACAGTATAATTTAGTGTCATGTATTGAAAATAAATCCTTTTGAAATTTAATCGAACGTAATTTTGGTCACAACTTTATATTAAGAAATAGTTTTGTTCTATTATGAATATGACTTGACACATTTGGAGGACTTTGGGATGGTCTAAATGATGTTTCAATTACCTAGCCGTATAATTTAATAAACCTGTCTTTTATTGTATGTAAAATTATAATGAATACGTATGATAGGCATTAATTTGCTCCTTTCATGAGATCGTTGCAATACAATTAGAACTTTAGTGATGCAGCTGCAAATTTATATGCTGTCTGTTAATTGTTATTTCTTAGAAGCGCAAATAGGTATTCTTCTCCATCTCGGAAAATAGTGTTTCACAAAGTAGTCATTATTCGATAATATTCACGTTGTAAAGGATGAAACATCTAATTTACATCATTCAGACAAATAATTAAAAGAATTATATTCCCGTACCGCTCAATTAGCTTGCATACCAACCCCTCAAACTGCCATAAGCTAGAAGAAAGAACAAATAATTTGCATACAGTACATTAGCTGGCTTTACCATCGTGATTTAATTTAGAGGCCCTGCAGGTTTTTTATGAAGCAGTTTTGCTTTTACAATCTCTCTGTTAAATTCACTTCTGATTACTATTGATTTTCAGTTAGTTTTGAATGCTTTTTTTTCAATTACAGGAAAATATATCGTATAATTTAAACCAATTTTAGCGGACGGGAAGGAACTTCATCGTTTAACTCTTTACAAGAAGGTAATTAGAACGGTATATCAATAATGAATAAAGAACCTGGAATAATTAAATTTCCAGGTTTTAAAGGCTGCAAAATGTTTCATATTATGAATGTAGAAATTTTTTCCTTCGAAATATTTCAAACACACATTGACTCCTGAAAGTTTTTGAACGACAATTTTTTTTTTCTTTTCCGACCTTGCTTCTGAAGTACTCAATCTAAAAACTTTAAAACTAAAAAGGATAGAAACTAAATCTCTTCTAAGCATCTCTGGTACTTTTTTCTAACTGGGTGAAGGACTCGACAACTTTTTAAATCTATAGCTGGAAAATGCCTGAATATAAAACATTTTTCTAGGAATTTTATAACTTTTCTTTTCTTCCTCGTTGGTGGATTTATTCAATAGCATTTAACAACATTCCAGTTAATATCTTTTAAAATAACTATTTCTTAAGCTTGTTACTATAGTATTTTAAAACGTAAGTACATTTTTTTCGGTACTTTGTGAGTACTTTCTCGCATTAGATCTGTGATTTACAAGACACTTTTTCAGTGAAAAGGTAATGTTTTTTCGATATAATTTAAAAGTAACAATCCTAATGAATTATGACATGAATATTTATTGAAAGCTCCCTCCCTTGAGTTATTGAGAAGATATATAGAGAAGGTATGCATTTAAATTTTTAAGGAAAAACAAAGTAGTTAGAGATGTGTATAATTTCATGGCGTTAAAATATTTTTTTGAAAATAACTAATTTTAACTAGCTATAATCAGAAATTGAACTAAATTATCTTGGAACAAATTTCATCGAAATTCATTCAGCGATTGTTTAAAGCTCGTTAAAGAAGGACAAAACAGGATTTAATGGTGTAAAGATTAAAACACTATCAGTGTAGCAGGAAGTTTGTATTTGATTCCCGAGTCAGTCTACTTTTCATTAAATGAAAGAAAAACTTTGAAGAAAAAATTTTGATAATGTAGTCTTAAGTAAAACATTTAAATCGATTGCTGAGAACATTTAATGATTTTTCAGGCTTATTCATCTCCTATTAGTTGTATTGAATCAGTTAAGATGAAAGTCAGATCAGTTATGGGCAATTAAGTGGTCAGCTCAATTATGATCGCATCCCATATCTTCAGGTTATGATGGGTTCAATGAAAATTACCTAACTAATCAAAACAATGAACCTTGCCTTCTATTTAGAACGTATACGTCTAGCAACAATGTGTAATGGGACCGATATTAGAAACAGCCAGTTTTAATTTAACCTATTATGGTTCAGGAGACAATTTTTTTTTTCACTCACATGATGTAAAGAATTTTTCTTCATGTATTTTTATATAAAGAACAATGTATATATAAAATATACCCCAACAGATTGAGCTTTTACTTTAAAGCATTTATAACATGTTTAGCTTTTGATATATCTACTGAACCAATACCTTCATTCTTATATTTATATTTACATTTGAGCAAAGGGAAATTTTCAAAGGTATTTATCTCCAAGATATCTTGATAATTTTATTTATAAAGCTTTTAATGACTTGAAAATTCAGAATCTTTATCAGAGAAAATATGTTTTACAATTTTTCTCCAAATTAAAAATTTAAAAGACTGGTTATTCATAATGGAACAAAGGTATGCTAAAAATAGAAGTACTGTAAGGGAATTTCGCTTTATTATTAACAGAGATAATAAAAATAAAAAAAATAATTAATTTCCTTTCCTACATGTTAAATAGGGGAAAATTCCCTTCTGAGATATACTCAAAGTACAGTTGTATAGAAGGATATGCATAGAAACTACATCATAAAATTATTGTATCTGGCAATGTAATCATCGTAGAATCTTGCGGTTTGTGTTTTTTGAATGTAAAAGCTTTACAGAATATTGTAAGCGAAGAAAACTTACATTTTGATAATTTTAGATTAACTTTGGGTTGAATTTTCTATATCGCTTAGGTTTCAATTGCAAAAGCTGAATTCAGAGAGGCAAAAAATACACATCTATATCTCTTCTTTGTAAAATGAAATCATTCTCATGCCGATAAATATTTTCTTAACCTTAAGTTCTGGCATCAGGACCAATGTCCTATAAATTCAGATCAATGATATGCTTCCCCAAGCATCTTTTAAATACATCGATATTTACTGGCTCTATATAATGAGTCCTTAAATATTTATTCCCCTTCCAACCCATGTGCACTAACTCGTATACGAAATTTGAAAGTAAGATTGTTCTGAAAATGAAAACAAATTGTGAGAAACAATTTTTTTAGTATTTTATTTAATTCATGACAGTGATATCAGAAATCGTATCAAATGGAGGATGAAATCATACAGTTGAAACTAAGGTGATCACGATATCACGGATTCTTGTTTGAGGTCTGCACTTGGTAAATGTAATTTAAATCACGCAACAAACGCTCTTTCAACTGGTAATTGATGTACTAAAGAACTTGATAAATTAGATCATGGTCATGCAAACCTTGAAATGTCTTTTTGTAGTGACTTAAACTCTCGTTATCTTCACATTCGATCAATAAATACACGTTGTATGCTGTCATGTTCCTATTATGTTTTAATAGAGGAATATCTGCTAATATATGCTACATCTTATTATTTATAATAGATAGTTTAGTGAGGTTGGAAATGCGAAATAACCTTTCGCAGATAGATGTTGGAATACAGCTAATAAACTATAGTAAATCAATTTGAAATGATACCCAGAGTGCAAGGAAAGATTCATAAAGCTGCTTGAAATCGTTTAAAATTTTAACTAGTTTAATTAGTTAAGAAGGGGTACTCGAAGAGGATTGTTAGCGTTGTTAAAAAAATTTGATTAACTATAAATGCTATTTGCCAGAAGTCCATAGATCAACAATAAATTTTTTTTGAAAAAGAATCAAAGGAAGTGCATTGCTTCGAATTAAATTCTAGGGTTAAATTCTATTGATATTATTTAGGAGAAAAACGTTTGATACTAAAGTTTCTTTCTAAAGTAACCAAAATAAAGATTTTCATTTATCTATTTTTTTTGGGGGGGAGGGGGAGAAATGAGGGGCGTGTGGAGAATTATTTTTTTAAAAACCGCAGTAAGGTGATTGATTTTCCTACTTAGTAAATTTTAAACACTGTTGGTCATATTTATTACCCTCAGGTAGACTGCTTTAAATTAATTCAAGAGTTGATTTGTAAAGATTCAAATAAATAACTTTCTGTTCACTATTTTGTACTCATGGCCACGGAAATATTCTTACGTCTGAAATGAGCATTCTTTTTAAAATTCATAAATGAATATGGCAGTAATTTTACCTTGTATACAGTGTTTAACAGATTATTAGAAATTAATATCTCTAATTCCTTGGTCATAACGTTTCTATAAGACTTTTTTTTCTTTTGGTGTGTGTGTGTCTTATCTGTGTTTTTCCACGTAATTTCCCAAGTATAGGTAGCTACGAAATTTATTTTCCACTTTTTAGATTTTTTAAAAATCTTATTTTCCTCTTGTGTGAAAAAACTTACTTTAAAACCTGTACGATAAGCTTGTATTACTTAATTAAATCTTTTTCGCAGTGGATGCCGTGTAACAAATTACATTTATTTCTCTCCATTTTAACATTACTGTTATACTAAAACTGAACACAAAAGGGATTTTTCTTTCTATAAATAATATATATTTTTGATTTTTCCATTAAACGCATTTAATAATGTGCAAACTTGCAAATTGGATTGATAAATACAGTTTCTTTTATACACATTTCATTGGATTTTTCTAAACTACACGTGTTATTCCCAAATTGCTTCACAAGAAAACTTTCTATTTAAGTTAATAATAACTGTGATTATTTTGCCTACAAAAATGAAACGAAACCTATAAATTTTAAGAATTCATACGTCCATCTTGCCTGTTTAAGCTGTTTAGGTATCATCGACTGTGTTCAAACATAACGCGATTTCTGCAGGAAACATACAGTTTCTCTCATACACATTTCAATGGATTTTTCTAAACTACACGTGTTATTCCCAAATTGCTTCCCCAGAAAACTTTCTATTTAAGTTAATAATAACTGTGATTATTTTGCCTACAAAAATGAAACGAAACCTATAAATTTTAAGAATTCCTACGTCCATCTTGCCTGTTTAAGCTGTTTAAGTATCATCGACTGTGTTCAAACATAACGCGATTTCTGCAGGAAAGAGCGTGCGTAGAGTATTAACACTGCTCCGCTCCGGTGACTCCCGTGGTGCTGCATTCGGATGAAGGTGCAAGATTACATCCAGAGCGTGCTCCAAACGTATCGTTCTTCGTCATTCCTGCTATCGGCTACATCTGGCAGTCGATTCGTTCAGCATAACCCTCGTTGGAATCCAGTCTAGTCGCTTTCACTCAAAGAGGTTATTGTGTATGTGGAGTGTCATAGTGACTGAATTTAGAGACCACATTCACATCCAGATTTAGATCTTAAACGAAATAATGGTTTGAGGTATGTAGATACTGATGGAGCATTTACGTAATTTTAAACTGAATAAAAGATGTTACGCTGTATCTAAGAATATATATATAGAAACCTTTTTATAAAACTATACACTAGGCTTAACTAATTACATGTCTTGAAAGTTTTTAACTCCATTTAAGGAATAAAGTTTGTTTCCAACAAGATGCAAATAATTTTAAGATGAACAAGAGGATAATTTTTCATTACGGAAGATATGAACTATAGGTTTGTGAGCAAAAAAAAAAGTTTCTTTTCTTGGTAAAAGCAGGCAAATTTTCCTGTAATCAACAAGTAAAAATGTTAACTTTATATCTAAGTGTCAAACCCTTTAGTTATTTTTTAAAATGCAGTTTTTTTACTATTTATGAAAATCACGAAACATATATTGAGAATTGATAATAGACAAAATTGACTCTTTTGCTTCATCGGTAGATAAAGTATTTAGTTTCAAGTGATTACATTTGGGAATTCTATTCACAAATAATTCGTTTGCTGGCATCTACTGTTCTACCATTTCAGAAATAAAGAAATTATAGATATTATAGTCTAGTTTATATACTTACTCAGTTTTTTTTTGTTTGTAACTGGAGGACAAGATTCCTTTTCTCAAATTTTAATTTAATGCAATAAGTATAAAACGAAAACGAGACATATATAACGAAAAGTATGCTACGTAGGTACTTATGAAGAGATATTTATGAAGAGATATTTATGAAGAGGTATTTATGAAGAGATATTGGTTATCTACCCTTTAACATTATATTCATTTCGTTTCATTCAGTTTTGTATATTGTAAGTACTACCTAAACTTTCAAAAATTTCTACAGCTTAAATTCGGATACCTTTATATAGCTTAAAATTCTGCTAGCCCAGAAAGTGAGCACTGAATCTTCTGTTATCCAGAATAAATTGTTCACAAGTAGCCTGTTAGAGAAGATCATAAACAAGACATATTATGATCTTCTCTAATGTGCTTCATATTCTCTCATCGCATTTAAGACTAGCTGAAAACCCGTACTTCGCTACGGAGTAGATTCAAATTAAATACAACGGTCAATGTATGCAATTTATGCCCCTCCCCAAATAAATAAATAAATAAATAAATATATATATATATATATATATAAAATTAACGATCAATGTATGCAACTAATGTTAAAAAAACGAAAACATGTATTTATAAAAAAATCGTAACGGATATTTTCATAGACAAAATAATGTAGAAGAAAATATTCAAATTAAATCTAACAGAACATACTAAAGAATATAGTACAATTAATATAGTACAGTTTAAGGAACATTTATTTTACTGTATTTTAATATTTTTTTGGATAATATCAAATCGTTTGCCACATTAGCAGGAAAAAAATATTTTTTGTTTATTTCGTGGTTATGCACGTGACGCAAAATTAGTTTAAAGTATCAAAAAAGAAAAGAAACCATGTGATCAGCAATTATTAAATTAAATTCTAAAAATTAATCTTTAAAAATTCACCAAAAATCAGAAAATAGAGGTAAAGATTCGAAAAAAATTTCATTTTAAAGGAATTTTTAAGATATTTCTCGTGATATAAATTTTATAACCCTCGGATTGTTATTTTAAATAAACTTTAAAGGATGTTGCAAAAACAGCTTAAGAATTTAATCAAAATAATCTAAGAAATTTTTTTCAAAAATCTCTCTTAGTGCCCCCCTACACCATAAGAATAATCGCCATGCAAAATTTCAGCCCTTTAGGTCCAGCGGTTTGGTCTGTGGGTTATATGTCAGTCAGTCAGTCAGTTACGGAACTGCTTTTTATATATAGATTAGGTGAGGATCCTGACCACTTTTCAAAATAACTAAATCTGCTCCAAAGCCACTATAACATTCTTTCTGCCAAAATTTCTCAATTTTATCACATTTCCTCTTAAAACATATAAATAACTAACCGGGGAACCGAAATCAGAAATATCTGTAGACCATAAGTACTGATAGATACGTTAGTATATGTCATTCTTCATCAGTAATCAACCTTAACCCTAAACCACAAAAGAAAAAAAATTATAACTATTTTTTCCTTACAAAGGTTAAAGACGCGTGTTATTATCCTTTGTGCATTCTCATATGCATATACGAGAAGGATAGAAGTCGGTATATATTATTATAATAATAGAAATTAAAATATCATCGGAAATAATCCAAAACATCGTTTGACATAAACGCCATTTAATTGCCTCCTGCCAGACCTTGACGTGAGCTGGCTTAAGAAGAGTATAGGAAAGAATCAGAGAAAAAAAACAATAGCGATTTCGAAACAACTATTACTTAAAGATATGAATTGTATTGGTTTAATTACACAAGGACGTAAGAGGGGCACGCAACATTTTAAGTTGTATTACACATAATCTGAGTAATATGAAACGTATGCAAAGTATTGTGATGGTATCACGACTTAACAATTTTGAATGTTCAAGACATTTACATGTTCAAGACTCGTAAAACACATATCAGTAGCAAGTAATTTTGTTTTGGAAAACAGGCTACAACAGGAAGGAGATGTTTTAAGGAACTTAAATAGGAATTCCTTTGAAGATAAATAAACTCTATCTATATAAGTATATTGACATCAAAGGAATTAACGATTACATTTTGTTTGTCTCCGAATTGAATATCCTTTATGATATCCGTTTCTAAGTTTGAATGAATGGAACCATCCTTAGAATATTTAGAGTTGTGTTTTTTTAACGGCTTTAAAAAGTAATTTTCTTCATAAACACAAGAAGTTGGACTTTAGATAAATTTGATTCCAGATGGTCGGAAAACCAATAGCATTGAGAGAATATAAAATACCGAGAAACAAAATAGAAATGAAAAACCACATACTTTTATTATGTAACTGAAATTTTAACATTCCAGAGTCAATTGATGCTATCTATCTTTCTAAGGTTTCTCTAGATTATTAATAGTCTTTCAAAAATATTCAATAATGATTCCCAGTTGAAAGATAATTAGTAAGGTTTGTTTTTAGTTTTCCGGTTATGAAAGGAATATTAACTCATTGTTAAGTCTCTACCAATTATGCTCTTATAATAGCTGCGTCATTTGTGCAGTTCGCCAGGTAAAAAGGAATCAATTCCATGATGTCTGCCCAAAGGAAAATACTCTGTACATTTACTTGGGACTCCAGGCAAATTGTAGATGATTCGGCTTTTTTCATATCTTTGTAGTATCTTAATTGTAACTCCATATTTAAGAGCATGAATTATAAGCAATTTTTTAGCAAATATATCGGGACTGCATTTTCAATCTGACTTAATATTAAAAATATTTATGGTAGACTTATAAATTTTCAAAATTCGGTATACTTTCATCTTGCAAAATGTATATCGCTCACTCCTTTCAACAAAGTCATATCTCAAAAAACAAGATTTTTCAGGAAAGTGATTTGAAAGTTTAAAAGTACATTGGAATGTATTGAAAATAAATTTTAATTTTGCTTTCTAGCGGCTAAATATTGAGCGGTGAGATATGACGATCTTGCATGGATATACTACTCTTTCAGGGCATTCTGAAAACATGCGTAACTAAAAGTCACCGATTTTTTAGATATGACGTTGTTGAAAGGAGTGAGCGATATATACTTGTAAGGTATACACAAGATTCGATTCACAAGAATCGAACTTTTGAGTGAATGAATTAAAGAAGCTGCTTGAGATATTCTAATTTCTTCATACGCACTTAGTATAAATACCATGCAGCGTCATTAATAGAAAAGGTTGTTAAGGTTGATAGATAAGCGAGAGGGAGCTACGGGGTAAGTAGCTCCAGGTGCTATCCTGCGCTAATGCTTAGGGGGCCCAACGTTTACGTGGCAGTACTGCTGATTTGACTCTCTGCTGGTTTGTGAGTATTGGTAATGTGTATTTCTATTGAATGTTAATATATATATTCCGTACAAGTAGTACGTATGCTTATTGCTGTAAAAGCAAATTCTATATGTGCAACGAATTCAATAAACATTGTTTCATGTATAAACTGTGTTTGCATCAAATTCATTTTGAGAGCCACTTCAAATTATATACACCCAAGTCTGGGTAGAAGTGAGCTATTTTCTCTATATACTTTGCAAGACATTCGAGAGCAAAATTTTAGCAATTGATTAATTGGACCTCCAAAATATTTTTGCACCTAAATGTAATGTGCACTTTTGTTTTTGCAAGGTAAATGTTGTCCTTATATGAAGAAAAAAAGATATTTGAAGAAATGTAAAAAATTAAATTAAAAGTAAAGTTTAAAATATTTTTAAAAGACAAACTGTTTTGAGAAGTGGACAACAACGAAAATAACCACGTAACTCAAACACTACAAAAAATACTGAGCTTACAAATAAAGCACTTGCTATTTGAATTAAACATATTCGCCTGAATTTTATGATGTAGGAAACATAATTAAGTTTGGAATATTAAATTTCAGACTAAAATAAGCGAAATATTTTCTCTGTCCTTGTATTTCTCTAATTTCATCTAACAGGGAAATTTATAAAAAAACACAAACATATTCCTTTTTAAAATATTTCTAAATTTATATAATCGAGAAAAAAAATAATTGAATTTTCAAACTACAAGTTTTACATTTTACGTAATCAAATACCTAAGAATCGGCATCAAGCAGAAAATACCTGCAAACAAGATTAACTCTAAATATATTATTCTGAAGGGATTGGCCGTTGTTTTTACAATAGATTACAATCTACATATGGCAGATTTTCTACAGATGACAGAACATTCAAAAGAAAGATGGATGATCAAATCTCTGAAGAGGAGGAAACAGAAGATTATGGTTTCGTAAAACCACTTACGCGAAAAAAGAATGCTTAAGCAAAATGATATAATATGCTTTTTTAAAGATGGCAGATTAAATTTACAAATAGATTTTTTTCAAACAAAGAATAAAGATATAGAAGCCCTGATATTCTTTTGTAGCAGGTATACATTTTTAGGTTATTTTCCAAATTACTTCGAATGGACATGATATTTTTTATTTCGATGTCATAAATACAGTTTAATTCTTCCTCATTTCTTGGTTTTACTAACAGTCTCTTAAAAGTTTAGGTTCAGGAACAAATAGACAAAATATAGACAACGGTTCTGCAACTATTTATATATATTAAAAAATTCCTTTACAGCTGTGGTCTCGTAACTTTAAAAGGATCAAAATATTTGTTCACAAAAAAAGAAATATCTCTGTGAAAATAAGTGTGAGTTCGCTGTATATAGAGAAAAACTATTTCTTTAAAAAGACTAAATTTTTGAACTTTTATTGTTGATTTTCAAAGGATGCGTGTTGTTGCTTATGGTTGCGTTTGTTATTCAAACTGATGTCAGTCAGTTCTTTCTATGGAGGGGGAAATTTTCCATTGAATAATTTGTCGTAGTTGAAAAAAAATAAGAATCAGTAAATTGTTCGAAGCAATGACTAGTGTCAAGACGTTGACTTAACAGGCGTGATTTGATTCCCACTCTTAGCAGAGAGTAGTTTCAGTGGTGCTTGGTGATTAGAAACAAAGGTAATGAACCATTATGAATTACATGATAAATGTTCCTCATAGATTACAAATTCAGCATTGTTGAATAATTAAAAAAATAAATATAATTAATATAGTAATATTAAATAAAAATGTGCTCAAGACAACATGCTGTGGGGTAAACTTCAAAAAAGAAGGACCACGGAATAGATCCTTTGGTAGAATATCGATCTATACGGGAATAAACAGGAAAACCAACGTAATTAAAGCACAAATAGCAGTAAGATGCAATTTTGCGTACGACCGTTTCGTAGCTACAAAGGAGCTTCTTCATCAGTGCAAAGAACTTAGTGGCAGCTCATAAAAGCCGAAAAACTAAGCGACTTGACACGTGCGCATGCACTTAAGTACCCGCACGTATCGAGCACCCCATGAGGGTGCTTAAGTGCATGCGCACGTGTCAAGTCGCTTAGTTTTTCGGCTTTTATGAGCTGCCACTAAGTTCTTTGCACTGATGAAGAAGCTCCTTTGTAGCTTCGAAATGGCCGTATGCAAAATTGCATCTTACTGCTTTTTGTGCTTTATTTACGTTGTTTTTCCTGTTTATTCCCAGAGCACAAAGGTTTTATCTTTTCTTTTCAAAATATAGGGGAAGAGCCACAATTTAAATTCTCACACCTAGCATAATGTCGTTAAAAATTGTTGGCGGCAAACACTCTATCTTTTAGGGATGTATTCGAAAACTGACAAGCAGCAAAGCACGCATGCAATATAAATGGCATGAATAACTGACCCTGGGTCCATTACCCACCTGTTTTGGTTACCTTATGAGTTACACAAAACTTAATGTATTCCATTTATTTGTAAATATGTTCTAGAGAATACAAGTCACTTAGTTTTAAGCTTCTAATGATTTATTACCGAATGATATGCAATTATGAGATGAAGCAGTTAAAAAAAAATTAAATCTATATATATAAAAGAGCTCGTCTGTTTGTTTGTCCTCTATAGAATCGTAGACTGTTTCACCCACCAGGACCAAATTCGGTACAGTTAACGTTTAGGACCCGAGAAACTTAACGCAGCAAAAACGAAATTTGGGGCTCAATTAGTTTTTTTAAAATTAATTTTTTAATGATTTTTTGTGCCCCTAAGAGGTGTGCGTACCCCCTGTGGATACAGACCTTTCCCCAGAACCAGCTGCGTTAAGAGGGTTGGTTTGGGACTGACGGGGAGGGGGAGGTCAAATTCCAATGCGAGGAAGGAAGAGGGTTGGGAATGACCTTTGGCCCTGGCTCCCCAGATAAACACAACTTTACTGGCTCTGCTTTGTGTAATCTGCAGATGATTTTGATTACACATATCGTTTGGAAGTTTCTTTCTTTCTTATTGTTTATATCATTTCAGTAGAATCGCGCTAAGCGCATTCTGTCTGGCCAGATGAACATGAAGAGCGGGGGTGCAGACCAGTACTTTTTTGATGGAATGCATGAAAAATTTTATATCTATATATCTACCCGGGCAACGCCGGGCAATAATGCTAGTACATCCTAAAATTTCATTCGTTGTAGCAAGTAGCTCATTTAACTCGAGGAAATATATATCTGATAACAGTCTTTCAAACTGTTCTTTATAGTCTATTTGTAAATAATAAATAGATGGCTTACGAATAGATATTAATTTTGATTTCTCTCCTTTTACCGAATTTTATTATCAGAAATATGGGGAATTTATGTAACCAGATAAAAAAATTATGGAAATTTCAGGTCAATGTGTCATAAGAAATGCATAACTTCTATAAAATTGATATATGAGTTTGTGAATCGACTATTTTTTATTTTTTGTTTAATCTTTTTCTTTCACTCGCTTCTTATGAAGACAAGAAGCGAGTGAGAGAAAAATATTAAACAAAAATTTAAAAAAATAGTTAATTCACAAACTTATATATCAATGAGTACAGTATTTATCTTACAAAAACTTATTTTAGGGGGGAAAATTAATAAATTATTCAAATTTAAGAATTCAAGGCAAAGCTTACATGTATAAAAGATGCAAGTGCATTTGAAATTTAAAATAAGTTTTTTAATAAGTTTCATAAATTTAGATGCATATTGTCAGATAGCCCCTTTTAAAATGTATTTTGGTTTATTTAAAGTCAAAAGATTGTTACTATTTTTGATTTTATTCTTAAAATTCCCTCCCCCCCAAAAAGGGGAGGGGAAAACTTGAAGGAAATTCAAAATAAAGCAATTCAAAGTTTAATTTATGAGACAGATTACACGATGCAATTTTTAAATTAAGAGATACCTCCGCAGTCACTCTTTTATCTCTGCTGAAGCTTGAAGCCTATTCATGAGCTGATTTTACCATTTATTAAGGTTTTTCTACGCTTATTATAACCCTTTAAAATATTTCGTCACACATCCCACTAAAATATCTTATTTTTAATTGCATGTTAATCGGATCACGTTTGTGTGGGCTTCAAGGAAAGTGCTTTATACGAATGGAGGTGGCTTAGTTTGCATTATTTAAGTGTGAAAACTGAACCATGATAATCCAAACCAAAATAAAAGAAATCTAAATAATAAGGTTTTTAGTATCCATAGTCAAGGTAATCACAATAGTGAAAATGACTGAACAAATACAAAAAGAATTTTGCAATAAACAAACAGTGTTCCTTTTTATAAGGGTAGGCTGAAATCGAAAATTTTCAGTTGTCGATGTTCTCCTGCCATTGTTTCAGCAAAAGGAATCAAAGAAGTTTAAATGTCTTAAAATACAATATATATTTTGAAAACTGCAAAAAAATTACATGCTATTACAACAAAATAAAGAAAATTTTCAATGTATGAAAGCTAACATCAGTGATTTAATGCACGGCGAAGATTCAGTATATTAATAAGGCGAAGAATTAATTATTTGGAACTGTTTTTAGATTAATCGAATTTACTTTGAGTTCTATTTATCAATTCTTTGACCTCAACTAACATAACTATAAAGTTATGTATTCCATCTTACAACGAGTTTTTTTATGATCGTAGAATTGATTTTGACTTTGTTTTGACATAATTCTTTCATTTTCCTTTACAATCCCTCAGGTATGAGACTCTAACTTCAGTATAACATCTTGCAGTATTAACAAAATATTGCAATATATTTTTGACTCTAAAGACTGAAATAGTAATTCCATGGAAAAAAAATTAATTTAACATATTATTTTTATTTTACAATACAGAATTTTTTAATTGCGAGAACATATAATTTATACCGACATTATTAGTTGTACCTCAACTATCTATAAACTGCCATGTATGATATAAATAACTATTTCTGTTACTGATATCCTTTAATGTACAAAAGCCTCTAAAACGGTTAACTTACATCAACAATAACATAAAAACTGTTTGGCAGCACGACTGTACAGTTTGAATTTATCATCTTTGAAAAAATGAGCTTGCACCTATTGCTTGTTATTTGATTTGAGGGGTCAAGCTAATATGACTTCCAAAGGCTAATTGGAAGATGAATAATAGAACACCATCTTTGTTTCTACAGCCGTATTCTAACTTATTAACATACACAGACAGTTTAATAGCTCATCTATGGTCGAATCGTGACAGTTGCCATCATCAGAAAATATCGTTTGGAGACCCCGGAGAGAAATGGAATGTCAAAGTTGGCTGATGTGCTTTGTTGGATAGTTGATTTTTTTTAATGGGGCTTTACAAGGCTCTTCTAAATACAACCTTGAGAAAAATGTTTTATCGACCATGTCAAGAATTTTGATTAGCGACTAATTTGATCTTTACAGGGTAAAATACTTCACGTAATCTTTTTTATAGGCCATTTTTCAGTAGGCTTAAGAGGCTACTTTCAATTAAGTAGAAATTAGAAAAGATTACAGTCGTAAATTCCTTAACTTCCCCTGAAACTTTTTTTTCGCAAATGTACAGTAGTAACATTCAAAGGCACCAAGTAAAAAATTTTTCATATAATTAAAAAACGCATGAAATGAATAGAAAAAAAGTTGATGAGAAATTTAATAATGTGTTCTTGAAAATGTATTACGCACACTACATTCTGTTCGTATTCTTTAAATTTTAAAAATAATCATCACATAATATATAAACTATAATTATATTAATTTATATATCATTTAGTAAAACTGATGCTACAGTATGATTCTTTTCTATGGTGAGAATAAACTACTTTGAGAAGATGTTTAGCTGTGTTTTGTCTATGAAAACGCTTAAAAGGAATATATTTATTTCCCGATAAAATATAAAATTACGAGATCAGGAAAAATAGATATAGAGTTACATAAAAACATATTTTTTTAATAATAAATCCTATGTATATGTGCATGCAGATGGTTTATTTTAAAAATCTAGTATTGCTAAACGACTAAAGGCCTTGCATCTGTGTATAAACTTTTCTTTAATATATAAGAGCATTATTACGCCAATTTCAGGAAGAAATATCAAAAGATACTTAAAAAGGAAATTTTTTTTCAAACTTAACCAAGTCTCGCAGCTTAAAAACAGCAATAATATCCGATTTATATTCCAAATAGTTTCTCCGCAGAAATTTAGCTGAACATAATAAATGCATAAAAAACCCCAAAGATCTGTTCAATGATAAAACCATTGATTTATTATATTAGGATAAGTTGCCTTGCATTTATTTTTTGTCCTGCAAGGTGAATATTTCATAAAGAAGAAAAGTAGAAAAGCACGATACAACAACTTCTGGATGGAATGTGACTTGAGCATGGTGATCATATTTAAACCAGCCTCGTGTGTTTGGCAGAGCGTTGCACTAGTTACTGCTCTTCCCTCCCTTCCTTTTTATCGATACGTGACTGGATTGTGCGATTCGGAAACTGGGTTCAACTCGAAAGTTGTAATCCCCGATTATATACCAAGATGCTAGGAAAGCTTTCATCAGTTTTTCCAATCCATCTCCAGATATATTTATTTTTACCTTTATCGGAGCAATAAAAAGCTTAGGTTGGATAGTGGGAGAATGCAAGCTGAATCGAACTACAATGGGAATGAAAAGCCCCTTTAGAGAAATAATTTCTTTTTGGTTGTTTTTATTTCCGTCAGACACACTTCTGTAATTTCAAGGAAATTTGCAAACTTAAATCCTTATACTATTACCGTATTATGTTTTCCTTTAGATAACAAAGAAAAATAAATCCAAATATTATAAATTGATAAAAAATAAGATATAAATTCTCTTTAAGCCTTAAATTGATTTAAATGTAACTGGAAACAAGTGAAGAAAAAATGCTTTCCACAACGTTTGCAGAAAATAGCCAGTTTTGAGTTTATGTAAAGAGACATGTTTACAGTCTTGATGGAATAAATAAAAAAAAAAATTAAAAAGTCACTCCCACACCTGAACGATCAAATTATTACCTCTCATAAGACAGGAAAAAAGTATTGTCATTAGATTTATAATAATAATTTGCAATCAAAATTAGAAGTGTTTTAAAACCATGATTAAAATATTTTGCAGAATTCCTTCATGATAGAGATATCACAAACTTTTGAGGGGGAAAAATCTGTGTGCATTGTAAGAGAAAATTGAAAGAGAGAGTTTAATGTAGTGCCTTGATTTGTTTGGTCATTTTTCTGCTCAATGTTAGAACTTTTAATCAGATTTAAGTGAATAATAACAGTCTGTATTTTTCAATATTTTAAAACAAATACTAATAGATATAAAATATATGTTTCATTTTAACTAAAAATAACGCTCTCAGGACATTTCCTTTGTCTAGAGAAAAGTAATAAAGATATTTGCCTTTGTTTTTAGAAGCCTCAAGATATCAATATCTTCATGTGGGAAAACTATAATTTTTAGCATACAAATCTTTACACATTTTTAATGACTAAATTAAGCAAAATTAATGAGTTTTTTTCGTTTAAACAGAATGCATACTGTTTACTACCAAAAAATCACGATTAAAATGCGTTACTCATTTTATTGTTCATGTGAGTTGATACTGACAGTTAAATTACCTATAAAGGACTCAGAAATCGGTAAGAGTAATTCATAAGTTTCTACATGAACTTTCTATAGGCGTAATAAAATACGAATATCTCTTACAAAGTTTCACAAAGTTTTAAAAAAAATCTGACTATTGTTTCGAAAATGTCATCAAATAGAAAAAGTAAATAATTTCAAAATGAGGATATTTTGAAAAGCAAACCAAGTTTAAGTCTAAAAAATAACCATGTGGTGTGAAATTTTTTAAATGAACGTATGAATAGATAATATAAAGTTAAGCAAAAGTTAATAAAGTATTTTTTAATTCATATCTGGTAAACCTATCCTAAACATTATGCATCAGTTCAAGGAAAATGCCTGCCATGCTAATGACAATCACTCTGGGGACGGTACGATTTTATTTTTAATACGAATATATATAACTAGCTGAAAACCCATTCTTCGCTACGGAGTACATTCAAATTAAATACAACGGTCAATGTATGCAATTCATGCCAAATATATATATATATTATATGATACATACGACGATCAATGTATACAATTGATGTAAAATATATATATATATATATATATATATATATATATATATATATATATTTATAAGAAAATCGTAAAGGATAATTTTATAGATAGAATAATGTAGAAGAAAATATTCAAATTAAAACTAATATAAAGAATACTAAAGAATATAGTACAGTTAATATAGTAGTTTGTAGAACATTTCTTTTACTGTATTTTAATATTTTTTTGGATAATGTCCAATGGTCTGCCGCATTAGCAAGGAAAAAAAATATTTTTTGTTTATTTAGTTGTTATGCACGTGACGATAAATTTATTTAAAGTACCAGAAAAAGAAATCACGTGATCAGCATTTAATAAATTAAATTCTAAAATTTAATCTTTAAAAATTCACCAAAAATCAGGAAATGGAGGTAAAGATTCGAAAAAAATTTTATTTTAAAGGAATTTTTTATGATCTTTCTCGTGATATAAATTTTATAACCCTCAAAGTATTATTTTAAATGCAAACGTAAAAAAAGTCACTAAAACAGCTTAAAAATTTAATTTAAAAAAATCTAAGAAGAATTTTTGAAAAATCTTTCTTAGTGCACCCCTACACTATTAGAAGAATCGCCATGCAAAATTTCAGCCCTTTAGGTCCAGCGGTTTGGTCTGTGCGTTGTATGTCAGTCAGTCAGTCAGTGAATGAATGAGTCAGTTACGGAACTGTTTTATATATATAGATTATATCCAATAGTACATATTCATTCAATTTTGTCTAAAATACATTTCTGCAAACTTGAAAAATGCCTCATTTTTTAGAGTTGATAACACAGAACTTGAATTTATGTAAAACTAGACTACTATTTTATTAAAAGTATAGAACTTAATAATATTAGTATTTTAATAAAAAAATGCAAACTGAGAAATCTGTATCATGCATATAGTTGATGCATATTATACATTATACTGAATAATATATTACAAATAGAAATTCACAATTAACCACACCATAAAATTAATCGGTTACTACGGATTCTTGTCATAAATTTGATGATAGCAATATAAAA
Source organism: Dolomedes plantarius (assembly GCA_907164885.2). Classification (NCBI taxonomy): domain Eukaryota; kingdom Metazoa; phylum Arthropoda; class Arachnida; order Araneae; family Dolomedidae; genus Dolomedes; species Dolomedes plantarius. The sequence continues at coordinate 31,362,366 of OU015491.1, forward strand.
CAATTTTCAATTAAATAAATTTTAAGAAAAATTTAACACTGTTTAATGATGACTTTCAAATTATTTTGAAAAAGACGAATACAATTTTGTTCTACTTCAGGTGGACTGTTAATACATCTAACCTCCGAAGTAATTTTGTTAGCAAACCTTCTGAGTACAACTCGATTATGTAACATGACAGTTTAGAGTGTAAGAAAATTAGAATTTATTTTGTGAATAAAAAGTTACATTTTCTTCAAATTTTTGTTCGTCGAGAAATTTAGCTTAAATTTTAAAAATCTTCTGTCATGTTTCAATCATTTTTTACATCATGCGAAAGTAAGAATATATTGGGCGTAACTTGAGACTGGAAAATTAAGATGTTTAGCGAAAAGGTAAGTAAAGCTTGCTTTCCTTATGTACCTTTTATTCAGTTCCTGAATTATACGGGCTTAAGAAAGTTACCAGCATAATAGCAGGGATTAGATCAGTATTATTTATTCAATCAGTAATTTGAATATTTTGGATGGGATTTCCTTTGAAACAGGTGGCATTTTCCGATTCTCTTTCAGCAAACGATAGGCATATAATTTTCTATCTTGAAATTCGCATTCTTTTTCCTCTTTAGACTCTAGGCAAATTTTGTGTCAAATTTGAAATAACTTAATTAAAAAAATAGGTTAAAATTCTTTTACTATAGAATCAAGAAAAGGTAATCTAGTGTCATGTTATATCTTTGCATGGGGATGATATTACATGACGATCTGAAGAATGATATTGTTGAAATATGGTAGTTAGTTTCTAATGGTAATTTATATGGCTTTTCTCTCCTCTAGAAGTTGTTGCTAAAACACTTTCTGTCTAAACTTGCAGATAAAGCTTTTGAGTTAATGGTAAAATATATAGAATATGCAAGGGCAGGTAATTATATTTTTGAAGATATAAATAACGATCTTATATTTCTCTATTTATTTAAAAGCAAGTAATATATAAAAAAATATTAAAGTCAATTCCTACTTGTTTTAATATTTTTTTCATATATTAATTCATTAATTAAATTTAATTAATCAATTTTAGTTTTAGACCATATATATCTTGTTCAAATTTTCAATCGTTAATAAAAGTACTTTTTATTCATCCACTCAAGTTCAAATACATTTTTTTAGATAGATAGATAATGCAAAAAATTTTTAAAGTCAATTCCTACTTAGGTCAACAAAGAAAAATTTGAGTGTGAACTAATAGTAGGAATTGAAAAAAAGGATTGCCTGCCAGAACCTTGCCTACTGTGCGAGATTAGGAGGGGGGGGGGGGAAAGAGAGAGAAAATGTTTGTCAGCTTGGGGATTCGATCTCAGCAACCTACAGGACTGGAGAAACGCGCGATACCGCAGTGCTACCGTTTACACAGTAACAAGAGGGAAATTACTATTCAAGAGCAAGAGACGCTCTAGGTCTAAAACTAAAATTGATTAATTAAATTTAATTAATGAATTAATATTTGGAAAAACTGTATTAACATCAAGTGTCATCCACTACAAGTTTAAAAAAATGTATTTGAACTTGAGTGGATGAATAAAAAGTACTTTTATTAACGATTGAAAATTTGAACAAGATATATATAGAGAGAGTGTGAACTAATAGTAGGAATTGAAAAAGAAGAAAGGTTTGTGTCGTTAATTCGACTTCTAAATTGCGATATATTATATTTTATTATATATTACACATAGCTCATTTATTTTTAACAGAAGTATTACAGGTTACTAAAACTAGACTGAAATTTGTGACCAGGAACACAAATATTGTATCTGATGTTTTTATTAGAGGTTGACTATAACAACAAATAAATGTAGTAGTATAAAATTAAGTTATTGAACTTTCATCGTTATATTCCATAATATACGTGTCTGTTTGCAAGCTTACAATACTGAAAAATTGTGGTTGATTTAAAAATGGTATTGCATTAAAATATATCTGATAACATTCTAATTCAAAGGTAATTTTTCAATAGTTTGTTACGTTCTGCCAGGGACAAAACAGTAAAGTGATACGATAGCGAGCATGGGTGAACCTAGCTCGCTAAGAGGATAGATGCAAAAGAGATTTCAACTAAAATAAAAGCTCATTGTATCTAAAAATAAAAGCTGAGTCAAAAATTTAAATTTAAAAATTTAATACACAACGTGAATGAATTAAGAAACGGAATACTTGCATCTTAGAAAAATAACTTTAACTTCTTTAATTTTCCTTTTATTTTCAACCTTCCTTTTATTTTTAATTTTATATTTACGTTCTTTATTTTAATTTACTTCTCTGTAAAATGAAAAAATTCAAATTTTTTAATATATATATATACATACATATATATATATATATATATATATATATATATATATATATATATATATATATATATATATATATGTGTGTGTGTGTGTGTGTGTGTGTGTACTAGTTGAATACCCGTGCTTCGCTACGGAGTACATTCAAATTAAATACAACGGTCAATGTATACAATTAATGCTAATATATATATATATTTAATAAATACAACGATCAATGTATGCAATTGATCTAAAGAAAACAAAAAAATATATTTGCAAAAAATCGTAACGAATATTTTTATAGACAAAATAATGTAGAAGGAAAAATTCAAATTAAATCAAATAGAACATACTAAAGAATATACTACAGTTTGATGAACATATCTTTTACTGTATTTTAATATTTTTTTGGATAATGTCCAATAGTCTGCCGCATTAGCAAGAAAATTTTTTTTTGCCTATTTCGTTGTTATGCATGTGACGAAAATTTAGTTTAAAGTATCACAAAAAGAAAAGAAACCACGTGATCAGCATTTAATAAATTAAATTCTAAAAATTAATCTTTAAAAATTCACCAAAAATCAGAAAATGGAGGTAAAGATTCGAAAAAGATTTTATTTTAAAGGAATTTTTATGATCTTTCTCGTGATGTAAATTTTATAACCCTCAGATTTTATTTTCAATGCAAACTTTTAAAAAGTTACAAAAACAGCTTAAAAATTTAATTTAAAAAAATCTAAGAATTTTTCAAAATTCTTTCTTAGTGCACCCCTACACTATAAGAAGAATCGCCATGCAAAATTTCAGCCCTTTGGGTCCAGCGGTTTGGTCTGTGCGTTATAGGTCAGTCAGTCAGTCAGTTACGGAACTGTTTTATATATATAGATAGAAAAACGTACATTTTTGTTACGTAACTATTGAATAACTCACAGGTGCATTTATATTATCTATTTCAATTTCGGAAAATTATCATCAGTACAATACTGCTGTCAAAAATATACATATTTAATGCCTATTGATGGTCAAAAATTGACTCAAGACTAAATATATAGCTGTGATCTTTTGCAAAATTACTATTTCTGTCCCTGTTAGTATATATATATATATATATATATATATATATATATATATATATATATATATATATATATATATATATATATATATATATATATATATATATATATATATATATATATATATATATATATATATATATATATATATATATATATATATATATATATATATATGTGTGTGTGTGTGTGTGTGTGTGTGTGTGTGTGCGTTCGTGCGTGTTCGTGTGTATCTAAGTCATTAAATTTAAACAATGCTATTTGTTAAATAATGCATTTAAATTTAACCACATATTAAATATGAGCTCTCAAATAATTTTCTGAATTTCGATCAGAATTCATTATGTATAATTAATTATACAAACAAAACTGATGAAAGTTTTAATGATAACACGTGAGACTTAATCTATTAATTAAAGTTTTATTTTTAAATTCATTATGTTTAAAATCGCAATTTTTTTTCTAAATTCACATACTTGAATGCACAAAGTCAAAATTTTTATAATTATGCTACATGCATGATACAGAATGAATAAAAAGAGAAAACATCAGAAGAGTTTAAAAATTTTTCTTGGTAGATAGACATATTCTGAACAATGTATAATAACGTTACTAATGTTCAGAGCTTTAAAGTCTTTTTGAATTTCGATTTGAATTGTAATCTCGATCTGTTGGGGAATAACAAAATTTAAAATTTTGTTTTAAATATTTAACATTGACAAATTCTTGTGGTACATTATTATAAAGAGATAACAGATGTGTTGTACATTACTTTTGAATTCATAAATTGATAATGGAGAAGGTATAGAACACACATGTACATAAAAACACAAACGTTTTCTTATCAAATAACTGGAGGTCATTTGTAAAATGTCCAATTAATGATCTATTTATTATTTTGCTACAAATGTTTATTAATTATAATACACTTGCTTGATAGAAACTAAAAGCAATTTTGAAATAAATATACGTAAAAAATATGCATTAGTATGCATATTGAATTTTGCTATAAAATTGTGCCAAATAATTATACATGAAAAAGGTAATCCTAATCAATGAACACAACAATCAATGAATACAACATTTTTATTTTTTTGACATGCGCACTTGTATACATACATTGTATATAGGGATAGATAAATAGATAGATAGATATATTGGAATTATTGCAGATTTTTTTTCAAATAAGATTAAAATAATGTGTCCCTTTTTACTTCCACATTAAGGAAGAGTAGTAAATCTTCTGCTGTTCCAAATCAAAACGTACTGTGTTTACAATTTTTAAAAATATTCAAAATATGTAAATCTATTTTTAAACGTATCATATCAAATCATATGCAAATCATATAAAAGTATAAGCAGTTCCTATCAAATGTCATGTTGAGATTTGACATTTCCTATACATTCCCTCTCAGAATGTCTCGAAAATGCTTGAAAAAAAATAGAAAGTGATCACTTACCCACTGTGTTAATTATTCCAACTAAAACCACCAACATGACTAGAGGGAATCGCATGGTAAACATGTTTGACATCTTCATATGTTGATCACACACTCACGCAGCTGAAAATTAAAAGCAAGCAGTGACTTCTCAATACCTCCTGTCTCCAAAAGACCCTTCGGTGAAGTGACCAGCACTGGTTCTGCGCTTCCTAATGAATACCCGAAGATTAAAAAGATTCGAGTGAGGCGAACAAAAAGAAAAAGAGAAACTTTTTGACTACCGCGCGATTGACTCGCCGGAGGTCAAGCGCTGAAGTCAAGGGATGTCCATTGATGCCTCGCGGTCACGTGATGCTAACACTTTCTCGATTGGCACGGTGAGTAGGCGTGGCCAACGCGAGCAGACCTTGTGAAGGTCTGCGGAGTGAAAGGGAAAGTGTGGCAGGGAAAAAAAGGGCTGCAAGTTGTTCAGTGTTATCACGTATTGGCCTCGGGCCTTGGCGAGAGTTTTGAGAAAGAGAGTTATTCGGACGTTTCAGAGCCACGCTCTGTTTGGGTTTGAGAATTTTGTTGCCTCTCATGGAGAATTGGCGACGGTTGTCAGCTCAAAGTGGTTAGGAATTAACATTTGACACCTGCCGAAAGTGTCCGAAGAATAACCATCAGGTGATGATTTTTAAAAAAAATTAATTTTACGAAATTTAAATTTAATTTTACGAAAAGGCAGGGCCCGACTTAGACTAATTGGGGCCCGGGGCAAAAACTACTTTGGGGGGGCCCCCCTCTGCTTCACTACTTCAGTAATGAAGAACCGAACTTTATGGAGGTATTTAAATTTTTCACCTCATTATAGATATATAACAAGAAAACTGACTAGAACCTAAAATAGCTATAAAGTCCCCCCCCCCCCAAAGGTATGAAATTAAATAATCAAAAGAATATTTGACATTTGTGAGAATTTTGAGAGAATACAACTTATAATTGATTAATGTGATTTCTCAGTGTTGCGAAAATCCAACAGAATCCACTGAACACTATGCAACTGAATTTTTCGCAGTTGCGATTAAGATGACCTAGTTAACAATCATATCGCTGCAGTTTGTGAACTTTTCTCAAGTTTCCGAAATGCAGTTTTCTGATTGTTAACTTTGTCATCTAGCTGCGAAAAATTCATATCCTTCCTGACATTAGGGCGGAATTCAGCTAAATTTCGCCCTAGAAAGCCATGGATTTACGAAATATAGATATTTTGTGTTCATACGATAGATTAATGAAGAAGCTAACATAAAACTGACGGATTTTACACTGTACTGATATTTTGTTTAAAAAAAGTTCATTAAAGAAGGAAACGTAAAATAAACTTTCTATTTGATTTGGGGGGCCCCCACTTCAGAGGGGGCCCGGGGCAACTGCCCCGTATGCCCCTGCCTTAGTCAGGCTCTGCGAAAAGGGTTCAGTATGCAATATTTAACACGAGGATGCGATGGAAAAAAATTAGTAGTAAGCGAGTACTTTGAATTTCATGGATCTTCGCAGCTTTTATTTTGTAAATATGCAAGCTGCGTATATAAGAGCATAATGTAAGGCTATTTACACCAGAGAGTTGGGTTGGACGTGGCCTATTTACACCAGAGAGTTGGAGTAATAGAGAAAGTATAATATGGTTAACAGACAGACGGAATATACCTTATGTCTCGGATTGTCAGTTTAAGCATCGATCTCTTAACGAGTCATTGGATGCTTTCTTAAAAATTTGTCATAAAGAAGAAAAAACAGGGAGCTACTTTACACATCATTCCTTGTAAGTCCTGATACGAATGTTGATGGGACCATGAAAATGTTGATAGTCTTTTTCAAGAAATAAAAGATCCGACTTTTGTGGTGAGAATCTGATTAGAGTAATTCGTGCATACGCTATGAACAGATTCAGTTAAGTTATAATCAATTAAGTCTTGGGTATTTGTAGAATAACTAAGATATTAGTTTTAATAAATTACATACCGATCATTGTTTAAGATCGCAACTAGAATCTTTTTAGCGGTAATAGGAGCTTTTCAAGTATTACGTAAGCACACGTTTAGTCCTTCTCTCTTTCCTTGTAAGCAAAAATAAGCAGATGAACAATACCCCCCCCCCCCTACGGCTTTGTCAAATTTGTCAAACATCTTGTCGCTTTTTTGTAGATCAAACGATTTTTTTTTCATTTATTAAATTTACCGTACATTTCTGTGTAAACTTGTATAGATATTAAAACATTTAAAAGTAAATACGTAAAACAATAAATTAAAATAGTCAGAGCTATATCAACTTGTAAAAGTTCCTTTAAAATTAAACAGTATAATACAAAAGTAAGTAAATATATAAGTACAAGAGGCAAAAATTAGGAATAATCTAACATCGACTTTTAATCCGTCGACTAAGTTCCTCTAACCCACGTTTAAAAATCATCAATTATTACATTTGTACTGGGTTAGCTTGAACAGTAGCTGGCCATATCACCTACCTCTTCTTCACCAAGCCAGTCTATATCTGCCTCTCCATTCTGAGCTTGGCCGAACAATGGGCTAGGGCGCTAGCATTCGGTACCAGAGTCTATGGGTTCGATTCCCACTCTTGGCCTGGACGTTTGTAGTCGTTCGGAATCGACTTTAAGCGTCCCAGTCCAATGAGACCTCGTGTAGCAAAAAATGACCGTAGCGCTCATAACCAACTGACCAACCATTTTGAGCTTGAAGAATGCACATTAGCTTATTGGCAAGTCTTGCAGCAATACAAATTAGACGTATTCAGGGTTCTGTCTTGAAATTTCAAAAAACTTCCGATATAATTTTGATCTGTCAATGTTAGACGACATTTTCTACCATACAGAAATCATTTTCTGCAGCAAAATGTAAGCAAAAGCCTTTAAAATAAGGCACAACTCTAATGAAAAATGCGAATAAAACAAAGCGTGCTATCTTACGATCACTGCAAACTGAGAAACTAATTTTCTGTACTGGATGGTAGGAGAGTTAATGTTGTCAACAGCATATCGTGGCGCACTCTCTTGAGTGCATGTTTTTCTTTCTTACTTAAAGATTGTTCTGACGAAAATAAGCAATAGTGTCAGCGAAAATAAGCAAAGCTTGAACCCCCCTCCCCCTCTTGAAGGCTTATGTAATACTTGAACGGCCCCGACGTTTAACTGTGTGCATCTGTTAATTAAAATATATTTACATGCTAAATTTCCAGTTATATCAATGGATCATTTACAAAAATATTATACTAATGGATCATTTTCCTAAAGACATCGCTTAGACACGGTTTAACCGAATCTGTTTAAGCATATGCAGGAATGAGTCTAAGGAGAGACTCACCGTAGGAGACAGATTTTTTTATTTCTTCATAAAGACCAAAATTACTTCAAGGGCACATTAACATTCGTCTCAAGTCTTAAGAGGACTGATGTGTAAACTAGTTCCGCGACTTTTTTTACGACTATTTATCAAGAAACTATTCAACGACTCAATATGAGATCTATGCTTATGCTCCATAATTTGGCGGACAGAGCGTATTAAATATGTATTTTATCCCTATTAAATCTTCTCTTCTACGATTGCAACAGAACTGGTAATATGATTAGGATAAAAAATCTTAGTTAAAATACTGCCCTTTTTAAAGGTAAAAAATAATAACAAGATAAAAAGAACTTTTTATATACCACGTTTTTAAATTTTCTGTTGAATCATATGAACTTGACAATTCTATGTATTAATAAATACTTTAAAAAAATTTTGCTTTGATGAATTATCCCATCAACTCGAAAGAAAATTATCAAATGCGTAATAAATAGAGCAATTAAAAGAAATTTTCAAACAACAAAATTAACTGAAAATGAATTCAAATCTGCTTAAAGACGGCTAAAAGCATTAAAAGAATGCATTGTCATCGTGTTCTGAGCTATTCTAAAAGTTTCAAATGTCTAGCTAGTCGGGAAGTTAGTTAAAAATTGATTGCAAGATTTGTACTGGACAAACAAGAAAGCGAGGTAATAAAAACATGGTAATAATCTAACACAAATCAGTAAGAGATCTTATAATGATTTGATTAAATTTAGTAATAATTTATTTACTTCTGTTTCCTTCTTTAAAATTTTAAAGTGTATATTTTTCGTGTATTTATATGAAAGTATATATATGACAAAATATATACATAACATATTGTAGCGTATAGCAAAGTTTTCTGCCTTTTGTATCTGTATTTTCAGATTTTTAAACTTTTCTAGTTTAAGAGGGGGAGATTCCAAAATAAAATGCTTTTTATTTAAGAAATTTGACTTTTAACCAGCATATTTCTTTCTTATAAAAGTGAAGTTAAAATTGAAAAACACTTTGCTGATAACTTTAACTTTGCCGGTAAGGGCTTGTTGAGTATTTTTACTCTGTAAGTTATGGGGTTATATTTTGTGTGATATCTCTGAAACTGAAAAATGTATAATATGTACATAAGGTTTTGTACATGCCTCCTACCGCTCTTGGACGCGTTATTTGAAAAATATTATTTGAACTTATTTGAAAAGACGGTGTGCTTCATTATTTGAAGTTTTCCCATATGTACGTATGAATTCCTTTTCTGATAAGCGCAAAGATATTTGAACAAACATTTCTGTTCTGATCAGTAGGAATTGGACACATTTCACCTTCAACTTTTAAAGTACTGCTGTAGCAACAAATACTGTTTTTTTTAACTCTACATCATGTAAGAGAATACACCAACAATCAGATGGAAACACCCTATATAAATTCCTAAACGTGTCTAAATTCTCAAAGAGTACACCACTTACAATTATCTTAAGATTTCGAATAGCTACAGAGCGTAAACAACAGTAAAAGAGTTGAAACAGTCAACATTGGGTGAAATTTTTTTGTAAGAAATAAACACATTAAATTATTAAACGTGTTTGAAAATCAACTATTTCGATCGTTTAATTTTCTTTCTTTGTCTGTACATTACGGATGAGACCAAAAATAAAATAAACCAAACCAAAGAACAACGTCAAACTTTACTTCCACAATAATGAACTTGGTCTAACATTTTACATATGGGTATAATTCATTGTTAATGGGTAGACTATGAAATAAGTTAATTTAAATGGAGGATTTATCTACAGGTTTTTGATTTTTAATGTAATTTTTGATTTTTAGACAATGTAGTATTTGATTTTTAGACACATGCGTAAAATCTTCTATTTTAAATTTTCCACGGATCGAAAGATCTGCAATCATCCAGGTCATTTCTATTTAAAAAGAAAGTCATAACTATAATAACTAAAAATATGAAATTTAACAATGCACATTGTTTAAAATTTTTAGCGTAACATTCAGCACAGTCACAAAATTACATATACTACTGAAAAGCTCATTTAAATCAATGGTTGAGAAGGGTTTTTCAGTATAATCTTTCGTGCATGTCAGAAAGAAAATTTAGCTCTCCTTTTTTTTCTTTTTTTCTTTTTTTAGTACAAAATATTCAGTCACACAATGAATAGTTATGCTCATTGATTACCCTATTCAGCAATTGAATATTGCTTATTTCGCTTCGGCATAATTATAAGTTGTCGAACATCGTGTTCCGCTCTTTTATTTACCGGTGGGGAACAACTGCGATGTGCTCCACTGCCTGTTAAGAGAAAGTTTTGTAAAGCCTGTCGTTTTATATGCCTGACACCGAGTTTGTTGTTACTTTTCTATCTGACGCTATAGAAGCGCAAATATAATGCAATATTATAAGGGGAAACATAATCTAAAAAAGAATGTTTCCAATGGGTATTTCTGAAGGGAATTTTGAAACAATATGTTAGAGATTTATTACTGTATGTTAAATTAAAAAGTCCATTTCTGTTTCTAAACCTATATCAAGATACTTTAATGTTTATGTTTAGATGTCTTTAAGTTCCCAATAAGAGTAATTTTTGAATAGAAGATTAAGAGTTTGATTTAAACTGTTAAGAAAAACTGTAATTGAATCATTAGCCAATAAGTTTTAGACCGTAGATGGGTGATAGTTAAGAACAATATCATAGTCAATGAATTAATTATGAAAATGCGTTTTGGTCTTTAATAAATAGATGAAAATGTACAATACATAACTTAGCGACTAGAATCAAACTTCTATACTATAAGTCTAACAGTCCTCTCGTAGATTGTTTTAGTTTTTAATTATAAATCACATTTTCTTCCCAATAAAAAATTTTAAAGTATCTTCTTTTAACAAACATTTTCCCTTTTTATTTTCTTTTGTCTTCCAGCACCTAGTTCAAGTCTTTGAATATCTTATTAAGTATGACTTTCCTTCCTTTCTAAATCTGTTTGTTATTTAATGGAAAAACTATTCATTCATTTGTTTATGCACTTTCATATGAGCGCATAAACACGTAATCACTTCGATGATCTTTACAATAGGTTCCATATGCTGCTCTTAATGTAAATTCACAAAAAGTTGCAACATCAAGGTGTTAATTTTTCCTACGTGCTTAAAAAGATGGTAGATTTATTCCTCTTTTTTTACTTATAAGTAGCACAGTTTATAGACACAGAGATTTTACTTCTCATCAGTAACATTGTGCTTTTGTGTCATTTCCTCATGTGGTAACTACTGATGATGATGTATGAGTAAATGAAAGTTGATTTTGTTACTCATCTACAGTAATAAGCTCATTGGCAAATGGTTTAACTAGATCCCTTACATGTCTTTATTTCTTGATGCGTTTGGTGCGAACTGGGCACCATTAGTTTTTGTTTTACTCTTTCAATCTCACTATCGGTTTTGACGATTTTCACTTATTTGATCTAGATGTATGTGTATATATATATATATATATATATATATATATATATAAAAGAAAAATGCATAACCCCAAGAGTAACTTTAAATACTCGATTCATAACAGTACATATTAAATATAATTATGGATAGATAATATGGATACAGCTACATAAGTATTTTGGAAATTATTGAAAGAATGCTGCAATAACCTTGAGCAACGCTAGGTTCCCCAATCAGTTACATTTTAAGCTTTTCAAACATCGTCTGTAGGAAGTTGCAAGTGGGACAAAATATCAGGTAGGAAGATTCTAAAAACGCCTATGAGTTATTACAATATTGATGCTGAGCTGCAAATAATTCGACTGCAGATTGAAGATTATGATAAACACCAGGTTTTAGGGGAAAATAGTCGAATATCTTTAAAAAAAATTGGGTGAAAGGTATATGACGCCTCATTAATCCCACGAACAACAGACTGACTGGGCAGAATTGTGTGATGATTGGAGTCCCTTGACCATCAGGTTTTAACTCCAGTACGCAAGATGTAATGTTATCAATGATAATGTGCTCAATATTTAAAATTTAAAGGCTAGGTACATTAATTAAGAGTGAAATTACTATCAAAGTACAAAATTTAAAGTTTAACACCTTCATAAGTTGAAGGGTGGGGGAAATTTAAGATTAATTAGTTAAACTGGTAGTAAGAGAAAGAGAATAATTTAATATAGTTAATTTTAAGACAAGAGGCAGGAAGAACAGTTAACAAGATTAGGATAGGTGGCCCTCAGCAAAAGAAAAAAAAAAGGCCCTCTTCAGGGTCATACAATTCGTAACGAGTTAATTGCAGAATTCCACGGGGGAAAAAAGAAATATCAAGGTGGGTCGAACAACAGAATGTTAACTTCTGTAAATTTAACGTGCCTTCTCTAGGAGTAAACGCATTGCAAACTGCTTTCAAACCAGTGTTTAGACATTTTTATGAAGTAGAGTCAAGAGTAAAGTATGCAATGGTAAATTAAAGCCCAATATACGAGTACGCTAACCTCTGAACTAATATGAGTTATAATTTTCAAATGAAGAGAAAGAAAAGGGTTTTGTGTGAAAAAATGTAACGGGTCCAAAAATTGATACAGCTTAGTAACTCTTTTCCATACTCAGAATAGTTGATAGTCTTATCCCTTTTCCTTCTGCATTGTAAGAATTGAAAAGTTTTCAATCGTAACAACATTTGGTTTGGTATATTTTTTATGTCTAGCGTGGAAGTAATCATTTTAGGCCTAAAAATTGCATAAAAAGCCGTTTAATCTTATCTACTCGTTTGCTTGTCTTGTCTATTAATTTTATTACTCTTGAATGAATACGAAGGTAGATTATGAAATTAATACTGAATATTTATATCAATAACCACATAACCTTCGATTTTTAGGGGCCTTTTACCATTAGTCAATTTATATGTATGTTCCATAGAATTTTTTTAACATTAATTCGCTGTCTTCAGGAATAAAACAATCTACATTTAGGATATTTGAATGTGTTTTTTTTTTAAGTTTTGTTTATCACGTTCAAATGATATTTTAATTCCCCCATAATTCCTGCTATTGATTTGCTTTTATATTAATCCTTTCCTAATAATTCTATGCCGCCAAATCTCAAGGCCGACTGATATCATATTCAGCAATAAAAGTGATTAAGATATCAAAAAGATCGGTTTCCAGCTGATCAGTTGCTACCTCATATTATTTCGCAAAGGCACCTAGCAACGTGTTATTTTGTGCTTGTTCAGAGTTCGACGTGACGTTTAAGCTAAACGTTTGGCAGCAGAAAGATGAAAAGAACGTTAAAATATTGTTTGCTAATAACCATGTATGCATATTCGCTGAATTATTATGTCCTTGATACGCAGGCTGTTAGCTTTGTGAATTATTAAGTAAGTGCTAACAAGTTTTTTAAGTTACTTATTTAAGCAGCATTTGCGAAGATTTTTTCTTTTCAGGTTGGTCTATATTTAAATAATTGTTTTGGAACATATGATGTCTTAAATGGGAGAGTTAACAAATCCAAATCACGTATCTTAAAAAAATTCTGGTTTGTACTGTTGATGTATTATCCCTGTAAGTTGAAACCAAGTTTAGTAAACATGGTAAAATGTATTTTATTGTTAAAATACGTGAATTCCATGATGATCGTTTTTATTTGGTCTCTGTTTAGGGCCCATTCTTTCCAAAATTCATTTTTATGTTTACGCACGAGGAATAGCATACATGTGCAGTACAGTGGACGTTTTTTTTTCAGTACATGATGTAGTAAACTGTTATGTTTTAAACATTACTTTGGGAATGGAACTCAAATATCACTTTCATTATAAGAAAATATTTACAACACGTGAAAATAGGAAACAAGGCGAGAATAGAAAAAAAAATCTCTAATCGAATTCCTACATCTCTGAGGTCACTCTCTTAATCTGTTCATGGCGAAGAAAGAAGTTTTTCTTTTAGGAATTTTACTGTTAATTACAGTGAAATATTAAGGTTTATTTTCTTTCCCAGGCCTGCCTTAATTAGCGATGCTCCTAAAAGGATTAAAAATTTCCCTACAAGGAAGGAATTGAATGTTGGAGTCCACATGATATAGAATGACATTCAAAGGGGAATCTTCTGAATGAAAATTTCAAAAATCCTAGCATCAAATGCTTCCTGTATGTATGAAGTTAGACAACGTTGCTTGCATGAGTTTTAAGGAGTAAGACAACATTTTGACACTAAGTTTCACATGATCTAGGAAAACACACTGAAATCCCGATCATCGAACTTGCAAATTATTCGTACATGAGAAAATAAAAATAAAAGATTGAAAATGGAATACATATTGTCTGAAAATATGTCATCAAGGCTGCGAAAGAAAGGAATATAACTCACTTCCCCTAAAAGTAAAACTGAAAATTGATTTATAAATTAAATATATATTTCAATTAAACTGTAACTTAAGTTACTACATATCGTTTATTTAAATCAACTAAATAAATAATTTTTAACATTGCAGTGACATTTTTGGCATGTTCGGGTATTTAAAACTTCCTTTCACACCCAAGAATTAATTAGCATGGGGAATTAGGAATTCAGTTTCTAAAAAATTTATTTAAGAAAAAAGAAAGATAATGTAATACTTTATATTTTCATTTTAAATGAATGCTTGCCTAGACATTGATAATAATCTAATTAGTATGAGTGATGTAAGGAAGATAAAAGATCAGTACTATGATATTCCTTGTAGTAGTAATTTTATACTTATTTTAATAGTACTGTTTAGGAGTACTTAGCTAATTCATCATATGTATGTTCTGTATGACGGTGTGTGCATGTCTCTATACATGTCAAAGTGTTTGTCGAAAATGACACATTCTGGCCGATTAAGGTGACAATGGACCTTCAGATTGACAAAAATATGTCCCCAAAACGATTTTTTCTTCTCTCTTTCAGAAAATGATTCTGCAACTCATCAGCTTTAAATTAAAAAAAAGTGTGTTGATCCGATCATTATTAACCGATTTATAAGTATTTTTTTCAAATGTAAGCAATGGAAATGTTAGTCAAATTAAAACTTTAAAAGCCATTTTCTTAAAACAAGTTTTCATGTCGTTTCGGTAAGTTCAAAATGTTCCATGCGTCATAATTTTTCTTGAATTTTCATAAAATTTCATAAAATGATTATTTATATATGTTAGAATAAAACTTAGTAATCAATTCATTATACTATTTTAAAACAACTTAAAATTTTTGCAATAAAAAAAATTTTTTTTGATAAAATTTTGCATAAAATGACCCATTTTTATCGATTTCTTTTTTAGTTTTTATAAATATGACTGTAAATCAAATATTGCTACTAACTTTTATTATAACTATATAAAGCTATCTTAAGAAATAAAATTAGATATCTGAGACAAAAATTAATGCGCATGGAGCCTTTTTGAAATAGAGTAATTAACAAACTGATTTTAATTAATATCTTAATTAATTACATTCTGTTTTTTTTTAATTTAGAATTTCCATCTCTAAACAACACTGTATAAGTATACAAAATTTCATAGCAACTGGTTAATAAATAAATAAAAAAGTTTTTCATGGTCCATTGTCGCCTTAACTGTAACCAGAGATTGCCATTTTATGAGCGTTCAACTCAGGAAAGAAGAAAAAAACTGTCATATATTCTTATACGATTGCGCCTTAATTTTTCATTTTTATTAATTATATGAAAGAGCTTTTAACGTACAGATAAAAAAATAATTTTCATTCGCGTAACATAATCCAGCCTAATATATAAACTATACGTCGGGAAGGTTACAGATAACGAAGCTTCGATCTGAGCACTATCATCTATCCAGCTCTGAATCAGGTCTCTGGATGCATCAAGGGGAAAGGTGTCGTAGGAAAGTGATCATCATCTTTTGGATCAAGCATCTGCCTCTCATTAAAATTCACTTCACACTCACCGTATGTAATCAAATTTTCACCCTACAAGGAGCGAGTGCTCATAAAAAGCTGAAAAAAATTTGGATTTATTTTTTCAATAATTTTATTTATGCAAATGAAGATAAAATCCCCTCATTCCTCCCAGTCTCATAAGAAATGCTGTGAGAAAAAAATTACATTCGAATAAATAGCACCTTCTCTTCTTTTTTATATATCAGTAGAGGATAACATTTTTGATTATAATGAAGCTGTAAGTTCCTCAAAGCAACAACAAAAATAGCAGATCAATATTAAATCCATAACCTTCTGTTTATATCTTAAGCAAGTTTAAACATCAGCATTAGGATTCAAGAGAGAGAGATTTGTTCAACCCAGTAAAAAGTTCTAATAAGCTTATTTCGAGTTGAAAATAGTAAGGATATAATAGACACTTTGTTTGTATTTATCTGCTCAAGGATTATTTCATGAGATACTATATATTAATACTAGCTGAAAACCCGAATTAAATACAACGGTCAACGTATGCAATTTATGCCAAAAAATAAATATATATATTTATAATAAATGCGAAGATCAATGTATACAATTGATGTAAAATATATATCTATCTATATATATATATTTATAAAAAAATCGTAAGGGATATGCATTTTTTTGGATGATATCCAATCGTCTGCTGCATTAGAAAGAGAAAAATTTTTTTTTTGTATATTTAGTTGTTACGCACGTGACGATAAATTTATTGAAAGTACCAGAAAAAGAAATCACGTGATCAGCATTTAATAAATTAAATTCTAAAAATTAATCTTTAAAAATTCACCAAAAATCAGGAAATGGAGGTAAAAATTCGAAAAAAATTTCATTTTGAAGGAATTTTTATGATCTTTCTCGTGATATAAATTTTATAACCCTCAATGTATTATTTTAAATGCAAACGTAAAAAAGTTTAAAAAACAGCTTAAAAATTTAATTTAAAAAAATCTAAGAAGAATTTTTGAAAAATCTTTCTTAGTGCACCCTTACACTATTAGAAGAATCGCCATGCAAAATTTCAGCCATTTAGGTCCAGCGGTTTGGACTGTGCGTTGTATGTCAGTCATTCAGTCAGTGAATGAATGAGTCAGTTACGGAACTGTTTTATATATATAGATATGAATCAAAAAGAGCATTACCAGTTCCTAAGCCAAAAAATATCGATGAGTGAAAGAGAAACTTTTTGTACCATTCACTTAAATATAGCCATCAGAAGCCACAATATTACATGAAACAAAAGCACCATTTACCAACCACATTTTACTTGAACCCTTGAACATTTTACTTGAATACCCTTGTAAATCATGCAGAAAAAGAAAACTCAATGACCAAATAAGGTTACATCCTTAGTTGCCATTGCAAGGTAATTAAATTATCAAAAAGGTTACGGTGCCAGCAAATGAATTAACAGGCACACTGGAAATATTTAATTTTGTAATACAAAGAGTTGAAACATTAATAATTTTACCAGATTTTATGAAAGCAGGATAAATATGCTAATTTTATTCAATATAAGTAAATAAATTTTGAGTTTCCCAATTTCCCATATCACTAATTTAATTATGCCTAGCAAGGAAAACTGTTTTATTAAATCGACAGCATGTCTTTTTGTGGATTGCATCCATTTCCGGGATAAGTGTGATGGATATCCTGCTTACATGCATACAAATACAAACATATCAGTTTTACCCGTTGGTCAGAGTTCCTTATACTCTGTAGCTTATAAAGAAAAAATTAATTAACTATTAAATAGAATGAGAGAAATTAAAATTATAAACAATATTAATACTAAATCATAAGCAGAACAGTGAACAATTATCAGCATAATCTATTAGTTGATCTTACTTAACAAAATCGTTAGAATTAAATTTTTTAAAAAATCTCTTCGATGTTAATATTAAATCTTTTTTCACTGATAGAATGGAACTAAGGAGATAATATTGGAAGTAATTTCAGTTATTGTTTTAATATTGTATTTTGGTTTGTGTTGAAGCACTCTTGGGAATCAGTCTCAGGCACGCCCCCGTCGTACGGCTCACTGTACGTCGCTCCGCACCATCATATACAGCCGGGTCCCGACAATCCGAACTTCAGCAATCCGAAAGTCCGCTTAATCCGAAACCAAAAGTCAAAAGAACTAAGATTACAATAAAACCACAGTGATACTAAGTAATATAAAGTATATTTCTGAAAATTACAAGAAAATTCAACGTTAGACAATGTACTGAACTAATTATTACTGAACTACATTGGTTTAAAAAAAATCTGTTAATTTTTTTTACACAGTATAATAAAGTAGGACACATTAAAATGAACAACACGTGTCTATGGTAATGCTAAACTGACACAGAGAGTAACAAAGCTGTGGCTGTCTGTGAGAAAGGGTGTGTCAACTGAACACCCGGCTGCACCTCTCCAACTGTCGAGCACTGTCACGTATTGTTAGTACAACTTACACTCTACTGTACTGTACCAACACCTCCTAAACGAACTTTTGGTCCATCTTTCTTGTAGTTTCCCCTACATTTTCGTACAATGTATTTGTAAACCATTGTAGATAATATAAATTAAAATATGAAATTACATTGAACTCTTGCAAAATACACGTTGTTCAATTATCCGCCACACCTGCAAACATTTCGCCACACGTGCAAACATTTCGCCAAACCAGTTTCTGTCGTAGTGAATAATGTTGTTACAAAGCAGCCAAATCCACGCCAATTCGCAATGCATAGAGATACATGTGAGAATATGGCATACACTTCGTAGTTTTCTTCGGCATACCTACTCTACGTCATAAATGTTATCGGCAACCCGTACTACGGCTTGTTCGTTTAGGAGGTGTTGACTGTACTGTACCAGGCAGCGTTCCGCTCTCTTATCACCCATTTCGTCCCGAGATATGGTTATGTTTAGACAGACCTTATAAAATGAACTGTGTAATCACACGTAATATGTAATATTTATGTAATCACACATTATGTAATTTAAGTTTATTTTAAGAATGATTTCGCTTAATCCGAAAAATTCGTTAATCCGAAAAGGGTCTGGTCCCAATCATTTTGGATTATCGGGACTCCACTGTAGTAATTAGCGATATTATAGCTTCTGTGTTCTTAAAATTTGGTTGAAGATTCCCTAAATGCAAAATTATCTTCTCATATACAGCCTACAAAGTTATAAACTTAATTATTTCTCAGAAAACTTTAAAATCGAAAGCAGCTTTATATCATTTTCTTCTTAGGTAAAGTATGAACAACTGATAGTATATTACATCACAGAGTTGATCATTGTTTAGCATTAATAATATTTAAATTTTTAATTACTATTTACCTCAAATTATAAATTAATCCCCTAATGTCTTGTTTTCGTGTCATAATTAGAGTACAAATAACTCTCATGAATGAACAGAATTGCCCATATGTTTAATTAGAAGTTTTTATATTACTGGATTATTTTCGTTATTCAGTTTTGATGTGAAAGAGATGTAGTATTTTTTCGGTAGAAATATCCGATTTATCACAATAAATAAACATGAGAGAGGTAATAAAAATTCGATAGTCATTTTACGATTACATGTAACTTTCTAAGCGTTTGAGAATAAGTTCTGTCTCCATCTATCAGATGGAAAAAGTGTTTTCCCGAAATGCTCCATCCTCTAATTTGGTTAAGAGGTCAAAATGGTACCATCTAGTACACTTTTGAACGCCATATTAAGGGTTGAATAATTTGTCATAAACACTTTACAACTTGAAGTATGTAAAGGAAAAATACGTCTCAGATACTAAGAAGGTTAAACAATATACTAAGATTTATAGAAATCAAATCAATACCTGTTAGAGAAAAGCATTTCTTACTATAGACAAAATATTCTCAAGATTTCTCATCTTTCGCTTATAACCTTGCTACTATGAAAATATTTCACCTGACCTCGCTCTTTGCATCTCAATTTACGGTCGGTAACAATTCTTTATTCATGCAAGGGGATGCATATTTTATGAAAGGATAAAAAAAATCTAAAACGACTTTCAGGAGTGAAAATCTAAAATACTATTTCATTGTTCTGATATCGCCTCTTCATCGTTCTTTAACTGTTATCTTTTATTATCTCTTTTGAATCGAATTCCACAGGATGCTCTTGTAGAGCAGAAGATCTAAGGAAAAATGTGTCATTGGTAGACGAAATCCCACTTTTCTTTTGTACTATCTCTTAATCTGCATTTGCCGAGTAACAAAACGCAAGGTCAAATAGCAGACTCCTTTTCGGCCTTAAAGGCTTTGTGATTGCCTTCGATAGATTCTTCATCTGTTATTGTGGGAGCAGATTTATGTTAACACGATAGACTTGTTAGAATATTTCTTTTTGACTTTGCATGCAGGAAGAAAGAAAGTGTTTCACAAGAATGTATCTTACGTCAGGAATATTTTTTCACTGATTCGTTCACCCGATAGTTTATTTACTCTATACTATTCTTTACCAATGTTTCACTGGTGTTGTTTCATAGAGTTAGATTTCTACACGCATAACTTAATGATGAAATTTTTATTTTCTTGGGGGTTCTTTTTTTTTTCTCGCTAATATTTAACCGTGAAATATATTAATCTTTCATAAATGTTAAATTTCACTTGTTTAATAGTGACAAGGAAGGAAAGTTACTTAAATTAACTGCACATAAATATATACCCTACTTACATACATACCTACGTAGTGGCTGTCAAATGGAGGTTACTTATAGTCACATTATGACCTGTAAGATAAAAAACGCAATTTATTTTAATATAATAATGATTAAAATTCAATTAATTTTAGCTAAGGTTAAAATCACAATTTTTTTGGAGGGGAAGGGAGGGGCAAAGTATGTTCTAGTGATATATATATATATATATATATATATATATATATATATATATATATATATATATATATATATATATATATATATATTTATATATATACTATCTACCAATAAGTATTTGGACACCTGTGATAGAAAAGATACACAAAATTTATTCATATTCAATAGTTGGTAGAGGCTCCACGAGATCTAATTACAGCCTCGATCCTCCGGGGCATGCTTTCCACATGTCCTTGTATGACGGCTAGTGGTTATTTTCTTCCACTCGGAATAGAGAAGACAGGTAAGTTCCTTCGCCGATTTTGGACGGTTGTTTCACCCCTTAATTCGACGATCCAACTCGTCCCAGCCGTTTTCGATAGGGTTCAGGTCTGGGCTCTGGGCAGGCCAGTCCATTCCGTTAACCCCATTGTCACCATACCAATCCATGATGGACAACACAACATGACAGCTGGCATTGTCGTCATGTTGGATGGGTCCAAACATCAAGTAGCATGGGTCCAACCCGTAAAACTGCCACAACGTAGGAAGCATCTTGTCATCCAAAATAGAACAGTAGGCGCCAGTTTTGAGCTTACCATGAACTGGGACCAAGGGCTTACCATGAATAGTACATACCAGGAGAAACACACCTAGACCATAATTCCTCCTCCGCCGAACTTTACTGTGGGCACAATGAATTCTGGCAGGAGGCGTTCTCCAGGCAGACGCCAGACTAAGACCCTGCCACCCGAACAGTAGAGGGTGAATCTTGATTCGTCGCTCCAGAGAACTCGTTTCCACTGATCTACGGTCCCCTTTCGACGTGCTTTGCACCACATTAACCGAGCAGCGCGGTTGGATTTTGTAATCAAAGGCTTATGGGCGGCAGCACGTCCATGAAAACCAAGCAGATGTGCTTGGATGTGCTTGGTGGCAGATGTGCTACTTTACGGATGGTATTCATCGAAACAACACTCTCAGATGCTTGTTAAAACTCTTGGAGTATGTGGGCCGTCGGTTCGGTGCGGTTCTTCCGAATTTATCTGGACAGTACCGTCGGTCTCTATATCCCAATTTCATCAGTGTGCCAACTCGAGGCACATTCCGACAATCATCACTCACCTTCCACTTCTGAATCACATAGGCCACTGTCGATTTTGGGTAATTATGCTCGCTAGATATGTCCCTTAAGGATCGGCCATGTCTGTGATACCCGACGATTACACCTTTCTCGAAATAAGATAACTCAGGCATGCGACTAATACCAAGGTTGTTTCCTACACGATATTTAACGGTGAGGGCGTGACGTATATTAGGACCGCAGATATCGTCATTTGCATGGGCGTCCAAATACTGATTGGTAGATAGTGTATATATATATATATATATATATATATATATGGAACATCTGATAGACGGTCACAGGGTTAGAATAATTTAATCATTCACGATGATATTTAAGATGGAACTAGCCCTCTATGCGTTTATCTCTTCCATAGTCAAACATGATTCAGATCATTTTAGCGAGAATATTAATATGTTCATTAAACTTTGAGATACATACTGAAATTCTCGTAGCTTGACACATTTCAACCAAAGGGTAGCTCTTAAGTCGAAATTGGCGTTATTTTAGGCTGTGTTTTGACTACCAACAGGAAGTTCGATATTTTCGAATAATTCTCGTAAGTTTCATTCACTGTAATTGTTTAGTTAAATATTTTCTACCCTTTTAACATGGGCTTCGTTGAAGGTATTCACATTTTTTAACTGTTTTCATGGCTAGTAGGGTAAGGGGAACAGCTTCTGGTGGTCAAGGACCAGGAGCAACCGAAGGTAGAAAACTGATTTAGCTGCAAGTGCCTGCTAGATTTAGCTGGACATAACGGAATAGCCTTCAATCCTAGGGTGATCGTACCAGGAATTAAATTCCCGACGTACTTCGACCATTCCGTCCAGTGACCCCCACCCCCGCCACTATGAGGCAGCATAACAAGACTTAAGAGGGGGGCGGGGTACTGCCATGCAAATGATATTCATTTGCAGTGGATCCCCTATCATGTGCACCTATGTGGCTACGAGATGGCTGACACCTAACAAAAGGATGGTACCGCTGAACGTTCACCAACTTTGACTCTTACTAATCTGGAGTTTTATTCCGTAAAGAAATCTTTTATCCAGAGTACTTGGGGATCTCCGGTTTATGACTGGTACATTGGTGTCTGCACTGGTAGACATCTTTTCATCAATGATGATAGAGCTGAGCAGACTGCAATCTCTAGGTTTTCCAGTGGCCACTTGAGGTGTCTAAAATTTGGTTGACAAAACAAAACTTTTCCTACTTGTTAACAATGAGCAGGCCACTCGTGGACACATCCTAACTTCCTTAAATTTATCTAGGGAGGACTTTATTACTGATCATCGTCTATTAAGGGACCTCCTGAGGATTCATAGGCTCATGGACCTGGTCTAGCGCCACTAGACCAAGAAGGATTAGAAAAAACATCATCAACAACAAAAACATAACTGTTTTCAATTTAAAACTTTTTGAATTCATCAAAATGCCATTCCTTTCTGAGAAAGGCATATTTTTTACGCTTTTTTTAAAAATATATAACTCAATATTAGCATGGAAAAAATTATGTCACTAAAACGCCTCCTAAGTAATATTTGCTTTCACTTTTGCTTCATGCCTATAGAAAAATATAGAAATAAAAAAGTGCCGTGAATCAATTACTCCTTGTGATGCGCTCTTTAACTGATCACAAAAGGCGAATTGGGTGAGGCTGTCTGAAGAGATATAAAAAGTTCTCCATCTTTCTAGTCAAAACAAAGGAATTGTCTAAACAAAAAGAATTGGTTGCCCGTCAGTCTTTTCAAAAATGAACAAACAAAAACGAGAAATTTAAAACATATTTTATAACAATTTCTTTTACGCAATAACCACAATCAAAGTTTTCTCTGAATTATTTTTTGTTAACCTTAAAATACTTTACGGACAAGTAATATAAAACGCCAGTGTTGCAGAAATTCATGGCGGAAGGTTAAACATGCAATAAAGTATAGAAAGAAAAGAGGAAAAGAATAAAAAGGGGATCTCTTAGAAAGTTATCCCTCTGTGTTTTTAAGTAAAATGTGACGGTAGCTTTTGAAAATCTTTTAGTTCATATGCTAATTCTTTTATCAACTTTTTTCGCAGTTTTTTTGTCTGTGCTAAAATTGAGAAAATACGAATGTTTCATCAATGAAGACATACCCGACCAAAAGAGTACAGAAAATTACCTTTCGAAATCATCAAAGGTTGACACGGAGTGATGAAGGAGGGTTTTCATTAAATTTACATCACAGTTCTCTGTAATTAAAGTTGAGGTAAATTAATCAACGTTCTCATACCCCATACCCGAAATGTCAGATGTGTTCAGCCCATTTTGTTATCAAAGCATCTTCAGATACATTTCTCCGATATTACCTGGAGTGCTGCACTTTGCGGAGGCATGTTACGTGTCATCTTTTATCGTCTAGAATATTTTCCTGTCTTATTATATATTCCTTAAAGCTAATATTTTTTCACGCTCCATCATCCTAATTTTTTTGTTTACAGCATTTGCGTCAAGCATTTTCCTTTTTTAACGCACATTAGTTTCTGAAGCGCTGTCAAGTGGCGTAAAATGCTTTTTTGAAGTCCGGCTCACTTAAACACTGTGCTCAAAGAATATTAAATATTAGGAATTTATTTTGAATGAAATTTAATAGGGAGTGGTTAAAAAGTGAATTTGTTATCAAGGCATCTGTTTATTGATCTGTTTTAAAAGTTTTCATAAGTAATGATTATTTTAAGAACAGAGTTTCAATGAAGGGTTTAAATTTCAATTTCTTCAGTTCTGAGATTAATTAATTATGTCTAATTTGATAAGGATGTTTATTGTTTAGAAAAATTAGCTTTCAGTATTGTGGTAGTTAAATATATATAAATATTTAAATTATTCCTTATGTACCTGGGTGTATTTCTACTGCGTATGAGTGGAACACAATTCATTTCGTACATCATGATAATCTTCATACATTAGTCATATATTTACTTTTATGAATTTATAGTAAACATTAAGTTTTGAATTTGCAATAATTTCCATCTCTTAATGCCCACAACACTTAAAAAATTCAAATACCTGTTTTTCTACTAATTTTGATTAAAATATGAATTTTCAAGAAAATAATTTATTTAAGTACTGCAATTTTATTTTTGGGTTCATACCACTTAAAGTATACCTATATAAATAACTTCCTGAAAAAAATGGGCAATGTATTGGTAAAATAGAAATTTTTGCTGTCGATCGTAAAGTAAGATTTAATACCTGTCGTGATTAATAACCAATTTATCACTTTTATAAAATAAACTGATAAAGCCAAACATGTGAAAATGTAGACAAAAATAAAAAAAGACAAAACAGTAAATTAAACTACTGTAACGTAAGATGATTAGATAAACTTTGCTGAAGTTTCAGTATCATCTATTTTAATCTATGATAAATGATCTTACATACTTTTTATTCTGTCAGTATGTAATATATCATGGAGCAATTAAGTGGAGTATTAGATATTATTTTTTAATAATATTTTAAGAAAAAAAATATATCTTTAACTATATCACCTTTCCTGAGATTGTTTTTCATAATGAGCAATAAACCATAAATTGTGAGAAACATGCCGTTTATCTTGCTACAAGTAGCTAACATTTGTACAGGAAAAAATATCTTTGAAAATTCTGAAAAAAAACTGCAACGAATGTAAATTTCAGTTGAAATTTACATCTGGATCATCAGATATTTAACTTTACATGAGGGAAAATATAACGCTAACATAGCTTATGCTCATTTTGAAGAGTATACAAATTATCACAGTATATCTATTTGCAATTATATATCGTATGAATTACATTTTTTAA
Source organism: Dolomedes plantarius (assembly GCA_907164885.2). Lineage (NCBI taxonomy): Eukaryota > Metazoa > Arthropoda > Arachnida > Araneae > Dolomedidae > Dolomedes > Dolomedes plantarius. The sequence continues at coordinate 31,388,266 of OU015491.1, forward strand.
ATTCTTCAATAATAAACTTATGCTTTCCCTAATAAATAATTGTTTTCCGATTCAAGATATCAATACATTTACATATAGTGTCACAAAATGTTGCTTTTCATATGTGAAAAATACTTTTAAAAAGAACCTTTCTTTAACTGGCTATTTAAAATTTAATTCCAAAGTTTTTATTTCATACCCCATAACCATGCTTGAAAAGACTTATATAAAGTCAATCTGTAACTATCATTTTCAAAAGTGTCAGTTCTTTCTTATCGCATGTAAGGAAAACCATACTTATTACGATATTATAACCTATTGAAAATATTATCTATGAAACAATATCCTTAGAATCTAATATGAGCTTGGTAACTGTCTCTAAATATACGTATACATTCGAGGTAAAAACTGTTTCCGAATTCAAAATAATTGTTCTTATTTATTTGTTTATATATATTCATTATAACTCGACTGCGTCTAAATCATTGTTTATCTTTTCCCAGATGTCACAGTTGTTAAGCTGTTTTGAACCTAGATACTTATCTAGAGTTGTTGATTTTTGTTTAAGTTTTCCTATTACTGAAATATTTCTGTCAAAATTTTCTTTAAAATATAAATTATGAAAGAATAAAATTTATAAATATCTTATAATTTTTAAAACTTTTCTCAGATATGCTAGGTACAGAGCTTAAGTTAACTAAGTAATGTATGGGGGAGGCATTATTGTCGCTCATCTTAAAAAAATTTGTGCTAGCAGACAGGTTTGCGCCATGCAAATATCTCTATTTATTAACAAACCTGAATATTTTTGGACCTCATGATCCATCCTGTCTGCTGGTAAGGTTCATATCACGCATGCATTTTCTTTTATGGAAAGAAACCTTATTAAAATATATAGTCATTGAAATGATGAAAGTGGATAAATAGAGCAGAGTATTGTTATTTTACCCTTGTTAACTACAACGGCATCAATATATCTTTATACTTTGATCACTCTAATTTATACGCATTTTATATGATCAAATAATTTTTAAATTTACCTCTTGGTGTAGTGGTATTGCTACCTCTGTTGATGAGACACAGAGCCAGTGGGCTTTTTTTTTAACCGGTTTGCATTACTTCATTGAATTTCGGTTTTCTCTCTCTCGCTCTTTGACACATTCTTGGACATTTTGAAATGCCTCATATCACAATATAATCTAAAGTTGTGAAGTTTGTGGGGCTATAAACAAAGTACGTTTAAAAGATTTTTTTTAAAGTCGAGAAGTGAAACAAGTATAATCATCGAGACCATAAATGAATATAATTTTACCTTAATCGCGCCAAGAATTTAAAATCCCTTGACATTATTAGAATTAACTGACATACAAAATGATAATTTACTTTGTGTTTAAAATTACATTTTAAACAAGGGAAAGCTATCTCTTCCCCTTAATTTAAAATGTAAGCTATATTAATAACTAATACATATTAGTATTTTCGGTGCAGCTCATTCCAATTAAAATTTCGTTCCGAGTTTATTTTCTATTCAGATACATATCGATAACAATTGAAAATTGTCATAAATAACTAAACTCTTGCTTTTGATTTAAGTCAGTGTGGTCCAACCTTTAGTTACCCGAGGGCCAATCAAACTTCAGTATAGGAATGTGAGGGCCAGAGACATTCCGAAAAGAAAACGAATTACACATTGCATTCAAAAACTTTTATTAAAATTTATGTTAAAAGAAGTTTAATATACTATATTAATATACCACTTCATTTTACAATCAAGAAATCAATGTGATTGATGATTGGCACCGCTTTCCTGATACAAGTTCATCAATGTCCACTGTAAGTTCAGTAAGGCTAAGTCTCAGGCTCGATTCCAGTGAAGCACTTTCAATTCGATTTCTCGTTTTTGATTTAATTTGTTTGAGAGCAGAAAAAGCACTTTCGCAACTAGACTTTTCGCACTAAAATATTTTTCCAGTAAGAAGGGCAAGGGCCAACAAAAATCAATTGGCGGGCCGCGTGCAACCCACGGGCCGAGGTTGGACCACGCTGATTTAAGTAATAGATAAGCTCTGCCTCAAATGAAGAGCCAGGTTCGTCCTACAAGCCTAATGTCAAATCTTATATTGACGAGCTGCTGCCGTATTAACGTTTGAGTTACCAGAGGATTTCTTCAATGAATAATCTGAATTAAATGGCACTTGAAGGGACTGAATAAAGTTTAATGGAGATATTCTCAAAAGAAGCGTCTTAGCAGATATTCGTTGATCCGAAGATGTTGTTGTCGTCGTTTCCCACGTGACAGGCACTTTCGTTGATCCGAAGTCAACTGTATACTAAGAATTAGGAGGCACTATGAAATCGTTATTGAAAAAAAACTTAAACAGTTTAAGAAAAGACGTCTAAAGACAACGTTTTATTATACAAATGAAACACAAATAACTACGTAACTAGAAACATAAGTCATAAAAAACATAAACAATAATATTTTATAACCCATTTAGAGGTTATAAAGCTGTGAGCGTATAACGTTTATCTCGTTACCACGAAAACTAAAAAAGTATTTACTGTCGTTACTTAGAAACAACCGTAGTGAGACTTGGTGAGCGTAACGGAAATAATTGCATGTTCCCACCCAATTATCTACACTTATTAAAATGCTTAAAACCACAGACGTAGGTGTAATGGCCAATCGAAGAACCATTTGCACCATTTTCACAGATACCGAAAGGACCGTAGTCATTATTATTCCATTTATTTATTTTTTTTCTTCTCAACACAGGTGTCGTGGTGTTTCTTGGTAAAGTTCTTAATCTTCTGATTCCGATCTTAGTTTGAATACTAAAGCGGAGAGTCTGACGACCCTCGTGTGCTACACGATATGAGCAAAATCCTCAGTCAGGGCACGTATGACTGCTTGTGGCCAGACACGAGAATGACTTGCAGGCAGAATCAGAGGCTCGTGTTTGCTGCGCATCTCCAGTCGCGAGTGATAAGATCCTAATGATCTGAAGCCTTTTAGTACTTACCATGTTTACCTTTTGTTTCAAGAAGCAGCACTGATTACTTTGTTAAGGATTCAGATGGTTGCTTTCTTTCTTTTTATTGAACGGTGCTTTCAAATTTATTGCCTTGCGTTCCAAGGAAAAATAAGTAGTTGTCTAATTCAGTGTGTGGGGTCTGTTTAAACATGTAAATTCGAATGCCAAAGAGGTGAAAATACAGTGGTACCCCGACTTACGAGTGTCTCGGCTTACGAGTTTATCGAGATACGAGCATTCTCTCGGCAGATTTTTTGCATCGAGTTAAGAGCTAAAATTCGGGTTACGAGCAAGCTTCAGATATCCCACTTCTAGTTTGCGCCGCGAACGCCGTGTGCTTATCAAATGAGAACACGAGAAGCATATAGTCTTTACAACCTTTATGTACAATTATTATACAATTGTATACATATTATTCTAAGACTACTATCCAGTCTAAAACCTGGTACTCGCCACGGGTTCTAGGGGATGGGATGACCTTGGTCCTAGGATAGCAAGCTATCCTCCTTCTACGGATTCTGAGAAAACGAGCTTCAGATTCTCAGAAAGAGGAATTTGGACACTCCATCCCAGTGAACGATGCAACAATCTCTCAGCTTCCGTGTCTCACTTTAAGAGGGTAGCTCGTAATAAAAGCTAAAGCGAGGAAAATGTGGCCAAAAGATAAAAAATCAGCGATAAGATTTAATTTTTCAGTTTAAGATTTAATTTTTCAGTTCAGCTTTTCTCCTCCTCTTTCATCAGCATCTTCAAGTCTGATCTCCAAGGTAAATGTGGTACATTATACATAATAAAACAAGTTTATTGCGATACAATCTATTGTATTGCGTTTTTATACAACTTTCGTCATTTATAAGAACATTTTTCTTATTTAAAAACATGTAACGAAAAATTGCTGTGTTTGCGGGGAGCCCGGAACGAATTAATGGCATTTACATTCATTTCAATGGGGAAAACTGATTCGAGATACGAGTATTTCGAGTTACGAGCTCCGTCATGGAAAGAATTAAACTCTTAAGTCGAGGTACCACTGTATACTTTTTTTTTAAAGTTCAGCTTAAGTTATTAAGCTTGTTACCTAGATGCTTGTAATCTGCAACAATTTTCTTGACAAATAACGCTCTTGGTCAGAAACAAATGCCAAACAACTATGTTAAAGCAATGGAAAACTTTATTTCAGGACACATTTTACTTTCAACGTGATTCCCATTTTTTTTCTTATCCTAGCATTATCGGTATGATTCTTCTAAATAGATAATTTTAATTAACACGTAAGATGAGATTCTAATAATTTTAAATGACTGAATCACAGCACTATTAGTCATTTTATTTATAAAAGGTCAATCATGATCCATGATAAATGGTTAGTTTGAACATCTAGTCGTAATATTTTTATTAAAACTTGGATGTGTAAATAATAAATGAGACATGTATACAAAAATGCTTATTTTCTAGAGAATGAAAGTTATACTAGTAGATTAATTCTGGTTTTTAGTGAAACAACAATCAGTTTTTGATTATTAAGCTTTTTAACCTTCATAGAAATATTTTTTATAATACGAATAAACTATAATTTAAGATTCCCGTTTAAAATAATTCATTACGTAAGACAAGTAAAAAAAGTTTGTAATTTTCATAAAATTTATGCGTTTTGAGTGAATCGTATCGACCCGTCTGCACCAAGAACTAAACAAGAGTATTAAACATTGAGGATCACATTTTTCCAATTGATTTATCCCTATCATATGATGAACCCTCATTTTTCGAATACCATGCCACACATATTTACCATTCTTTAAGGGTCAGCGGCGTAGGCTCTTTTCCAGTATTTTTTCCCATTTATTTTTTTCCCGTGATACTTTATTTTATCACCATGAAAATTTCTCATACGCTTCTTATTGGTTCATTGTTTCTTTCAAATGGTTGAGCGCTTCTGTAACTGGCCGTGTTCGATCCCTATAACCGTGATCGCTCTTTAGCATTTTTAATTTTTATTTGCATCTTTTGTTTGTTCTGCGCAAACGCGAAAATGCGAATTCGCATTTAAGCGGTGCTCGCTCGTTCGCAAGTATGCGTTTTTGGCCTTTCCGCCAACTAAGAGGGATCACCGTGGTTTTGGCCATTCGGCACGCTTAGGGCCTGTTCACATAGGAATCCGTTGCGTTGCGTTGCGCTGCGTTAAGGAAAAAAAGACGTTGAGACGAAAATAAACCAATCATAGTCCTCCAAACGATTAGCAACGAAATTTTTAACGCCTATGATTGGTTTATTTTCGTCTCAACGTCATCTTTTCCATAACGCTACGCAACGGACTCCTGTGTGAACAGGCCCTTAGAGTACGAGGGTACTCATTTGTATTACTTTTCATATCATTATTATACATACTATATTGCTGCAATAAACACTATTGGTTTGCCAAGTACAGTCCGCTGTTTTCTTCCGGCATCATACATGCCACTACAGGCCGTCTGTGGGACTTTCTGAAATTTTGATCCTTAATATACTCTTGTATCCAATACATACGGAGGTCGGGTAATACACGTATTTGAACACTTTATATACTATCATAATTGTGTTTAATCAAAACGATTCACGCCCCCACCCCCCTCCCTCCTCCCACACACGCGAGTTTTTTCCCGCGTGAGTGCCCGTATAAGGAAAAGGGTCCTCCAAAAATCGAGACTCCTACTACCCCAAGTGAACTATCCCAGCAGTGTGAGGATATCTCATTTACAGAATTCTGTGTACCTCAAAGTTCCTTCGAGAACCTGAAGGAATATTGTGAGCCAATCAATTGAGTGCGATTTTTTTTTAAAAATCCCTCATTAAAATTTTATGCTCAAGTGAAAAATTCTCTTTTAATAATGTACTAACTTTATAAAGTTTCTGCAAAAAATAACTAAATGCATAACTTAATGCACAAATTCATACATTTTCATGCTTTAAAAAACACATGAATCATTGTTCTATGGATAAGAGAATATTACAATTGGTTTTGGGGTGTTTTAACTTTCGTAGTATAAATACTAAGAAGTTAAACAACTTTTGTTCTCAGACTCAATCTTCAGTAACCAGTCAATTCAGCAATCGTCAAATTATCTAGAGTAGGTCTGCACAACATACCGCCCCGCCAGCACTAAGGGCCTGTTCACATAGGAGTCCGTTGCGTTGCGTTAAGGAAAAGATGACGTTGAGACGAAAATAAACCAATCATATGCCGACAAACGATTATCAATGAAATTTTTAACGCCTATGATTGGTTTATTTTCGTCTCAACGTCATCTTTTCCTTAACGCAACGCAACGGACTCCTATGTGAACAGGCCCTTACTCTGTGGACCGAAGCCTTTTGTAAAGACGCCAAATATTATAAATCTAAAAAATACGGAATATTATTTTTAGATTTATAATACTACGAAAGGAATACGTAAGCAATGAACATTAATATTTATTAAATTTTCAAGTTAATTAGTAATTTTTTTTTGTAAGATAAAATATTTTTCGCTTTCCCATCTATCCTACCTTTTTGTGGTCCTCAACAGCTTTCCAAAATTAATATGGCCTTCATCGCCTTTCGAGTTTGTGTAGACCTGATCTAGAAGCTTCAATTTCAAGTTTAATAAATATGCAGTTTAATGAAAAAAATCATAAGCAGTCGTTTTAATCTAATGAATAGGAATGGAATATATGAATTTATTACATATTTAATCCCCCCCCCCCCCTCCAAAAAAAAACCGGACCTAGAAGTGGCAGTTGCTTTGTGTTTCTGACGTGACAGGGGAGATCTCATTAAAGGAATCTGTTGTGCATCACTTCCATATTATCATCACTTTCATTTCAATTTACCATATCATTAACACTTGATAACAATCACAAAGAGGAGAAGGGGAAAATGAAAGCAACCTCCGAAAACTGTTCTTTTATTTTCGGAATGATGGTTCGTCGTGAGAAAAAAAAATAGAAAAAAGGAATATTATAGCATAGCGTTAAAAACCGGATAAGGTTGTTTTTGTAAACTGCTTTTCGGTTGATGTAGGAATCTTTGTTAAAAAGCGATTTGATTGAGAAAACCGCGAAGTAAGATTTATATATTTTTTCCTAAACCAGAAATTTATTTCGAAAATTATTTTCGAATGGTATATATTTTGCATTCGTTCAAAGCAAAAATGTAATGAATGCATAGAATCGCAGCAGCAATTATTGTCGGGATTTCCTTACCTCATAACTTTTGATTAAAGAACACGACGAAAAGCATTATTACATATTCGTAAAGTACAACTCAAAAAGTTTTTTTAATAGCACAAACAAAGTTATGAATACACAAATTAATGAATTATGCGCACAAAGTTAAATAGTTTCCACATGGCAGTCTTTCGTGGCACGTAACACACCTAGACCGAATTCAAGTTTCCGCCAAGGGTTCTCCAGCATTTGCGGTGTAACACTTTGGATCGCAGCAGAAATTCTGCGCTTGAGTTCATGCAGTGAGGACACAGGGGTTGTGTAGACAATGTCCTTGACATACCCCTCAAGAAAAAGTCCAGTGATGTGATACCTGATGGTCCCGGGGGCCATGGAATTGATCCATAACCATCTGTTGGGTCAAGGTCATGTCCAAGAACTCGCGTATAATTATGCCCCGATGTGGTGGTGCACCATCTTGCTAGAACATCCCATGTGGCTGACGGCATTGCAACTGGGGAACCTCATACAACTCTAGCATGTCCAGATAACTCACAGAGTTTACTGCTTACTCGGTAAAGAAAAAAAGACCGATAACTTCAGTGTACGATAAAGCGCAAACATTAACTTTCGGGCCATCTCTTTCCAGTTATAGATATGTGTGAGGGTTCTCTGATCCCCTCTGGGCTGAAGAAATATTTCTTGGACGAGATCAACATCTTCCTGTGAAGTGCTCGGTCTTCCCGCTCCTTTTTGATGTAGGACGCTACCCGTTTCCTGAAACTGCTTTAACCAACGTCGCGACGTTGGTTGACGTTAGTTAAAGCAGTCGCGTCAGGTCTGCAGGTCTAAGGCCGTCTGCAAACCCGTCGGACCCGTCTAAAACCCGTCGGACGGGTTTGTAACCAGTTGCGTCGTGTGCGTGGCTCCATTCAATTACATAGGTTGCGACTCATCACGGCCTGGTTTGTGATTTGAGTCAGTTATCAGTTTCTTTTGAGTTGCCCCGTGTGCAGACGGCCTTAGGTTTCAGGTCGCGTCAGGTCGTCAGTCGCGTCAGGTCAAAGCAGTCGCGTTGGTTTTATCTGAAGGCGGATCTTTCCTGTACGTACTCCTGGAGCGACGTCGTGTAGTGGTGAAGGTTACGCCGCAAATGCTGGAGAACACTTGGTGGGAACTTGAGTTTCGTCTCGATGTGTTACGTTGGGTCCAATGCTGCCATGTGGAAACTATCTAACTTTGTGCTCATAATTCATTAATTCGTGTATTCATAACTTTGTGCTATTAAAAATTCTTTTCGAGTTGGACTTTACGAATATGTAATGATATTTTTCGTCATGCTTTTAAATCAAAAGTTATGAGGTAAGGAAAGCCCGACAGTAATTTATGGACACCCTGTATTATATCTGACTATATAATTAAAAGTGAAAAAAGGAAATTCTAAGTCCTAAACCGGTGTAGTAGCTTTCTCATTGAAAGAACTGATCGGCATAACTAAAGAATTAAATGAGCTTAGCTAGTATTATGTTTTCAATTCAAACACCAATCGTTTATTTTTTATCAATAGCTTAGCTGTTATTAAAAACAATGAAGAATGTCCTACAGTGTTGAACTTCTTATGAGTGAAATGAATTGTGTATTTAACTATAATATTTTAAAACAATGACTAGGAAACAAAAAGTTTTCCTTAAGGGTTTATATTCCAATGTTAATAAACCTGAAGTAAGAAATCTATTTTTACCACATTTTTATTAACTCGCTTTCTTGTTTGTCCAGTACAAATCTTGCAATCGATTTTTAACTAACTTCCCGACTAGCTAGACATTTGAAACTTTTAGAATAGCTCAGAACACGATGACAATGCATTCTTTTAATACTTTTAGCCATCTTTAAGCAGCATTGAATTCATTTTCAGTTAATTTTGTTTTGTATGGAAAGTTAGTTAGGAAAAAATCCGCAAGGTGGCGCTTCGATCGAATTCAATGCTTGCACTTTTGCGTAACGGCGTTTGGCAATTTTGAAAACAGAATACATGAGAATTCAATCAATAAATGTTTGAAAATTTATTATAATTGCTCTCTTTATTACGCATTTGGTCATTTTCTTTCAACTTGATGCGATAATTCATCAAAAAAAATTTTTTTAAGTATTTATTAATACATAGAATTGATAAATTTATATGATTCAACAGAAAAATTAAAAACGTGGTATATAAAAAGTTCTTTTTATCTTGTAATTATTTTCTTTGCGTATGTAGTATTTCATAGCATAAACAGACGAGGATATTTTTATAGCTAGAGAATTATTCGCAAAACGAAAGCGGCACAGTAGGTTTTACTGTATAAAACAACTTTTCTGCATCTGCTACGGCTTTTATTTGTCGTTCCCGAGGTACTAGAAGGCTGTAGCGTCACGACAAGTAGGTAAGGCTATTCTCTCTGAGGCGTTGCTAAAAATTACTACCATGGGATCCATAACAACGAAAGACAGAGTTCTAATTAACAAACGAAGGCCAAATTTTTAAAACAAAAACTCAACAATTTATTAACAAAAAAAATTAACATTTAAACAGTGCAACATATTCAATTAAAATCCCGTGCAGATTCACAACGTACGGAGCCTAAAACACACATCCGCACAGGCCGCGTTGTCTAGCGTCTCTCCCCAATGTCTGGATTTTCAGACGGGGTGGAGACTATCGGCTGACAGCTCTTCTTAGACGCCGAACTTTATTATATTGCAGAAACGTTAAGATGACAGCTTTACTGGCTGCATCTGTGGAAAAAAAACGTTTCTTAATCCCCCCAAGTGTTTCGAACTGGTGGGAACGAGCAACACATTCCTTGAAAATCACGCAGCTGTGTCTCAAGCTCTTGTGGGGTCTCGGGGAAAAATAACACCATATTTCCAGTACGCTACAAGGCCTGTGATCTAATAGCATAATAGCCAAATGTTCTGCATTGGATTATAACGACGAAAAATTTTTTGTTTGATAAAACATGTGTCTTAATTTCAACTTCTATTCTCCTATCAAGATAACGCATTTTAAGTCAAAAAATTCCTGTTTAAAAGCTCCTAATAAAGTAGATGGGGAAATGACTTGCTATTATAATTTCAGAGAATCAAAAATGTAAATTTCACTCTTTTTTTTTAACGATAACACTTTATAATCTGACATTTTAATCTTCGTCAAATGAAACTCTGATATAGCAAGGATTTCACACCCAGCCTCACCTGTAGAACGTTCCTCTAACAAAATCAATATTTGCTCCTACATACTTGAATCTCCGAAATCTTAGCTAACCACTTACTACGATTTAAGGTTTTTAATGCACTTGCTGCATTATGGACCAAGTCTACCACCTACCTCATTCTCAAGAATCTCCCTGGAAAAGGGCAACACTAAAACCTGATGATCAAAAAAAGATAAGAGTTGAAGGCCACGAGATCCTCCTAAGATAAGACGTCCGATTTCAATAAGTTTCAGCAGGCTACTAATTTTTTTCACCAACGTTAACTTTCTTACAAAGAAATCTGGAAGTCTCATAAAGGTCTACGTGAGTGGGCGTCGTACGAACAAACTAATAAGCTACAGGGTGAAAAAAAGTTACCAAACTGCGTGACTACGTTTGTTTTTCGTGGCAGATTTCCATGATGGATAGGCAACGGTTTAGTCAGGTTTCTGAATTCCTTGAGAAATTAAAGGATAACTTTACCCTTAAAATGAAATTCTATTGGATGCATGCTCTTTACTGATAACTGGTTGTTAAATTTGGAGTTTACGGACGAGCATTTACAATCCGTTGAAGAAGTTTTTGGTTAAAATTTCATTCTATAAATCTGTTCTGAATAATGATCATAGCTACCGAATTTTGATTTCTGGTACGTAGAATGGGAAACCCTAAACATAATGACAGGAGGATGCAAGTGAATCATGTAAGAACGCGGATTCTTTACCACAAGATAATATAGTTTACTAAAAATGTAAGGAAATAAAAGAATTTTTGATGAGCGTCTAAAAGTAAAAAGATAAATGTGCACAAAAGATTTTGCCACCGGAAATATTCAGAAAGTCTATGAAATGAGAAAAAAATGATATTTAGTTATTTAAAATTAGTTATTAGTTATACACAATAGAGCCCTTTTTGTAAGCTCTATATTGCAACACCAAGAAAGACAAGAGATATAACAACAAAATTTATTTTGTAGATAACATGTTGACCAAGTATCAAATGATTAAATTTATAGACTTCTGTGAAGTGTGGTTCCTGCAAAAATCAGTAGCCAGAGTAGCCGCCATTGTTGGAGATCACCGCTGCCACACGCCTCGGCATTGATTCAAAGAGACTTTGGATGAGTTCTTGGGGTACAGCAGACCAAGCAACTTCCACACGTTGCCAAAGTTGATCTGCTGTGGCAGCTGGGGATGGAATCTGGGTCAATCTTAGAGCAACCATGGACCACATGTTTTCTATCGGCGAAAGATCCGGAGAGCGAGGCGGCCAGGGAAGCAATTCAATCTGGCGATTGACGAAGAACCGTTGGACAATGCGTGCCACGTGTGGTCGCGCATTATCCTGTTGAAATATGGCTGTTGGCAAGCCCTGAAGGTAAGGAAGTACAACTGGCCCCAACACCTCGGAGATGTAGCGCTGGCTCTTTAAAGTACCGGCAATGCGTACTAGAGGTGTGCGAGAGTGATATCCAATACCGCCCCATACCATAATACCCGGTGCAGGGCCAGTGTGGCGGTGCATAACGCAGGTGTTCAGCATCCTCTCTTCACGGTGTCTCCGGACTCGAATGCGACCATCGTGGTGTTGAAGAAAGAAGCGTGACTCGTCAGTAAAGACAATTCCATTCCATTCTGCCGTCCACATCCTTCTGTCATCGCACCATTGGCGGCGGAGACGTCTGTGGTTCTGCGTCAAGGGTAGACAAAGCAATGGACGTCTTGCGGACAGACCACTCTGCTGTAAACGGCGTCGAATGGTACGCGCAGACACTGGATGATGCGTTACAGACTGCATGTGCTGTGCTATGGTTCGTGATGTGACTGAGCGATCCGTCACTGCCATGCGCACAATTTGCCTGTCATCACGTAAAGTGGTGCGCTGAGGTGGATGCGATTGAACACGCCGGTCCGTCGTACCCTCCTGCATCCAACGATCACATATCCGCATTACAGTTGTTTGGTTTCGTCCAACACGACTACCGATTTCCCTGAAAGATAATCCACAATCTCGGTAGGTCACTATCCTTCCTCTGTCGAACTTGGATACTTGATCAAAAGATGATCGCTGTTTTGACGAGGCATAATTGATCGTTTTTTTTTAAAAAACCACAAGAAAAACACAATTGCCGAACTTGAAATTGTCGAAATCTCCAAGCCTTAAATAGCGCTTTGAAGTGGCGCTACAGGCGCGCGTGATGTGCGTCTGCGCTGAAATTCTAATCATTTGCATATCTCACCTCCGCTAAGGCATGTTGTAAATTTCATGTTATTTGCATGTTTCCTTCAGGGTGTTGCATTTACAGTGGCCAGCAGTGTATTTTATAGAATTTAACAGCACTTGCATTTTCTATTAATATGTGTGTGCGTGAAGTATTTTAAATTAAAGTGATATATAGTTATTTTTAAGCTTAGAACTTTAATAACTAAAATATTTTCAAAATATAATCACTCAAGTTTGATAATGGCTATTTGAGATTTATACTAGTAGCATAATGAAGTTTGAATAGAATCTATCAAAAACCTAGTGAAACATTTTTTAAGACTATTGTTCCCTTGAAGACATTTAAAGAATGTTAATAAGCTATGTTATAAACTTAACTTATAGTATTCGTTGTAATTCGAAATATTATGAATACTAATCAAACTGTATTAAATAGTTAATTTTAGGATATCACATCAAAATACTTGCTAGCTAACATTTATATAAAATGCAAAAGTTTTTCTCTTCACCACCCACTGGGATCTTTAAAAACAATTTCAACTTGTTTTTTTTGCATATTGTATACGGCTTTTCTGTTAGTGATACATTACTGATAAAATTCGAACCATCAAGTGGATGGTGAGACAAAATCCTCTAAACCAGGGGTGGTCGATCTTCGACATGATTTTAGTCGATCGCGAGCCATAATTTCATAAATATATGGACTATGTTAGTGATAAGCGGCTCATTTTCCATTTAAAAAATGAGAACTACTCGATCACCGAATAAAAAATTATAGGAAAGTCGATCGCCAACTAAAAAAGGTTGGCCAGCCCTGCTCTAAACCATGTGCTAACAGCCTAGCATTTTAAACGGAGCATTCTCTGTCTATTCAGTTTACGGAGAAAGATAATTCACTCTTACATTTTGTTCTTATAGAAAAATTTTAAATTATAAAGATAATATAAAATTCTTATACTTCGTCAGTTACAATAGGATAATGGTCCCTTAATATATATATATATATATATATATATATATATATATATATATATATATATATATATATATATATATGTATATATATATATATATATATATATATATATATATGTATATATATATATATATATATATATATATATATATATATATGTATATATATATATATATATATATATATATATATGTATATATATATATATATATATATATATATATATATATATATATATATATATATATATATATATATATATCAGGTCATTCCCCCTCTATTCTAATAAAACTGAAGCGGATGTCAATATTTTTGAATAAACAAGCAGAGGTTATAGTGTGAGAAAGGAAGTTAGATTAATATTAATAGTGACTGCTTGCTTGTTGAATTCGATTTAGTTAAAAACATATGCTGATGTTGCAACCAGATAAATTTTAAAAACAATTGGGGGTCTTAACAACATAGTATTTCCTTTTCAATAGCAGGGACATTGTTCATATAGGTCATTATGTTCATGTAAAAAATTTCAAACTTCTTTAATACCTTTATAGTTAGTTCATGAGCTTTCGAAATCCAAGCAGGTTGAATTTTTAAAACTAAACTCCTGTCAACTTAATCGAGCTAACAAGGCTTAACTGAGTAACCAGAAACAACGAACCTTTCAAACCTATTCAAACGAGAATAGTACTATTTTACTTAGTATAACATGTTGTACGTCAAGGAGAGCTCGTATTACCATAACAATACGTCCCGGAATGAATTATGCATATCATTACGGTAATGGTCTTGGGATAATAATTGCTAATAGAGGCTTCCGAACGGCCACGCAAAGTCATCCTTAGAAATCCCGCATTCTGTCGGCGCAGTTCACAACCCTCGGTAGCAGCGGATGTTGTAAACATAATGTCGTGTCCAGCGTCGCGGCTAAGGTTGTCTGACCACGGAAGCAAGTTGGACAAAAACGACAACAATAATCCCCACAAACAGCGGGGCAGGTTACTCAATTTGCAGTCGCCAAGGTCGGCACGCATCGGTGTCGCTGTGGCGAGAATTGTTGCAGAAAGGTACAAAAAACTGCTCAGCGAGGCATCAGCGATGAGGTAGCGAAACAAGTATTGTGTGGCTGCCCGCGAAAGTGATGCGAACGGAAAAGAAGCGCTAAAAGAGTTCGGTAGAGTTTCCGCAAGTATTCGGTTCCCCTGATCAGCCGCTTAGAATTCAACTCCCATTGTTTTTATAATCACAGATTAGCAAATGCATATATGTGCCCTTGATTATGAAAGTGGTCTAAGTCATTTGTACCCGATGATTACAAAAATGGTGTAAGCAGGCCCCGATTTTCCATTAGGCCCTGTAGGCCCGGGACTAGGGGCCCCCGAATGTTGGGGGCCCCCCAAAATTTTTATTTTAAACGAAAAGAAAGAAAAAAATTCGCAATTCAATTTTTTTTATTTTACCTTTTTTATAGCAATTTTTTTATACATCCTTTCAAATTTGATTGATTGGTTCCTCATATGTATGTTATAGTGTATATAAGGGATTGATAAATTTTTTTGGTTGCATTGTATTGGTGTTTTAATGATGAAGTTAATATGTTGTATTGCTTTTTGTTATTTGATAATGTTCTAGGATTCTACGCTTCAAATAGCCAATTCTTGGCAAAATGGTACTTTCACAATAATTCATGATTATTTTTTTTTTGTGTGTCAATTTTGGAAATTTTGCGCCCGCATCAGTGTTAGGGGGCCCCCATCCCGAGTTGTGCCTATAGTCCAGAATTTTCTAAATCGGGCCCTGGGTGTAAGTCATATATTTTTCGCTGATATTTAAAGGTTTGAGTTTGAACAAACTGAAAAGTATTTTTATACTATATAATGAAATATTTCAGAAAGTATTTACTGTTCAGTTTTTAAATGTTTGCAAAGACTGCTTCAGATTACGGTAATGTAAAAAAAATGCAACGTAAAAAGAGTAATAAACTATTTTTTCCCCTGCATCACCTGCATAATGACTTAGACCGCTTCTATAATCAAGGGAACATATTCGGAATCTTGTTTTTACATAAGAGTGTAGAAGTTTCAATACAGAGAGCATAGTTTCTAAAATTTTGAATTTTTGAAGAGTTAATTTTTTATATGGCGTTAAGTTGTTGAGTTCTACCTATATCGTATGGTTAGCATCCCGAGCGTACAAAACATGGGCTCGGGTTCGCAACCTGGTTCGTTCCCTCCTAGCTAGCAATGTTGGCTGGCCTGTATGGCACTCCCAGAATAAGGTAGCCAACAAATTTCGCAGGGTATTGGGGCGAATGTCCTCAGAACAAGTTCCTGCCGCATTGGGGATAAATACTGGCGTTCATCGCTACAGATTTAAAACCTATTTTTTGAAAATAAATAAAATATGAATATTTTTGAAAACCACTTTCATTGCATATAATAAAGACCTATTTTGAAATGCGGAAAAACATAACTCAAAACTCTGAATTTGCTAAACATAGGATTTACACAACAGGAAAAAACTGATAAAGCATTTAGAAAATACTAGATTTAAAAATGAAAAGATTTTAAAAAGCGGGCACTCTACAATTAAAAACATGCCTTCAGATACGTAAAACACAGTTCAAAAATATGTATTTGTTTAAGAGCAGTCAGAAAGATAACAATAGGAAAATTCTCCGCAGTTTAACGTAGAGCCTATGGGACTGCGAGTTTAACTGAAGCGCCACCTTTATGCCTTGTATAAAAACTTACAAAATTTGAAAATAATGAGCTTAGCATTTAGATAGCAGAATTGTGATATTATATGATCTGCTACCGTCAGTGATTTTTTATCCATCTTAATCGATACTCTAGCACTCTCTCTCTCTAACACACACGCACATACATATATATATATATATATATATATATATATATATATATATATATATATATATATATATATATATATATAACGTTAAAGATATCAATATACTGTGAAACCTATAGAATAAAACATTGAATCAGCACTGCAATTCACATTGGGGATTGATAGCCACACACACACATACACAGGAAAAAAATGAATTAATTATGTTTTTAATTCAGATAACTTTTTTTTTCCCTACGTTGTGTTTAGTGTTTTAGTTTTAAAGTCCCACAACAGAGATAGGTAAGGCGTGGCCTCTTGTGGGATTCTGGAAGGTTTTAGGGATTCACGCACGGCGAATTTAGTGCATTATAAGATTTTAAGCTGCAAAGCAAAAAATAACTTATCTATAAACCTTAAAATTGGAATTTAAAGATAAGTCTAGTTTGCGAGCACTATGGAGAAATATGAGTTAAAAAAAACTTAAAGGTATTAAATTAATAATATTTAATTAATTGAAAGTTTTAAATTTTTAACCTGTTAAAAGTATACAATAAATGGTTAACACTAGAAAGACGGGAATTTTTATCTTACTAAAAAGCCTGAACGCCGTCATTTTGGCGGTTAAAAATAAAATCAAGAATTCAAAATAGTTAATGTTTTTTAATAGTTAAATACTCTGTTTTTTTAAATGGTTAAATAAATTTTGGAATTATTTCATACCAATATATAATAAATTAGTATATATTTAGATATATTTTTTTGCAGGTATGCCCGGCTGACAACTTGGCATGGTTTATCAGTAAAACTATATGCATGGTTTGTGCAGTCCTTATTTTTCAACAACAATATTTCCGAAGAGCCAATATTTCTGTTATTTGCAAAAGGGGGAAGAGACGAAAAGTAACTAACACTTTTGCGGTATCATTTTAAAGATTTTTGCCTGTTTTCTATATTGCCGTCAAATCGACGGCTTTCAGTTTTAGCAGGTATACAACACATTTTCCCCCTCTCTTTACTATCGAATATAATTTTGTAAATGTGTTTGCATATTTTGCGTAAAATTAGAAAAAGTCATAAAATTTCAGATGC
Organism: Dolomedes plantarius; assembly: GCA_907164885.2. Lineage (NCBI taxonomy): Eukaryota > Metazoa > Arthropoda > Arachnida > Araneae > Dolomedidae > Dolomedes > Dolomedes plantarius. The sequence continues at coordinate 31,405,832 of OU015491.1, forward strand.
CTGAGGTCATAAATACAGGCATAGCGTTTAGTAGTATGTCTGATACCGCCAAAATGACGGCAGCCGTCTTTCTAAGTGTTAAATTAAGAGTCATGAGAATTGATAAATATGTGGCAGATACATAACATTCTCAAGACATAGTTTCACTTATTTACGTTCAGTGTTCGATAATGTTTTTCAATTCCTACTATTAGTTCACACTCTCTCTATATATATCTTGTTCAAATTTTCAATCGTTAATAAAAGTACTTTTTATTCATCCACTCAAGTTCAAATACATTTTTTTAAACTTGTTGTGGATGACACTTGATGTTAATACAGTTTTTTTCAAATATTAATTCATTAATTAAATTTAATTAATCAATTTTAGTTTTAGACCTAGAGCGTCTCTTGCTCTTGAATAGTAATTTCCCTCTTGTTACTGTGTAAACGGTAGCACTGCGGTATCGCGGGCATCTCCTGTCCTGTAGGTTGCTATATCGAATCCCCAACCTGACAAACTTTTTCTCTCTCTTTCCCTCCCTCCTAATCTCGCCCAGTAGGCAAGGTTCTGGCAGGCAATCCTTTTTTTCAATTCCTACTATTAGTTCACACTCAAATTTTTCTTTGTTGACCTAAGTAGGAATTGACTTAAATTTTTTTTTTATTTATTACTTGTTTCTTTGTAAAACATCCCACTGATTAAAATGATTAACGCTTTAAAAAACAAGTTTATCAACTATAGGGAAATATGAAAAAAATTTCCATTACTCATACGCGTATGAATAGCTTAACGATTATGTTTTCTGTTCACATAAATCATACTTACACACACTGAGGTTAATAAGTATAAATAAATAACAACTTACATTATTATTTTAATGATTTATTCACAATTCATTCTAAAGTAAATTTCGCCTTAAATAAACAATCGTAATTAGAATAAAGAAATCTGCAACCATCTCTTTCGCCTGCAGTTCTCGTTCTGTAATCGTACGTCAACAAATATGACAAATATAATCAGCTTTGAAAGCAAAACTTTGTTTAAAAATATACCTCCAGGCTTTCAACAATGCAACGTTACCCATTAGACATTAGCCCAAAGCGTTTACACAATCAACGCCTGCGCTGAAACACAACAAAAGATCGTATATAATGTGCCCGGAGTTAAGAAACGCAGAATGGATTATTATCTCCAGCACCTCAGTCATTTTCCTTTAATTATAGCTCAACGATAATTTTGCCAGGGAAGTGAGATGAGTCCATTAATTTACCGAGTCGATGACGTGTTATTGTTCCGCGTAATTGCTTTGTTATGCGATAGAGATGTATGTATTCGCAGGGACAGACCAAGAAACAAAAGTAAATAACAAGATTATATGTATGTTGAACGCATATGATTACTCTTATTACGATGGCATCAGAATTACTTTTTATTAAAACTGAATCTACATAACATTTGTTTAACAACCAGAAACATTTAACGATGTTTCACTGACCGCAGTATTCATACACATCATGTATAATTAAATAAAAGAATATAATAATAATGAAACCATGATGGGAATATTAAAAGCTTTCACATATCATGTACGATAAGTTACGATTTTGTACGTTCATAAGGCCGTTAAAATCTTAAGTTAAGATTTTATTAAGCCCATGATAACTTAATTTGCTCGTAAAATCATCGATCTGAAATCTATATTTAATCAGCTGAAATTATATATCTTTTGATTTCACAACTTAGAGGGTATTGCACACAACGATAATTTGGAGAATTTACAAGTGCAATGATTATTTTTTGGAAAATTAATTTGTTTTTCCTTTTTACATTTAATTGTAATTTAGTGCTGTTATTCATTGCAAAATGTGTTCTGATTGGTCGTGATCTGCATCATTATGAACACTTTTCCGATATTGAATTATATTATTATTTACCCGAATAACATTTATGTGGATATCGCATGGAGCTGGTTTTTCAAAAATTAGTGTCTTGTTTAGCAGCTTACGTGCTTTCATGTATGCACAAATTTTGTTTGATTTGTTAACAAAGCGTAGCTATCATTTCGCGTCTTCTCTAATAATAGTAAGTATTTAAATCAAGAAATTCCCGTGAGACAAACATCCCCTTTACAAATTTCCATGATTGATTTGGTATGTGGATATTTAATGACGCAAGGTCCAAAAACAAATTTCCATGAACTCGGCTGTCTTTATTTCAAACTCTAGTATTTAATCTCAAATAAGTAATAAAAGCAGGAAAACACTAGTAAATATGATTGGGAAGAGAAATATAACCTGGAATCTATATTTTAAAGGTTGAAAGGGCATGTTCAACGGCAGGACAATGTTTCTGCATTTTGCGAAGAGGTTTAAACTGGGCACAATTAGTAATTAATGGAATGCCAGAACATGTAATGCAATCGCTTGAAATAACAGATTTTTTTACATCAGAAAGGTAGAAGGTTAACATTTTAATTTGGTAAGGGACTATTTGATTAGATTGATAGCCGTCATTGGCTTTCGTAGAAATCAATCCTTTTGTATAACATTACCATTTGGTAATGTTATACAAAAGTTTCAAAGAAAAAATAAATTTCCGATTTTCATATAACCAAATGAACATTTTGGACCTCCATTTTGTCTTCGAATTTCAGAATGTAATTGTAATTAATTTTAATTTTTGTTCACAATTTTTTGCATGTTTATTATAAAGATATCTTTAAAAAATAAAAAGGGTCATGTATCGTAGGGCCACGTTAGGGTTGAAAGTGAAACCTGGAAGAACTAACAGAGGTTCTTTTAGCTGATTTTAAAACGAACATAAGAGAGGTTCGTTTCAAAATCAGCTCCTAAATGCAATAGTGTCACATACTGCCCTTTCAGTTTTTTCGTCCTTTGAAATCCGAATGGAATTATTATAACTATTTTACAATGAATCTTTTAAGGTTTTTATTCTCCACATCAGATATGTTTCATGATCTAAAGCGTCTTTTTCGTACGCATTCCACCTTTTCACATACTGCGCAAAACAATGTTTCACCCACAGTGGTATGTGCGATGACAAAGTAAAGGGAATATTTCAACTATGAAAATGCTCCATCAAGAGCTATTCGAAATAGCATGGTAACCTTTTCCCGTGGAAAAGGTTTTTATAGAAGAAAGTGTTACATTTTTACTTAATATTCTGAGACTATAACTAATATATCACAAAATAAGATAACGTTATATTATTTTTATTAAATACTGGAGAGTTAACCTTTGTACTTCATGTATTGTTTCACCTATCTTATTATTTTTTTAAATACCCCAACTTGCAATCAAGTTTTGAGAGTTTACAAATTTTTGGTTGTGCAAGTGGGAGGGGTTTGATTTTGGTGGGTGGAGCTAGAGTTTTAGTTAACGACTTTATATTATTTTAAAATTAGTTGACTTATACCTTTATTCTGAATTACGTTACACACTAGATTACGCTGGATTTCGCTTGTACTGCTATGAAGTAAATATTGGAAGTCAAAGGTTGAATCCATGTTAATTCTATTCCTGTATTTCTTTTTATATTAATGAGACAGTAAAATGTACTTTCTCCTAAGTATGTGTATGTCTTGTAGTTTCGCCAAGATGACAAGAGACTCAGAATACTGAGCATGTATCATAAACTCAAACCGAGCGTTTGAAGAAAGCTTGATCCTCAATGATGTATTGCAGGATAGTTCCAGAAATTGATATTCATTAAGCAGCAATTAATATTTTGCCTTCAGGAATGAACTTTTCATCCAATTGTTTTCTATTAGAATACTAAACTTAATCTCACTAATGAACCACAATTGAAAAGTATCCTTTACGCTTAGAGAGTCCTTTGTCTGACTTAATTTTGTTTCCTCTCACAATATTTTTTTTAATTTCAAAATGAAAAGTCTTTATAAAATCATATTCTAGTTTCTTGCATATCAGAAATTTCAGAAAAATCAGAAAATTTTGGTGGCCTTCTTCAACTCTAATCACGAACCATTAGGTGAGAATATCTGGTATACATCTTCTTTGTATACCAAAGGCTTTTAAAATAAAGTAGACTACGACACATTACACTCTTAGACACACACAAAAAAAAAAGACTCACCAAGAAGCAATTATCTGAATGGGACGAAAATCGGTAGATGTGATGTACATGTAGAGAAAAACAAATTATTGCATTTTGAGAAAGATTGGATGATTTATTCAAGAGAAACAGCTTCACAAAGTGAAAAAGTCGATAACGCGTTGGTTCACCTCTGGCACTTATGCAAGCAGTTATTCGGCTTGGCATTGATTGATCGAGATGGCGGATGTCCTCCTGCGGTATATCATGACAAATTCTGTTCAATTGGCGCGTTAGATCGATCCGAGCTGGTTGGAGGGCCCTGCCCATAATGCTCCAAACGTGCTCAATGGGGGAGAGATCCGGCGACACTGCTGGCCAAGGTAGCGTTGGGCAAGTACGATGAAAAGCAGTAGAAACTCTCGCCGTGTGCGGGCAGGCATTATCTCGCTGAAATGTAAGCCCAGGATGGCGTGATATAAAGGGCAACACAACGGGACGTAAAATATCGTCGACGTATCGTTGTGCTGTAAGGGTGCCGATGACAACCAAAGGGGTCCTGCTATGAAATGAAATGGCACCTACCCCAAACCATCACTCCTGGTTGTCGGCCAGTATGGCGGAAGACAGTCAGGTTGGTATCCCACCGCTGTCCAGATAATACGTGTCTCCAGACACGTATTATCTGGTCATCGGGGCTCAATTCAAAGCGGGATTCATCATTGAAGACATTTCTACTCCAGTGACATTCTAGGTTTAATGTGCCCCAAAACACTGCAAACGGGCTTGTCGGTGTACAGAGGTCAATGGTAGTCGGCGCAAGGGGCGCCGTGAGCTCAGCCCCCTTTGTCTGAGCCGCCTATGAATCATCCTTGCGGTCACTGAATCACCAGTTGTACGTAAAATTGATGATAATGATGAATCTAGGACTGTGAGTGCCGCTTTGACGATTGCTCGGTCCTCACGTTCTGTCGTTTCTCTAGGCCGATCGCTTTCTTCTTGACGCTGTGTTTGGACATGGTTCACCCATTCCTGCGAACATCGTCTAATAGTGGCATCGCTCCTGTCCAAATGTCGAGCGTTTCGCAGATTAGACCAACCGGCTTCTTTGAGCCCAACTACACGTCCTCTCTCAAATGCTAACATCTGCGCATATTGTTCGCGCACCTATATTTGAGGCGTAGTTTCTGTCTACCTCAGTACACGGAATGAAATTAGCAAAGAATTTATGACCTGGAATCGAAATTTCTCGTCTTTAATATCCTGCCAGTTGCGCAATTAAGATGCGCTGCAACGTCACACGTTCATTCACTGGCCGCCAAACTATCAAATTTTGCATTATCCATCGAAACCTCTATGCATATCAATTTGTGTCCAATGTGCATTACCCCTTTTTGGTGCCTCGTTTTCTTGTCTAAGCGTGTACAACAGACTAGATAATTTTAGTGTTTAAAATTACTTTACATTCTGTCTGTTTCACTCTATTCGCTATAACATAGGAAGAGTAGAAACATAAGAAATCGTGCAATGAAAACCATTTTCGAAATAAAAGAGAAGATTCTGGTCAATGAAGTTGGATGAGAATAGTATTTACGATACATTCTATGAAGATCTCCCCTTTAAGACAAGCACTATTCAACCGCAAATTTTTATAATAAAGCTCACCTATACTGGGCTACCCATGGGGAATATGGTCACTGGACTGTCTCCCGACGAAGGAAAAAAATAGCATTCCATGAAAATCTCACATACATCTCTAGATGAGAAGCTTTAAAAATTGTTTAATGTATCGATAAAGAAGAAACCGAAAGACGAATGAGATCTGGACTTGACAATAAATTATAAAAACATAAAAGAGGGAAAGAAAACAAGCATTTTCAAAGTAGTCCTTGGAATTGCTCGAAAGCAAAATCATACACATAATAATAGAGGCGTGCATTTCTTATCAGTAGCTTCAAATAAAGACCATTATTGTGAAGATGGCGTGTGGTAGGAAGATCTGTAATGATGCTTTTACGTAGCTTCAGATATGATGTACTTAGTTTTGATGGCAGAGATATACCGTATAAAAAGGATAACTATAAACTTCTTCATACTCTCCAGATGATTTTGCTACTTTGTTTTTCTATTTGAATTTAGTTCAGAGGCTTCCTATATTCAGAATTATAATGAACCGATCGTGATCAAATATCACTCACTGATTTTTTTTTTTTTTCGAGTAATGGAGAAATTTGATTATGAATCCGAAAAGACGAATAGAAAAGGAAAGCGTAATGTTATATTTTAGAATTCAGTTGCGTAGTTTATCTTAAACAAATGATGTTTGAGTCCATCCTATTCATGACGATTTTTTTTTTACTTTGAGTCCGATTTCTCATGAGTCGGTATTTTCTTCTGTTTTAGTATGAGAGTCACTCTCAGTGCTGCTATAGAAACCATTAGTGCCTTCAAGGTTGCCTTAGCATGTGACGTGACTGTGGCAGGCAAATCTTGAAAACATCTGTAATCTAAAGAATCTCTCTCTGAGTCGTATTGCAGCATGACAGAAACCAAGGGAACAATAACTATTTAGTTCACAATTATAGCCTGTAAATTATAATGCAGTTTCTCACAATTAGTTAGACGCACTTAGCGTCTTTCAGAAACCTCTCGACACTAAGTACCTTTCGGCAACATGGATGCCGCAAAATGAAGTCAAGCGCTTAGTAATACACAATACTGAAAATGGAAGTATTCAGAAAGTGTATTGTAAAGAATTTTTCATTAGGATTAAAAATATATATGAGCGTTATTTTAATATGAGCAAAATTTGTTATTTACATCATTTTAAAAGGCATAATTTTAAAGTAATTTTTTATTATATTATGAATCTGCGGTTTGCTATCTGAATTCTTACTTAATTGGGACTTATTTGTTTTACTGTCACATGGATATTTCCTTCATTAGCTCGAGAAAACTCTATCATTTTTATGAATACTGAATATGACTAATACAAAGAGGAGACCTTTTCATTCAAGCTCATTTTCTTTAGATATATCTGTGCGGTCTGAGGACAAAGGGAAAAGGATTTTCGTACAGATATTTTCCTCTCTTACCACAGCGCATTGTTGTCCGGCCATTTTAGGCACAAATAACATATGCCACCTTTTGTAATTGAAATTTTTTGATACAGAAATCGAAAAGAAGGAGAGTTTGCGGAGAATGCCACCGTTAGACGAGTTCTAAAGATCATCACTAAAATGAAGAAATGTGAGTGAATCTCTTTCTTGTCCAGTGGAAATATACGAATTTCAAACACAAGATCTCCTGTCTAATAATGTCTACTATGTGCCTTTTTCATTTGTCTCGTCAAGATTAAAGAAACTTCAATATCATTATTGACAACTCCCGTCCATTATAGAGTTTTAGCTGAAGTTTCATATTTCCGCCTGGTGGTGATGCAATTTTGTTTGCGAAGGAATGAAATGAAAAAAAGTACTACCAAAACTTAATGCTACTACTTCTTTACTACTCTGCTAATTACCAAGTTTAATAGTTATACATAAAATATGAGCATTATCATCTAATGTTGATGAAATGTCATTTTCTGACCACCCCTCTCCGCTCACAGAGTGACAATTACTTTCGTTATTGGATTCTAAATGCTTTCTGCCTACTCGATAGTCTGAGAGCAGAATCCTAATTATCTTTAGAAGAACAATTATCGTTTAACTCACAAATACATAATGGCGGTACTCAAACAATCAGATAAATTATCTGCATATAATTTCCCTAAGTCTATCCTCGTTAAAAAAGGATCGAAACATCATTTTAGAAAATTAAGCAATACTTAAATGCAAAAATTCTAGAGAGTTACCGTAGCTGCTTTCCTAATTGCTATCATCATAAAATACGTAATATCCAAAATATCAACCATGCTATAAAGAAAACCTGTTCCATAGGTAAAAATTGCATAATTGATGCATTGGGTAATACGAGTTAAATTGTCACTGGTAAACAACATTTGTGCATGAAAACACGATTATGGCATAACCGGTTAAATGAGTGCAATCACTTGAACAACCGGCAATTAACTAAGATAGTACTTTTTCTACCAATGTTATAAAGCTCGGTAATTCTAGTATTAGTCTAGTTCTTTACGTAATTATTAAAATTATTTCGGAACGTTTCAATCAGTAGTATAAAAGACTATGCATACTCTTTTTATTGGGAATTTTTTTGCCTGATTTCATAAAAATTGATATCAAGGAAATCAGATATAAAATTTATCCTTTATAGCATAGGATATATTTTAAAATAAATTTTAAGTTCAGTCTGCTTTGGCAACAGCATAACGCATTTTATCTGTGTTCTACTATGGCCATTGTGTTTGAATTTAAAAAGCTACACATGCCTCTTCGTAAAAATTTCCCATTTAACCTTTAGCTTACGGGGCCCATTTTTCCTAGTCCCTTTATATAACAGGAAATTTCATACCCGCTTTGTTAGAACAGCCATTAAGGGTATATATATATATATATATATATATATATATATATATATATATATATATATATATTCATTCTTGGTCCCGTATTATTGGGATGCATGCTATCCCACCCCGTAAGGGAAAGGTTAACAGAATAAATCTTTGATACAACTAAATTTTCCCCCAAACCTTGATTTTGCATGATATTTCGTAGCAAATTCACCTTCTTATTATGACTATAATTTCTGTATAACGAATATTTTCGGTACCATACCAAAACCATAGCCTTGGCCATACCATAGCCGTACCATAGCCTTGGTATTATGTTTCTCTCTCTTTTTTTTTCTTTTTTTTTTCCCCGCTTACGCAATATACAGTTTGAGTTTTATTTAAACAATTCCTATCGCTCTGTCTAAAAATTTCTTAATAAAAATTTCCTTCAATAGAAATCAACTTATGTTGTAAATATTAATCTACCGAAAGGTAAAAGGCTAAAAACATTAAAACAAAATATTCTTTGTTATAATCTAATGGAGATAACGGTTAAAAAAAGAGGAGTAAGATCATTCTTAATTTGAGGTTATTTAATTCTCCATTTCAGATTAGTCATTTGTTGTAAAGTTTTTCGATCTTTACAGCAAATGATAGTTTTATGAAAAAGATTGGTTTTAAAAGAGAAATTAACAAAGTAGAGTAATGGATTTTCTTTTAGTTTAGGACTTTAAAAAAAGGTAAAAAAATTAATTTTAGCAATTTATCCCGCTTGAAACTTTTAAAAATGTTCTTACCAATTCAGATTTTTTTTAATATGCAGTATATTTTTTAATTTGTTTTATTTTATTCCTTATGCATAATTTAGAAGTGCATGTATTATATTTTATTATAGGAAGTGTCGCACTAAAAAATTTAATTTTATCAATTATGTTTCGTCAGTCATAAACTCACTAATGGCAAATAAGTTTACTTGAACAGTGGATACTTCCTTTATCTACTAACAGTAATTTAGACTGGTGTTTCAACGTTTTTAATTTATTAGGTTGAGTTTTAGAACTTAAGTTAATATCAATTTAACGGATTTTCTAGATAAAAAAAGGTTTTTTTTCCATTCGAACGATAAGATTACATTTCAGTAAGATGCAGTAGCATTTTGTGTAGGATTACATGACAAAATAAAGATTAAAAATTGCGAGAGATATCTTGAAAAAGTTATAGAAATAACTCAGAAAGGTAAATGAACCAATTCAGATAACATTGAGACCGACAAAAGCCCCAGCGTCCGTGAACCCGAAACATAACTTAGTAGGCGATCAAAAAAAGTCACAACACATCTAATAATTTACTGCTCCCTTCTTTTCACTTGAGCGCTCAGATTAATTAAGACCATTCTTTATTTTTGACGGAGTCATTCGCGTTCGAGATGGAATAGGTGTCATGCTCGGTTCACGAAGTCTTAAATCTCTTCAGACTTCTCTTTTGTGTAAACGTCGTGAAAGAGACCTAAAAAAATCAGAGGGTGATCGAGATTTTTCTCTGTGAAAAATACCTAAAGCACAACATACTTGGCTGCAGAAAATGTTGTATTAGGAGTCTAAGATAGATGGCTATACGTGAAAAAGTCATATTACGAATATAAAATGCAAGTTGAGCCCCGTGTTTAAATTAGGGGCTAAACTTTTACTCTTTTCTTTTGCCTTCGACGGATCCATTGAAATACTGATATTTTATTTCAGAAATGTTTCATCAAATTCTTTTTCAGAAAGCGGGAGTATTTCCAGATTTACAATTTGTAATGATACATCTTTGTATTAACTAGCAGAAATTTAAAAGAAAATAGATAAAATAGGGAAAAGAACAAAGAAACATAGAATAACCAGATAAAATAAATAAATAAGTAAAATTGTAAAATCTCTAGATTGGTGTAAAGTATTCCAAAAGCTTTAACAATATCTTCCTGACCTAAAATTTTTTTTATGACAAATATGTTTAAATGTTATAATTTCATTTAAAGTTTTATAACATCTCTTCATCTGATAGGTTTTCCTATTTTTTCTGCTTTCTTTTTTATACTGAAAATCACTTTTCTGTTTTCTGATCCTCTGTCGTAAGGAACTCTCCCCGTATACCTTCAAAGTTTTCATTGCAACACTTTTTTCCCAAACTACTCGTCCCTTCCTGAAGATACGTGCGATAAGCATCTGAATTTTGAAGAGCAACTTTTTTACATTATAGAAAGTTATTTTGAATTTGATCTGTTTCAAACAAATTTTAATGCTTTACAGAAGGTCGTTCGCAATTTATTGAAACGATTTTGTAATTTGTTTTTGGCGTTTGTATTTTGAGATAAATATTAGGCAACTTCAGAATAATCCTCTGCTGTTGTTTTGCTTTGATTGGAATGTAAAATAAAAGATTTATTTTGAATATGGCTCCTAAAATTGATAGATAGCTCAAAGGTTAAGTAACTGCACTTTCCGGGGAGAAATATTCGTATCAACAAATTATAAAGCGGTGTAAAAATTTCGGTAATGGCATTTCAAAAATAGGTATTTATAATATATTAAATTTGAAAGGGAAAAAAGTCTAACTGAAAGTAAAAATGAAAACATGACCACTAAACCTCAACCTAAGACTGTTCAAGCGCAGGTAAATATCAAGAAAGTGAAGTCTCTGGTCCAAAAAGAAAATACGCTGACTCAAAGATCCATTGCATCGAAATTAGGAATGTCTTCTGGCACTGTAAGTAAAATCATTCATAAAGATTTGAAGTTTAAAAACATGTTTAAACCTAAAGTTCATCTTCTTTTGCCAAAGCATATTGCTGAAAGAAAAGAAAATTGTAGAAAATTATATGAAAAACACCTAGCTGCTGAAATATGAAAATTTGTGGTAACACTCGATGAGGCATGGGTGTATTTAAGTGACTGTAGTAAAAAAAGATCGATTCTATATTGCTCAACTGACGGGAATGACCGTACGAAATGGCTACATCAGTGTACAGAAAACTTCTCAAAAGAGTTCATGATAGTAGGAGGATTTTGTTACGACAAATTAAAAATAAAAAAAGTCTCAAGTAAAGCCAAAATTAATTCACTCTACTATCAGAAGAAAATTTTAGAACCAATGTTTGAAGAAGAAATTCCAGCCTTATATGGAAAGGACATTGATAAAATTAAGCTACTTATGGACAAAGGCTCTAGTCACACGCCTAAATCAACTGCCGCTTATTTAGCAAAGAAAGAATCAGAAACAGGAATAAAGTGTATCCCCTTTAATGAAATACCTGTAAAATTACCTGACTCTTCTCCAATGGGGTTTTGCGATTTCGGTTTTTTATACGAGCCTTAGGAAAACGGCATCTAAGAACACTGAACGGACTTTGGACAACGGTCTAAGAGGAATGAGGTAAAACTGACATGACAGTACTAAGCAAAAATTTACTTTCATGGAAAATTCGAGCTAGAGCTATTGCCAAGAACCATGGCTATCAGATTGAAGCAAATCATTGCATAAAATACGACTTTTATACATAAAACTTAACTATCAAAATTTTTTCCATAAAGTGCGAACGACCTTCTGTATTTTTCTGAATTTCATAAAATAAAGGTGTCCACCTCTAATGATAATAGATCATATCTATGTTAATATGTATACCCGATGCTATTTTGCTTACGAAACTCATAACTAATGACTTAGTAATTTAGCATTGTAACTGCAACAGTTGTATTTCACAATTCATACCATAAATGCTGACTGGCAAGTTCTGTGCTTGTATTGTCGTTGCATACCTCTACGCACACATCTAAGAATCTATAGAAGTTTGTATTTTATATGAACGTAACTAAAGTTTTCAACAAATCGGAGTAAAATCAAAAGAATTTTTGTGAAGATGGCTTTTAAAGAAATACATAAATGTCTGCTCATTAGCCCTTTATAATATTGAGAAGTTCGTACAGCCAAATATTTGTCAGTTTCTCGATTGTTCTTAGTTGCTTAAAGTAAGCAAATTTATAATGCTTTCATGCAAAGATAAACAAGTCATTTTATGTTTGAGAAAAAACGAACATTTTAGAAATAACCGAAGTTCGTATATAGTTTGTAGAAAGAAAAAAATGTATGAAGGTAGTAACAATTACGCATAGTGGATTTCTGTAGGAGATATACTGCAGTTATTAAGAAATATTTTGTGAATGACCGTAAAAATAGTGAACACTTCATCGCGAGTCAAGCCGATGAGATTAAAACGCGAGGCTTTAAAAACGCAGTCATTGTTCAAGGTAACTAGATAAATTATGATAATTATTTCTCCGCGCATACTAACCTTGAAATTCTCTTTAAAGAAAGAAGAAAGTAAAATTCAGTCAAAATAAGGTACATATTTGTCATTTTGGGTGAAAGAAATCTAGATTTACTGCGTATTTCAGTAAATCTTGACTGTATAAAAGAATAAATCAAGGTCATACACTCTAATAAGCGAATAAGAACTTTTGTCCTTAGAGGAAAATTATGTAAATATGTTCTCTTGCTACAAGACTTCGTTATGTTATCTTTCGATCTTGTCCCAGAGTGCCCGAATGTAGAATATAAGACAAAAAGTCTGATAACATGATGTTAATAATCCCGACAATACGTCTGGGGCCTGTTGACAATATTAATGATTCAAAGAGGGTGCGATTGAAAGAAAGAGGCTTGGCAATGATATCATCTAGGCACTCCTTGCTATTTAAAACCTGATATATATTTCTGATTAACATGAAATAGTGAATATGAAATTCTGTTGCTAATTGCATTTAACAATTAGGCATCATAATGGCAGATATTTACGTCTAATACTATCCCAACACCTTCGGAAAATTACATTACTTTAAATTGTTGATTCACACAATTTCAGAAAGTAGGAAAAAAGGGATAAGAGCAATCAATAAGTGAAGATTTTTTTTAAAAATGTTTGAAATGTAGAATATCTTGACAAGATGGATACTGGAGCACAATATTGAAAAAAAAATGATTTTTATTTCATGAAAACATTTAGTTTCTCTCTCAAAAACTGCAAATATTGCATTTTCACTATAATTATGCGACCATATCAATAGTGAGCTTTAGCTGGAAAAGTTTCTGACTGTACTAGAAACTTTCCAACTTAATCTGTAAAGGCGAAGCTGGTTTATTCTGTTAAGAAAAACTTATTATCTTTTATTTTTCCGTACTTTTCTCAGATAAGTTTGTTTCTGATATTTTAAAACATTCTACCTTCTCAGACGGAAACTTTAACACAGAAAATACAGAGGTAGAAATGCAAACCAAATTATGCTGTTAACTTAAAATTTCTCTCTTTATATCTCCTTACGTTTATAAAAACTATTATTTTCCCGAAAGGAAACTTCAAGAATACTCCATCATATAATTATATGAGAATATTATCTTTGAAAACTTCTTACGTACATCGCAGATCGCAAAAAAATAGATGAGAATTTTTCTCTTTTCATCTAAAGTATTTTAACTGTTATAAATAGTTACTATAATTAGAACTGAAAGAAATGCATATAAGCTGGTAAGTACACATAAGCTGAAAGCTATTAATGGCTTGGAAGGAGACATCGATAGTATAGGAAAAATCCATAATACTACATAAGAATGTTCGACTGATTTCAGAAAATTCGGCTTTCCTTCCTGATTCTATTTCTTTCTCAAGCGCTGTAGCTGCCTCGAGTATTTAACTATTAAATCTGTTCAGATCATCTGACATCTGAAAAAGTAACTCTGGATTCCTTTTGCATTGAAACACTGGTCTAAAATGTTTCCTTCTTATATATATATATATTGGTTTCTTTTGGTGTACTTTCCTTTTAACATGAGTTATCGTATAATATTTCTAACAAAATAATGTCTGAAACGGAGCAGATTTTTGCATGTCAAGTAAAACACAATTTCCGCAATTTCTGCTGTACATTGAAATACTGCTTATCCTTAAGCATAGAAGTCAAATTCATGTAGCCTCGCATACGGAAAAAAACTTTTTTTGGGGGGACAAAATCCTGGAAAGTATTCTTGAACATACCATTCTGCAGCATATATTAGAGGATGCTATGTGACTGGGATTCTAAGTGAGCTATTAAACGATGCATGAATTGATGCATTTGATTACTAAATATAAAATCGGTTTTGTTTCTGGTATAGATTAAAATAAGTGGCAAATGCAATCATTTACTCCAAGGGTACTCAAACTGCGGCCCGCGAGTTTCATGCAGCCCACCAAGCTTTTATTTGCGGCTCGAGACACTTTCACTCATCATAAGGCAGGTGATTTTGTAAACATAATTTTGGAAATGGATGCCTGAAGAAAACAAAACTGTACAAAAATGTGGCACCTTCTCACGTTGTTCTCGCATCAAAGTATCTTTGTGAATCTTCCAATTCCAAAATGGCGTATGCTGTGGCGTCACTGTAAGTAGACAAGGCGATTCTCTCTGAGGCGTTGCTAAAAATTACTACTATGGGATCCATAACAAAGCAAGACATAGTCCTAATTAAAAAACGAAGGCCAATATATTTAAAACAAAAACTTAACGAGGAAATTTATTTACAAACATAAAAATTTTAAATTTAAGGTTACAACATATTCAACTAAATCCCGTGTAGATTTACACGTACGCTCCAGGACCCATTCCCGGCCCAAAAACACAGGAGCCTAGAAAAAAACACGTCTATTCAGCTCGGATTCTATGCAGCGTCTCTCTTGAATGTCTGGATTTTCAGCCGGGGTGGGGGGCCGGCAGATTATCGGCTGACAGCTCTTCTTAGTGCTGAAACTTTATCGCCCGCCGAATGTCACTCGCATCAAGTTATCTCTAACAGAAAGGTAGCTTTATCACGGAGGTGAAATCATTTTCGGTTTTCCAAACAGTTACCCACACCACTTGTTAGGGAAACCGCCCGATAAACACACAGCTGTGTTTCGTGAAATCTGTGAGGTCATGGGAAAAAATCACCCCATACTGGTAGTACGCTACAATGCGAAGAACGTGTATTGAAATTGGCTTACTGATTCTTACCTTGATGACGTAGAGTAGCTTGTAGCAAGTATTAACCCGATTTGTTTAAAATAGTCAAAAGTTTATATCGACATCTAAACGTTTGAATACATTTAGGTTTTGAGATAATTTTTTTACAATATTATATTATGAAGAAAAAAAAGTTTGAGTATGGCTGATTTACTTCATCTAATGGCACAGTGAACAATCTACAGTCTGGTGGTTTAGCCTTATGAAATCGGCTAGTCACAGCTGTTGAAATACAGGATTTGATTTCGACTGAACAGTATTGTGAATCTTTGCTTGGTCTAAGTTTCAATCTCGTTACAACTAGGCTACTTCCCTGTTAGAAAAGCTGCCATGGAAGAAATCCATTTCAATTATGGATTATCGCATGTATAAACCATTATGTATAAACTTAAGTTTCCTTACACTGCGAAACCAAAGGGTTCTCATCCTTTAACGTAAAAAATTAAGTTGTCATTGATTTCCATGCCATTGGACATCTAGATTTTGATCGCCTTTGTCAGTAGTAAGAAGTTCTGCTTATTCTTAATTGATGTAAGGCTCCTTCTCTCTTAGAAAAGCTCCCATGGAAGCTCATGCTCGATAAATTGCCGACAAAAATCATTCCAATCCATCTCAATTGTAATAAATGACAATGATTTTCTATCAAGTCCTGTTTCTTACATTACATAATCAAACGCCTCTGATCCATGTATACTCAAGTCACTGTATCTTTTGAGTACAAATAGGAAGTACATTTGACGAAATTTACCACATGAATACTATAATTCCTGCATGGTAGACACAAATAACTTTAGGCAAAGAACAGTTTACAGGAAACGTGTGGATATTGTAATATAGGAGCACACAGCTGCTTAAAATCTGCAATAAAAATAAAGGGTTGGCAGTATTTATTGTGAATTTTAGAAAGGTGCGTCTTCCCGCTAAAACAGTTTAAATATCTATACAAGAAAATTTTCCATTCTCATAAATTTTCATTGATGTGGATGTACATAAACTTTCGATGATATAATAAAATGATGCTTAAAAATTCAATCTGACTGAGTGAATTTGAACATGGGAGACTAACTGTTCAAATGTAATAATTTATTATAACATATTTACTTGTTACTATCTTTGTATACAGTTAAGTGAACATGTAACAGCTATTATTTTATATATTTTTTATTATTCTATTTTTATGTTTTTCGGTATGGCAACATTGAGTTTTTGTTAGTTCTGGTTGATGTAGATGTAATTGTTATTATTGAAAAATGGTTGTACCATTTATAATGTGTGCTTAATTCTTAATTCTTGTAAATGATAAATATTGCGTGTGCCGCTTGAAAATAACGTAAAGTTTTTTTGAGAATATAGATTAGTGTCTTGTCAGTTTCCGTATGATGGCGGACAAACACACAACAAAGTTATTTTCAAGTTATAGTAGTTTAAAGAACTGAGAGATATAGCTGAAAGGTCTCATGAAGATGTTATTTTTTTCCTTCCAATGATTAGTTACTTCTAAAGGCCATATGAATAGCATCCTTGCACGGTAGACGAAAAGGAATTAAGCTTTTTCAACCGCAGTTTATGAGCTTTTAAATCAGCAGTAAAAAATACTTTCTTCATAAATTATCCCTTGCTGGGCTTTTAAAGGATGCTCCAGTAATATCTGATAATGCTCATTAAAATTGCAATCAGATTAAAATAATATAAGCAGGGGAGACTAATTGTTTAATCGCAATTTTTCTTTCTATATAATTTACGAGTTATACATTTTACTTTTATTATATGCAGTGTAACATACCAATTTTACTCTCAATGGGTAATTGTTTAGAGAACCGAAAGATATAGGTGAGCGTTCTAATGCACATGCTAGGCATTCTCCTCTTCTATACCTAGCAACTTATTTACTTGAATATCTTGTATTTTCGAATTTCAATAGAAAAGGAGAATAAAAGTTTTGTTAATTGATTCTATTTATTCATGTAAAGAACTAAAAAAAACTAAGCTAAGTATTCATTATAGCTGAATCTCTTCCTCAGCACTGAATGGATTTGGACTGTATTTAAAAACCTATCAATCTACCTTCAAGAATATATATATCCCTTACAAAATTATATAAGGTGACTTTCAACAGAATAGAATTCTAAAGCATACAGAAAAGAATATCCTTTTTAAAAAGTTATGACAAGGCTTCGAAACTCTGTGGCAATAATACGTTCATTTCTCCTGTAACAACAGAACTTGATGTATTAAGATATGCAATGAAGGCAACAAGTTTTTGACAAGTGCAAATCAAGTATTTTGTTTACCTTAAAGACCACCATGGCGCTGGTATCAAACTAACATTTAAGATCTTGACTCAACTTACTTGACCAACAAAGTATCATGAAAAAAGTTCTGAAGCGCTCAATGACTGTTATAAAGACATCAGGTATCCATTCAACAGTTTTGATCTGGAGTAAAAAATATCTGTCCATTCCTGCTCC
The DNA here is from genome assembly GCA_907164885.2 of Dolomedes plantarius. Lineage (NCBI taxonomy): Eukaryota > Metazoa > Arthropoda > Arachnida > Araneae > Dolomedidae > Dolomedes > Dolomedes plantarius. Next base: position 31,423,883 of record OU015491.1, read on the forward strand.
TCTAATAGCATCACGCAGCAGTTTCTAAAGAACTGGAATGGAGAAAAGAAAAAACAGAGAAAATAAGAAGAAAAAGGAGAAAATAAGGACTGCAAAACAGGGGGGGGGGGAAAGCAAGTCAACTTGTCACGACAGGGGAACAACCACTTGGCGATGAACATTGGCCTCCTGCTAGCTTCGAAAAAACGAATGCCAAGAAATACAAAATGGCGGTTTCGATCACAGCGCTGTTGAAGATAAATAAACAAGTAAAGAAAGGAAGAAACCCCTGCAAGCTGTCCCGTGTCTGTCCTGCTGCATAACACACGACCGCCGCCCTCCCGGAGTATGCTGTAATTAAAGATCACCCGGCATCCACTTTCTCTTCTTATTTATTCTCGACTACGTGATCAGAATGAGTTGGCGCAGTTGGCAATTAAAAGCCGCATGGCTTGGCGAAATACGAGTATCCCAATGTGAGAAGAAGAAGATAATTGAGAAGGGACTTGATTTGTGTTAACAGAACTTGGAAGGAAAAGAAGATAACTGTTGGAAGGGGGAGCGAAATCACTAAAAAATAAGTTTAAAATTAGAGCGCCTACCGAATATTTAATGTGTGAGGATATCCAGTTAAAATCTTTCTATATGGATAATGTATTAATTTATTCACGAAAATTTCTTTTTGCTATCAGTTTATTATCATATGAAATTGCTGCACAACGTTTTTTATGAAGGTGAATTATAAAAGACCAACTGTAACTAAGAGTTAGAAATATTAGAGGAAAGCTAAATTTTGTAAATCTAAACTCTACAAGAGCATATTTTTTACATACACACGCGTATACCTGGAACAGTAGTGCGATCTTAAATTTTATTTACTTTGTATGCGTTTTTACCCTTCAATGCTCAAGAGGCAAATTACTGCAAGGGGGAAAAGCATCTAAATTGGCTTGAGGCAGTGCAAGTTAGTTATTTATAAGAGTAACGTGAAAGGAATACCCGAAACTATAAATAGTATGCAGAATGTTCCCATGTTGTGTGCATATACGACGACTGTGAGGATACTTTTTATATATCTTATAAATAAATAAAAATATATTGCTACTAAATTTAGTTGAGTGTCTTTTGATTCCATCATGCACAACCTATTTTGTGTGTGTATGTATATATGTATGTATGTATATATATATATATATATATATATATATATATATATATATATATATATATATATATATCAGTGCACATATATAGGAAATTAAGCTCTAATTGAATTATTAAAATTTCTCTCCTTCTTGTAAATTACTTCATTAGTTAAAATGTATCTTCTCCGATAAACAGGCGTTTAAGGTAGTGTATCAATTGATATCGCAGGTCTTTATTACCAGTGTTAAGCTGCGACTAATTTTCTTGTCAGTTCTGTACAAATTAGAAAATGGAATATCAACAAATTATAAAACGGTGTAAAAATTTCGGTTATGGCATTTCAATAATAGGTATTTATAATATATTAAATTTGAAAGGGGAAAAGCGTCTAAATGAAAGTAAAAATGAAAACATGACCACTAAACCTCATCCTAAGACTGTTCGAACGCAGGTAAGTATCAGGAAAGTGAAGTCTCTGATCCTAAAAGAAAATACGCCGACTCAAAGATCCATTGCATCGAAACTAGGAATGTCTTCTGGCACTGTAAGTAAAATCATTCATAAAGATTTGAAGTTTAAAAAGATGTTTAAACCTAAAGTTCATCTTCATTTGCCAAAGCATATTGCTGAAAGAAAAGAAAATTGTAGAAAATTATATGAAAAACACCTAGCTGCTGAAAAATAAAAATTTGCGGTAACACTCGATGGGGCATGGGTGTATTTAAGTGACTGTAGTAAAAAAAGATCAATTTTCTATTGCTCAACTGACGGGAATGACCGTATGAAATGGCTACATCAGTGTGCAGAAAAGTTCTCAAAGGAGTTCATGATAGTAGCAGGACTTTGTTACAACGACAAATTAAAAATAAAAAAGTCTCAAGTAAAGCCAAAATTAATTCATTCTACTATCAGCAGAATATTTTGTAACCAATTTTTGAAGAAGAAATTCGAGCCTTATATGGAAAGGACATTGATAAAATTAAGCTTCTTATGGATAAAGCCTCTAGTCACACGTCTAAATCAACTGCCGCTTATTTTGCAAAGAAGGAATCAGAGACAGTAATAAAGTGTATCCCATTTAATGAAATACCTGTAAAATTACCTGACTCTTCTCCAATGGGCTTTTGCGATTTCGGTTTTTTTAATACGAGCCTTAGGAAAACGGCATCTCAGAACACTGAACGGACTTTGGAAAACGGTCCAAGAGGAATGATGTAAAACTGACATGACAGTACTAAGCAAAAGTTTACTTTCATGGAAAATTCAAGCTAGAGCTATTGTCAAGAACCATGGCTATCAGATAGAAGCAAATCATCGCATAACATACGGAATTTATACATAACTATCAAAATCCTTTCCATAAAGTGCGAACGACCTTCTGTATAACCTTAATATTATATCTTCTTGAGAATCATCATAGAGGAAACAATACTATGGATGTCTCAATTTACAGCTGTGCATAGCGGGCGAGGTGCCTATATCGCAAGAGATGTGTGGAAGTCTCCTATCATAAGTATATTCCCAAACACTTATATCCTTTTTTTACGGCTACGAACAGAAAAGTATACTTGTATGAAGCTTCGGTGAATAAAATTCTATTGGGGGGTTTCAACTAAACAAAACTGTATATTTGGACATGTAGACCAGTGGTGCGCAAACTTTTTAACCTCGACCCACTTTCTTTAGGTAAAAAATCCCACGACCCCTATAAATATATTTTGGTAGTAGCAATTTTTCTTTTTTAAATTAGGAAAATGTTATCAAATATAGAGAAAAGAAATAAGAAAATTTTGACAAACTATTTTCAAAATCAATGGACTGTAGCTTTTGAGTATAATATTTACTTTGCATAATAACAATAAAAAAATGTCTCGCGTAACTTCTGTCTTTGGAAATCTCATGGGACTAAAACTTCATATTTAAATATTAATATGTATTTGTATTTCATTTAGGCAAAAATTAACAAAATTTAAAATAAAAAAGAGCATTATTTCAAAATTATTAGCACATTTAAACAAATTTTCAATTAAAAAATTCAATATGATATAAATTTACTTCAAACTATCCAAATTTTTAATTTAAAAATTCAATATGATATAAATTTACTTCAAACTATCCACGACCCCTCTAACTATTTTTACGACCCACAGTTTACGCATCACTGTTGTAGACTATCATACTTTGATAAAATGACACCCCCTACATTTGAAAATGCTTATTGCTTTTTCAAGATTGATAAAGTTTTGCAAGCACTTAGCCTGAGAATATTCACCCATATACCTCTAGATACGTCGGATACTTTATTAGGGTAGCATCCAGTAAATGAACTAGTGCTGCTAATTATGAGGGAACAGCATAGAAACATCTATGTCTTGGCATGCGGTTGTAGCTCGTGCGACTCACCACTCTTCTGTGTACATAGGAGAAATATCTAATTAAAGAATGATGACACCAATTTGGTTAGAGGTACTCAACAATGCCGTGACACCCATGGTTCTAAACCAGAAATAATTAACAGTCAAGAGTTGTAAACCTGCGATCAAGCTCTCTAATTTTATCCCCAACTCATTAATCAGCTAATAATTTAATCCAACACATCTCAAGCAGTTGAGCTGGGTTTTCGTGTCATAGATGGCAAATAATTTTTTTTCCTTGGAAATCGCGGTAAAAAGTGACGCAGTTTGTTGTTTCAAAAACTAGTGTGCCCGCTAAGATCTTAAGAATAAGTTTGTATTCATTGTTTGGATGATAAAAAGATAAATAACCTATGGATCATGAAGTACCCAATGTAAAATATAAGAATTAAATCTGATCTAAGTTCAGTTGAAATTGTAAGTTCTTGGTAGAGAGAGTATTTCATATGGACAAAATATTAGTTTTGCTTCACCATTGTAATCGTCTTAGAGGGCTGAATGATGGCTTTCTGGTGGTCATTGATAGCAGAGTCCGCTGTTGGCTTATATGTCTATAGTCGTTCAAAATCCTCTTTGAACTGTAGGTCCAGATTTGTTTAATCCTCCTGTAACAGAGGATGACTTAGCTGAAAGCAACCCAACCTACTTAACACGCCATGAAATAATGAGAGAAAATTTATTTTAATTGACTTATGAACTCACTAATTTTACATGAGACCCACAAGATAAAACCCCTTTTACCTATATCAGAAAAAAAATTGTCTCCTAAAATAAAAAGAGCGAAAGCCGCTAAACTTCAAACCTGATGATTTGAAAGGGGTCGAGTAGTGAAAAATGATGAGGGAACGAAAACAGACAACACGTCTTTAGAGTCAGTAACCGTGATTTAAAACCTTTTAAGCTTAGATGAATGGGCACTGTCACACGTAGAAGTTCCTTTCATCTGATATGCCTAACACATTAGAAGATGAAATCCGCCTTAACGATCTTTCGTCTTATTCTACCTGTTGTCACGTGTGTTGCACTCTTTACGTGTGGTATACATAGCTCTCAAGAACCTTGTTTATCGTTGACATTCCCCCAAGTTCAACGTAAACTTGAGGATCCTCAACAGATTCTGGCATGTAAAAAGGATTCTGCTCAACATTACTTGCATCCCGTTGTGATAAAGCCCAATTTTCAAACAATTTGCTCCATGATGTTTTCCCCTTAAAACGCCCTGATCATAGATTAGATACAGCACTTTTCTAACAGCAATACATTAATATTCAACACGTTACCTTTATGGCAATCGTTGAATTCTTGTACTAAGGGAGCAAACGTGCATGAGAAAACTTGTTGCATGAGAAAAAGTATTCTCTTTATAACGCCTTTTTAAGGATATTGTTATGAGCTTTTGTTTGACAAAAAGCTAAAATATTATTTTATCTACCTGAAATTGTTAACCTTACAGTTATATATATATATATATATATTAATAACCGTAAGGCATTCGTTTGCGTTGTCGTTTTTATTTACATGTGTGTGAGTCTGTAAGAGAGAGAGAGAGAGAGAGAAGTCGCTTATCATAAAGGTTTCCTCCTAGAGTTCCCGTTCCAGTAAGTCGAGGCAAAACTTTAATCCACTGTTCTCACAACACATAGGGCTCCGGAAAGGAACAATGAAGCCGTAAAGAGTACTTACATTAGCGCATTTACTACAAGGCAGATGGACTCAAGCAAACTTAGATGCGGAACTAAAGGCTTTCGGGCTCGGACCGTGCCAAAGTCCAGTGATGTCAATTATAGTCATCTCTCCAAGAGTTTAGTTAAATCTCGTTAAGACGAAACACTTTGCAGTTACTTTGAAAGAGTGGGGTCACCGCTTCTAAATAGATTTAGGATATTTAAAAGAAAAAAAATTTTGGACATTATAAATAATTTTGTCTTAATCGCATGTTTAACACTTTGGATAATTTTTTAGATCAAAGGATTTGTGCATTAGGTTGTCTTACCATCTGTGCGTCCTACCACTGTTTCTGCTTCTGCTATGAAGTCCATTAACGCCTGATGCAGCGGTCTGTTCCAGGAAGTCCGAATCTAATTAAGGGTTGTTAATGCTTCCCGATGTCAATGCTCACGTATCTCCTTTCCATTGTGAGGGAAGTATTGGAAAGATAGCATTCTCACAATGCTGGGCCTGTTCAGTTTTTCGAATAGTCAGCCTCGTCAGTTTGCCAGCCTCAAAGTGTGGTAACTGGAGTTCGATCCTTAATTTCTCTGACAGTCATTGCACAGTGTACCCAAGGAGAGCAAATACATTAAATCTGTAGGTTCAACATCCATTTTAAGAAGTTTCGATAACTAAGGGAAAGTATTAAAAATGTCAGAGGGGACTATGGGAGAGCAATTTCATGTTCTATTGTTACAATTTGGCATTTTGCTTATAAAATGGATGACTATTTTAATTTGTATTTAATTTTTTATTTAAGTTCTATGACATATGGTTACGATGGGAATACATTTGCACTAGTTTTCTTTTGTATAGAAAAAAAATTCTAATTTAATTCTCTTAATAAAAAAAACATTAGAATGGACTTTGTAAAAACGATGGATATTTGCGTCTGAATTATACTTATAAAAGCCAATACAACTCAATGCATTTGGAAAGATTTTTTTTCAAATTTTTGTTGAAATAAAAAATGAGAGTTCCTTCATTTGCTTCTTATTACTTTGTAACATCTGTTATTTCTTTTTCCTTCACACGCACTCGTATAAACAGAACAGAGCTGACAAGATTCGAAATTTGCTTCTAAATTAAGACGACATGCTGACATTCGAGTTGAAACATTTTTGCATCTTTTACTCATTTTGTTGTTGCTTATGCCACTTGACCGACGGCAACATCAGATCAAGTCCCGAAGGCTACGGGCGATGAAGGTGCGGCTCCTGTTTTGAATTAGCACCACAAGGGTCGGAGTCCGACTTGGCTACATGACCGGTCCCGTCATTTTGAACCGAGTCCAGTGACGAGACCGGAACACTTGACCCCTCACCTCCAGAGGTAAATTTGAGAACTTGGAGGACACTGCAGCCACGCCCTATTTTACGTGCCCCCGGCCACCATAAGTGAACACGGCGGGGGATTTGCAGCGACGAGCATCGAACCAGGGACGTTCAGATCACTGGCCCGCTGCTCATGCCAACTGGGCCACCGCGCTTACTCATCTTACTGACCATCATTCTTAAACGAAAATGGCAGAAAATGGCATATGTCCAAAACAGATCCCCGTCCAGACTGACGTGTAATACAATCTGGGTACGTGTGGGGAGTCAATTTAGTTTTAATATTTGAAAATGAAGTTCCATCGTCGATTTTCTCTTTAAAAATTCAGCCCCGAGAGAGGTTTACTGTAAACAAGACTATTGACACAATATCTGAACGTCCGTACTTAAAAGTTCGTAAAGATTAAAATATTAATTACTGTATTTTTCGTATCAAAATACACACACCTTTTAGATTGAAAAATCGACTTAAAATTGGGGTATGTATTATGGTCTGACGGTAACATTAAAATAAAATGAATATTTTGCTATACCCATTGTACATATTATATATATATATACAGTGATTTCCGCTTATAAGAATCACGTTTGTTATTACTGTTTTTGATTCTTATAAGCGGTTGATTCTTATAGCCGAAATTTAGGTTTTTGGACAGGAACACACACACCTATATACACATATACAGTCTGTATTAGATAATTTACCATAAAATACTCTTTAATTTACGTTAATTATATTTTATTAAAATTATTTTTTATAATTTTAAAAATACAACTTAATTTTTAGACCTATAAGTAGATACACATGATTATAGTAAGAGAAGGAAAAAATCCAATATTTGTTACAACATACCTGCTTAACTGTTCTAACATTTCAACTACAGGAAGGGAGCAAGTAAAAGTTTTCTATGGTAGTCTGACGTAATGAAGTGTTCAGGATGCTGTTTATACCTCTTTCGATACCAATAGTCTCAGAAGAAGATTCACCTTCTAGCTTACGTTTCACGGTTTGATAACGTTCTGAATCTACTGATGTTACGTTAGCCTAAGTCAGTGGACACTTCGCCGAAGATTTATGTGTTTCAGGGTCGAGGAAGCCGCAACCAGGACGTGGGAGGTGGGAAAAAAAGAGTCCCTGTCTTTGTTTGTCAGTGGAGAAAAGTGAAATCGGACCCGGACGGGTAAAGATGCTCCGTGATCAAGCTAATAGGACAGTGTTGTGGTAAAGCGTTTAAGGGGAAACTATTATGTCTAACAAAGAAAGGAACGCATTTTACTACTGTATTCCATCCCATCTTATCACTCTTTCTTTAAAAAAACATAAAGAAAGAACTCCGTGCCTTTTGAGGGTTTAAGTTGCATTTTTTTAAAAAATGAAAGGAAAGCGAAGAGTGTAAGCTGATTCTTAAAACCGGTGGATTGATTCTTTAAAGTGAAAATTTTAACATGGAAATAATACATTTGTTTTTGATTTTGCGATATTGATTCTTATAAACGGTTGACTCGTATAACCACTGATCACTATAAGCGGTGGTCACTGTATATATATATATATATATATATATATATATATATATATATATATATATATATATATAAATATAATGTTTATTAAGCAAGGAATTGAAAATATCTTTATACAATAACAAAATACAAAATATTCTTTTTTAAAAATCCTCTCATAAATTTGAGGTGCGTCTTATCGTCCGGTGTGTCTTATGATCCGAAAAATACGGTAAATTAAAATATGGGTTGACTATCCTGTAAATAAAAAAATCATATATATTATAATATTATTTCAGAGTCACAGTCGGAAAAGTATTCTCAAACCGAATTACTCTACGTTTGTTTGCAAAATCAGATTACAGATGATTAGAAAACTTAATGTTGCATAATGATACAGATTTTGTTTCAATCTTACGCTCATTGCTGTTCTTTCGAGCGTAGGGTGCCTCGCATCCCAGTACAGTAGAGAAGCATTTTGGGGGAGTAGTACAGTATAGTAAATAAATCTTTTCTTAAAAGAATAGAGCTGAAACTGACCTCAAAGTTACCAAGTTTAGGGCGAGCCACAAGATTGTCTCTGGTCATATCCATGTCCACAAAGTGGACTTGTCCGCTTTGTGGTCATATGATGTTTGTGGAATAAAGATGCTTACACACAATTGCCTTATACAATTGCTTTTTTTACATAGCACAAGTAAAATAGCAAAAAAATTGAAAATATCTGATTTTTGACTATTTAATCCCATTGTATTTCTACACGGTAACTGGTCTACAATTTTTGTATAACTGGACGGAAACTGCTCAAAACATTCACACTATAAAGGATAATCTGTCATTTCATCAGTCTTTCATTACTTTTATCTTAAGTATAAAGATATAAAACCCCTTTCATTAGCATGCAGTTTTCTGCCTTTAATGAAATGTACAATCCTCTAATGGTCCAATCACGAAAAGGGGTAGTTAACGCTGTAAAAACCCAACTTGAGAATTAAGAAAGGATATCCTCTGATAATAGTAATTTAAATGGAACGTAAAATTCGAAATTCAGTTTTTTTTTTCATTTAACTATCCTCTAACGGTAGGTTATATCTATGTCGCTCTCTGCATTAACAATATCAAAATGCATTTTTAAAATACGTTTTTTCATCTTCAGAATTTATGATAGGAAACAATGAAGATTTTTTACAGTGCAGTTATAAACAGCCTGTAGGGAACCATTATTCACCGGGACTCATCTAAATCGATCTATAACTGTCTTGAGTTTACAGATGAGTATTAAATTTTTTTTTAAAATTAAATGATTGATTTGCTTGAAGAGAAGCTTAAACTAATTCAAGATGCGTAACTTGACAGTCGCAATGATTAAGTTCCAAAATTTGATATTGCATAATTGGCAAGGTTTCGCATATGATAGGAATTCGTAGACCCAAAGAAAAGAGGCAATTACCGACTTCTAATGTAGAACTCAAATTTAAACTACCAACCGAGGGGCCTGGGGTGCCTTTGTGGATGATGGATCTGTACTGTCCATCCGGCACTCGTAGGTCCAACAATAATGTCTCCGAACTTGGGATATTAACCCTCAACTGCGTATTCAGGTATTGCTACGTAGCGACTGGTCTTCAGGTGATTCATGGGCTGATACGCAAAAGCGGGGGAGCCGAGATGTCAAACGATTAAACTACCAACCAAATGAGTGATTCTCTCCATTATTAATTGATACCTCCCACATTATTATGATTTCAGGACATCTCGCGAGCGAAAATTTCTTTACGAAAACCAAAATCTTTTCCACAAGGCGGTGTCATAGATTACGAGGCAAATTTAATTGTAGAAAGAAACTAGTAATACGCATTTTAAAGAACATTCCCCATAACTACATATTTCAGGTGATAATTAAGTACAGTAGGTGAGTGAAAAATTAACTTGTAGAAATTAGTAATTTGTAATATGGATTTTAAAGAAAATCCTTATCCTATATTTCAAGTGATATTTAATTTTTTGTTACAAAAAATGGTGAATTATTGCCTTTAATCAAGCTGTGAGGAAAGTAAATGAGGAAAGGACTTCACAATGCTGTTGTAGCTGAATAAGGAAGGGAATGGGGTCAACCGTTCGACTCCTAAACCTAGAAGGAAATCGTTGTAATGACACCTTGCTGTAGTAAATAAATCCTGAGGGACCATTATGTAAATATATATGATGTTGGTGATGAAAATAACCGAGAATGGTGGAAAGTATATACGTGCTTAAATGTATACATGGTGAATTTGAAAACTCTACGGGTTGATAGAACGCAGCTATACGAGCAATATTCGTCCTAGAATGTGTGGTCGGAACGCAATAGGTGATAAGTTAAAAGGTAGTTTTCCACTGTCACACTTAAAGAATTAACACAAGGATGAGAGGAGATACTTCAAAAAACATTTTATTAACAGGAATGTAAATGATGTACATGCTCAAAGAAATTGCTCAGAAGAGATTCCGCCAGCTGTAATGCAGGCTTCACACTGCAGGATAGGCACTCACGCATGTTTGCAAAGACACCGGGCATTTCCGGTATATCGCCGGCAACAACGGCGATCCTGGCGACTAATTCCATATTGGTTTCAATGGGACACTCGTAGATTTGGCTTTTCATATGGCCCCACAGAAAAAGTCCAAACATGAGAGATCCGGCGATCTTGGTGGCCAAACTATGGGACCACCTCGAACAATCCATCGCCCTGGGAACGTTACATCTAAAGTGTTCCGCACATTCAAGCTGAAGTGTGCAGGCGCACCGTCGTGCTGGAACCACATTCTCGACCTGGTAGGGGTTGGAATCGGACGCAGCAGCTTCGATATGCAAATGTGCCTCAGTCCCTTTCACGCAGGTGTGAAGCCTGCATTACAGCTGGCCGAAGCTCTTTTGAGCAATTTATTTGAACACGTACATTAATTACATTCCTGTTAATAAAATGTTTTCTGAAGTATCTCCTCTCTTTCTTGTGTTAATTCTTCAAATGTGCCAGTGGAAAACCACCTTTTACATCGCACCGCTTGCGTTCCGACCATACATTCTACGACGAATATTGCTCGTATAGCTGCGTTCTATCACCCCGTAAAGTTTTGCCCACTTTTTCAGATTCACCCTGTATATGTGTGTATATGAATGTTGCGGTTGAGGATTACTCAGCAAGAGAAGCATTTATCGATTTAAATAATGTTAGACAGCCCTCCAGGATAAGAAAATCACCCTTTACAGTAAAAGCAAACATACAATCTTCAATTATAATATTCTGTGATTTATATCGAGCAATGTGGAAAGGAGTAGGAGACTAAAAAAGACAACAGTGTTAATTCAATCCATCGAATTAATATGGAAGTAAATGAACGCCCGTACACGCCCGGAAATTAAATTAAATTAAAATGACAAATAATTGTTGAAAAAAAGAACTAAAATAATAATGCTTCAGAACACTGGGTAGAACATCCGTTCCGAAGAGAAGATATATGTTTGAATCCTGGTATTGGCAGAAAATCTTAAAAATGTATAATTACCATCGAGATTTTAAGGTTTTACTTGAGCATTTTAAGCGGATACACAAGAAAACCTCTTATAAAAGGACAGAAATTAAAATATTCAGTCTACATATACCTGAAAAAAAGGCTTGAATTGTACTTACATTCCTAAAATTTTTAATTTCTAAATTCAAGTCTGAATTTATAGATACCAGGAGAACGAAAATTCTTTTCCTTCTGATATCAGAATAAAAGCCTACGAATTTATTACCTTTATTTTTATTTTTTTTATTATTAGCCACAGACAAGAGTATAAAGCATTAAATGCTCTCAGTATCCAGTCAGTATACTAGTTTCGCCAGATTTTAGCTGCATTAAGTACTCATCTACCTTAAATAATTATAGTTGATATTATCTTACAACAATTTCAGTGAGAAAGAACTTATTATAGGAATTTACTTAATCAGTTTAAGTATAAAAAATTGACTCAAGTATTACCATTGACATTGATTAACGTAAAAAAAATATGATACTGTTGTTCTTCAACGTTATGAACCGTAATAGATAAATAATATTTTTTAACCCCTTCCTATGTAATCGAAAGGAATCTTAATTGTTTATCATTAACATAAAAAAAATTTTTCATTAGCCAGATCCGTTCATAAAGGCGGAGGAAAAACATACAATGGTAATTTTCTTCTATCGATATTACCCTTTGCCCACAGAAAGGCGAAAATTTGTTCACGTACTCAAAGGTCTGAACCCATCACCCATTAAATCTGGCCGCCATTTTTTTTTCTTCGACCAAATCACTCGGTTCTCTGTCAGTCCGGAAAAATGATTGATAATACCTAATAAGTCCCGATCCTGAAGAGGAATGCACCCCCCCCCCTTCAATTGACTCTACACTGGAGCCCGCACCAAGGGCGTTTTCATTAGATGGACCGAGAGCGGGGAGGGAAATACCCCAACTTGAGTGGAATCGTAATTTGAAGACATTCGCCTATCTCGTCTAAAGCGGTGGAACTGTAACCGTACTTAAAGGGTGCCGGTTTTATTGGCTTCGTGATCACGTGTGGGAAGCGTTACACTCGTAAGTCGATGGCGTGAAGCTAGCTCGAGATGCTACTACAATTAGAAGGTTACTTTGGCATGTAAAGAAACCTTCAAAGAAACTTTCTGTAAAATTGCTCCGGTGAGACCATGACGCTCGATTCAGGCTTATTTGAATAAGCGGTAGTCAAACAGTCATGTGGGTTTATACTGTAATTGCAAAATTATTACGTGCAATTCATTTTCCGGGAAGGAATACTCCCCTCACCCCCCAGCCCCTCCCCGAAACTCACTTCACCCTACTTTTCTCTCGCCTCTGTAACAAGGTCGTCTTCAGAAGGTGAAAGTGGTTCTTAACTAAATAATGGAAAGTCAACTGAACTGGGATTTTCAAAACGTGCATTCTGAGGATCAAATCATATTATGAATAAGGCTCATTTTCTATCTGGTTTTATGCAATAAAATTTTGATATATTGCTGAGAGAAAAAAAAATTGTAACTATCCCTTTTGTTTTAAGGCAATCGATTGTTAGAAATTCGTATGTCAGAATTATTTCGGGAAAAAAACTGACCAAATTCGAACGGAACATTTTGAATCACCGGCAAGTAAAAATGTAGAACATATTCAAATATCTCAGATTCTATAATTTTATTTGTACACTAGTTAACAGTTGCTCTCATCGTTATAATACTTCCGGTGATAAGGGCTGAGAATTAGCTCTGAAAAAAAAATAAAAGAACAGTACCCACAAACTTTTGCTGATTATTAAGTTCAAAAATATATTCTACCTCATAAATTCTGGCTGAATTCTTAGGATGTAAATGTGAGACCAAGTTTGTGTTCCATTCTTCTAAAGACCGTTTAAAACACTCGGTGAACCTAGACTGAGATTTCCATGACACTGTCACATGACATCCAACTGTATTACTTACAGATCAGAGGGATTCGATTCTGAGAAATTTGCATCAGGTCATTTTAAGCTGTTAATGACCTCTCTTTTCCTTTCTTTTACCCATCCTGATATCTTAAGCAGACGGACGTAGTGTTAAACAGGAGACATGTTAATCCATTGTTCCTCTCTAAAGAGCCCTTCAGATTAAGATTCGGGCTTCTAATCTTTCCACGAATACACGCATGCAGCTAAATCAATCTTCCTCTTGATTCGCTTCCCAACCACTTCGTAAGGATTCGACCTTCGACATGTGTCTCGATTCGAATGATATTCGTTGTCAGTCTATGTTTTTACTGTTGCAATATTTCAAGGAGTGAACTTGGTTGGTTGATTTATAGCGCTTCTGACCATATTTGCTAGAGAAGGGCCTATAACCTATAGTCTGGAACCTATAGTTTAAAGCCATTTCGAACTGCTGCAACCATCCATGCCAATAGTAGAACACGAATCCACAGGTTCTGGACCGAATGCCAGCGCCCTAATCATTCACCAGCTTCAATAGTCACAAGTTTCAACCACAATGTTTCGTAGGGAAATATCATTTTTCCCTTGAAAAGACTCCTAGATAACAAGAAATATATGATCTGTACATACACAACTTTCAAATCTCACGTAAGCTGATGTAAATTAAATTTTAATAACATGCTAAAAACGCAAGTGCATCTCGTGTTGTTTTTCGGCAACTTTTCAGGCGGACGTTTATCTATGTTCAGGAGGAATTTTGTGATCATGGGAGAAGACGTCACAAAAAGTGCGTTCCTATAGTTTTTTAGTATTTTTATGAAACAAAACTAATAACGATAACTCTTTTTATACGGCTGGTCTTGATAAGTCAAAAAGTTGTAAAAAAAATAACTTCCGTCTTATACCATAACCAGGGACTGTTTTAATAAAATTGAGCTTTTATCCGTGGTATCGCAATTACTCTGAATATTATTCCCCAACACTTTCGAATAGTGTATAGATAGATTATTCCTATTTTAGAAGATCTTTTCCACAAAAATTTGCTTTTAATTATGGAGTTGTTATTATTTTACACATGCTGTAAAGAATTCGCCGAATGGTAGCGTATAGAAGACGACGATACAATCCAGTAATATTAAATGAAATGATTTATTACAATGACATGAAATCGATGAAATATCATGTACAACATTGTAAAGTATACCCTCTAATTAACGTGCAGGGAACACATTCAGCTGACGAACATCAGTCGATACTATCGGTACTTGGTCTAAACACTAGAGTCTGTTTCTTCTTATCAGGAACTCAGTAGGACAAGCGGCAATTACTCCAGCTCGGAGTCTCTATACCGCTGACAATTTAGCTAACAGATCCGTCTGGGATCAAAAAACATAAGCGATTTCCAATAGCTATAACGGTTCCTTCTGGGAACAAGTCGAGAAAATCTTGGCCTCTCACAAGGACTTAAATGCGATCAACAGGGTGTCGAAAAAGCTTTTGCCTCGCACGAGAACGTAAATTGCGATCGACAAGGTGTCGAAAAATTTCTCCTCGCCTGAGGACTTAAAAAGAATCGTAAGCTACGACTTCAATGCCGGAGTAGCGACCTCTAGATGCAGGTCTGGATGCTGACTGATTTTTTTTTAGTTCGTAGCGACACAACTCGTAGCTCTAGCGCTACGATCGCTCTATATTTAAAAGCGTTTTTATTGGCGCCTTTAAAGTGACATCACTTTTCAGAAGTTCGATTGGTGATTAGAGTCCTTCGTCAGCACATCAGCTAGTTGCTTTAGGTCACTTAATCTTCCCCGATCATCATCGATCAAGGGGTTGACCGAAACTAATGTCTTTTGAACTTTATGTCCAACCTCAGACCTACCCATCTCAGACCTACTGTCGACTCGCCTCCAAGCGTGCATTGTCTGGGACGATCCCTTCTGGCGTTCGGTTGTCCGCTGTATTGCCTCCGGATTCCAGGGGTGTCTTCTGTTGGGACGTGAGTTGATTGAGACGGTTTTACTATAAATTGTGAGGATCAATGTATTCTTCACAATGCATATAAAACCACTAGTAACTTATTATATTTATTAAAATTTAATAGTTGGATAAAACAGAAATTTTATGCCTTTCGCTTCGCTGAGATAATTAGACATACTACAAAGAAATAACTTTTTATTATAATCTCTGGTTTTCTCTTTCTAAATTTCAGGTGCGGAATTAGTTCAGATGTTACTAAGAATTAAGGAATGTTTCTGTTATGTCTGTATCATACAAAATTTCCCTTTTTTTCACACATGGCTAATTACTTGCGAAAGAATTACTGCATCAGGATGGGTCAGGAATTTTGCCTTTTTTCGCAGTAAAGTAATGTACGGGAAAGGTATCCCTTAGAACTAATAAAAATATATAAAAGAAAGAATACTTTGTTATAGAAATTTTTACGAATTACTTAATATTTTGCTCCGAGAAGAAATCCTCTAAAATCTCATTGAATCAAAAGTGCTGTATTATCTTAATTCTTGCGATTCAGACTACTATTGTTAAGTTTTCAGTGTGTCGCAACCTTACGATAATTTTAGTCTAGAGATTAGCAGACAATCGCAAAAAACTTTTTCCATTTAATAACTGAACTTTAATCCGCAAATAATCTGCGGTGATCTTCCGTTTTATAATTAAGGCTTTATTTCTTCTAAACCAGCCATACCTTTTCTTCTCTCGGGCCATATGCATATGTTTGCTACATTACGCGGGCCGCAACACACCCCATAATATAATTATGTAAAAAAAATAAAGCGCAAAACCTAAATGTATTCATATGTTTATTTAAAAATAGCTGAATACCCGTGCTTCGCTACGGAGTACATTCAAAATAAATACAACGGTCAATGTAGGCAATTAATGCCCAAAAAAATATGTTTATAAAAAAATCGTAAAGGATATTTTTATAGACAAAATAGTGTAGACGAAATTATTCAAATTAAATACAACGGTCAATGTATGCAATTAATTTGTATGTTTAATATCCATAAAACATACTAATTTGAATTAAATTCTTAAAAAAACTTCCATCTCAATTAGTCTAGTGGTTAAATTTTATCTTTAAAAATTTAATTTTAAAAAATCTAAGAAGAATTTTTCAAAAAATATTTTTTAGTGCACCCCTACTTTATAAGAAGAATCGCCATTCAAAATTTCAGCCCTTTAGGTCCAGCGGTTTGGTCTGTACGTTATCTGTCAGTCAGTCAGTCACGGAACTGTTTTATATTATATAGACTAGAGAGGAATTTTTTATGCTGAGACAAACTTTTGACTATTTTAGACAAATCGGGTTTATACTTGATACATGCTACTCTCAATACGTCATCAAGGTAAGAATCAATAAGCCAATTTCTATTTACGTTCTCCGCATATTTCATTTTGGAATTGGATGATTTACAAAGATATGTTTATGCGAACATCAGGAGCAGCCAGTGGCACATTTTTTGTACATTTTTTGTTTTTTTCAGGCACTTATTTCTAAAATTATTCTTACAGAAGCGCCAGCCTGGTAACGAGTATGAGTGTCTCGGGCCGCACATAAAAGCTTGGTGGGCAGCATGCAACCTGCGTGCCACAGTTTGAGTATCCCTTTTCTAAACCATGGTGCAATAGACAGAGTGTCAGCGTTCTAACAAAGAATAAGACAATTCTATACTTAACTAGGCAGATAATTTTATGCATACCATTTTTGCTCATCTTCATGAAAACATTCTTTTTTTTCTGCCCTAAAGATCATATCCCATGAATTCATTTGCACGTTGTGGGTTTTTATTCTTTTATTCCCGAGTTAAGTGCAAAACAAGTTACGAATTGACCTCAATGAAAAGGATCTGTCTCGATTACTTTTAAAAAAAAAGTTTGCTTTTCTGTCTTTACTTTTCCTTAACGGGTATCATTAGATGATTCCCACTCTATTGGAAAAGACGTGACAATAATATCTATTAGTTTTCACAGTCATGACTGCTAGTTTTAATAGTTAGAACTGCTCCCTTAACTTCATCATCTGCTTGAATTATACTTTAGAGACGCATTTCAAATGTTTTTATCCGACGCAGACCGCCTTGAAATGCCGTTTTCTGGGGTCAAGGCCGCATGTAAAAGGATGATTGGAGTAAAATAGGGACCCTTGGGGGAAAGTATTTAATCTCGAATAATTTAGAAAACAATTTAGGTGTGCTCATGAATTATCTTACTTACGCCGTAAGTGATAAATTTGTGAACAAGGCAATAAATGAGGGTTATAGTCGACTTGAACGGCTTCTGCTAGATGCCACAATTACTATTATGTATATTTGAGAAGATTATCTGATGTAAATTAGCTGCTGAGCAATGATAAACGAAACCAATATAGTATATTATTTTAGATTAATCTAAATTAGGTAGTAAAGGGAAACTACGGTCAGTGGACCTCCAAATCAAAAGATTACCATTTGCTATTTTTCTTGAGTAACTTTTTAACGTAGGATTACGTTCCTCCATAACGGTCCTCTGGAAAGGAAAATTTCTTGTTCTACCAAGCATCGATAGGGGCGTGCTTAGGTCCGATGATTTGACACCTGTAAAAAAAACTCAGGACAAATTCAATTTTGACATTTGAACTCCGAATCCTCCTTTATTTTATTTTTGCTTTCGCCATTCCTATTGGTTCGATTCCTTTTGATCATTACTATTGATCGGGCATTCTGAAGTCAGATTTTGTTTCTCGTATGTTAGGATCAAGCGATCTTAACTCTCCCAAATAAACTGCGCGTATTTACCATATTAGGTCTGAACCACAGTATCAGATGCCCCTTCATTGCCAATTTTTATTTTTTTCTGGGGGGGGGGGGAGCTAAAGCGGAGGCACTTTTCCTGAGACATTCGCACTGTATACCACAGAAAATTGTTGGCTACTTTTTATGTGGGACAACCATACAAACGAGTCAACATTTCCCCTGTAGCGTACTGGAAATAGGGTCTTATTTTTTCCCGAGACCCCACAAGGGCTTGAAACACAGCTGCGTGATTTTCAAGGAATGTGTTGTTCGGTTCCACCAGTTAGGAACACGTGGGGGGGGGATTAAAAACCGTTTCCCTTACAGATGCAGCCACTAAAGCTGTCATCTTGACGTTTCTGGAATGTAGTAAAGTCCGGCGTCTAAGAAGAGCTGTCAGCCGATAATCTGCCGGCCCCTCCACCCCTTCTGAAAATCCAGACATTGGAGAGAGACGCTTGAGAACGCGGGCGGTGCGGATGTGTGTTTAGGCTCCGTACATTGGGAATCTGCACGGTTTTTTTGTTAAATTGAATATGTTGCACTGTTTTAAATGTTAATTATTTTTGTTAATAAATTGTTAAGTTTTTGTTTTTAAAAGTTGGCCTTCGTTTGTTAATTAGAACTCTGTCTTTCTTGGTATGGATCAATAGTTGTGAAATTTCTTCAAAATGCCTCAGAGAGAATCTCCTTACCTACTTACAGTGACGCCACACCCCCGTGGTTCCACCTTAATTGTGATCGAGCAACCCCAGGAGCGAGATCTGGAGGGTTCGCACTTTCCTCATCCACTGACCTCATGAAAGTTTGGTTTGGTTTGGAGCACTACGATCATTTTTTGCTACTCGAGGGCTAATTAGACCGGGACCTATAGCTTAAAGCCGGTTCCGAAAGGCTAGAAACATTCATGTCAAGAGTGGGATTTGAACCCACAGACTCTGGTACCGAATGCCAGCTCCCTAGCCAATCGTCCGTCGTACTCTCATGGAAGTAATTTCCAGTCTACGGATTAAACATGCCCATATCCGTGTTTATCAACGTATAGTCTACAAATATTAAAGTTCTTGGGTCGCTGAAGCTTTTCCCCCTTCTTGGAGGGATAGTACTTCACGTTTCCCTTCTTTTCTAAGTTTTCCTGATACTGGATGTAAGCATCGAATGAATTTCAGTTAAGGCCTTATTTTTGCTTTTTAGGTTTTTAAAATTCCGTTGTTTGGATGTTACAGATTCCGATAAAGAGATTTAATTTGTGCAATTCATCTCAGCTTAGAACGACAAAAGCTTAGCTTTAGGTTGAGATTGACTTTATCTGTCAGACTTCTCCATTTTAAACAATATAATGTTCTTCCGCTGCCAGCGGGGCTGATTTCATGAGGAGGAAGATAGCCATGAGAAGACAGGATAGAATAAACATAAAGAGATGATAGAAAACTCCAAGGAGTAAATAAAAATAATGTGTGCTTCCGCCGTTCAAACCGTTAATTGATCTTTCAAAAATCTTAGCCTGCCCAATTACCGCAAATAATCAATTTACGCAATACATGTGTTCTGCTTTGAAGATGACTCATGATCAATCATCATAGGAGACAGAAAGGGATAATAGACTGGAAATTTTAAAAAGAAATGAATACTTAATAGATTATTATTCATTAAACCCACATTGAATGTGTTAGTCTCGTTATGCAAATTGTGCCTATCTAAATTCAACCCTTGAAAACTTTTCTCTCTCCTTAATTAAAACAGTGAATTTCATACTTCTTTTGTCGTTGAACTCTCATATGATTTTCCAAACATTACGGAGCCTATGATAATTTTTTATGGGACTAAATTAAGAGAAGTATGGAATGCTGAGGTTCTTTTGAATAAGTTTTCAGAAACGCTGATCTAAGTTCTTATAAGAAATAAAGCAAAACGCTATAAACTGTAATCGAACATGGAATCAGTAACAATGTAATCCATGTGTTGCTGGAGTTTTAGATAACTCTTCTATCTTCATAAAATAAAAGTTTTATAAGAATGTTATTTCCTCATTAAGTGAATATTTACTATTTTGAATTCGGTATGATGTTTTAAACAACTTTCTCGTGGTTTTTAAGAAAGGAGTTGACTAAAATAAAAAAAGTGCCGTGAGCCTCCACGCATTGGGCTTGGGTTCAAATCCCAAATAAGACATGGTCGTTACCGCGTTGCTCCCTCATAGGGAGCAATGCTGGCTGGCCTAAATTTTGCTCCCACAATAAAGTAGCCAGCAACACTTCAAGGTGAATAACAAAAGGCGAATCTCTCGCAACAATGTGCATCTGCATTATCTATATATATAAAACAGTTCCGTAACTGACTCACTGACTGACAAACAACGCACAGACCAAACCGCTGGACCTAAACGGTTGAAATTTTGCA
The DNA here is from genome assembly GCA_907164885.2 of Dolomedes plantarius. Lineage (NCBI taxonomy): Eukaryota > Metazoa > Arthropoda > Arachnida > Araneae > Dolomedidae > Dolomedes > Dolomedes plantarius. The sequence continues at coordinate 31,444,639 of OU015491.1, forward strand.
TGGCGATTCTTCTTATAATGTAGGAGTGCACTAAGAGAGATTTTTGAAAAATTCTTCCTAGATTTTTTAAAATTAAATTTTTAAGCTGTTTTAGTAACTTTTTTTAAGTTTGCATTTAAAATAATAATTTGAGGGTTATACAATTTATATCACGAGAAAGATCCTAAAAATTCGTTTAAAATGAAATCTTTTTCGAATCTTTACCTCTATTTTCTGATTTTTGGTGAATTTTTAAAGATTAATTTTTAGAATTTAATTTATTAAATGCCGATCACGTGATTTCTTTTTCTGGTACTTTAAATAAATTTATCGTCACGTGCATAACAACTAAATAGACAAAAAAATATTTTTTTTTTTTTGCTAATGCGGTAGACGATTGGACATTATCTAAAAATATTAAAATACAGTAAAAGATATGTTCCTCAAACTGTACTATATTAACTGTACTATATTCTTTAGTATGTCCTATTAGATTTAATTTGAATCTTTTCTTCTACATTATTTTGTCTATAAAAATATCCCTCACGATTTTTTTATAAATATTTATATTTTTTTCTACATCAATTGTATATATTGATCGTCGTATTTATTATAAATATATATATATATATATATTTTGGCATTAATTGCATACATTGACCGTTGTATCAAATTTGAATGTACTCTGTAGCGAAGTGCGGGTTTTCAGCTAGTAAAAAATAAATAAAAACAGAAGGTGACTGTGTCTATGAGTTGTAAGGTATCTTAAGCAAAAAATAAACCTCTGGAAGTATTTTGAGGTGAACGAGAATTCTTGCAAGAACTATCATTCTGTTTTGCATTGCCTTTCAAAAGTATGAAGCACATCTTTTAATATATGAAAATTTTTTAGAGAGGTCCCTTTAAATACATCTAAATGTAAAGCACCTTTTCTGGCATTTTTAGAGGTGCAGTTTTTACAAAAGATAAGATTAAAAAATCTTTCAAAAGTGAAATATTTGTACATTTAAATTAAAATGGCATGAATGCATGGTAAACAACATCCCTTAAAGAACTATTAATGCTACAAGGTAATGAAACTTAATAAGGCCAAGAGAAATAATACAAAATACGCATTCTGTACTTATATAATTCGGGACGTGAAAGAATTGCAAGTAACTTATAAATTGAATTAATATTTTTAAATTGTACACTACCATCAATAACACAGTTTAAAAGGCATTAAAAAAATTTATAGTTTTGATTACATATATGTATTATAAAACAAAATTAATGAACAATAATTATATAAAATTATATATAAATAATGTATTGAGTTTTACTTTTCTTTTAATAAAGTGAAAGCATAAAAAAGTAGAGTAGTAAATAGTAAAAGAGAAAAAGTTTATCGAATAGATCGATTAACAAGAAATATTTTAAAAAATTAAACAGACAAATATTGATCACTTCTCTTTTTGTTATACTTTAAAACAAAAGGAAAGAGCGTATAAATTCGATAAATAAATAAGCTTTTTATTAATTGTTGCTGAGAAAATTTGGTTTTCATTAAAAATTTCATTCAAATCAAAATTCGAAAAGAAAAACAGATTTGAATTATTGATATTGTAATAAACATTAAAATTGCAGTCGCAACTACAAGAAATCTACCAATACGTTTCAGTTTTCACTGACATTCAATGCGTAGAAAAAACCATTTGAAAAGATTGACAGTAAACAAAGATTGCTCAAGAAGTTACAGCACCTGCAGAATCTGCTTAACGTTCTACCTTCCCCAAATCCCCTTTTAAGACCTCCCCTCCCCTTCCCCTCCCAACCGTAGAAGTCTAACATAGAAAAAACATATCCCAAAACGACACACTGATCGATACATACAAGGCCGTGTTTGAAATGTGTATAAGAAGTCGTTTTGGGAGCCAAGCCTTCGGATCTCTTTATTTTATTTATTTGTATTTCACTGAAATGAGCACATTTCATACAACACTAACAACAGTAATTTCAACTTTTAAGGGAGTCAGCATGATCTATTTTTATATTTTTGTTTAGAATTTGCATCTACAGTATTCTGATTATATATAAGAAAAAAAACTTATATTTTTATCTAAATAATAAAAATGTATGCAAAAAGATAATTCTAAAGTATGGTATTTAACATTCTACTTAAACGATATAATGGTAGGAATTATAACTTGCTGCCTTGGGCATTGTCTACATGCAACAGCTTTTTCGTTAGTGGACTGTCTGAATTTATGAGGCTACGATTTAAAGCAATGATCACACACATGTCACTGACTATTCCACACCTTAAATAGTGTCAGTGCATAGAATTTTATTTAATCATAATTTTCCACACGTTCCAGGGATAGTGCATAATAACACACCTGAATCATCATTTTAACAGCATGCTGGATGCCACAAGAGACCACCTTTATGCTAAAAGCTAATTTCAACGTCACCTAAGGCAAGCAGAAGATCTGAAAAAGAATGAGCGATAATTCAATCGGGCAACAGCTATCACTTAGTGCCAAGTTTGCCGGAGAAGATAAATTGGCTTACGGACAAAGCATAATGAAAACGTTTTCGCTCTATGCGGAAAACTCCCTCAGCTGGTTTGTTCATTTATTGTCACAAAGTCAATTGGCCTTTTCAGACAGGGATTTTAAAACTACTAACCGCGTGTCTAGTTAGAGTCTGAATTTTGCGATGGGGGCAATTACCTAGAAACTCTCGACTTTAATGTTTTGATTGTATTTTGATTTTAGTTACTCAAAATTCTCACAAAAAATTTTTCAAAACCTTTTTTTATACCATGCAACGGGGAATTATATAAGTTAGACATTTATATTAATTGCATGGAATTCATGGAAGATGATAAATTTATGCAAAATAGATTCTTAAAATCCACCTTTTTTTATACCATGCAACGGGGAATTATATAAGTTAGACATTTATATTAATTGCATGGAATTCATGGAAGATGATAAATTTATGCAAAATAGATTCTTAAAATCCACTATGGAGCGTAAAAGTGGTAATTAGTTTCGGACAAATAGATATAGCTTCCTTCGAATGGCTAGAGTATTAGGTGTAACTGTTATTATTTACTGTAATTAGGTGTCGTTAGATTTGTCCTTAGACGCAATTGTTTTATTTGTTACAGACAAACCACAATTGTCGATTTTTGGTTCATTCAAAGAGACAATCGAACCATTTATCAGAAGCGTTCGCACTTCACATTGTCTTAGAAACATGGATTCATCAGGGAAATTAGTAATTATTTTGTAAATCTTTTGCTTATAAGGGTGCAGAAAGACGTCGAGACATACTATCAACCAACTTCCAGTAAGTCTCGACAGCTAATTGTTACTACCAGACAACAGCTATTGTAACTAATTGCTACTAACAGATTACAACGACCAGAGAAATGAACAAGGGCGAACCTTGTGTTAGATATATCCGTCTCTTCATTTCAACCCTTGAGTTTTGCTATAAGATTACGACCAGAACTTTGCAACTCCTCTTTTGGACACCCTTTGCGACACCCCTTTTGGACAGTCTTTCTTTCTGTAAAACAGGCCTGGTAGTCAATTCCCTCTCATTTTCTGAGAATTAGTCTAGTTTTTTAGCCTTCTATCTGTCATTCACAGATGCCTTCATGGCAAACCAAAATTTCAGTAATAGGCTTCTAAAGACACAATGTACAGGGTGGTCATAAAAAACTTTGCCGATATATGAATCTCTAGCGGCCGTTCCGTTCAACTGATCGAAATGAGATTTCAGATATATTTATTCAGAGGTATGAGCTCGGGATTCTGTGAGCGGCAACAAAGTGGAGCTAACGGTTACGGTTATAGGTACAGAAACTCGAAATTTTCGAATGGCAACGCCCACTTTTTCCCGTCGCAAAATGCTCAGACCATGTGAAAACCCTAAATAGAGTTGGAACAGTACGTGTATCACAAAAAACGGATGCGTTGTGCACGCACAAAAATCAGCTCTGCGAAGGGCCTACAAAAACACGGTCGGGGCGCACGGAGGAAATTTACATATGACAGAGGCAAGACACCAATCACTGATGTCAACGCAGATTGGACAAGAGAACACTCTTATTTGGATTGCACATTTTCCACAAGGGTGCCATCATCGTGCTTTTGTTGGCCATTCACAGAACTGTTTTTTGTGCAGGCTTAACGCGTCCGTGTTTTGTGATACACGTACCGTTCCAACTCTATTTAGAGTTTTCTTATGCGCTGAGCATTTTGAGACGGGGAAAAGTGGGTGTTGCCATTTGAAAATTTCGGGTTTATATGCCTATAACCGTAACCGTGAGCGCCACTTTGTTGCCGTTCACAGAATCCCGACCTCATACTTCTGAATAACGATATCTGAAATCTCATTTCGATCAGTTGAACGGAACGGCCGCTACAGATTCATATATCGGCAAAGTTTTTTATGACCACCCTGTATGTAAAAGAAGCAGTGAATTATATAAATATTTTTAGCATCTCGTTAAAATATGTGATACCATTAAAACTTACAAAGGAATGCTTCATTAAATATTGTAGCGCAACCGGTTTCTCTGCAGAGAATATGTACAGTTATCAAAACCATATCATTAATGCAGTGCTAATGACCAATTAGATTATAATCAGGATTCTTTGTGTATAATGGAGTAGCTCTGGAGCAAAAACTGAAACTTTCTTCATTATGAATTTCACTAAACTTCAAGCTTGGGGAAAGAAACTTAGCGCAAAGGGTTGCTCTCAGATATTCTTTTCTCGTTCAAAATAGATTTAATTTATCAATGTACTTGTAGAATTGTAATATATCAGTCGAAATAAACTAAGGAGAAGGAAACTAATATTGCAATTACACTTTCTGTTTACTTAATATTTATATACAATAAGTCACAAATAAAAATTTTAAAAATATATCTGGGAAAACCTATGTACGCGCTGAATGGAATGGCGAAAATACACTCTGTCACAAAATATATGCACCCAGAAGGAAACGAGCTACTATCACGAAACTTAACATGTATGTAGTGTATGAGGAGATAAGCCAATGATTACAAATTCAGAAGAACAGAACGTTTTATTAAGAAGATATGGCATGAAAAAGGTTACAAATCAGTAAGTAGTAGATCCACCTCTGTCAGCTATACAAGCCGAAACATGGCGTGGCATCGAATCGTGGTATCAAATTCAGAAGAACAGAGCGTTTTATTAAGAAGATATGGCATGAAAAAGGTTACAAATCAGAAAGTAGTAAATCCACCTCTGGCAGCTATACAAGCCAAAACATGGGCGGTCATCGAGAGGTGACCTATGACCTCCTGCGGAAGATCATGCCGTAATCTTTGCAACTGGGCAGTTAATTCACCAGTATTCCGGGACGGCTGCAGTTGCCTTTCAAGCACGTCCCAGACGTGCTCTATTGGCCAGAGTTCTGGTGACCTGGCAGGCCATAGGAGGACGTAATATCCTTGAAGACATTGTTGGGAGAGTCGCGCAGTATGTGGACGAGCATTGCCTTGCTGATAAATGGCACCTGGACCACTTGATAGCATAGACAGTTCAACTGGCGTTAAAATCTCGTCCACGTAACTGCGTGCCGTCAAAGTGCGTTGAAGGACGACTAGAGGTGATTGTGTGTTCGAACAAATCGCTCCCCCCACTGTCACACCTTGTGTAATCGCCGTATGCCTCTCGACAATAAATGCCGGATCGGACCGGTGGTCTGGCCGCATCCACACGCGTATGCGCTGGTCATCAGCATTGAGACTGAATCGGGATTCATCGCTGAAGATCATACGCCTCCAGTCGGTCACACTCCAGCTTAACCGAGGTCGGCAAAAATCCAATCGACACTGCCTACTGATGTGGGGTCAGTGGTAGGCGTCTTAATGGACGTCGGCTCCTTATACCTGCGTCGGCCAGTCGTCTTCGAATGGTTTCCCTTGATACCACCGGATGTCTGGAAGGTGATAAATGGCGTCGAACCGATTCTAGCGACGTTGTTGGTGCGGACGTGGCCTCTCTTATGATTGTGCAATCCTCGCGCGCATTTGTGTTCCTGGGATGCCTTGACCCTTCCCGACTGTAGACTATCCCTTCCGTGATCCATTGTTGCCAACACGGAGCAACTACCATATCACTCCGACCGAGGTGGTGGCCGATACGCCTGTTCGATCAACATGCTCCTCTGAGGCCTACTATACACCCCCTCTCAAAGTCCGACAATTGTTCGTACTGTCACCAGTTACGTCTCAGCATCTCTAGTCATAATATCATCCATCCAAGTCGACAGATCTGTTTGAATAACCCTATGGCACAAGCAATCATGCTTTTAAACTCTCCCAGCTGCGCATGTTATATGCGCATAGCGCGCATACTCTTGTCTCATTGGCGTCGAAATTTTAATCATTAGCATATCTCTTATCAGACTATATTCCTGCCAAGTTTCGTGATAGTAGCTCAATTTCTTCTGGATGCATATATTTTTTGTGACAGAGTGTATATTAAGGGAAATTTCTTCTATATACTGCTGTGTGTAGAGAGGGACTCTGTGTGGAGAAGGACCACTTTGCCTCGGATAAAGGGTTCAGCAGGTTCAGCTCGCAGTTCGTATATCAAGGCAGATCACCAAACTTGGACAGGAAATAAAGATGATCCAAATGGATTATGTGTTGAATGAGAAAAAGTTGTTAGTAACAGTAGTTTAAATCCAACCAAACAGAAAAGACATTTGGAATTGAATCATCCATATCTACGTAATAAAACTATTGAATACTGTCAACGTAAACATGAAGATCTAATAAGCAAAAAGAACACGTTTTCTAAATAACGTTTTCCAATAACGAAGCATGTCTTGAGGCTTCTTTTCAAATTAGTTATCGAATCGCTAGGGAGGGTAAAGCATATACTATTGCTGAAAACTTAATAAAACCTTGTCTTATAGATGTAATTTCTTGCAAAGGAAATAATTTGCAATAGTTGTAATTTCTTTCACTTTGGAGTTCTCTAAGAAGCTAAGAAGTACGTTCCGTAAGAAGTTAAGTTTTTATGTCCATGTCCATGAGACTAATGAGGCTATGAAAGGATTGGTTTCTAGGCGTTTGAAGACAAGCTCCTGAAAATAATATATATATATTTACGGTGAAGTGAAACTTTTAACATAACTCGCATGTATTTCTTCATAATCCATTAGTAATGTCTGTGTCCATGAATTGAATTAGAAATTCCAAATCTCTGCCTCTTCATTGAAGTACTAGATATTACATCTAAACACTTGGCCGTCCTACACAGCTTCTAAATTAAAATTTTATTAATTATCCCAGGTATCATGGACCTTAAATTATTGAGTTCATTACACTTCCACGAGAAACACATACCATTGGGACAGACTGGTATTTCTCCAATGACCATTTATTGACAAAAGTCCCTCCTGCAAAAAGAAGAGAGGAGGACCCCCTCTTTCTTTCAGTTTTGGATTCTGGGCCTGAATTCACAGGTGTACCTACCCGAGCCCCTGATATTTTTTGAAATCGCATCAAACACCTCGATAACGATGAATAGTATCTTAGCCGTACGATTACATTCTTTACTTTAGTAATAGCACTGAAAAATATCCAGAAATTGACGTCTAACGAATTCCTAATCAAAGATATTGCTTCTATACTTTGAAAAATTTATGATAAAAAAAAATTTTGAACATATCGTTACGTAGCTAATGGGATGTCCTCTATTAATTTTGTCTTTCATTATGTAGGGTTCGCGTGTTGCTCAGATGCAAATTTCTGGTAGCTGCGCAGTGCAGGCCAGTCGAAGTGAGTTCGGAGCAGGTGTCTGGTCTATTTAAGTGACACACGCTGAGTTGGCAAGAGCCCTAGAAGGGAGTGGAGATTTGTACGGTAGTGCGTTACGCTATTAGTAGAGATACGAAAGAGTCGAGAAAAGTTAGATTGAAGGTGATAGCGGTATTTAACTGATAGAGCACGCATTAGTATTTAGCCTAGGTGGCTGCACGAGTTCGATAGTTATTTCAGAGCCCGATGGTTACGGGTATTTGTTAGTGAACGTAAATTCTGCCTGAAAGGGTTCGTTACGGCTTTAAAGTTCAGTTTCTTAGTACCGCAAGTTGCGGTACTGTTGTGTTACTACAGGGTGGCTAATAAATACTGTAACACTCAAAAAAATAAGAGTTAATTTTAATCGTTTGGAAAAACAATTTATCTATCTATTTGTGTGATTGACAACTTTTTGTAAACGCAGACGATTTTTGTTTAAAGTAAAACATGTAGAATATTTTTAAAGATGGAAGCCAAAAGGTTAATGGATAAACAGCTTTTTGATCGCGGATTTTCTGCAGGTAAAATATTTAAGCAATTAAAATGCCTTGGTTTTAATAGGACGTTTATATATAGGACTATAAATCGATTATTGGATACCAATAGCTGTAAAGATCGACCAAGGTCCGGTCGTCCACGCACTGTTCGTACAAAAGAACGTATCAAAAGAATTCGTGAAAAGATACGAAGAAATCCACAACGTTATGCAAATAAAATGGCTGCAGAAGAGAACATCGGTCGCAGAACTATGCAACTTATCATAAATGAAGACCTGGGTTTTCGCCCTTATCGCAAAAGAAAAGTTCAAGGTTTGACTACTGCACAAATAGTAAAAAGGTTGCAAAGATGTAAGAAATTGCTAAACCGGCACGGTAGCAAAAGTGTTGAAAAAATAATTTTCTCTGATGAGAAGCTGTTTTGTACAGAACAAAGTTATAATGCTAAAAATGATGTTGTATATTCAGCAACCTTCGAGGATATACCTGAAAATCTTCGAACTGTTAAATGCTTTTAGAACAAGAATTCTGTTATGGTTTGGGCTGCAGTGTCACACTATGGAAAACTGCCTCTGAAATTCATCGATAAAGGGGTAAAAATCAATGCTGAATATTACAAACAGGAAGTATTGGCTACACGTTTATTACCACATCCTAACAGATTGTATCCCAAAAAGAATTGGATATTTCAGCAAGATTCTGCACCGTCCCACCGATCCAAAACAACACAGGAATGGCTCCATGCCAATTGCCCGAAGTTTATCAAGCAAGAAGATTGGCCACCTTCTTCACCAGATCTAAATCCTTTAGACTATTGCATTTGGGGGATTTTAGAGTCGAAAGTAAATGCTAAGCAGCACAGAAGTTTGGACTCCCTCAAAGCTTCCATACGGAGTGAATGGGACAAATTACCTCATAAAATGATTCGTGCCGCAATAGGACAGAGGCGTAAGAGATTATCTTTAGTAATCGATAAAGATGGCGGTCGATTCGAGTAAAATTATTTCATGGTAAACTTTCATGTATAATGTTCATAATATTGTTGTATTTTCCATTTTCTATTTCATCTGTGTGTAATTAAATGATTCGATATTTGTCACAGTATTTATTAGCCACCCTGTATTTGAAGCCCCAAGTCGGTCTATGTTAGTCTACCTCTACGTAGAAAATAAAGGAATTATTTATATTTATGCCTATTACTTTATAGTGTGCCTGGACCGTTAGAGGATTCACAGGGTAAATGAGAAACAGAACCATAAAATTATTGCTAATAATGCAGTTACCTCAGAAAACCCACTCTGACAACGAATAATTCAGGACATCTCATTAAGTTCTTATAGAGCCTCTGGGAAAAAGAGATTTATTACCTACCAATATAAGGCTCCTTGTTATTAGCATTAGTTGCGCATCCTGAAGAAAAATTCAGTTTTCGCTTTTATTTCATTTAGATCCCGTTGTGATTGAGAATCTCTTTGCCCCCCCCCCCACTTTGTATACACGTGACCCCCTGCAGTTTTTAACCAAAGGAATTCGGAGAGGCATGCATGCAATTCCTCTCCAGACGTTAAGGCATCGACAACCTGCTGTGAAAGGATAAAATGACTGATTCGCTTGGCGAGCAAAGGGTGTTGAAAAATGTAATCAAACGAGACTGTCATCAGAAGTGAAAACGGGGAATTACTGTCGCTCCTTTGTTGATATATTGGTGAGGGATAAAAGGTAGGCGAATATCTGGCGATTAAGAAAGTTCATAATGATTATAATTTCAGAAGTGTTGTAAGAGATAATTAGCTCCTCGTTATATTGAAAAAATAAGAAATGGCTTATTAAAAGGAGGAATGAACAATCAGCTAACAAACTGCGCTCTTTCAATGTGGAATGTGTATTCATTCTCGCGTAAATGGCGGCTCGAATAAGAGATAAACAAAGGATGTTGAAAGATCGTGCCAAAAAGTTCTCGGAGCAATTTATTAAGCCGAATTCTTATCAGACGAAAAAATCTGAATGAAAGAGAAGATTGAAAAGTTAGGGATGAAAGATGGTCAGGATATAGCATAATGTGTTGATTTTTATTGTTACAAATATTTGGTGATAAGACAGTTGATTTACAACTCACTGGGGAAAAATCTACATTATCGTCACGCCCTCTAAAAATATTTAATATGTATATTGTAAGTAAACTTTATAACCAGAATTTGAATGTCGCTATTGTGTGTATTAACTGAAATTTCAGTATTTTGATTCCAGCCCCATTTAAAGTTAAATAAATGAAAACATACTTAATTAAAAAGATTTAGTGAAATTGACTTTTTTCAGTGGAAGATTTTCTTTTTTCTTTGATTTTCTAAATTAAAATCATTTAAACATTTTATTCTCTAGTAACTTTACCTTTAAGACCCTGCCCTCCTTATTCTCATACAATTTTTTTTTCATTTTAATTCTTTTTCTTTGTTTGATGAATATTTCTTTTGGCACTTCTAATATTCCGAATAACTTCATAAGCAGGGCCTTTCTATACCTTCCTGAACTTTTCATAGTTGAAGGATATGACAAAATTTTCATGCATTTTGCTATCTTCTCGAGCTGTAAATGTTGTACCTCTATTCGTGATAGAAATGGTTCTTTTCGAAATGGGCTGGTTTACTTCAATTTGTCAGTTACCAGTAAAAATGTACAGAAATTAGGAATTGCTTTCCCACCAGCGTCGCGGCGTATTCATTGGTTATGCCTTGCTAAGAAGCCCATAACAAGGACGAGACTTAAGACCAAGGTTACGTGTGCACTATATATATATATATATATATATATATATATATATATATATATATATATAGGATAGACCGGGGCTTGTTGGCTCATTTTTTCAATTCCTACTATTTGTTCACACTCTCCCTATATATATCTTGTTCAAATTTTCAATCGTTAATCAAATACTTTTTATTCATCCACTCAAGTTCAAATACATTTTTTTAAACTTGTAGTGGATGACACTTGATGTTAATACACTTTTTTCAAATATTAATTCATTAATTAAATTTAATTAATCGATTTTAGTTTTAGACCTAGATCGTATCTTGCTCTTGAATAGTAATTTTCCTGCTGTTACTCTGCAAACGGTAGCACTGCGGTAGCGCGTGCTCCTCCCGTCCTGTAGGTTGCGGGATCGAGTCCCCAACCTGACGAACTTTTTCTCTCTCTTCCCCCCCCCCCTCCTAATCTCTCACAGTAGGCAAGGTTCTGGCAGGTAATCCTTTTTTTCAATTCCTACTATTAGTTCACACTCAAATTTTTCTTTGTTGACCGAAGTAGGAAATGACTTTAAAAAATTTTGTTTTTATATTACTTGTTTCTTCAATATTTTTTTTAAAAAATTATAAAAATTTTTAATTCTTTTTTTAGTTTTTACAATCTGCACATCTTAAAGCATAACCACCCATGAGAAAATTTGAAAATATTAATTAATATTTATATATGAAGCTCAACAGGACATCAAGTCACTGGGCCAACCTGCCCCATCGAACGGGGCAGGTTGGTCTTCTAAGTTGATTTGATTTTCGGATTACAACTTGCCCCACATCGCCATTTTGGCTTTTGATCGTTGTATCAAATATACTGTTAATATTTTTTCAAATTAGTAGGTATAAAATTAGTTCTGAACAACGATCTTTTAGATAGCTATTTACCTAGGTGAAACTTTAATTTAGAAAAAAATCAGAAGCGATTATATATAAGGGCAAAAATAACTCACTTCAGTGAAAATTTGAAGATTTGAAGTTGCTTCCATTCCATTGCTTCTTCGCTGCTGACACTGTTATGGGTGAAAGAAAACGTGCTATGAACGTCGCTTAGCTAGTAACGCAATCTACCGGATAGTTTGAAAAATATCGCAGATAGGCCAACATGCCCCTATGGCCAACTTGTCTACCCTATATATATATATATATATATATATATATATATATATATATATATATATATATATATATATATATAATTAAATGATATTATCAGAGAATTTTGATGGAGGGAATTCAAAAGATGAGCGTTCCGAACATCACCAGAGGGGGTCATTCGGCAAAAAACCGGCCTCGAGGTTTGGGTTCAATCTCCGGTCCTGTTAATGGTCGTTGGAGTGGCTTCGGACCGATCGAAAGAAGAATTATGAACCGTTAGTCGAACATGCGACAGACAGTCTTGAGGGGAAAAAAGTATCATTAAAAGACGGATAAAATAAATAGATGGATAAATATTAATACGCCAGCAACCTGTCAAAGACTTCCAAAGAAAAGGTAAATACCAGAGAAACAGAACTGAAAAAAATAATTCATCTTGTTCCAAAACTTGCAACCTAAAATTAAAGTAAGTTTAATTTATATTAGCCCTGCGGATCATTAAGCAGGCATGTGAAGTATCTGAACTCAATAACATCCCCAGATATGAGTGTTCGAAGTTTATGAGATTCCGAATGTCAGTATAGTGTCGTAAGGGGTAGTTTGGTTGGTAGATCGCCTGTACAAGGTTAAGACAGCAGATATCTAAAACCTCTCCTAACAGGTAGTCTTTACATATTCTACTGAAATCAATAATAGAACTATTGATCCTTCATAACATTATTTACAATAGTTTTCAAAATCGTCCATAGATAGTTATAATAAATACAATCACACCTTTGAATTTTGCTGATTTATCATTCACTAATTTGATTACTCCTAAGGATAATTATTAAGGAAAGATGATTGGAGCTTTTCTGCCCTTTTTTCTAGAATTATTAAAATTTCTAAACAGACCTGTGCTTTATTTTACTCTGTTTTACAATTTTTAATAATTTTGATACCATGTAAATACTGCACATGTATAGCACATACTGTATGTGTGTTGTATTGCTTTTCTGCGTCTCTCTATCTCTTTGTGAGTATTAGTCTATTGTTGTAGACATAACTTATGCCCCCTGGCGGGCAATGTGTTCCAGACCAGGTCCACATAGGCTTGTAGGCTGAGGGGTGCGGCTCCGGTTTATAATGGCACCACAAGGGTCGGAGTTCGATTTAGCCAGATACCACCCCTCAATTTTGATCGAGCACCCCAAGGGGTAACATCTGGGGGGATCGTACCTTCCCCACCCACTGACCTCAAAGAATGACGTGTACTATTCTGGATACTGTTATTCAAATTTATAACACATACTGTATAGAAGTACAGTAAAACCTCTGTATAGAACATACTGTATAGAAGTACAGTAAAAGTTTTATCCGGATCTCGGATAATCCGTATCAGATTTGTAGACATTATTTTTATTTAAGGGGAGTGATCACTTTTACGTATCTTTAAAAGTATCATTTTTAGACCTATGTTCGATTGTATGTACTACTCAAGTTTTTTGCTTGATTTACACGAAATTTCTTGAATAACTGCCTATACTACTATTTATTATATATGCAATATTTCAAGGTAATTAAAAAAATAAAATTACTTTTTATGCATAAAAGTGAATAATTTTTTAAAATCGAACATTTTGCAATCAACTACTGTGTGCATTCTGTCAAAATAAATTATAAACGTACAGTAATAATTGTTAACTATATGTGATTACAATACTTCGGGTAACAAAATACACCAACATTTTTTACCTTAACATATTTAAATTTTTTTAAAGATTTTTTTACAAGCTTTTACACAGTCATTTTTGAAATTTCTAATTAAAAATAGCATGTACTAATTTTTTTTAATATATTTTATAATATTGTTAGCACAGTAGTTGACTGCAAAATGTTCGATTTAAAAAAAATATTCACTTTTTATGCATAAAAAATAATTTTATTTTTTTAATTACCTTGAAATATTACATATATAATAAACAGTATTCTAGGCAGTTACTCAAAAAATTTCATGTAAATCAAGCAAAAATCATGAGTAGTACATGCAATCGAACATGGTCTAAAAATGATTCTTTTAAAGGTACATAAAAGTGACCACTCCCCTTAATGTTCACATTATATAATAATTTTTAACTAGTACGTCGAATATTCGCATTTTAGTTTGATTCTATGTACAGTTCCTGCGCAGATTGTACAATAAATTTTGGTAATAAAATGCTTTTTGTTGAGTTTGAGAAAGCTTTACTAGACTTGCCAATTCTTTGTTATGAAATTATGTGAAAAATTATTTTTATATTTTTTTAATGTCTTGTAAACAATACTATGTAATTTTGTTACAAAACAAAGTTTTTTATCTTAATAAACGGTAAGTCTGCTTAGTTAAGGATTTCGTTTTGCTTATTACCCATATTACCCGGTTTATCCGGATTTTCGATTATCCGGATTGCCTATGGTCCCAATTAGTCCGGATAAACGAGGTTCTACTGTACTTCTAAATTTGTTTTTACTTTTCTATGCATTTAATATTTTCAACTGCCGCCACCATGGTGTAGAGTTTAGCGTTCTGAGCTGCCACGCACTGGGCTCGGGTTCAAATCCCGAATAAGGCTTGGTCGTTACCGTTGTAAGGTATACATAAGATTCGATTCACAAGAATCGAACTTTTGAGTGAATGAATTAAAGAAGCTGCTTGAGATATGCTAATTTCGGCATACGCGCTTGGTATAAATACCAAGCAGCTTGATTAATACAAGGGTTTGAAGAAAAGGTTGTTAAAGTTGATAGATAAGCGAGAGGGAGCTACGAGATAAGCAACTACAGGCGCTATCCTGCGCTAGTGCTTAGGGGGCCCAACGTTTACGTGGCAGAACTGCTGGTTTGACTCTCTGCTGGTTTGTGAGTATTTGCAAAAAGTATTTCTATTGAATGTTAATATATATTCCGTACAAGTAGTACGTATGCTTATTGCTGTAAAAGCAAATTCTATATGTGCAACGAATTCAATAAGCATTGTTTCATGTATAAACTGTGTTTGTATCAAATTCAAATAGAGTGCCCCTTAGTAAAATACTCTATACAGTGTCTTCCCCCTCATAGGTAGCAATGCTGGCTCACCTATGTGGTGCTCTCATAATAAAGTACCCAATAAATAGTGGTGAATAACAAAAGGCGAATCCCTTACGCCAAAGTGCCTCAACGTTAGATAATTTTTTTTTCTTCAACTATATTAAGATTTAAAGTTTAGGCACTAGGATCGTGGTTTTAACCTGATCACAGGCATTGGTCGTCCTAAAAAAATCTGCTTGTATCTATTAAAAATCTCAAATTCACAGCTGAGCGTCGATGATTTGTCCCATCTAGTTCTCTCCGGCACGATGGACCCCACTAGTTATCGTTCCTATGGATTGTTCTGATTTCTTCAAGAGCATCTCGTTATTTTAATGGGGGAATCTAAAACATATATATAGAAGTGAAATGGTATAATTCCCCACGGTGTGTGGCCAATAACTAATATATTATAGAGAGCAGAGGCAGGGGTAAATACAGGATTGTAAACCAATAAAAAAATAGAAGAATAGCTGTCGGTGTGGCCAGTGATAGCGATCTGAAGTCTAAATTTTACAAGATGGATGGTCGTTATTTTATGGCCCACAGTAAAAATGTCAGAGGAGAAGGGTCAAAGTTGTTTTGCAAAGTAAAATTATGTTGGGGGAGGTACTTCATAGACTATGGACAGAGGCGACAGGGGCGGTTTAATATAACCAATTGGGGCAGGAACCACTGAAAGAAAAACAGCCCACTGCCCAATGAAAGTGAGGGGCGGGCCAGAATGGC
Organism: Dolomedes plantarius; assembly: GCA_907164885.2. Lineage (NCBI taxonomy): Eukaryota > Metazoa > Arthropoda > Arachnida > Araneae > Dolomedidae > Dolomedes > Dolomedes plantarius. The sequence goes on from OU015491.1 coordinate 31,460,670, forward strand.
CCCCCTGTAAACGGACAACAGCTCCGCTAAGGACGGAAGGAATTGGTGAAGAAGACGACGGATCTTAGATTGGGTTCCACAGAGTTAGATGTTAGAGACTCTCGTCTGCCCCAGAGCCTTGGAGAAGTGCGAATATCCCGCCAAGGTGTTCCTATACTAGAGATGATTCTGGGTCCCGGTCGCCGATGCTACGATCATCGTTGCATACATTCGTTATAGTAAGTGCCTCCCCAATAGACTCTAAAAATCATCTTTGACTATATAGTTTGCCTCTGCTTCTGGGTTCTCAATGTTAAAATTGTTAATGTGAAACGGATTGTTATATTAATAGCTATGACAAGTTAATTGAAATTTGTGTTATCTAATAAATGTATGTTTAAGGTCAATGCGTTGTCTTCCTTGCTTGTTCCAACCCATGCATGCATCCATTGTTTCAAGGTAATTAATACCCTACATCTGTGGGTTAGACTTCAGATCGCTATCACTGGCCACACCGACAGCTATTCTTCTATTTTTTATTGGTTTACAAGCCGGTATTTACCCCTGTCTCTGCATCCTTTATAATACATTAGTTATTGGCCACACACCGTGGGGAATTATACCATTTCACATCTACAATATATATTACAACAAGATGAAAACCCGCACTTCGCTACGGAGTACATTTAAATTAAATACAACGGTCAATGTATGCAATTAATGCCAAAAATATGTATAAATATATTTATAATAAATACAACGATCAATGTATCCAATTGATGTTAAAAAAAACGAAAAAATATATTTATAAAAAAATCGTAATGGATATTTTTATAGACAAAATAATGTAGAAGAAAATATTCAAATTAAATCTAATAGGACATACTAAAGAATATAGTACAGTTAATATAGTACAGTTTGAGGAACATATCTTTTACTGTATTTTAATATTTTTTGGATAATGTCTAATCGTCTGCCGCATTAGCAAGAAAAAATTATTTTGTCTATTTAGTTGTTATATACGTGACAATAAATTTATTTAAAGTACCAGAAAAAGAAATCACGTGATCAGCATTTAATAAATTAAATTCTGAAAATTAATCTTTAAAAATTCACCAAAAATCAGAAAATAGAGGTAAATTTTCGAAAAAGATCTCATTTTAAAGGAATTTTTATGATCTTTCTTGTGATATAAATTTTATAACCCTCAAATAATTATTTTACATGCAAACTTAAAAAAAGTTGCTAAAACAGCTTAAAAATTTAATTTAAAAAAATCTAAGGAGAATTTTTCAAAAATCTTTCTTAGTGCACCTCTACACTATAAGAAGAATCGCCATGCAAAATTTCAGCCCTTTAGATACAGCGGTTTGGTCTGTGCATTGTATGTGAGTCAGTGAGTCAGTCAGTTACGGAACTGTTTTATATATATAGACTATAATGACAAATTAAATTAATTACTTCCATCCATAGTATAACCAATTTAAATAATAACAAAGGTTTATTACTTTGATAATGTAAAATGATTCACGGTTTTCTCCACGCTGAAATAAGACATTTAAATTATTAACATTGCTAGTGCTCCTATTAGAAATTCTGATAGCAACATAAATATATACCTAATCAGATAGTATGGAGAGAAAAAAAGCTATGGAAAAATAGTTGTATTAATAATAAAGCATTATTTAAGCTGTTTTTGCTTTAGTTAATACATTCTGAAAAAGCAATAAAGGAAAAAAATTCTACAAATATCTAAAACAGAGATTTAAGCAGCTTACAACACTGGTTCTGCCACAAATACAATTTTTCTACAGTTTTGATATTTTTAGCTTTTTATCTAGTAGAACAACTATAAGAAAAAGATCCAGAAACGTGAAGAGCTTTCTTTGGAAGAACTAAATTCAAATTGTACATCTCCGGATTGAGTCATTCAAGCTTATTGTCAGCGGAGCAGAATACAATGTTAGAGGAAGTAACAACCCAAGAATGGAGTTCATGAAGCATTAAAAACACAATATGCTTTTATGAAGTTATGAAGAATTCCAATGCCACCAACGTGTTTTAGGGACCCAGATTTAGTTCGCTCTGTGGTTAGAATAATTATGAAAGTCTAACGAGGGAGGAATGGAAAACAAAAAATAGTTTCCAAAAAACCTTTCCCAGTTTAGATAGTAAATAGGAGTGGCGCAGATTAAATTAATTTTCTTGATAATTTTTCTCCTTTAAGAATTGTTTAAGGTTGATGATTTTGTCTCAGTCTTCTTAGAAGAAGCACTTTTTCTAAGGATAAGATATACAATAGAATGTTTGCTTTATGGAGAATGATCACAATGAAAATCAGAAGAAATTTTATCTTCAAAGATGCTTATCTTTCGGAGCTCTTCATAAGGAGTTTCTTATTTGTTTTGGACTAATTTTCCGGAAGGGTGATTCTCTTTTCGTGTCACTTAATGTTTCCTTAGGGCATTATATGATTCAAACTAACTAAACATAAACTATTTGATAAAACTATCCACTAAACTATTTCATAGAATCTGAAGCTGGGAGGATTTTTTTTAATATTCAAATAAATGCAAAAGAAATATGAATAAGACTCAAATAAACTTGTCTTGCATATTTTGCTTCTTATTTCACATCAAAGAAATGGAATGTAAACATCTTATACTTTAAGCTTATGTCATATCATTACAATCTCAAATATTTAGCAATTACTGAAAAGGCAGTTAAAGAAATGTTTCAAAATACTATTTCAGTCTATTCCTCCTTTTTTTATTGTCTTAGACCATCTTTGTGAGGAAAACTTTTTAAAATGAGGTCTTCCCTCATCTCTATAGTAGGCTAACAGGGTATTGCAAAGATCCATGGTTTAAGTACTGGCCCTGACGGTCTGTAGCGTCCGACCATTGGCGAGCACGATAGTGAACCATTAATCAAACGTTAGAGAAAATATTCATGAAAGATAATAAAATCAGCATCGTGAAATAAATAAATAAATAAATACAAGTGGACCAACAGCCTGGTTTCAAAATGAAAAGGGAGGGGGGAAGATGCTAAAAAAAGACAATCAAAAAAGATTTCCTCACTTTTGCTAAGCTAGCATAACTGTACATAATGTATGAATTTTCCCAGTTTGAAACCCGTCAGTCGATTGTCACATATGTTCCTACATTTCAGGCGTTCTTCATCTTACATGATGGGTAAGTAATGGAGTGTAGGCAATCTTATTCGTATGTCCCGTTTCCGAAATCTGACTTTTTTTAACAATTAATGAAAAGGCTTTAAATGTCGTATAGAGAATTGTAGTACCTTCACATTTTCTTATTTTTTTTATTGAAGACTTTATTGTACGGGTCAATATTCCTTTGACCTTTGAAGCTTTGGGCTATGAGTTGCAATTTCAATCTTCGTTCTTTATAGGTATCCTTGTGTATCCCGAGAGAAGACTTGTTGTTTAAAGAGGTTTCTAGTATCCAGTCATGTTTATTCAGGCCCCATATATATATATATATATATATATATATATATATATATATATAATATATATATATATATATATATATATATATATATATATATATATATAAATAAATATATATATATATATATATATATATATATATATATATATATATATATATATATATATATATATATATATATATATATATATATATATATATATATATATATATATATATATATATATATATATATATATATATATATATATATATATATATATATATATATAAAGTAATCTTGCTCCCCCATTGCCTTGTTTACTTAATCTAAGACAAGTGGATATTTTAGTCCCCTATCATAGAGAATGCTATCTTTATCATATATTTTATGATGAAACTCTCACTGCCGCACTTATCGCCTTTTCTCCTACAGATACAATGCAATTCAGTAGCAAAACTCAAGACCTATTGCCCTATTTGCAAGTGCATAGTGCACTATTACATCAAAAGGTCACAGGCTTCAGTAACTCACCTCACTGTTTTCCCAATATTTATCACAGCATTCAAACTTATTGTATTCTTTCTAAATGTCACTAATTTACTGAATTCTAAGCAACAAATTTTTCCCAACCCCTTATTCTAGTGTCTGAAAAGATAATTAACTGTGCATTTAAAATCTGAAAATTTCTGATAGTTTTTCTCTGAAAAGACATCACAAGAGCTTTTTTACATTCTTTTTGAAGATCAGGACTGGTTCAAGGGATTATTTTAGCGATTATTTTAAAGAGTTTCTCATTTAAGAGACTCCAGGACACAAAATTCTTCAAATTTTTGAAAAGAAATTTAATTGCATTAAAATTTTTCTTGTTCTTTTCCGCTTAAAATGACGTTTAAATCATGTTTCTAACTTTGTTAGAACTGGAGATATTAAATTTTTGTTTTGCAGCATTCTAATAGCAGCCAATCTTTGTTTAAACCTTTAAATGCGTTTTTCTGCATGATGGGTTTTTCACCATTTCTCGTCTTTAAATTGTTATAAGTCAAGAATCGTTAAAGATAAATGGTTCAAACTTGGAACATGTCTTTTTCAATTATTTTACTTTAATTATAATTCAGCAAATTTGAAAAAAAAAATTACTTTTGAAAATATGATTTTTTAAAAATAAGTTACATCTTTTTTTTTAAATTTTTGCTCGAAATATTTTTAATTTTTTTAAAATTAATATTTAAAAACATACTGAATCAAAATTAAAACATATATTTCTGTCTAAAGAAATGATAAAATTTTGAAATTCGAGAAATAAATTTTTGAGTTATAACGATTTTAAATTACCCCACTTTTTTTAATTTAAATTTAAAAATTTCTAAAAACTTTATGAGAAGTTTTATGATGCGATTTTATTTACAAATTATATGGTTAACCATCACAAAAATTTCGAAATTTTAACTCAATAAATAAAAAAAAAATTTTATGTGTCCCGAAACCCCTTAACAATCAGGAAGCAAACATTCTTTCAACACAGTGTCTAACATACAGGAAAAAATGAATAATATTTAGGATTCAAATACTTAAGAAATTCAGATAAGAAATCCTTCTTTTAAAATTTACTTAGTTAGCTCCTTGAATTCCTGGGATTCATTTTTCGAAAATAATTTCAAAATTGAGAAAAAAAAATCCCGAGAAAGAAATTAATTATGCATTTTGAAAAAATTCAAATGACTTCAAATCAAACAATGAATATCACAGGAGGTATTTATGCAAACAAGGGATCAAGTCTACTTCTAGTGATTATAGAAGCAATTGCAAAAGGGTGGTTATCTCGATAAAAATCAGTCAACACATAATTCTTGATCAACAATCGAATTTCCTTAAACATCTACGTACATTAAATAAATCTATATAATATTATTTCTTTTCAAACTCTACGGGAGCACCATTAATACGTAGAATTAACTATTCTTGTAAAATTTGTCTAGAAAAGTTGCTGAAAAATCAAATATACATTTAACCTTTTCTTTAGTTAGCATGTGTCACAAGAATACGTTCCCATTAATGAATAAATAAATAAATAAATAAATAAATATATATATATATATATATATATATATATATATATATATATATATATACAGTCGAACCTCCATATATCGAACTTCCACATATCGAAATTTTCTATATATCGAACTCTTGGCAAATCTCTATGTTCAGTACGTAGAAAAATTGTTTCTATATATCGAAAAAATCTCTATATATCGAAATTTTTTTCAAGACAAATTGGGAGATTTTATTCCACTTTAGAATAAAATCTCCCAATTTTTGGCACTTGAAACAATATGTCGTGGACTTCAATTTGAGGGAAATGTCCCTGATTAAGTTTTTAGTGGACTGAATACATACGAACATTTCTTTGAACTTTCCGCAAAACAGGCTGTTCAGCAAAATATTCGTATTTTTTTTTTAAAGAATGCAACTGTGATCATTGTAACCACTGTCTGGATTATTGTTTTTTTTAAAGGTATGTAGTACTCAATAAATCTTTCATATTAATTCAATTTTTAGTTATTAACTTTCATTTAATGGGATTCGCATATAAATTAAAAATGGAGTTTCGTAAACGAAAATTAACTTTAATTTTTTAGGAGAATTATGATAAAAACTAAGCTCAATTCTATATATCGAAATTTCTATATATCGAATTTTTTTCCGGCAATTTGCTACTTCGATATATGGAGGTTCGACTGTATATATATATAAATATATATATATATATATATATATATATATATATATATATATATATATATATATATATATATATATATATATATATATGTATATATATATATATATAAATTGTATATAACTTCCTTAATGGCCGTTCTTAAGAAGGGGGTATGAAATTTAACGTTCTAAAGAGGGAATCGGAAAAATAGACCCGCAAGCTAAAGGTTAATCTTTTTTAGTTTAAAAACTTATGAAGAAAAATTAATCACAGAGGAGACAGAGGGCTAAGGTTAATTCTAGATACTGTAGTAATTATCGTTCAGTGTTGATTTGTTAATTGAAAATCTGCAAATGCAAAAACTCTCACTATTGTTATGTATAAGCACGAGTTTCAACAAAATACCTACACTGAGAAAGACATGAAGATAATATTTCTTATTATCATGGATCAAACCGCAATTAGCTAGATTATTCTGTTTAAAGGGTTTCGATTTTATTAATGTTATTATTCTTATGAAACTTAGGAAATTATGAAATTAACTGCATATGTGATAGCAATTAATTATGTATTTTAATATGAAAATAAAATTGGCAAAATTTTTTAATCTGAAAAGTGAATTTGATAGGACTTATTTATACAATCATGAGATTAAAGCTAATTCTGAAGATCGCGGTAACTAATGATAGTTTTTTCTCTAAAAGCTAGTGAACAAAATTGTTTTCATTGCAGTCTCTAATGAGTTACTGTTTTCTTGAGTCATATTAAATAAATTTAGGTAATATTCAATCTTTTTAAAAGTCAACCCTTCTTCTCAAGTGTTAACTGGCCATGGAAATTTTAAGAGCTATTTGCTTCGTTTTAATTTAGTGACCAGTGGACTTTGTGTTTGCGGTGATGCTGATGAAGATGTTGAACATTTTCTTTTACACTGCAAATTACATGCGAGTGCCCGAGCTATCTTAAAGGTGGATTTGAGACGTCTGTCCATTATTTGTTAGCCTCCTGTTTTTTCTGATCTCGTTGGGAGTGTTGAAGGTCTTGCTGTATTGCGAAATTTTGTTTGTAATTTAAATTTTAAATTTTTCTTGTTTTGTGTTTTTCACTTACTTCTGTAAGCCTCATGTTATACCTTGTGGTCCATGAGGAGATTTCAAATGGAACAATAAAAAAATATATAAAAAACCTTCTTTGACACCATGAATTCATGGGTTGTGATTTCTCAAAAATAATTGTCCTCGTAAAATTTAGTTTAAAAACTGTTAAGAAAGTTTTTCATTATGATTCTCCCACAATGGGGAATTCATTCTTCTTTTGTCAATATTTTTTTATTTATAACTTAAACACACTATATAGAAAGTTCATTCTTCTTTTGTTTCTAACGTCAATCCATCTAAAACCAAATTAAGACATTAGTTGGATAATACCAAAAGAATCCTGATAGCAATGCTGCAGCTAATGACTTCTGACATGAACATCATTATGCTTCGCAGAGGCTGCCTGTTGCTCCAATTTGCTTCATTTTATCTCCACGATTGAACATGTATAAGCACGAGGTGTTTACACTACGCGATTTCGTCACGCGCGTGGATTTGTTTGTCTTCGAATGTGGTTCAGTAGTCACAGATAGTCTTGCCCAGTAGTATATCGTAGTCTCTAGTGAAATTGATTGTTATTTAGGATTCACTCAACTGTGTTGATGCGTATGGAGTGACTCTCTCACATACCCCTCGGGTATTCACCGGAGGAGGCTACTTATTTCATATTCCCTGTGAATATGAAAATCAAGCGATAAGCAAATTGTCACATTAATATTCGTTTAACAGTGAAGTAAAGAAATGCACAAGTTGATACATTTCAGAAGCTTTAGCTGTTTGTGTAAACATTTTGCGTAAACTCTTTGTTTGGATTTATGAATGAGTAGCGCTACGTGGAAAACATTATAAGCTTTCATTCAATCGTAAAACACCATAGCTAATATTCAAGAGGTAAATTATTTTGAGGGATAAACTTTTAGCCACCAAGACTATTTCCTGTACAAGTACTACCTGCGTATTGAATCATTCATAAATATAAAGTACACAAGCTATAATTCAATTTATGAAGACTACCAGTGAAAGCATTTTAAGTTCTCATTCGACTGTAAACCCCAAAACTATTATGAAACAGATTAAATTATTTTTGGCTTAACTGTTAGCTACCTAAAATGTATCCTGTACAAGTACGTACCTCCGTGTAAAATAATACATAAATGCAAAATACGTAAATTGCGTAAATACGTAAATACGTAAAGTTTTTTTAAATATGCGAAACGCATTTGAAAATTGTCTTTAAAATGTGTTTGCCGATTTTTATGCTCGTTTTCATAACAGGAAAGGTACTATAACTATTCCCGTCATGTTCCTCTGAAAATATTAACTCATAAATCGACAAATGGTAAAATAGCAGAAAGTTTTTAAAATTGTTTTAAATGTTTAAATGTTTCTTCGATTGAAAATGTATTGATATATCGAAATAACTATGTCGAAAATACATAGATTTATATATCAGAGACTGGGTCACAGTGCATAAAAATTTCACTTTGCAAAAATGACGTCATTTTGGCAAGTGATATTATTGTACTAGTAGAAACAGACATAAAAAGTTTGTTGGGTTGCGTTTCAAAAAGGTATCAGGATGATTTTATGTTTAGATTTGTAAAATTTTCGTATGCCATGAGACGTAATGGTCAATATTTCCGTATTAACCCTTCAGTGGTATCCCTGGGTATGTGAGGTCCAGGGCACAACAGTTTTTGCATTTTCTGATACATAGAAACTTGTTAACCAGATCACCGCTAAAGTACCTCCCTATCAAATCCTCTAGATCAGGGGTGGCCAACCCGCGGCACGCGTGCCACAGTGTGGCACGGCGACGTTTTAATAGTGACACGCGGAGACTTACTGAAAAATTAAGCAATTTGAAAAAATAATAATTTGTCAAAATCTGTAAAAACCCTACTCATACGCTACTGAAAATAACAGTGCATGAAAGCGGCACTGCTTGACACCAGTACAACGAGGTGTAGGTTTGGATCAACATATGTTTGTGAACAAATGTTTTCTATTATGAACATAATAAAATCAAAATATTGATTAAGATTAACTGATATGCATCTAAAACACCTAATTTTGTTAGCATCTTAAAGAACTGATCCTAATATACATGACTTGGTAAAAAAACTACAAATTCAAAAGCCACATTAATTAAGTACTGACTGTTTAATAATTATTTAGAATTAAATGTTTCAAGTTATTCATTTTATTTTATACATAACCTAACTGAATGAACCTTTAAAATGTTTATTTACGATAAAACCTAAGTTTGTACTTTTGTTTTATTTATAATATTATTTTTTAAATCTCCACTACTCAGATAAAAAAATGTGCTATTTGTGTAAAAATCCCATAATCAGCTAAAAATAACATTTTTTCACCTTTTTATATTTTTTGTATGTTAGAAAAGTTGTAAGTGGCACGCATAATATTTTTTTTTTCAGATAGTGGCACTCTTCCCAAAAAGTTTGGCCACCCCTGCTCTAGATCAATGATTCTCAAACGCAGGTCCACGGAAAAATTTGACCGGTCTTCCGAGATTTTTACCAGTCCGCATTAAAAAAAAACAATTTTTTTTTAAATTTCTTATTATAATAATAAAATTGTGTACGATATTTTTTACGTTAATGCTATAATTTTAGGATCTAGAATACATAATTTTATCTTTGAAGGGTGGCAACACTTGAGTGTGCTCGCATTTGTCACTTGTTACGTCTCGAATTTTTTTTTTAACTGGACGGAGCAGAGAAAGGGTTAGAATAATAATTATGACGGTAATAAAAAATAAATTTAGAAATCTGCTTTCGGTTGTCTCACCGCTCCGACTTAGCTTGACTAATTTAGAACCCACAATTGAAAACTTAATTGAAGAAGAGCAGCAGCAATCTTCCCATTAACGTTATATGCCAAATAAATAAAAATTATACATATTTAACTTTGTAGTATTAATCAGAGAACTGGTTTTTTTAATTTTGTTTCTGTATGCAATGATTTTGTGATTATTTTTTATAATTTTCTGCGATTTTTCTCAAAGGTTTAGTTACTTATATATAATAATTGCAAAAATTACTTATTTTCAAATCTGAATATTTTTGGAAGTAAATGATCATAAAAAGGTTACAATTAACTTATTTACTAGTTCTTTAATACCCAGTAAAGTTTTTTGTTTAAAAAAAAACCCACCGGTCTGTGAACTTGTTTCCCAAATTTTACCGGTACGAGGGCCAAAAGGGTTGAGAAACGCTGCTCTAGATGGTATTCCTTGATCCTGCATTAGTTTAGTTGCAAAATTGAAGTGACAAACAAGTCTCAAAATCCAGTCTGGACCTCATAGACCCAGGGTTATCACTCTTTTTTTTTCACCATGGACCCGTCTACATCGAAAGAGATTTTCAATTTACAGTGTCAAGATGATGTCTGTATCTGCTTAAAACATGCAACAATGATATGTCAAAATTGCAGTTGAGATGTTTAGAATTTTTTAGATTCCAATCAAATTCATTTTTCGTATCGGTTTTCTATTAATGTTATTATGTAATCAGTTTTCAGTATGTTAAAAAAATAAAATAAAATTGATTTCTTCACTTTCAGACTTCTTTAATACGTCAAATAAAGAAGTATTCTTTATTTGATGTCCTAAAACCATTTTCAATAATGAATCAGCATTTATGTATTTTTGAAATTTTTTTTAATTTCCTGGGCCTGGCAGATCCAGGAATACCACTGGCGTCTGATAATTTCCAAGTTACTACTGAAGAGTTAATATATTTCTGGAATAAGTAGATGTTATTACAGGATACAAACTCCATTAATAGTGAAAAGCATTTTTCCTAATTACAAAACAAAATGGAATTTTAAATTTCTTAGTTGTTTTTATATTGTATTAGCATGGAAAATCAAGTAATTTTTTTAAAGTTATGCTATTATAGAAATAAGCTTATCGATCACTATAGAACCCTAATAGAACTTTAGGTTAAAACAGGAGTTCCCAACCTTTTTCCTTCATCGACCCCTTTTAAAAGAATGATTTTCTTCATCGAACTCCTCACATTTTTCTCTATAATATACAGCATACAACATAATTATAATACTAATAATTGCCCATAAAACACTTAAAGATAGCAATTTGACTAAGAATATGAACAAAAAATTAGAAAAAGTGGTTCATTATATTTATATTTTATTACTTTTTTGCTAATTTCAATTTTAATTTCACAAATACAAACAAGATTTCAGAAACACAGATTGTAATTGCAAAAAAGTTGTATTTAAATTAATGTGGTGGTTGTGCTAGGTGCATTGATACAATTTTGTTAATGTTTGGCCTGAAATTGTTTTCCATCGTAGAGTCACAATAACTAACATAACGAATATAAATATATATTTTACTACACAATTTTACTAATTTCATTTTTTAAAGGATTCCTTACATTCCATTCTTTAAAAATTATATCATAATAAAAAAATTGAGTTTTTTGAAGGTTTTAGGATAATCTCCCCCCTCGAGGTCCAGTGGATTTCCCCAGTTCTGCCTAATGTTGGTACACAAATAAAAGCTGACGGCGTCATTCGACACATATTCAAAAGCGTTATGACAATCTACTTTAGATGCGTGGATCACTCCGCCCTATGAAAATCTGTATTTATACGTATTAAAACGGATATTATTATCTAATGATTATGTAGAAGTGAAAATGGTATAATTCCCCACGGTGTGTGGCCAATAAAGAATGTATTGTAAAGGATGCAGAGGCAGGGGTAAATACAGGATTGTAAACCAATAAAAAATAGAAAAATAGCTGTCGGTGTGGCCAGTGATAGCGATCTGAAGTCTAAATTTTACAAGATGGATGGTCGTTATTTTATGGCCCACAGTAAAAACGTCAGATGAGAAGGCTCAAAGTTGTTTTGCAAAATAAAATTATGTTGGGGGAGGTACTTCATAGACTATGGACAGAGGCGACAGAGGCGGAGTAATAAAGAACCAATTGGGGTAGGAACCACTGAAAGAAAAAACAGCCCACTGCCCAATGAAAGTGAGGGGCGTGCCAGAATGGCCCCCCTGTAAACGGACAACAGCTCCGCTAAGGACGGAAGGAATTGGAAAAGAAGGAGACGGATTTTAGATTGGGTTCCTGAGAGTTAGATGTTGGACACTCTCGTCTGCCCCAGAGCCTTGGAGAAGTGCGAATATCCCGCCAAGGTGTTCCTGCACTGGAGATGATACTGGGTCCCGGTCGCCGATGCTACGATCATCGCTGCATACATCCGTTATAATAAGTGCCTCCACAATAGACTCTAAAAATCATATTTCACTATATAGTTTGCCTCTGCTTCTGGGTTCTCTATGTTAAAATTGTTAATATGAAACGGATTGTTATATTAATAGCTCTGACAAGTTAATTGAAATTTGGGTTATCAAATAAATGTATGTTTAAGGTCAATGCGTTGTATTCCTTGCTTGTTCCAACCCATGCATGCATCCATTGTTTCTAGGTAATTAACTCCTATATCTATGAAGTACCTCCCCCAACATAATTTTATTTTGCAAAACAACTTTGACCCTTCTCATCTGACGTTTTTACTGTGGGCCATAAAATAACGACCATCCATCTTGTAAAATTTAGACTTCAGATCGCTATCACTGGCCACACCGACAGCTATTCTTCTATTTTTTATTGGTTTACAATCCTGTATTTACCCCTGCCTCTGCATCCTTTATAATACATTCTTTATTGGCCACACACCGTGGGGAATTATACCATTTTCACTTCTACATCACCATAGATATAGGAGTTAATTACCTAGAAACAATGGATGCATGCATGGGTTGGAACAAGCAAGGAATACAACATATTGACCTTAAACATACATTTATTTGATAACCCAAATTTCAATTAACTTGTCAGAGCTATTAATATAACAATCCGTTTCATATTAACAATTTTAACATAGAGAACCCAGAAGCAGAGGCAAACTATATAGTCAAATACATTCTTAAAAAATTAAATTTTAAAACAGAAGAATTTATCCTCAACCCCCAATAGACCCCTTGAATACTATAGACCCTTTTTAAACTTCCATGGACCCCCTAGAGGTCCACCTGGACCCCGTTGAGAATCCCTGGTTTAAAATATAATCGGAATTTTCCAGTAGGAAAATTCCGTTATTGTCCACAAAATGTATGTGTGTGACACTGACGAGAAAAAATTGTTTGGATTGTATGCAATAAATAACGACTGAAAACCGTTGCATCACAGCGTTTTGTTTTCTTCATGTCAGTGAATCCAAAGAGTTCTTTGTTACACTCTGTTGAATCGTTTCTGCAGTGTTACCCAATTACGTTCGTTGATTCCGAATCTCTTTCACATTAGCTTTTTCACTAAGTATCGCAACTGTTTATTTACTGACCGTTTTTAATATCCTTGTATCCAAAAGTAAACAACTAAAGCGAAACTGGTGTGCCTTCAAGCACCTTATAATGGTTTTGAGAAGAATTTGACGTCATAAAAGAAAGCAGCAACCAACCATCTGGAGCATTTTAGTCATCTTCAGTGAGCACGTGATATCATTTCTGGGCGATAAACGCAGAGATCCGTACTACGGAGTCATTAGAATTTCACATCAGGAGGGAGTGGACAAAATAACAGAAACATTCCCGCGAATGATTTTTCGCGTGATGTTTGTCGTCATGCAATAACTTATATAATGAATGATCCTCGTTTGTTTTTAATGATATTTTGAGCATTCCTTCCAATCAAATGCTAATGCATCCGGGCATGTAAACGAAGATTCAACACCTCTAAAGAGAAAATAGTAGAGACCGTTTGGCAGGAGTATTAATGACTGAAGGTTATCCAATTATGACTTACATAAATTGAAGGTAAAAGAGCTTCTGCATAAGAAACAGAGCCTGTAAGCGGTAAAAGAGCTTCTGCATAAGAAACAGAGCCTGTAAGCGGGAAAAGAGTGGAAAAGATTAACTTAAAAAGTGAAGAAAAGGTGAAGAACTTATATTGAATCGGAATTTAAAATCATAAAACAGCTCCAACTTAAGAAATTTCTGGGTTTGAAACGCCTTTTAAAAGACGTTTCATTGCATACAAAAAGTGTTTATGGCAAAGCAACACTGTCACCAGTGATGACAAAAAGTAGTAATGCAGAGGCTGCGGAAATACTTCTTACTGGACACTAGGTACAGTCGAACCTCCATATATCGAACTTCCCTATATCGAAATTTTCTATATATCGAACTCTTAGCAAATCTCCATGTTCATTGCATAGAAAAACTGTTTCTATAAATCGAAAAAAATCTCTATATATCGAAATTTTTTTCACGACATATTGGGAGATTTTATTCCACTTTAGAATAAAATCTCCCAATTTTTGGCGTTTGAAGCAATACTTCGTGAACCCCTGATGAAGTTTTTAATTGACTGAATAAATGCGAGCATTTCTTTGATGAACTTTCCGCAAAACTGGCTGTTCAGCAAGATATTCGTAGTTTTTTTTAAAAGAATGTAACTGTGATCACTGTAACCACTGTCTGGATTATTGTTTTTCTTAAGGTATATAGTACTCAATAAATCTTTCACAATAATTCATTTTTTTTAGTTATTAACTTTTATTTAATGTGATTCGCATATAAATTGGAAATGGAGTTTCGTATACGAAAATTGGCTTTAACTTTAATGTTTTTGGAGAATTATGATAAAACTAAGATCAATTCTATATATCGAAATTTCTATATATCGAATTTTTTTCCTGCATTTTGCTACTTCGATATATGGAGGTTCGACTGTATTACGATGGCCCCTTACGGCCACTGACACGTAGAATTTTATTAAAAGCCTGATTCTCAGTTACGTGATCGTAAGGTAAAGCAGTCAAGGGATATCCTTAGCACAGCTATTGAATGGGAGCATGTAATGTTAAAGGCCATTAATATTGTTCCACTCACAGCTGGAAGAATTAACGTTTGAAAAATATCTAAAGAATCTTATAAATCGCATTGCTCAGTTTCCCATAGATGAACATAAGAATCATCCAACAAGCAGTTGTGATATGGTAGAAATATCATTATAATTTGAAAATCAATCCTTAAAAATTAAAGGCAAGTTAACGTATACAGGACTTTATATTCATATTTTTGATATTCACATTTTAGTGGGACAAAAGTGGGTTCAGTAGCAGAGACATTGTTTTCTCAGGTAATATAGTTTATAGTTAGGTTAATATATCTTCCTATTACAAAGAGAGATTGATGCTGGTTTCATCATATCCATGACTATCCCAGTTCTCGCTCCGAGAATGCCATCGCAGTTTGTTTTGGAAGGAAACGGACTGATTAAAATTTCGACTAATCATCTCCCGCTTCCCGTTCTGTCCTTTCTCTTGGAGAGTTTAGTTGTAGGAACTCTTGTAAAAACCGCTTAGAATCAGTAAAAGTCATTTTTCAAAACTGATTACGCGATGAAATCAAGCGGTGTCGAAATACTGAATCAATCAATTTTCAAGATTCAAGATGTTCTTCTGTTATTCTTACTAACCATGGCAAAAAATTGTGGAATTGACATCTACAGAAAGGGGACGATTATAGTTACAATCGTCAATCTTGTAAAATGGTCATTGTGAAGGACATAGCAAGAGATCCTTCACAAACAACGTGATGCCATCCCTTTAGGAAGGGATTTGCTACAGATGTGGGTGGAATAGCTTGAATAATAAATTTCTGTACTCTTTTTAAAATTGCATAATTGCTTTAAACTCCTTTTTATGGAATTAATGTTCTAACGGGAAGATAATTTTCCCTTATTTCCTTCTATTACATCATCTTTGAGACACTGACAGTAAAATCTAAGAAACATTCCTGCAAGTAATGCTGATACTGATGAACTGAAAGTACTGATTTTGTTGTTTGTTTGTTGTTTTTAGTAATCTACTAATTTCCCAGTAACTAGTGGTTTCTTAACAAAAAATGAATTTTAGCAAACAATTAAATTTAGTATATAGTAGGTTTCGTGTATTATTATTACAGCATCTTATACCTTTTCAAAAATTATATATTAATATTATAAATGTCTGCGTGTGTCGTTTTTAATATTTTTTCTGCGTTGTAATTTAAAAAGAAAACTACAAAAATGGATAAATAGCTTATGTAAAATGTTTAAATAAACCCAAATTTTCTTTTTGTAGAACTAATACTCAGTTACTGCCCAGGGTTCTGTGTGGTAAGAGTCACTTGGATCTTTGATAACTTATTTTTGCAGGAATTTATCAATAAAAAATGATAAATTCCTATTGCAACTAATAACCTACACAAACAGCTAGAAGCTACGATTGAATGTGTTGAAGGAGATCACCACACGGAATATAATTCTGAATTTCCAAAACTGATCTGTCTAAGTAGCTCGTCGAACCCGAGGCATCCGAATATGGCATGAACTTCTTCAATAACCATCGTCTCTGAAGCCGAGAAGAATCACACTGTCACAATATATTCTTCAGCTTTTAGGCGGCATATCTCTCGTGTATTCAATGCATGACTCACTTATCTAATTGCCATATTCCTGGGTTCACTCTTTTATAATCGCGACCGGATGAAAGTTGCCTGAGACTTTGCAAAGATGCTTTGCCGAAGAATGATGAGAGAAAAACGAACTGAAGAAAAAATGAGTTTAACACTGAACATTATAATGTAATACTACGCAACATTTATTCAAAGATTTATTTGTAATCTAAATTAGTATTTTTTATATGAAAATAGCCTTAGGAATATTAACGCATGAAGTAAGAATTCAGTATCCTTTTGCTTCGCCCGTGATACGCCTTGTTCTATTTAGTCCTCAAAAGCTCCTCCCCTTTGATATTCACCTTCACTGGAGCTCATTTGCTTAAGAATACTAATACCCCTTTGGGAATCGTTTAGGATTTCATTTTCGGCCACTCTATGATTAACATAACATCAACATCGTTTTTACTGTCAACGGAGTTATTAGCCCATCTGCATTTCGTCCTCGACGTTTTACGATACCATTTCCTCTGTCAGTGCGTAGAGGAGAAAAAAAGCTGTAGGACGTTAGATTTTATCGGTCGCAGAACTATAAAACGTTCTCGTGTCAGTGTTACTTCTAAGTCCTTAGTTATTAAAGCAATCTCCTCTGCATCTTAATTTTTTTAAAGGAATGAAACCTCTGTGTGGTCCAAATCGCCCTTGAAGAGGAGTGTAAACCCTCCTAGTGAGTCATATTCTTATCGATTTATAAAAAAAAAATACTTTGTGCGAGGTTGATGATTTTCTGTAATTTTGTCGTTTTCCCGAAGTCCTCTGTTATTAACGTTATCTCACTCCATCTTAATTTTTCTATGTGCTGAAAAGCACTGTGTGGTCCTCACCATTAAAATATAATGGGCAATTTTCTCTGCGCAGTAACTAAATACTCAGCCATCGTGCATATATGCCGCTATGACCTTCCATTCGGCATTCCTTCATAAAATTAAAACTGCTTTTAAAGATGTGAGTTAGATTCAGTAGCATCTTCAAGAACTGTGCCTTTGAGCCACAATGTTTTTATACGGTTCATTTTCTTGTCTTCTGTACTCACTTTCCGAATCTGTTAGGACTAGAGCTGTACATTTTGTTTAAATTGAGACACGTCCTTTGAAATTCGTAACTAACTCAGATATTACTTTAACTGAAGGCAATATTTTGCGCCACACTTATTTGAATTCGAGTACAATTTTTTTCCAGTGCACATACCGTAGGAAGTGTTTCCTTTTGTGTTTGTTTGTTTTTCTAATAAATGATAAAACTTTGTTGATCTGGACACTGGAAGCTGGTTTTTGTTATATACAGGGTCATCGAAAAAGGTTGGACACATTTCGAAAGCTCATAATTCTAAAATAAATTGAGCAAACGCAATAATATTCTTTTCAAACAACTTGGTAAGTGTCCAAGATTTCTAAATGTAACTAGTACGCAACCGTGACGTTGAACGCTGCGCAGAAGTGATGTGAGGTGGAAGAAGTCTACTTCGGCTTTCCGTCAGTGCAATGGCGACCGTTCAGGAGAAAGCTCAAGCGATGGTTATTTTCGATAAACACGACGGTAATTTCGCTGAACTGTTTTAACAGATTTGTACTGTGCTAACCACAACACACATTGAACTTTCCCCTGAACGGTCGCCATTGCACTGACGGAAAGCCGAACGAAGACCTCTTCCACCTCGCATCGCTTCTGCGCAACGTTCAACGTCACGGTTGCGTACTAGTTACATTTAGAAATCTTGGATACTTGCCAAGTTGTTTGAAAAGAATATTATTGCGTTTGCTCAATTTATTTTAGAATTATGAGCTTTCGAAATGTGTCCAACCTTTTTCAATGTTGGACAAAAATCATTTGTAAATAATTGAGGATTGTATAGTGTTGCGCAAATCATTTAGAATTTTCGCATTGTACACCTGTATTGTACACCTTTAAAAATAGCCACTTTAGATTAAAATGTATCACCCTCTCTCTCTCTTTATTATTAATAATATACGAATAGCTTCTTCATTTCTTTTTTTAACAAATATCACTTGACAAAATGGTATATTGCAAAAATTTTAAAAACACATTTTCCAAATGTTTAAAAGCAAATAAATTACATTGAGGATTGTATAGTGTTGCGTAAATCATTTAGAATTTTCGCATTTACCGCGGTTAGCATTTAAAAAAAATTATCGTGGCATCTACGTTTCCTATGGGAAAAAATTTTGCTTTAATCCTATTTAAAAAGTCGAAAACCACATTATTTATCAACTATTTCAATATACTTTTCAGAAGAGCGAAATGTAGTTACATATCTTCAACATGTGTTTCAGACAAAAAGAATCAAAAGCCATTTAATATCTGTTCAGGATCTTCATAAGGGAAAATGGTATAATTTACTTGACTACGTGGACTGAATGATAAGATTTTATTGATTGTTTCTTTAGAAGATAAGTCACAATTAACTAGACGGGTAGGGAAAAAATGTCAATTTTACGCTAAGTTAGCAACAGACATCCTAAGTAAGTGTTTTCGGAGGCAAATAATAAAAAACATAGAACTCGAATTTATGTTCTTATTGGTTGAAAGAGAGGATTGAATAAGATTTCAGAAATTTTAAGATGTGCGCAGTAAATAATGCTTTTATATTTAACTAGTGATACACTGAAAACTATCCTAAATTTCGTTAGTAAAAAGGAACTTATTTTTACTCAAAATGATCAAAACTACTCATTTAGAATCAAACTTTAGAAGATATTCTTGTTCTCCTACTTAACTTTCTCGGTGATCTGAAGAACCTTCATTTCCCTGATTTTTTTTCCATTTTATCAAAAATGCTTTTTCAATTTATCATTGGATGTTGCCGCATTTTCCCCCTCTATTAATAGCTGCCATTTGCTCACCAACTAGCCATTTTTGTTTTTACCATCTGTCGGCCGTCAGTATGACAACTGTTTGCAATGATCGAGAATCGAATACGAGTCACCAAACGCCGAAATCTGCATTCTACTACCTGAACTGTCACCGCATTGTCAGAAAGAGTTATTTTCAATGAGTTTCCTGACAACCTATTGGACAAAAGTTGAAATAGATTCTTATTTAAGCTGATGATACAGTCTATAAGCAATTCCGATTAAAATGACCATGAATCGAAACTTGTTTTTAAAAATGCTTACCTCTGATTTTTAACGACGCACTTCCTAATATCCTATTGTATGGAATCAAACTACCACTTGCGAAACAATTTCAAAATAGTTAAATTTCAGTGAATTTTAGTCATGTTTTATACTTTTTTTTTCATAATTAGGGACCAGAATGATTCCATTAGAGCAAGGTTACAGAAAAGTAGCGTGTAATATATATGCTTTGTAATGGATAAACATAATGGTTGTTCTCACGTTCAGTGGCAATTGGAGGAGCAATTTTTTTTGCCTTGAAAATTACAGGAATGAGTCAATTTCTCTCCAACTCCTCTTGCCTTGGAATAACGAATTTGTGACGTTGTTTAATGAACAGTTGTATCATTTTTTCAATCTCATGTCACGGATCAATAGACATGGGACTTTCCTCCGCATATTCTGATACGATCTCTAATGTAAAAGAAAGTAAATTTATGGTTACTTACTCATTGATCCATAACTCTATGACTTATACCCTTCAATTTCAAGACAATTATTTTTAATCTCTATTATTTACAGTAATAAAACGTTTAAGCGTAAGAAATTGCACTTTTTCGGGTACGTATTAACAGATATTTGAAGCGAAGGCAGTACTTCTGATATGTGACTTATAACGTGAGGAAAGTTTCTTTGAAAATTGCGTTTGTGTGTGTGATGAGAGCATTATTTTCGTCTGATAATCAGACATTGCCAAAAATGCGGTTGACAATCTTCGAGCAGGTCCCAATTACCTTGTAAAAGCGGAAATCGCATGCTTCAGTTTCTATAGCAAAAGTACAATATAAATAAAGTATATTAAAGTATGGAGGTACTTATTTTCAAGTGGAAATATCTCAATTTAAGTCCTCGTGTGACAGTAATCAGTTCAAAAGACAATTTTTAAGAATTACATCAAAAGAATTGCACTGCATTTATTTCGTCAGATGTGGCTGTTAAAAAGAGGGGAATTTAACTCGAATTATTTTCAATGCATATAGACTTTTTGTTTCAAATTAAGCTTTCATTATTTTCTTCATGAAATGTTTTACTTTTTGAAGAATCTCTTTTATCTAATTACAGTCACACACTTATGTTTAGCATATATTATTGCCCTATTTATCAAATATCCCAGTTGAATCAGGATTTTCAGTGATAGCATGATTAGAAATATTAGTCTGTCATAAGTTCCAATTTATCAAATTTATTATCATTTTATTATCAGATTTGGTAGTATTCCAAACATTATCATCTTACACAACAACAATGTTTGAATGTCATCTTGAGTTATAAAACACTATCATAATGAGGATTCCCTCTTTGTTTGCTCAAGAATTCTTACTTCGTTCATTTAATCCTTATATAAGAACTGGATTTTAAAGACCTGAATGCATCGCAACCTCTTTATCAGAAGTTTTGCTGCAGATGACCTCACAGTTAATACCTCAGAAGTAAAGCTATAAGAACCCCTGGCAAATGGCGAGAGATAAGGTTTATCGACGATAGTCAACCCCCTCTGGTACCTCTAATTGGTAGTTCGACAAGTTGGACTGAGTCATTCAGTTTTTTCCCCCTTTTTTCCGGTTGATGTGAAAACTGGTTATATTTAGAACCATGGTGGATATACCGCTGACAAGCCGAAAAAAAGCTAGCTCGGCTGATTCGATGCACCAATGTCCAGCCAGTTCAACCAGTAAAAACATAATGTCTTGATTAACTCGATGACAATAAGAGTATCTACTCTCATTTTTGATGAGGCATAACTTTACATAGGTATTTTCCTTAGTATTTCCATGTTCCCAAAGAGAACAATTTTCTATATTTTTGTAAATGCGAAATCTATTGTACATCAATTATTTAAAACACTTATTTCAGGACAAAAAAAGACCGAAGTTTTTAACTTCTAACAGGATAAAATACCTTGAAATAATTCTTTATCCTTGTTAAAGGGTGTTTCCCTGACGCTTATCAGCATTCGTAACCCGATTTAGAACGACAGCGAAGAACATCGTTCTTCCAACGCAATGTTTATGATAATATTCCGAAATTTGCCGGAAAAGAAAAGTAAGAAGCAGAATAAAAGAGTGCGGCAAGACTGCATTCACTTGCAAATTGCCTAATGGGGGCTTGTTTAGAATGCAGCCGAAGTCAGCAATGAATGTCCCGTCCTGCAAGCTTTGTCGATTTCGATTGAGTAAAGGAAGCTGTAGTTCGCTCTGAGTTACCAACCCCTGGAGCTGAAGGATTAGAAAATCAGAAATCCGTTGTGTTACGTTTCATATGCTGGGATGCAAATAAATATTCATATTTATTTATCTTATAACTTACGGGCGTGTGAGTTTAAGACTCTAAAAGGCATTTCACTTACAGTTTTTCCAAAAAAAATAACCTCTTTCAATGATAACAATCTAAAGTGTTATAGATAAAGATAAAGGAAGGCAGTTCAATGAGTACAAAGTTTCCCGTAAATATAATTTCTCTGGCATTTTACAATGTACTCCCTTTCAGACATAGCGAATCGGAATGTGCTCTAGGTAAAATGTACTAACTATTTTTTCAGTGTATGTACTATACAATTTATTCATAATATTTCCCATGGGTATTTCTTTCTAGAAAGTTCGGCGATCCATAGAATATTTTTCTGAAAACAACTATTGCGCTTGCAGTCTGACATTGAAGTGGGACATTGCAGTGGGATAATTATGTATTATGATCTCCGTCGTAATGCATTTATCAAAATCTATATAATTTTAGAGAAATGATACTACAAATGTAATGTTATTTTGTCATGCATATCCTCTTAAACTTACAGCTATTTCTCAGTTACTCACTTTTTGACGGGTTACTAAGAATAATTTCCAAGAAGTTAATACCAAAATAGTATTTGGAAAGCGACTATTTACCCTCTGAAATTTTTATTTCGTAATCTGTAGTGATATATGTGAGCTTAAGAAACGATATTCTAAAATACCTATTTTCTATAACCATTACAATGCATTCCATGCTGTATAAGCTCTGAGTAACATCCTAAAACATATAAAGCTTTCTAAAACGCTCTTCTGGAATTTTCTAAAACTGTTTGTAACCTTTCAAAATACTTTACAGCTCTCGAGAACATTCTGGAACTTTAAAAATCTTCATACAGTTTTCAAATAATCATTAGGAATTTCTTGTAACAAATGCTCCTAGTACAATAAATACGAAGGTCGTAAGCCGACAAATTAATTTTAGTTCCAACTAATGGTCATTTGGATAAATTCAAGTTGAACAGAGAATCATTATAGTAAGAGCAGGACAAGAGTTTCGACTTAGATGTACGCTGAACTTCTAAAGATGAACTTCTAAAGATGTACGCTGAACTACTACTATGAATTTGACAGCATAATGTCAAATTCATAGTAGTCAAAAGTCAAAAGTCATCATTGCAAGTCATTAAATTTGGCAGTTGTTATGTTAAAAGAATTTAAAGTATCATCGTAAATATCGGACAACTACTAGCTTCTTAATTTCAAACTGTCTGTTAAGCTAACATTTTTTTTTCAACGAGGCAGGCACTTGTCTCTGACGGTAAGTACTTCTTCTGACATTGTCCTATGAAGATCCGCGAAGCTTTGATGGCTACTTTATCACGGGAGCACCCTATGTGTGAGCCAGCATTGCTCCCTTTGAGGTGAACGACATGGAAGCGACCCCACCTTATTCGGGATTTGAACCTAAGATCTAACATTAATAAACACATATTTCTTTCGGATATCATGCTAGTGTTTGAGACTTTAAATTAATTCTTCTGGCTTACAGGAAAATTATGTAAAACCCCACACGTAATCAACACTTTTTTAATCCCACAATAAATCAAAAACGATTGCTACTTGTTTCGGTCTACGTTAAAAATCAAGAATTAACTCAATCGATATAGGGATGCGACATCGATGTTGATTTTTTCAAAACATCGATTTATTGAAGCCGATGTTTTTTTTAACATCGATGTTTTGTGCTCGATGTTTTACGTTGTCTCGATGTTTTTTTTAATGAAAAAGTATCGTAATAAAAAAAATTTACCACGTAGCATAATTTTCACACTCAGTAAATGTAGTCTGAATAACTCTGAATTCTGAAAAGGACGAATACAAAAGGGGGAATGATTCCTTAGCAAACAGACAAATGGCAATTAACAACTAATGAACCAATCAGAGCGCTTGGAATGTTCCTGACACTCGAGAATCTTCCATGGGGTTTTATTTTACAAATAGTATATACACGAGTGCATCCATTTAAGTTATTTTTTCGTTGTGGTTTTCTATAAGTTGACGTTAATATTATTAGTAAGATGCCTCCCAAAAGTACCGTTTGGAAATATTTTTACAAAACCTCTGACAAATTGGCGAAATGCAATATTTGCCTTAAGTCCCTTAAAACTTCTGGCAATACCACGAATTTATCTGGACATTTGAAGGCAAAACATGGCGGTATTTACAACGAGAATTTTGAGTCATCAATGTAACCCAAAGCAACCAAGTTTTTGTCACTTATGTCTGCCCAATCAGAAAGTAAAATTAAATCACCCCTCCCCCCACGACTAATGGAAATAACATTAATGTTAGAGATTACTAAACCAGTTTTAAAAAATGGATGTTCTAAAACATCGATATTTAAAAACATCGATGGTTTTTGGGCAATGTTTTATTAGCATCGATGTTTTAATATTGAATATCGATGTTTCAAAACATCGATGTTTTGTTATCGATGTCGCATCACTAAATCGATGATAGCCAAACGCTCCTGGGAATGCGGGCATAAATTTAAGTTTTCGGACGAAAAATTTTTCATCACACTAACACCGCTTTTGAATTAGATTTTCTTCAAAACATCGCTATTTTCAAAACTTCGTCTGTTTTAGTTAATGATACGTCAACGTTACCTTTATCTATTGGATGGAAATACATTTGCATGTAATTGATCTATTTTCTTTACTGGTCAATCTTTTTCATTACCCCCTCTTTCCGGCTCTATTTTCCCGCGTTTTCTCTAATCCCTGCTTTATCTGTAGCTTCGTTAACGGGTGTGTCCCGTGTAGGGTCTGAAGGTCGTACCCACCCCCCACCCTCCTTTCTTTCGGGTACCCGCCACCTCCCACGCATTTTCTTCTTGAATCTTTGGCTGTCGCCACTATTTATTATATCAAAGAGTTCCGATGAACCTTGCATTTGTGAACTGTGCATAGCGATAATCACGCTTAATACTCTTCGGCCTGAGGATAAATTAAGTGGATAACATTAAAATAAAATGAATATTTTATTATATATTATATAAATTTATTATATATTATTTTTTATATTTATTATATACTTTTTAATGTTTATTAAGTATATATAAACATTAAAAGTATATAATAAATCTCTCTATTCTAAAAAAAAGTAACTGGCACTGCCGCTGCCGGCAACGCCGCTGTCAAAAGCTTGTCACGCTATCTCCTCCGAAACCGCTGGGGGTATGGGGTCGAGACCGATACCAATCGATGCAGAACAATGTGGGGAAGAAAGTAAGACATGTCTCATATTCGTCGGACTTTTAAGTTTTTTTTTTATTTCATGTTTTGTGGGAAAATATTGACTTTTTCATGTTTGGATTACGATAACTCGCCAAAAAAGGATCGTAGAAATTTTTTTTTTTACAAACTAAGACTGCAGACATTTTTCTTTCAAACAAGACCTCATTTGTTTAAAAATAATTTAAAACAGACTGATATTTTTATTAAAATTGAAAACCCACTTTTTGGAAAAATTTATGCGTTTCGAGATATATAAATTCGATGCTCTCAGACTTATTATGTTACAAAGAAAATATTTATATCAACTGGAAGATGAAAGCTTTCTCATTCATATAAACTTCATTTCAAGTCTCTATCTTAAAATTTCGATTTTTAATTGAATTTTAAAGAAATACTTCAAAAAAATCTTCTTATTCGCTTCCTTTGCAGAAGGACATGAAAGAAGATTCAATTTTTCACCCATAGGCGGGCTTCATCCATTTCGCCGGGAGGGGGGGGAAGCTTCAACTGTAAACAAATGAATGACTCAATCTCTGTAAACAACTATTGAGTCATTCATTCACTTGATTCACCAGAGGAGCGAGCGTAGCGAGCCTAGGGGTAAAGCCCCTAGTATAATAAATAATAGTATATATAATGTTATAGTATAATGTTTATATTATAACATTATAATGTTTATTAAGTTATAATAATAGTATATATAATGTTTATTAAGTTGAAAATATACTTATATACCTAACAACATACAAAATATTATTTTCCAAAAATACTCCCATAAAATTTATCTGCATCTATGGTCCGAAAAATATGGTAATTCAAACTGCCATAAAATAATTTTATAATTTATACACTTTTAAACAGAATTGTATTCTGCGGCTTTTCACTTAAAATTAAATAAATTCAATTGTGCACGATAATTTAAGAAAAGAAATCCGTATCCCACTAGTGATATATCAGTTTCCTATTAATAAAAATTAATTTTTTTTTCTTAGCCGGTAATTAAATATTTGGATAGTTAAGTTTTGATATCAATCATGTTGCTGTGGCATAATGAAACAGTTGGCGTGTGGCATCAATAGCAAATGTCACACTACTCGCGTGACGAGGAATATAGCTTCATATATCTGCGGCAGGCGATCGGCATTCCTAGATGACATATGAGCAATTGATCAGGCGGGAGCAATCTTGTAACTAGTTAAACGATCAATGCGTGAGACACTCATTGAGTTTTAATGATCAGTCTCGTCAATAACCCACTGCTCCCTGCGGTCATTTAAGTCGGAATGTTTATTAATCGACATGATAGGTATTTGTTGCCCCTTTACATACTTCTTTGCGATAGTATTTATTAAATAATTATATGATTAGGAAGCATTGATATATTCTTATAATCGTTTAACCAACTACGTATAATCGGTGTCTTGTGGCATGAATTAAAAATATCTTTAGGGTAATATAATTTCTTTTATCTTCGGATCGTCGCTTTTTAAAATGCGTTTTAATATTTATACGGATGCTAAACATTTTTCTTTCTGGTAGAAAATAATTGGATTCAAAATGTGTTTTTTTTTTACTTCCTTTAAGTATGATTCTTGCACTAAACGGTGCTGTCAATCCGGAAGTGCATTTTTACTATTTATTCTATAAACTGTCTTCTGAGAAATGGAAAATTATAAGAAACTGTCAATGATTAAGAGTAGATATTAATTTTTCTTCCTGTGCCTATTTAAAACAAGATAATTTCGATTCTCATTCCTATTTATTTTAATACACATTTGGCTTTTCCTGATATGATAATTTATTGGTTTTCTGAGATTCATGGCAATTGCCACTATATAAAACAGTTCCGTAACTGACTCACTGACTGACATACAACGCACAGACCAAACCGCTAGACCTAAAGGGCTGAAATTTTGCATGGCGATTCTTCTTATGGTGTAGGGGTGCACAAAGAAAGATTTTTGAAAAATTCTTCTTAGATTTTTTAAATTAAATTTTTAAGCTGTTTTTGTAACTGTTTTTAAGTTTGCATTTAAAATAATAATTTGAGGGTTATAAAATTTATATCACGAGAAAGATCATAAAAATTCCTTTAAAATGATATCTTTTTCGAACCTTTACCTTGATTTTCTGATTTTTTGGTGAATTTTTAAAGATTAATTTTTAGAATTTAATTTATTAAATGCTGATCACGTGATTTCCTTTTCTGGTACTTTCAATAAATTTATCGTCACGTGCATCACAACTAAATAGACAAAAAAAAGTTTTCTTTCTAATGCAGCAGACGATTGGATATTATCCAAAAAATTATCCCTTACGATTTTTTTCTAAATATATATATTTTTTACAATCAATTGTATACATTGATCATCGCATTTATTATAAATATATATATTTATTTTTTTTGCATTAATTGCATATTATTGACCATTGTATTTAATTTGAATGTACTCCATAGCAAAGCGCGGGTTTTCAGCTAGTCTATATATATAAAACAGTTCCGAAACTGACTGACTCACTGACTGACTGACATACAACGCACAGACAGAACCGCTGGACCTAAAGGGCTGAAATTTTGCATGGCGATTCTTCTTATAGTGTAGGGGTGCACTAAGAAAGATTTTTGAAAAATTCTTCTTAGATATTTAAGATTAAATTTTTAAGCTGTTTCAGTAACTTTTTTTAAGTTAGCATTTAAAATAATAATTTGAAGGTTATGAAATTTATATCCCGAGAAAGATCATAAAAATTCCTTTAAAATGAAATCATTTTCGAATCTTTACGTACATTTTCTGATTTTTGGTGAATTTTTAAAGATTAAATTTTAGAATTTTAATTTATTAAATTCTGATCACGTGATTTATTTTTCTGGCACTTTAAATAAATTTATCGTCACGTCCATAACAATGAAATAGACAAAAAAAAAATTTTTCCCTTGCTAATGCGGCAGACGATTGGACATTATCCAAAAAAATATTAAAATACAGTAAAAGATATGTTCCTCAAACTGTACTATATTAACTGTACTATATTAACTGTACTATATTCTTTTTTAGTATGTCCTATTAGATTTGATTTGAATATTTTCTTCTACATTATTTTGTCTGTAAAAATATCTCTTACGATTTTTTTATAAATATATTTTTTTGCATTTTTTTACATCAATCGTATACATTGATCGTCGTATTTATTATACATACATATATATATATATATATATATATATATATATATATATATATATATATATTTATTTATTTATTTTTTTATTTATTTTTCATTAATTGCATACATTTAATTTGAATGTAGCGAAGTGCGGGTTTTCAGCTAGTAAATATATAAAAGTATAGAGATAAAATGAGTATTACTTTTTTACATGCACTTTAGATACCGATATGTTTTCGTGCAGTTGCAAAATGTCAGTACTTCGTAACTTGTTGATACTTTTAAGTACCAAATTCCATTAACTGGTTTAAGTCTTGGATTTGACAACCACAGATGCAATTTTTTGCCTTATTTACAAATGATTCTGTGCAAGAAATTCTCGAGTATCGTAATTCTGCGGAATCAGTATAGATTGTCACTTTTATCTCTTAGTACTGGTAACGTTTTGTACCACTTGCATTAAATCCCATCCATTTTTTAATATTTTTGGTTAAGGTAACTGCCTACTTTCGGAGTCAATTTTTTAAAAAAATAATTTTTTTAATTACTTTTTGGTATTTTATGGTAAAATAGAACTTAAAAATTTAAAATAAGCAAAAACTTACCTGTAAATACCATACTTTTTTATAAATTGGTCAATTTGAAGTAATTTTTAATGAAATTTAGCTAAAACACCTATCACTCAGCACAAAATTCTAATGCTACTATTTTAATTTCCTTCTCACACATGATACGCATGACGGTTATCTTCAAAATGACCCACAATCTAAGAGAAATTTTAAAATGCAAAAATAATACAGAGAATTTTATGTTCCAATATGAAAATTTTCCCCGATTTGTCATTCCTTTCCTTATAGAAAAAAGCCCCAAATAAAAAAACTATTTATTATGCATCAACTATTGTATATCATTTCATTAACAATAACTAAAACATTTCCTGAAAATTTTATCAAATTATATGCATTATTATGTGAAATATCATGATAACGGTAGAGATATGTGCTAAAAAAGCATAATTCCGAGAAAAACGCATTTAAAGTTGTTTGTCACTTCAATTTTGTAGCAGACGATGTTTTTTTTAAATAGATATAACTCTGCTTCTAATTGATGTAGAATTAAAATCAAAATGGTTTTGAAAAGAGAAAAGATTGAATTTCACGATTCTCGCAAAAAAATAAAATTGACCAAAATAGTCAAGAAATGACATTTTCAACGCAGGTAGTCACCTTAAACGCATTTGATTGGATTGGTTTGGTTGAGAGAACTACGATCATTTTTGCTACACGAGGGCTATTTAGACTGGGACCTACTTCTTAAAGCCGATTCCGAAGGGCTACAAACATCCTTGCCAACACTGGGACTCGAACCGGACTCTGCTACCGGAAGCCATCGCTTTAGCCATTCGGCCACCTTCCGGCTGACGCATTTGAAAAGGTATTATTAGAACCACCAATACAGAAGTTGCTTTGAGATAATGAATTAAAAGTTTACCAGTGTTACACAGCGTATACCTTTTTCAGTCTTACATTCATGACTTCGTAATAAATCAATGTCTCATTGGTGAGGAAAAAATAAAAACTTTCTCCCTGTTATAAATAAATGAGACAAAATCATTATTCATAATCATATTTTTTATCGCTATTTTCATAAACTATCATATTTTCCCTTCATCGTTCAGTGATAAATTCTAAACTCAGTATCACCCGAACTGCATAATCATGCATGAATTTTTTTTTTTGCGGTTTGGACCAAATAAAAAATGTGAAATCAAAGGAGGAATGGTTGACAACCGATGAATTTACAAAACCAACGTATCAAGTCACGTTTCTAAAACTATCCAAAAAATTATGAATTTTATAATAGCGTTGAATCTGTTTAATTAAATAATTTCAATTAACATTTTAAAAATCGTCGACGTAGGCTTACCGAAACACCAAAGCGAGACATAGCAAAAAAGCCCTACTGGATTAATTCCCACCCGTGAGGTTAGACCACAAAAGGCAACCACTCTGTGTACATCCACACCCCACAAGCAGCCCCCACAGCAGGATGCACATAGCGGCAGTTCGCAGAACAGACGGAGAAAAAAAAACAATAAATTTTTAGAAGAGACGAAGACGCTAACCTGCTCTGGTAGAGGAAACACTCGAAAAGCTAACCCGGCACGAACAGCAAACGAGTGGAGCACCAAGAAAGCACGCAAGATAGCGGCTGTGCCCAGAATAAAACGATGGCAAACTTGGATGTGAGAGAACGCATGAGCCTAAAAGAAGCGAAGCCAGAAGTCTAAAAAGAAACGAGGCCCGAAAACAGAGGAAAAACAGGACGGTATCCATAGCATGGACCAGGCGAAGAGACGACTTGGCCTAAATAGGGTATGATCAATTTTGAGAGGGAGCAGTCGCAATCCTGTGTGCAGAACCAGTAACTAGAATTAAAATTCTCATTGTTACTGTGCAACCCACCCTGCGGAACCTCCGTGATACGCGTGTCCTGTAACCGCCATTGGGCCCCACCCCAAAGACGAGGACCGGGGCCTCCAGGGTTGGACATTGAGCCTAGCTTACCTAGCAAGGCTGCAGTCGATAGGTCAGAGTCCGAGAACAGGACCAAATCTCCTGACTTACGCAGGCCTCGTTACCTCCTCGCTCATCATAGGTGGTCCTAACCTTAACTCTACCATGCCCCAAGACTCCCAGCTTATCATAAGTGGTGAGGTGTTCGTCCTCGGGGAATTCTAACACCAAAAGGATCTGGACCAGACAGATCAAGGGCAATTTTTTCTAATCTAAGCTGAATCTTAAGCCGAAGAAAAAAAATAAAGATTACTGACACATGGTTATAGGGGTAGGTCAGAAAAAGCTAGGCTAACGGCTTATAAATTACTCTTGCAAACAAGGGAGAAATTAATAGGTGAGATGTTAAGACGATACTTACAGAGCGACCCCAGGCACTGTAGTAGGTAATTGCAGAATAGAATCCCTGCTGCTGTACTCCTTACTAGCAAGTACGCTTGTATCTTTGTTTTAATCATCAATGTGTCTCCCGGAAGGTGATTCCATCGCTTTATTTTAGAAGTTCCCCTGGCCTAATAAAAACTTCATGAGAGACAATCTTTTAAAACTCTCTTCCTCTTCGGCCATGACCCCGACAGGCACATAACAAGTCCGCCAGTGTTGCGCAAAGGCAATATAATGAAAGTGAAGATTGATGAGTTTGATGACCAGCACTCATCCTAGAAGTGGATAGAATGGGGAGGGGATCCTAACCATTTTTAAGGGGGTTAATTATTTGTTAGTTTGTTAGTAAATTCTGGGAAGCCTATAGTGTTAGTTATTAGTATTGTTATGTTGCCAGGGAGCTGTGGGAGGAAGATTGTGTATTGTAGTGTAAGGAGATGAGAGTTGGAGGTAATAATACGTTTTATTATTAACGAAATGAAATATGATTGTTATACTATGTTAATGATTTTGAGTAGTGTTTGTGTAAGTGTTTTTGTTGTGGAAGTCTTTAATGTTGTCCATGTTAGTGTGCATTATATTCTTAATCTTAATTTGGACCTATTTATTACTTTCTATTTGTTCATACCATGATTTTCTATTTTTGGAGGTTGAAATTTTAAGATGTGGGCAGCTGTGAAGAGGGCACTTAATAAAGAAATGTAACCAGTCTCCCATCTCCCCACAAGCGCATTGGTCGGTGTCCCAGATTGTTTAAATCTATGCAAGTATACCAGGAAATTACCATGCGCGGGGAAGACTTGTACCATATTATGGTCGCATTCAAGCCTATCTATTTGGACAGTTGGGAAGAACTTAAAAGTTTGTCTCCCGGTATTGCAGTGTTGCCAGATATATTTCCATTCTTCCATAATAGCAATTTTTTAAATTCTTTATTTAGATGTGAACGTGGCCAAGGTACTTTAGTTACTGTTAGGGATTGGGTATTTGCCGAAAGTTTGGCCAGCTCATCTGCACGTTCATTGCCTTTCGTGCCGACATGTGCTTTGACCCACGTTATGCTGAAATTACGTAGGCTTATCGACACTTCTTAATAATTCCACTTATTTATTATGCCCTCGGGTGCTGGGAACGTCTTGTTGGACTCTTGTTGACATGTTGGTCATCATGAACTTTCGACATTGTTTACAACAGTATATAATAATATTGTGATACCCAAAGGTTTTATGCTCTCTACTTGCCCTCCAAATTTTTATAAATAATTATAGCTTATTTTAAGAACCTTTTTTAAATATTTTGTATGAAGGTGTTTTCAACTGGGTTATCTTAATTTGATGTAACTAATGAACAGTGAATGATTCGCTCGGCTTCTCAAGTTACTGCGCAAATTGTTTTTTACCCACTTTCGCAACATAATACTTTTTTCTTTAAGCAAAGATTCAGTTCAAAATATTTCATTTTTGGCATCGCCCCGCCCCTAATGAAGGCCGTCTCTCCCGCCTAATAAATCAGAACGCATCTGACTGCGGGATGGGCTACAATAACCATGCACTTCCAGTTCACTGCACCGCTTCTAACCACCGTTTGCTGATCACACAACGATTGTGATCGAGAACAAACGATGCATAATCAAACGATGCATTGGGTGTAATGGGTGAAAGCGGTTTATAATGGTCGACAAATTGCGAGACCATGGGTGCTACCTATGGCTGCCGACGTGGGCGCATTGATAAATGTAGTCTGAACTGAAGGTATCTCTTGATTACCAAATTAATCGCACACGCTGTTTAAAAAAGCAAACATGGCTTTGCTGACGGTCGGAGACACTCAGGATGATTCATCCGTTGACCTTGGTGCATGGTAATCGACGAGATCTTTGCCAGAATTTTCAGAAAATAAAGGGTTATGGTAACGCATTATCTTAGCGCCATTCTCTAATACTGGAGGACTAATCTCATGGCACACCTGACACTTTGTGTGTGGTAGAGCTGAATTGGTCATGTAAAACCGTGGATAATTACACAGATAAGGAATGTAAATATTTGACGATTTGTAGCGCTAATGGCAGAATTAAAATAATCTGAATATTAGACGGGTGCAGCTGTCGCATAGGTTGCCAGAGGCTCATGTAATTAAAGATTTTTTTCCATCAAGGTTATGACACTCTATGACATTGCCAAAATGAAATATAAAACTTCCAGAGAAAAGAGAGACACATTGGAGATTAAGAGAAGAAAAAAATTGGTTTCCATATTGCCCCCCCCCCTTTTTTTAGAATGAATTATTGTAAAGTAACAGGTCAGTGGAATAAATCTTCATTCTGCAAACAGCACATTTTTTACGCTGTCGATAGTTAAGAAAATAAAAGCTTTGCTTGGAAATCCAGATTAAAGTTACTTCTCATTTTGAGAAATCTACGAATACACAATCGCAACAAAATGTTAAGGAGGTTTTAATAAACTATAAATTGTTTGAGGTTGTTAGTTTTGGACATTGACCTATTTACACCGTGAATTTGTTGGCTACTTTATTATGGAAGCCCCATATAAGGAAGATCCACCACTGCTCCCTGTGAAGGGACGGCTGAGGGACGTCCATGTCTCATCCAGGATTCGAACCCGAGCCCACTTTGGGGTGACTTGAGAATCTATCCACTAATGCGATGATGAAGGCACACTATTACTAGAGTAATTAGGAAAATATTTTTGACACAAAACACGAAAGCTCTCAGCTTCCATTGCTATCAATAATTCCAGTTTTTTGGTTCTCTAAAATAGGTATTAAGAGACAATAAAATGAAATTAATATATTCTAAAATGTATTTTGTTTAAGACAATGCAATAAATATAACCTTTTTTTAAAGATACAACTAAAACGAAATACGTACCCTTGAAAATCTTTATAAAGCATTTTCCAAGTTCTCGAGAAATCATTGAGTATTAAGGAAAAATTTATATTCAACTTTTGTTGTAGAACAGTGTTCTCGAACACATCGTAAATCCAGAATATCGGAAATATAACTGTGACTATATTCCTCATTGTCTATCTGATGATGAGAAACGACCATAACAACGGTCTATCAGGAGTTAGTAGGGTTAGGCTGGTAGTCTACCAACTAACCATACCAGTATGTGAAGTTATGTTGCTTACAATGAACTGTCTATCATTAATTCTTATTCTTTCCAACGGACGAGCACCACATTACTTAGATTGACTAATAAGAGGGAAGGTCGAACCCAGGTCTCCCAACGTTGAGGCCGGCATTCTATAAACTAAACTACCCTGCGATGTGAGAAACTTCGCTGTCTTTGATCATTCATTGTCCAGCGATGAATGCGATTCCTCTGAAATGTAATGCATAAACCATGTTTAAAATAATTGTCTTAGTTTTAAAAGATATTCATTAAAACATCATTATTTTGTATTTCTAGATGCCGATCGCAATTTGAGTTTACTGTAGCTTTTTCTAGAGTCAAATGGGTTTTTCTTGTTGCAAACTTCTAAATACGAATTGGACACATTATCATTAAACGCCTTTATCGTATTAAGTTATCGTATTATTTTTACTGTTAAAGGCCGACGTCTTTTTCAACCCCGATTATGTGGGCAAAAAAAAAGACTAGTTAAGAGGGTAATAAAACTTATCAGATATATTCCAAATATTTCCTGAGTCAATTAGCATACTATTATCTGGACTCCAAACACATGGTTGCTTTTAAAAGCTTAACAAATGATCACATTTTTATTTATTTTAAAATAGGGATGCATAGTAGTAAATAGCTAAGTAAGTGCTCTGGAAATTGGAAAGGTGTGTTTGACCACACCTCTTTTCTTGTGATACACATTGTAATTTCTGAGAAAATGAAAAGGAGTGGAGCATGAAGATAAGGTGAAAAACTATTTTTCTAAGTGAAAGAACCTTTCTAAAATTTTAGGTTTTTCTTTAATGTATAGCTGTCATTGCATTACAGACATTATTTTTAAAAGAACAGATTCTTCTCAGAAATTATTTCCTTCAATATAGAAAGACTTATTATATTTTTTACCTGAAGTAAAACTAACAATTTTACCACGATAAATTATATTTTCACAGTTAAAATATTAAATCAAGGTAGATTCGTTGCTTGGATTTGAAGCTGTATGGTCATATTTTTTTTATTGCTCGACGAGGGTCAAACAGACCAGACATTTAAACGGTTTTTGAACAGCTAGCACACCCAGCAGCGAGATTCGAACCCGCATCTCAATGTCTTAGCCATCCGGCTATCATCTGATTAAATTATGAATCTCAAGTGCAACATTAAGATTCTAAAAACGTACACCTTAGCTTGTCTATAAATTGGATATAAAATAATTTTTAATAGGCATCTATATTCTTGCAATATATAGTCAAATCAGGGAAATGAATTTAAGATAAATTATAAAGGTCTTGATAATAAATCATCCTATTTCTTTAAGAATGCTTAAAAAGTTAACCGTAGCGCTCTAGGCAAACCAACCAACCAACTAACCTTAGGAATGCTGTATGTCCAAGTTCAGCCCGTTTTCAGTTATTTTTGGAAATCCCTAACACGTCTCGCTGGACGATGGCCGAATGGCTATGTCTCTTGCATTCTGTGCAAACTCTGTGGCTTCAAGTTCAGCTGATGTCATGGATGTTTACAGTCGATCGGAGTCGGTTTTAAACTATAGATCCCCCGTTTTAATTAGCTTTCGTATAACAAAAGATTACCTTGACGATACTAACTAACCAACTAATCCTTAAACAATGTACAAGTATTCTACATCCGAAGAACGGGGAATATACTGTAATCTCTATAACTGCGTTAACTTTACAAATACTCGTACTATTGTGCAGCTTTACAAGCTTCTGAATTGAATTTTGTGTCAACCTTGAACACTGGGCATGCGTTAGAAGTGCACTTGACCTTCGATGGGTGTACACGAATCATCTTGTACGTACGTGTATAAATTTTTTTACGATTGCAGTAAGGCGAAAGGAGTGGATTTAATTAAACATAGATATAGATGTCATTTAAAGACATTCATTTCCGAAATCTTTTGTCAATAATATTTTAAAGATAAGATATTTGTCAATAATTTTTTAAACTCGAAAATTTTAAAGGCATTAGCCTTTTTACCCGATTATCACGCTTTTAATGCATAATTGGCTCCTCCCTGGGAATATTATTGACACTACTAATTGCACACCATCTCTGACAGATAATGACACTATTATGTGTCACGAATAATGACGCGGCATTTCCCTAATGGTGCATAAAATTTTTCCCCGATCACTTTTCACAGGAAGAAGCCGTCAATGCGATACCTTCCGAAATGATCACTTCTGGCAATATAAGAGGGTTCCCCAATTATCCCAGGGTCGGATTTTCCGCACAAACATGCGCTGCTTCTGCGGACATTCTGTTTTACTTTGCTTCATTTTCTGCCAGTCACCCTCCATTAGTGCAGCCTTGGAAAGGATCCATGGACCAGTAGTTTCTCTACTCTCGAATGAAATCGTTGCTTGGATGGTTCCACTTTTTTTTTTATGGTGTAAGGAGAGTAATTACTGCGATATCGCACTTTGACCCCCCCCCCCCCCCCTCCTCTCCGTTCTTGGTGACGTAAATTGCGAGATGCCCTTACATAATGACTGTTGTTCGGTAATTAAGTATATAACTAGGTGTTCTTGACCCATACGGCTATTGTTACAATGATACCTGCATGATACTCATTTGAAGGAGAGTTCTTC
This sequence comes from Dolomedes plantarius, assembly GCA_907164885.2. Lineage (NCBI taxonomy): Eukaryota > Metazoa > Arthropoda > Arachnida > Araneae > Dolomedidae > Dolomedes > Dolomedes plantarius. The sequence continues at coordinate 31,498,039 of OU015491.1, forward strand.
GAATTTTCTTTTTACCCCGGTATGCAGTAAAATTTATTTAAATATACCCTCCACTGCGGGAGGATTGGACTTTTTGTTAAAGTTGTCGCACGGGTTATAACACATCGGTTTTTAGTCGAGAGAAAAAAGCTTTATCTAATGAGAGAAGGCTGAAATTTTTGTTATAGTTGTCGCGCGAGATACAATTTTGGCTTTAGTCGATAGTAAAAAGTTTTTATTTTCATTTGATATCACGCTATGTTCTTATAAATTTTCACCTGAAGCATGTGCAAAAATGAAAGCAGAAAGTGGACATAACATACACATAGGATGGAACATTAATATTGGCAACTAGGTATGTACAAAGAATACAGAAGAGATATAGGGGTGAAACTTTTATAGCCCATCAAAGTAGTAACTAGCGTTGTTTAGTACCCGTTGCTAACGTTCTGGAAGCATCAGGATGCCATTGGCAGCACCTGATCCGTTGATCCTTCGATTGGAGCGGTCTACAGCCTGCAGAATCTCTGGTGGAATCCACGGAGCGGTTCCTTCATGTTTCGGATGAGACCAAAGTCACAGGGACATAAGTCCGGAGAATATAGGGGATGGTAGAGCATTTCCCAGCCCCAGCGAGCAAACACATTAGCCGCAGTGTGTGCATAAGAGTTGCAGAATACAGGAGTGGCAAAACATCGTCTTTTCAGACGAGTCCCGGTTCTGCGTACAGGATCCTGATGGATGTATACGTGTCCGGAGGCACCGAGGAGAACGCACGTGGCTTTCTTGCATATGATACCGTCATACGAGCCCTGCACCTGGTGTGATGGTATAGGCAGCCATTGGGTACACGACCCAAACACCTCTTGTTTGCGTCGTCGGTAATCTGAACACCCAGCGTTACATATCTCAGATCTTAAGCCTGGTGGCTGTGCCCCATCTTCGAGGTCTCGGAGACGTCATCTTTCAAGAAAATAACTCAAGCCCGCATGTTGCCCGTTGTGTCCTGACCTACCTCGTCACAGAAGGTGTTCGAATGTTGCCCTGGCCAGCACGTTCTCCAGATCTCTCACCCATTGAAAAAAACTAGTCATGGGTTGCTGAGAGACGGGGCCGCCACCACTCTCCAGCCACTACAATTGATGAAGCGTGGCATAGACTTGAAGCAGCATGAAATGACTTGCCTGTATCTGTCATCCAAGCCCAGTTCTACTCAATGCTTAAACGGGTTAGAGCATTTTTAGCTGCCAGAGGCGGCAGCTGTGTGTACTAATTTTGGACAAGTTCTTGTTTCATGGGACCGAAGACGTCTAAGTCACATGGCGCAAGATTCCATACTTCCCACTTAAACTTTTTTCAAAAGATCCCTCGTTAGGGTCTTTGCATGTGATCTCACATTGTCACGCAAAAACACAAGGCTTTTTGAAAGTTTACCTGGTAGTCGATCTTTAAGCAACTTTCGCAACCACTTCAGGGTTTCACAATATAGACGCTGCATTAATTGTGGCACCCTTAGGCAAAAATTCGGTATGCTCTACACTTTCTCTATCGAAAAACAGCGCCAGCATCACCTTCCCTGCGAATGGAACTGTTCGGCATTTCTTTCGTGAAAAATGCGTTTCATTTCAGGTGCAAAATGGTGAACCCAAGTCTCGTAACCGGTCCTGATTTAGTCCCAAAAAGCATTTCTTTCCTGTTGATAACGTTCCAAAAAATTGCTAGAGCTCTTTCAAATCGTTGCGCTTTGTTTTGGTCTATCAAGAGACGAGACGATCGCATCTACTGTGGCACGTCTGTTTTGAAGGATGATTTCATTCACGCGTGCAACGTTCTCATCTATCGTCGAAGCTCAAGACACTTATCCTCCATATCTGTACGGCCATTCTCGAATGAGAGGTACCACTTGGCGATAGCTTGGTGCGATGTTCCGTTACCACCGTATACTTCGTGCAACTTCCAATAAATGTCAGTGCAGTCACAACCTTTTGTCCACAGGAAGCGGATAAATGCACGCACTTTAAATTTGGACGCCACTGGCAGCTGCCGAAACATATTCACGACTGATCAGTAAGAGAACTAAAACTGCCACGTCAAAGCCGCTACTGTACTTGCCGCAGCACCTGATACTCTTTGTTGCCACAAAGTTTCAACGAAATGTCTCTTTTACCGAGATGTTTACGGACGTTTGCAACTACTTTATTCACTGACCCTCGTATATACACTAGTTATCAAAAATCAAGGAAAAATCACAAAAAGAGGGATAACACGTTCAAAACTAGGCCAATCTGTTTAAAATTTGAATATGTTGTTAAGTAAAAGGTGCTGAACAATACTAGTTTATGAAAAATAGTGGAGCTGCAGTCAGACTACGTCATTTGTGAGGAGCATAAAAGTACATGTCTCAGAGCAAGGTGGCAATTGTCGCTGCGAGGCTGAGATTAGACATCTGGCATAGCCAAATTGTAACAATGACCTCCAGGCATCATTTGACCGAAGAACATCGATGGCGAGCTACTGGGAGACTAGAGGCAGGACAAAGTCAGACAGAAGTGGCTAAATGCCTAAATGGGAGTCCGCCTGTGGCTCATAGACTTTTTTATGGCCTTGTTTCGCAATAATTTCTAACCACGGATTCGGCATCCAGGAGGCTCAGCCAAGGATGGCCATACGCTACGACGAATGCGGATGACCGATATTTGTCATTATGCGCACGGAGGAATAGAACCGCAACTCCGTCTGAACACATCCTCCCTCGCTGCAAGCTCTCGAATGTTGGTATCAACGCCAACCATGCGTAGAAGGCTTCACGAAGGTGGTCTTTTTGCGAGGGGACCAGCCATTTGCGTCCCGCTCACGTCACGCCATAGGCGGAAACGTTTTAGTGGGCACGTCAACATGTCCACTGTACGCGTGATAATGTAGGTCTGTTCTCTTTACGGATGAGTCCAGGTTTAGCCTCCAAAGCGATAGTAGGCGTATTTTGATTTGGAGAGAACCTGGAACTCGTTTTCATCCATCACACATCCGGGAAAGAGATGCATCCGGATCAGGCAGTGTCTGTGTTTCGGGTGGTATCTCTTTGGGTGGATGCACAGACGTCCATGTCTTTCCCCGGGGAAATGTGAATGCTCACACCTATAGAGATGACATCATTGATGCTATGTTCGCCCTTTTCCCCGGCAACAGGTGATGCTTTCGTGCTACAGGACGATAACGCAAGACCGCACAGGGCTCGCATCGTGGATGCTTATCTTGATCAGGAAACAATTAAGCGCATGGAGTGGCCAGCTCAATCACCGGACCTGAATCCTATCGAGCCTGTTTGGGACGCTTTAGGACGACGTACAGCTGCTCTCAATCCTCGTCCTAGGACCCTAGCCACGCTTTCAACTGCTTTGGAAAAGCAATGGCTCTCACTTCCTGCTGAACTCATAGACCTCATAATTGACAGCATCACACATCGCTGTATGTGCTGTATTGCTTCTCGGGGGGATCATACGCCATATTAAAGGTACTTTTCCTATACCAAACTGACACATCCGATTTGTTCATTGTGCACATATGCTAGTTTCTATAACACTATAATTGTCTGGCGATTTCTTTTTATGCTATTTTATACTTACCTATGTGTTGTATAATGCGTATAAGTTTCATTAAATTCTACAAGTAACTTTTTGAGTAATCGCTAGTTTTGTGACTTTTCCTTAATTTTTGATAACCAGTGTATATATATATATATATATACTAACTGAATACCCGTGTACCGCTACGAAGTACATTTTAGGATAATTAGAATGAGAAAATAATAAAATTGCTTTTTAGAGGATTTCCATATAAATAATATTTGTTGTTTCTTCACTGGGTGGAACTAATATTAGTAGGCTCGTCCGCGAACTTACGGAGCTAAAGATTCGAATGGAGCTAAAGATTCAAAATGGAGTTATGGAGCTAAAGATTCGAAAAAGATTTTATTTTAAAGGAATTTTTATGATCTTTCTTGTTGTATAAATTTTATAACCCTCAAATTGTTATTTTAAATGTAAACTTAAAAAATGTTACAAAACAGATTAAAAATTTAATTTTAAAAAAGTCTAAGAAGAATTTTTCAAAACTCTTTCTTCTTGCACCTGTACACTATATGAGGAATCACCATGCATTATTTCAGCCCTTAGGTCCAGCGGTTTCGTCAGTCAGTCACGGAACTGTTTATATATATATATATATATATACACAATATCTACCAATAAGTATTTGGACACCCATGCAAATGACGATATCTGTGGTCCTGATATACGTCACGCCCTCTGCCGTTAAATATCGTGTAGGAAACAACATTGGCATTTGTCGCATGCAAGATGCCATGGAGTGCAGAGTTATCTGATTTCGGGAAAGCACCTTCCACAAGTCCTTGTATGACGACTAGTGGTATTTTCTTCCACTCGGCATGGAGAAGACATGCAAGTTCCCTCACCAATTTTGGATGGTTGTTAATTCGGCGATCCAACTCGTCCCAGAGTTTCTCAGTAGGGTTCAGGTCTGGGCTCTGGGAAGGCCAGTGCATTCGGTTAACCCCATTGTCACCATACCAATCCATGGTGGACCTCACAACATGACAGCAGCGTTGTCATCCTGGAAGTAACATGGGTCCAGCCCGTAAAACTACCACAACATGAAAAGCACACTGTCATCCAAACTAGTGCAGTAGGCGTCGGCGTTGGGCTTACCATGAATTGGGACCAAGGGTCCCAGTCCATACCAGGAGAAACATCCCCAGACCATAATTCCACCTCCGCCGAACTTTACTGTGGGCACAATGCATTCTGGCATGAGGCGTTCTCAAGGCAGACGCCAGACCCAGACCATGTTATTCGAACTGTAGAGGATGAACCTTGATTCGCCGCTCCAGAGAACCCGTTTCCACTGATCTACGGTCTACTTTCGACGTGCTTTACACCACATTAACCGAGCAGCGCGGTTGGACTGTGTGAGACTTATGGGCGGCAGAACGCCCATGAAAAATAATCAGATGTGCTTCCTTATGGATGGTATTCATCGAAACAACACTCCCGGATACCTATTGAAACTCCTGGAGTATGTGGGCCGTCGGTAGGGTGCGGTTCTCCCGAATTTCTCTGAACAGCACCCTCCGGTCTCTATCTCCCAGTTTCGTTGGTCTACCGACTTGGGGCATATTCCGACAATCCCTGCTCACCTTCCACTTCTGAATCACATAGGCCACTGTCGATTTTGGTTAATTCAATTCGCTAGATATGTCCCTTAAGGATGGGCCATTTCTGTGATACCTGACGATTACACCTTTCTCGAAATCAGATAACTTTGAACTTCGTGCCATCTTGCATGCGACTAATGCGAAGGTTGTTTCTTTCATGATATCTAACGGCGGAGGGCGTAACTTATATCAGGACCGCTGATATCGTCATTTGCATTGGTGCCCAAATACTTATTGGTAGATAGTGTGTGTATATATATATATATATATATATATATATATATATATATATATATATATATATATATATATATATATATATATAAATTAAACCAAACCAAACCATATTTGGATTTCTATCATCAGTTTTCGTAAAAAAAAATAAAGTTCACCTTACTTTGCCTGACAAAAATTGCAGTTTTATTATTCACTACCATTATTGCCCGGCGTTGCCCGGGTAGATATATAGAAATAAAATTTTTCATGCATTCCATCAAAAAAATACTGGACTGCATCCCCCGCAAAATAAACACTTCGTCCTCCCCCCCCCCATCACCCCCAGACCAACTCTCAAACCACCCCTCAGAACAAACCTCTTTTCCCCCGTGTATCGAATTAGACTGGTTGTGGTGAAGAGTCTGTATCCCCATTTAAGAAGTGCGCTTAGGGGCACAAAAATCATTAAAAAATTAATTTTAAAAAAACTAATTGAGCCCAAAATTTCTTTTTTCCTGATTTAAGTTTCTCAGGTTCTAAACATTAACTGTGCCGAATTTGGTCCCGGTGGGTGAAACAGTCTATGATTCTATAGCGGACAAACAAACAGACAAGCTCTTTTATATACATAGATTAATTTCGAAAAAAAATCAGAAACTGCAAAACTATTTTTCGAAGTCTCTCAATCAATCATTGAGTGAATCACCATTCAACCGAAGCCTCTGCTTCCAGCTCAAGCATATGTATCATAGACAACTGTTAACTCAGCATAAAACCGGTTTGAAAACTTTCATCCTTCCAGCAAAGTTATAAATCAAAAATCGTTTTGAAATACGCAGAAAATCAAAAGACCTGGCCAACAACACTTAAGATTCGGCTGGGAATTGAGTTCTTGATTTTACACTTATAAACTTCCACACACAAAAAAAAAAGATTATCTACTTTGTTTAACGTTGTTTGTTACAAATTCAAAAGGGTAAAAACTAAAGCCTCTAAAAGTACTAGTCATTTTTAGCCATAAAAAAAAACTTAAACTTGTAGCTTCTCTTTCTAAATCTAAATGAACTGGAGTTATACAAGTCAAGAAGTGGAAGTCTTCATCAACGCTTCCTTGTAACAATCAACTACCTGTAGTTACAACTATCTCTGAAATGAAATCATCTTATTTACGCCTGCCCTGAACTATGAAGTTAGTGATCCAGAAAAATGTCATACATTAGGAGATAATTAAATTTAAGACTATATAAAGCAGAAATTACTATCTAAAGCATAATGCATTAATAATTTAAATCAGATCTTTGAAAATTGGACGTAATTTTAAGCAGCCTTCGCTAGTTATATTGAAGGACACAAAGGATTTTTGTACACGTTATTAAAAGTAATAATAGATTGATTATCGTTGTGTTGTTACTTTAAAACGAAAATATAAATTGTTATTTAAAGAGATGAGAAATGAATGATCTTTAATATTTGTGAAGAATATTAAAGCTACTTTTTCATTATTTAATATACAAGGGGAGTTAATTGGTAAATCATTCCTGTCAAATCCAAGCCTTTCAGAACTTGATTATATCAGCGATATTTACCTTTAAAAGATGGTATATGAGTTCGACTTTTCCCGCTCTTTTCAGACCCTACTTAGGTTTCAGGAGTAATAACTGTATTAGTCTACTTGCATAGTATCAAGAACGATGATTAAGACATCAATGCATTTAAGAACTGTATATGCAACCCCTTTAACAAACAGAAATAATGCTTGATTTTCTGTTAATAAACTGTTTTGGAAGTTTAAATTATATATAACACTGATTGATTCGTTTAAAACAACGCAATCATGTACCATCTAACATAAAAAAAGAACAGTATGTGATGACAGGAATAAGTTTTGCGAGTAATTGTGGGTAATTTCGTTAATTACTTCTATTCAATGACTGAGTTATGGATCACTTTGATTTTATTTTCAGACCTTATTAATGTCATTCTTCAATCTTCATCTGTCATCGTTGCACACAGGCACATTTGCGTTAAAAACATGGCATCCTATAAAAATGATTATAATCCAGAGTGATATCATTATGTTATCATACTATTCAATCAATATATATATATATATATATATATATATATATATGTGTGTGTGTGTGTGTGTTGTTTCCTTTTTCATTTTAGGGATTTCAGTATCTGTTAAATGTGAAGTGGAAATCTTTGTACTTTGATCGTAAAGAGTTCTATTCCATTTTTCCCCATGAATAGGTAGAAATACTTGACAGAAATTTACACATCGCTTTTTGACTATAGATTATGCTTTCAATATCCCTGGCATATAGGTGATATTTTCTCCACTACAGCCATGTCGTGTCCCCTGAAATTTCATTGGAGGCAACTGAAACATCGTTTACATCACCATTTTGAAAATTTTACTGCAGGAAAGGACATTTATACATTTTTGGGGGAACACTTTTATTAGCAGTTTAAATTCAAGGGAAGAGCCTGGCGATGGCCGAAGGGCTAGGGCCCTCGGTCCCAGAGCCTGTGGATGTTCGCACCCATTCGGAATCGGCTTTAAACTGTAGGTCCCTTCCGCTATCAAAAGTTGACATTAGTGCTGTCAATCAATCAGTCGATCAACCATTCTGAGGATATGTTCTTTGAAAAAAGAGGTGTTTGATTTCTCTTTTAAAAGATGGCAGTGATTACACTGCACTGCACCAGATGGGGCCCGTCATAGCTGCTAAGGCCCTACATGATGAATCCCCACCGCTCAGGGGGAACGGCAGCAGGCAACCACCCCCACGCACGACAACCAGCGATCCCCCAGCGCCCACACGGCAGGGCCACAGGAGCGACCATGACAGTAACGAGAAGCGCACGGCAGCAGCGGAGAATTAGGGGTCATTTAGGATGGTTGGCTAAATTTGGAATAGAGGCAGAGGCAGAGGCCAAGACTGAATTCTCTAGAGGCCAAAAAAGGACCACAACACGCAGTTAGCGAGGGTGGCGCGAAATCACGAAGCCTGAGGAAACAAAACAAACGAAGAATTAGGACGCTACATCGACTTTACCAAGGACCGAAAGGCCTAAACTGGTATCTGATCAATTTGGAGAGATGACAGCCATAACCCTCGGCCTTTATCTCGCGACATCAAAATCAACGTCACGATTCAGACCTACCCTGCGGAGCCACCACGAAGTGGCTTTCTCAGAAATATCCTTTGGACTGAAGTCCTCCGGAGAAACTTCGGGAGAATAACCCGAGAAAAGAAATTTTAAAAATGGGGGAATTAATAAATGAAATGAAATAAAAGAAAATAAAAGTGAGCCGTGGCTCCTCGGTGGTTTTCATTCTCTGACCGTTGGCAAGGCTCCTGTCGATAGGCCAGAATCCCAAAGAATAGGGCCGAATCTCCTGACTTACGCGAGTCACGTGCCAACTCCCTCATCATGGCAGAAAGATAGCAGTGATATGTTTGGTTATGGACGTAACAGGTTTTAATCAAAATAAATGGCAGTGAGGTGTATTCAAAGCATGATTTTACAGGATATAAGAATCCAAAATCCAGTATCTCATAAGCTTTTTATCTATATTCATCTCGAAAACATAGGGTAAACTTGTTTGAGAAAATGGCATTTAAAGTTTTAATTTGACTAACATTTCCATATTTTACTTTTGAAAAAAATACTTATAACTCGGTTAATAATGATCGGATCAACATACTTTTTTTTAATTTAAAGCTGATGAGTTGCAGAATCATTTTCTGAAAAGAAAAAAAAAATCGTTTTGTGGACATTTTTTTGTCAATCTGAAGGTCCATTGTCGCCTTAAAGACTTTTCAGAGGAAGGATAAACTTCTGCACCAAAAAATATACTTTTATAGGATAATGTGGACATTTTATTAAGAATTTTCACAGAGAGTGATTCCCAGAAAATTTTTCCATAGACAAAAGCAGCACAAAACTATTCGGGGGGAATAAAAAAAAACTTTATTGAAGTATTCCTATTAGAATCCGAATTACGAATAACACAATTTGTTTCATGGTGTTTCAGTTTTAAAAAGATTTTTTTTTTAATTTTAACAGCTTATATTCAGAATATATTAAGAAATAAAAATTAGCAACTGATAAAAATTCAGATTTTTGAAGATATGTAAAAAATATGGGATTCCATAACGTTAAAAAATATCAAAGAATTTCCAAAAAGGGAAAACTTCAGACAGGAGAAAGATTTTGTCTCCAGTTAACCTTTTCGGAGACTAATAGGCATACATACGCATAGCACTTCGAAGTACAGTGGTACCTCCGAAAAGCGGACAGTCACGGGACCAAAAGTTTTGTCCGTTATTAGGAGGTGTTCGCTATTGGGGAGGACAACCTTTATATAATAAAAGTTTTTACTCTTCTGTTGGACATTTGATTGAAAATTACGGATGCAATTTTAATTAAAAAGGAAAAATTAATTAGGTAAGAAAAAAATAATTTACTACTTTACCTTTTAATTGTAGCTGATCCTTTTATCTTGCATTAAACAATCCCAAAATACAATGTATTGGAGCTAAATTATTTTAATTACTACTGAAAAAATTTGTTAACAAAGTTTGATTTCTCTTTTATACACAGCAAACCTGTTTTTCAAGAGGAATCTTCATAAGATTTAGCTTTGCTCGTCTCTCCAAATCATTATGGTTCAGAAAGAACCGTTTTAATTGTTCGCTGTATTTCAGTGGTTCCGAATAATTTTTGATTTTGCAGTCTTCCATTGGTGATTCCTCATCATCATCCTCAGAAAGGGCCAGTGTTCAGTGGTGTCCCAATGAATGAAATTGGAAACATGCAGATTTTCTTCCTCAATGGATAAATCGTCGTCGATCTTGACATACTCTTCAACGCTGACATATGAATCCAAATTGGCTACTAGATCCGCAAGTTCTTTTCGCTTTATTCAGTAGTACTGTCAGTTGCCACTTCGCTTGTACTCAAAAATCCCGCCTTCTTAACACATTTAAGAACGCACCCAGGTTCCACCTTTTTAAGGACTGACGTAGTCCAGGAAATTACATTCAAAACAGATACCGATTTTGCCAACTCTTCGCTGGATTTGCAGGAGATAATCCGTGAAAACACATGTCTCAGAAGCAGCTTTCTGTATCGTACTTTAAAGCTGCGGGTAATTCCCTGATCAAGTGGCTGTAGCATCGAAGTGGTGTTAGGAGGCAAGAAAATTAAATTAACACTTTTGAGCTTTAAATCATCAGGATGGGAAGTAGCATTGTCCATGAACTGAATGATTTTTCTCCTTTGATTTTTCCTTTTGTTGTCCAACTCCACCAGCCAATCGCTCATTATCTCAGCGGTCATACAAGCTTTCTTATTTGACTTCCCCGAAACACTAAGTTTTCGTACATCAATGTTCTTGAAACATCCAGGCTTCTAAGGAAACATCTAGGCTTTGTAAAGACGCATAAGCATGTATTTTTAGCTTGCTTGTTAGAATAATTTTTAAATGTTTGCCAAAATAATTGAAAGTTTTTCAAAAATACCTGTCCGCTATTCGGAGTGTCCACTATCTAGAAGGAATAACATGGATTATCCTATATAAAAGGACTAGGACTCGTAAAAATGTCCGTTAATTAGAGGTGTCCGCTATTCGGGAGTGTCCGTTAAGGGAGGTACCACTGTACTTTATGTTTCCTCAACACAACTCAAAGCTCGTAGATCACGTAATACACACACACACACACACATATATATATATATATGTGTGTGTGTGTGTGTGTTGATTGACCCGTTATGAAATGATATGCTATTTCAGCAATATCAGATCTTGAATAGTTTATAACGTTCACTTTTTGTTAACCTACTTCAACAATATTTTTTCGAAACATCTTGATCACTATAACCTACAGTAATGTTCGTGTGAGTTACTCATTATTTTGAATTTATTCAAGGTTGGGCATAAATTATTAGGGAAATCATATGCTCCAACATTCCTCTTTCTCAACATTTGAAATAATACCACTCCATAACTTAGGAGACACATTTTGGTGATCACAAAGCTGAAACCGCAAACTATTTGTCACCTTATGTGACTCAACCGCGATTTTCTGACGCGTGCACAAAAACTCCATTTAGTCAAAGACGATACACATATGATTTATTTCCCCCTTCTTTTCGGCCACAAAACAGCGGTGCACGCATTTGGCAAATCCGAAACACTTTCACATCAAGAAGCGTGTCTCCGGACAAAAGAGGGCCATGAATCCACAAATTCATTCAAACCAGAAAGATGAAAGGAACGCAGATAGCACGCCGTGGGGGGATTATCGCCTCTTCCTTTTTCTTCATTAAGGGAATCCAGCGGACCGGATCAAGGTAATCCTTGAGGAACTCGGACAATGGGCTCCAGAACCGCCGCTCCAAGATTCACTCCACGTTTAGTTCTGTTATCTAGTCACCGTTAACAGTTATATCTAGATTGACAATTTCGGCCCGCAAGGTTAATGAATTATCGCAGGTTTTTGGTTCGAAAAGAAGGTGTTCTTGAAGATCTTCCTCGCAGGTAGGTCTCCTTTGTGACTTGTCCAAGGCAGGGGTGGCGATTGTGCCGTCCTCATCCCATGCGCAGACGTGCGTGAAGATGTGATTGTGGAATTTTTGCTCGGATCGCGGGTACAGAACGGAATAGCGGTCCGATTTAGGGAGATAGGAAGTTGAATATTTTGTGCCGCAAGAAAAAAAAAAAATGATGTTTTGAGGGTTAAAATAACAGGTCACGCAAATATTACGCAGAAAAAAAAAACTTGTGTCATATTCATATTGCTAAGATGTATAATTTTCGGCACGATCTTTCTCTTTGAGTTACTTTCTTAAGGTTAATTACAAAATTCCTCAGTACTTCTTGTGAAGAGTTGAAATTAACGAGAAATATAAAAATAAAGGAAAACTTTAAAGCAGAATAAGGTTAGTGTTCCTTTGATTATACAGTTCAAAGAAATGCAACATTGTTCAACGGGAGATGCCAAAGTTGATTAATAGCGACTTTTTTTACCTTCTATTATTTGTTTGGGAAACTACAAGAATGTTGACCAATGTCGGACTCTTAAAAAAATGTTAAGAATGTTCCCAAAAATACGGGAGATAGGAAGTTAAATATTTTGTGCCGCAAGAAAAAAATGATGTTTTGAGGGTTAAAATAACAGGTCACGCAAATATTACGCAGAAGAAAAAAAAACTTGTGTCATATTCATATTGCTAAGATGTATAATTTTCGGCACGATCTTCCCTTTGAGTTACTTTCTTAAGGTTAATTACAAAATTCCTCAGTACTTCTTGTGAAGAGTTGAAATTAACGAGAAATATAAAAATAAAGGAAAACTTTAAAGCAGAATAAGGTTAGTGTTCCTTTGATTATACAGTTCAAAGAAATGCAACATTGTTCAACGGGAGATACCAAAGTTGATTAATAGCGACTTTTTTACCTTCTATTATTTGTTTGGGAAATTACAAGAATGTTGAGCAATGTCGGACTCTTAAAAAAATGTTAAGAATGTCCCCCAAAATACTTTTTTTTTCATATTATTAAGTAAAATTTCAGGGTACTGCATCCTGCATCTATTTTTCTGTAAATGAATACAGAAAAAAAATGGAGATGATGATAGCCTCACATTTTTAAGAATACAGTACTCCTGGAATGAATAGAAACAAGTTTTTTTCCCAATTCCATTTATTCTACTATAAACGATTATGGAAATATAATTTTTACCCACAATTATAATAGCAATAAATTTCAACAAGATATTTCAATCTATGAATAATTTTCTACAAATTTATTGAAAAATTTCTTCAATATTTCCTTTCAATTACCCTCTAAGGAGTACTCGATCTAAATTATGACAGAAAATGAATTAGAAAGTCGTACTCAACCCCTTGTGGCGTCCAATAAAATTGGAGCTGTTTCTCTCCACCTTGCAGCAAGTATTTGCACGTGGTAAGGAATATAACCCCCATCAGGGGGCATTAGTGAAAAAGTGGGGGGGGGGACCTTCAATTACTTAACATAGTTTTTTTATCTTTTCTTTGTTTGACTACTTTGCTTTTCACCCTTATTTCAACTTTTATTTAAAATGTTGTGAGATTTCATTTTGCTCTAATCTTCTATTCCCACAAGTTTTGTCGTTCATTTATATTTTATAGTGTATTTGAAATGAAATTATTCATTATTTGATGCACTATTGATACACCAACCGGGGCCATGAAGTTATGAACATTCAAACTAATTTCAATGGTGAAACATTTATGAATAATTTTTTTCTAGGATTTTTATGACAAAATAATATTTATAACACATAACATTAAATTTATGGTATAAAGTTTTCTATAAGTAATGAATCATGTTTTTAATTCCAGGTTTTTTGACGTCTAGTGATAACGATTTATCATATCTTTCAGAAGGTAAAGTAATTTTACAGTAAACAAAATATTTCTCTTTTATCCTACAGTAGCAAAAGTAAAACTTGAAACTAATCCATCTCTCCCTCTCAAAACCTAATGATGAATACACCATCAATTATCATTTTAAAATATTTTTAACTCCTATGGTCCGGTTTTGATGGTACTTTTTATTGTTTTTATTTACTTTAGAGGTACCGTACTTAAAAATATGGCACTATTGTTCACCATTTATTCGCTGTACTGAATTTTAAATAAGCGGACACAGACTATCAGTACTGTGTAGATTTTTTTTTATTTTTATTTTTTTTTATTGAATTTTTTTTTATTTATTTTTTTTATTATATATATATATATATATATTTCTAATGGCAAGTTTAAAGACAACTGACCCGAAAAACATATAAAAAAATTTCAGGTAGTCTCTTCTATCGAAACTACCGCGGGTTATTAACGTAGGATTACTTATCATTGCTTACCTCTTTTGTATGTATATATGCATGTATGTGTTATCTATATGTGTATCTATATATATATGTAACATCCCCCCACACACTACGGACTCCCGAACGCTGCAGTCACACGAGGGGGAATGCCACAAGCGATGGAGTTATATCTGGAATAATATCACATAACGTAGACGTGACCGGAATGGAGGAAATGACGCACTCAAAGAAAACATAGTCCTCATCTTTACCAGCTAAATTTCTTTATTGGAGGGGCGAGGGCGGCTCACCCCCCAACTTGATATGGACACTACATCATATAACATGAAGACAGAGGAACAGCGCGCAGAAAATGACACAACTTGACTAGCACGAAAACAAAAAGAGAATCCCCGGCCAAAACCTTGGTGGGTCTTTTAAAACTTCCTGGGGTCATAGTCACACGACCCTTGCACTCTTGCATTAATTAGACAGAGGAGCCCCAGGCCAGTTCTCTGGGATTGAGTCCCGTAGCCGTTATATAAGGTTTGGAGCCTATGATACTGGGGGTTAAAGGGACGATATATTGATTACCTACTTTAGTTTTTAGGAAACTTACAATTCCTTTGTTCTTAAAACGAAAACGAAATTAACTCTACACCCAGGGGAAATTAAAAGAATTTAGAAAGTAGTTAAGGTTTTGGGGTTTTGTGTTATATATATATGTGTGTGTGTTCCTGTCAGTCAAAATTTTGACGCATTTTGGCACTTTTCTGTTTAACTGTTTACTGCTTGTCCAAGCGATACAGACTGGGTTTGGCACGCTGCCAAAATTATAACTCGTGAGGTACGGATGGTTTTAGAGTCTGAAATTTTTCTTTCCGGAGGACCGTTATGGAGGAAAGTAATCCTACGCTAAAAGAGAACAAAAACATGACAAAACAACAAAGATCGTCTACAGTAAGGGCCTGTTCACATAGGAGTCCGTTGCGTTGCGTTTAGGAAAAGATGACGTTGAGACGAAAATAAACCAATTATATGCCTCCAAACGATTCGCAATGAAATTTTTAACGCCTATGATTGGTTTATTTTCGTCTCAACGTCATCTTTTCCTTAACGCAACGGACTCCTAGTGAACAGGCCCTAATAGTCTCTGAACTTAGTAAGTCCCTTGCTTCCCAATGACGGTCGGAAAGGGAAATCTCTCGAAGAGCAGAACAGCGAAGCAGGTAAGTCTCATCCATCATATCTCGAAGATCGCTGAGCCTGGAGAAAGGATCAGCGATGATTGTGCTGTGTAAATTGTTAACACTGCAATTTTACTTCATAATCTGGAAAACTTAATTTTTGCGAGTTTCTTTTATCATTTTTTCCTGTATCTAAGTTTTCTGGGTGTCGATGTTATTCCCACGCGGATGATTCTTCCGAGGGTGAAAATAATTCCTTTAAATCAGTCTTAATTTCTCCCTTTGTACAATGCAATAATTCTTTGAAATAATTTTCCATATTCTGCCTCACAATTTTCCACTTTTTCAATACTTTAACAAAAACCTGGGATTATCTTACGGATGATTAATTTTGTAATTTTTGAGCCCTAATTGTTTAGTGCAACAGATACAGTTGGCTCTCTGTTTAACGACGCTCTACTTAACGACGATCTCTATTTAAAGACGATATTTCCCAGTCCCGGCCCCTCCGACGTAAAAAAATTCTATTTAAAGACGACGTTGTTTCTGTTTAACGACGAATTTTTTTACATGAGTTTCTTCGTCTACAATAAAAAACTGCTTTCGCCTTGCTGGAATTCACAAAGAACTTGTAGTGGAACTGCAAAGTAAGGATGTAGAAATCAACAAAGATGACATTACCCCTGAAGAATGGAGAAGTCTTGTTGAAGATGATGTTGTTTCAATTCAAGATTTCTACAATTGTGATGAATCTGTTTCTTCCGAATATGGAAGATGACATATTTAATATTTTAGGAAATCTGGAAAAGTGAATAACGAAAACAAGGCGAAAAAGGAAGTCATCAACACTTTTTGACTTTTTAAAAAACCTAATTTATTGTATTGTTTGTACCCTTCTTTCAATGTACTTTAAAATATCTTTTTGCGAATAAAATAATAATAAAAATAACATTTATAAACACGCCCATATACTAAGAAATATATTGACAGTCCTAATCCTGTAAAGTGTGAAGGGAAATGTTATTTTTTCCCAAATTCTGTTTAAGGACGATCTATACTTAAGCACGATTTTTCACGGTCCCTTGAAAGTCGTTAAACAGAGAGCCAACTGTACTAACCTCGAGAGAAATATTTCTCAATCATTGTCAGAATGCATTTTCAAAAGAAACTTGACTATTTTAAGAAATAACTCACTACCTGGGTTTATTTACCATTCATACGGGAAACGACAACAAATGCCTTCAAATAAAAGTAATTTCTTTTGAAGAATATCCCAAATTTTGAAAAGAAAAAAATCACAAATGTGATATCCAAAAAATTAATTTATAACAGCGTATTTCCGTTTAGAGGTTTAAAGTTTTTTTCAAAACAATACGAAAGTCGAAACTGACTAACACGGAGAAAGTTTTCGTCGTTTATCACTGCATGAAAATAGCGTATATCCAACCGAACGAAACGTGTAAATTCTAACCATGTAGAAAAACATAGTCTAATGATATTTAATGGTTTTCCGCTGTATATATTTACATCCCAAAATTTTTTTTCCTTACAATGACCCTTGTATTACACGAATAATTGGAATTATGAAAAACATTGTAGGATAAAATCATCACCAACTTTGAGCGTGACATGTTTATTTTAAAAGATCGTTAAAGCATAAAATTTACATTAAAAGCTTCTATCAGTACGAAATACTTCCCTATATATTAAAGTGCAGAATGATAACGGAATGAATAAATGATATATATTTTAATTCTGTGTTTTTCCACCCTCTTTGGAGTAGTGAACTTTTTTTCTGATATCTAACTAAACCTTCCTTGCTGTGATTGCATACAAAACGTATTTTTAAAAACAGGAATGTTTTCCTATTATTCGTCTGACAAACTGCATTATTATCAGGGAATATTATCTGCCAAAAAAAAATTACAGAAAATTTCTAAGGATACTCTTTTTTCCAGAATGTGAAATAAAATTGCCGTATTAAAAATCTGCATGGCACAATTACTGTAATTTTGTAATTCGGTGCAACAAAAATGGTACTCATTATGTCCGTAATTTTACAGTAGGACGTCTCTGAGATGAACAGAAACTGAATAAAACAACTTTCACCAAATTCGTAGGTTACCGAGTTAAATGTATTTTTATTTATATAACATTAGGTCCATCTTTAAATACGATGGCGAGTTTATTATCAGTTCGTTTAGGGATCAGTGACCTAGTCTAACACCATATGAAGTTAGTTTTAATTGGTTACGATGATCCTAAATTAATTTGGAACTGCGCAACTGCCTTTTCAACCAAACTTTGCCGGATGCCTTATAGTCGGCGTAACTCTGGATTATTTCCAGTTCGTACTTCTACCATCTATCAGCCTAGAACGAAAATTTTCGATCCCAGGAAAATTACGCTATTTTTAGTGAAACTCCACCAAGAGGATTTAGGTGTCTCTCAGTTTAGTTTTAAAAAAATCCTGAATATTATCAGGTAATATAAAAGATGGTGACTTAACCAAAAATATTGTTCTAAAAAGTATTCCTTATTAGGCTTAAGTCACTATTCCATCTCTTTAACCACATCATCAATATATTCGCTGTCATAAGGCGGGGCAAGAATCGAACTTTCTATCTTCGCTACGCCGTGCCAATAGCCTGAACTGACTATATGTAACTAAAAACCAAGGAAAGAAAATTTTAAACTTTGTGGAAGACCGCAAATCAATCAAAAGTGTTGTTATCAAAAGCCCTCCTTGTTAGGTTTAATAAAGACCACGTCTCTCACACCACAATCATTCATATTTTAGCTTTTATTAAGATCCCACGATAACAGAAACAAAAACCGAGCCTGCCATCTCTTGCATACTGACGCCAAATTCAAAGCGAGCTTTAAGTAGCTCCAGGGCAGGGTTACTCAAACGGCCCACCTAGCTTTTATGTGCGGCCCGAGACAAACACACCCATTATCAGGCAGGTGCTTTTGTAAACATAATTTTGGAAACAAGTGCTTGAAAAATACAAAACTGTACTAAAATGTGTAACGTGCTGCTCACGTTGTTAGCATCAATGTATCCTTGTGAATCATCCTATTCCAAAATGAAATATGCGAAACACGTGGTACATATATCGATATCGATATCGGCTTACTGATTCTTACCTCGATGACGTACTGAGGTTTAAAATAGTCAAAAGTTTGTCTCAACATAAAAAAAAAAATCACACTCATTTTTAAATACACTGCTGGCCACTGTAAATGCAACACCCTGAAGGAAACATGCAAATAACATGAAATTTACAACATGCATTAGCGGAGGTGAGATATGCAAATGATTAGAATTTCAGCGCAGACGCACATCACGCGCGCCTGTGGCGCCACTTCAAAGCGCTATTTAAGGCTTGGAGATTTCGACGATTTCAAGTTCGGCAATTGTGTTTTTCTTGTGGTTTTTTCAAAAAAACGATCAATTATGCCTCGTCGAAAACAGCGATCATCTTTTGATCAAATATCCGAGTTCGATAGAGGAAGGATAGTGGCCTACCGAGATTGTGGATTATCTTTCAGGGAAATCGGTAGTCGTGTTGGACGAAACCAAACAACTGTAATGCGGATATGTGATCGTTGGATGCAAGAGGGTACGACGGACTGGCGTGTTCGATCGCATCCACCTCAGCGCACCACTTCACGTGATGACAGGCAAATTGTGCGCATGGCAGTGACGGATCGCTCAGTTACATCACGAACCATAGCACAGCACATGCAGTCTGTAACGCATCATCCAGTGTCTGCGCGTAACATTCGACGCCGTTTACAGCAGAGTGGTCTGTTCGCAAGACGTCCATTGCTTTGTCTACCCTTGACGCAGAACCACAGACGTCTCTGCCGCCAATGGTGCGATGACAGAAGGATGTGGACGGCAGAATGGAATGAAATTGTCTTTACTGACGAGTCACGCTTCTGTCTGCAACACCACGATGGTCGCATTCGAGTCTGGAGACACCGTGAAGAGAGGATGCTGAACAGCTGCGTTATGCACCGCCACACTGGTCCTGCACTGGGTATTATGGTATGGGGCGGTATTGGATATCACTCTCGCACACCTCTAGTACGCATTGCCGGTAATTTAAACAGCCAGCGCTACATCTCCGAGGTTTTGGAGCCATTTGTCCTTCCTTACCTTCAGGGCTTGCCCACAGCCATATTTCAACAGGATAATGCGCGACCACACGTGGCACGCATTGTCCAACGGTTCTTCGTCAATCGCCAGATTGAATTGCTTCCCTGGCCGCCTCGCTCTCCGGATCTTTCGCCGATAGAATACATGTGGTCCATGGTTGCTCTACGATTGACCCAGATTCCATCCCCAGCTGCCACAGCAGATCAACTTTGGCAACGTGTGGAAGCTGCTTGGTCTGCTGTACCCCAAGAACTCATCCAAAGTCTCTTTGAATCAATGCCGAGGCGTGTGGCAGCGGTGATCTCCAACAATGGCGGCTACTATGGCTACTGATTTTGGCAGGAACCACATTTCACAGAAGTCTATAAATTTAATCATTTGATACTTGGTCAACATGTTATCTACAAAATATATTTTGTTGTGATATCTCTTGTCTTTCTTGGTGTTGCAATTTGGGTGGCCAGCAGTGTAAATGATTGAATACATTTAGGTTTGGAGTTTAATTTTTTACGTTATTGTAGTATGATGCATACCAGGGTTGACCAACCTTTTTTAGTTGGCGATCGACTTTTCAATGATATTTTATTCGGCGATCGACTAGTTCTCATTTTTTGTGGAAAATGAGCAGCTTATCGTCACTAACATAGTCCATATATTTATGAAATTATGGCTCGCGATCGACTAAAATCATGTCGAACATCGACCGGTCAATCGCGACCGACAGGTTGGCCACCTCTGATGTATACTATTCTAAGTTGTGGCCTGCGTAACACAGTGGCGGCTCCAGGCCAGAGATTTGGTGGGGGGGGGGGGGGGCGGACACGTTTGCTCTTAGGGTTATATATATATATATATATATAAGAAAGAAACATCCTCTCATTTTAAATTTAAACTCATTTAGTATTAGGTCTACGATTATATAATTTTAGGCCATGGAAAAAAAAGATACTCCAGGCTTTTTTTTTTAGGGTCCTTGGCTTTTTTCCCTTGGAGCCGCACTTGGCGTAACGTAGCAAACGTATGCATGTGGCCCTAGAGGAAAAGAGGTTGAGTATGACTGCTCTAAGGGCAATCAAAGAAAAGAAAAATATTTGAACGCTGTGAAAGATGAGGAGTAAACCAAAAGTGTCTTTGAAACAAAACAGAAAGATTTTAATCAAAATAATGAAATATGGTTGATTCAGATCCTTTAGCTGCGAATAACACGAAGGAATTATTTTATTAAATTATCTCGAAACAAACATACATTTTGGTGCAATACGATAATAGGCCTGAATTCTCCACAAAATGAATAAAGAGTAAGGGCCTGTTCACATAGGAGTCCGTTGCGTAGAGTTAAGGAAAAGATGACGTTGAGACAAAAATAAACCAATCATAGGCGTTAAAAATTTCATCGCTAATCGTTTGGAGGCATATGATTGGTTTATTTTCGTCCAACGTCATATTTTCCTTAACGCAACGCAACGGACTCCTATGTGAACAGGCCCTAACCCTACTGGTTACCTAGCATCCTCAAAAATATTAACTTTTTTGTGAAAATGGGAAAAAGTGTTTATAATGATATTTCTTTGTCTTATGGTAAGGCCACCGTTTATGGAGTAAGGACCCGGGAAAACTCTGAGTCATTAATCTGCGCCTACAAGCGGAATGCCTAGAGGGACCTCAAATTTCAGTAATAACAGGGGTTTCAGGGTACGAATCATTTTCTGAATATTATCTAAATTATGATTCAAATAATTATGCCTTTTGAATGCTTGGCGTTAATTTTCGCCGATATTTCACGCCTAATTTTCGCAGCATAAATCTAAGGATAAGGATCGTTGAAGTTCACTAATGGTCCTCCGAAGATAAATGGATTACGAGGAAAGATTCCGCTTGTCGATCCTCAAACTTGTAAGCATTAATCATCTCAGCTAACAATCTCAGAGCGAAACTTGTTTCGCTTAAATAGAATAAGTACTGTCGATTCACTGCACTCGTAATTTCTGCATACCAGTTGGCTGTTTCACTGAACATCTGTATCATCAGGAGACATGATGGAAGAACTTTCAGACTGACAGCTGTAAATTGAACTGTGGAGCTGCTATAAATTAAATATATTAAATATATTAAATAAATTAAAAAGCTATAATTGAAAATAGTGAACATTAGACTTCTTGCCCTTTCTCCACCTCCCTGGCTGATCGACTGTACAGACATTACCCTGCCGACAATCGAGTTATGTTCCAAACGGCCGTTCATATCTTGAATTGTTCGTAAATCGTTATTTAACATCAATTAAAAATTAACGTACTCTTCAACCCTATTTAAGTATGATAGACTTCAAAGTCAATAAAATACTGTACATTTTTTTTACACCCTAAAACATAACAACACATAACAGTACAATACACTGTACAGTATTGTATTTTTTAGGTTACTTAACACGAATGATACTTAAAACCTTAAAAATTGTGATGATACTACGATAATATCTATAGGAGAAAACCCTTCAGCCAGCAATCTCGTTTCAAACTTCTTTAAAGGAACATATGCTTCTTCTTCCCCGTATTTCTCTGTTTTTTGCATTTCTTCCAGCTCTATTAAATCTTCATTTGATAACTACCCAGAATGCAATTCAAACAGCTCTTCAAAATCCTCTTCCTCAAATTCAAGATGTAGCTTTTGACTTACATCAACGAGACTGTTAACAATTTCCTTTGCCTCCTCTTCCTGATCAAACGATCTGGAAGTATTTGACAAACTGTGGGATTAAAGTCTTTCATGCCCCATTGACGTTGACCTCACTATGATAGCCGAACTTCATGTTGACCTCACTATGACCTCACTATCATAGCCGAAATTTGAAGTTACAAATGGCAAAGCGAGCGCTCCGAAAAAAATTTGAGTTAGACCCGGCCTATTCGTATCTCTGACTGTTCGTAACATGAATATTCGTTTGTAGGGTGGTGTCTGTAATGCATAGTTTCAGAGTAATTCAAGTTACTTTCAATATTTTTCCGAAAAAAAGAGTATTTTGATAAAAAATTATTTAAATAGTTTCATGTAATACTTAACTTAGAAATCGGAGGTTTTTGTAATCTTTAAACCACCTGTTATGGTGTCTCTAAAACAAGGTCTTCTTTTTTGGGCCGATAGCCCACCGCAGACTCTGCAGAGGTCTCCTCCATTCCATAACAGATGGAAATAAGCAGGTTACCTGCAAAGAATATATATATATATTTATATATATATAAAAGAGCTTGTCTATTTATTTGTCCGCTATAGAATCATAGACTGTTTCACCCACCGAGACCAAATTCGGCACAGTTAATGTTTAGGACCCGAGAAACTTAAATCAGGAAAAACTAAATTTGGGGCTCAATAAGTTTTTTTTAATTAATTTTTTAATGATTTTTGTACCCCTAAGCGCACCTTTAAATGTGGATACAGCCCTTTAAACACAACCAGTCTAATTCGATACGCGGGGGAAAAGAGGTTTATTCTGAGAGGTGGTTAGAGAGTTGGTCTGGGGGTGACGGGGAGGGGGAGGGCGAAGTGTTTATTTTGCGGGGGGTGCAGCCCAGTATTTTTTTGATGGAATGCATGAAAAATTTTATATCTATATATCTACCCGGGCAACGCCGGACAATAATGCTAGTACATCCTGTATATATATATATATATATATATATATATATATATATATATATATATATATATATATATATATATATATATATATACACCATTTATTAACTCTTATACAATCCTACACCTTTACATTTCAATTTATGCCTGTCTCGAACATGCCCGTACTTTTTAAATATTTTAAGTCGGTTACAATGTAATAATTTTAGATGCTTTTTTTTTTTTTTTTGACGGAGGTTAAGTGACGGAGACATGTGTCGTCAAACATTCGCCTATACTAAGCCTCGGTTTACTGTCCATTTTATTATGGCGGCACCATATAGGCGGACAGCATTATCCCCTATGAAGGGACGACACAAACGGAGACATTTTTCGTGGCGCGACGCCGGTATTCGATCCGAGCACCCTGAGCACCGAAAACCAACGCGCTATACCACAGGGCCGCCACAAGCCCTAATTTTAGATGTTAGAGTGAGAATTTTATTTTCAAGTCTGTGCGAATGTCATTTTGTTCACATGCATAAATATTATGAGATATATGAAGTGATATTTCAAATTTCAAACTGCCCTCCCCCCCCTTAACAATCAAATTGCCCCCTGTTAGGCGTGGGCCCCACGTTGGGGAACACTGGGTTACACTATTCGTACGCCATGAAGAATTCTAGCGAATTTCAGTACTGCCCCGAAATGAAAGTTTATTTGGATATGATTTAGATGAATATCCAAGTACATTCGTATCATTCATAATGCAAGAATTGGACTTAATTTATTTTTCATGTTTAAAAAGTTCTTTCTACTCGATTTAAAAAAAGATTTAGAAAACAATATTTTCTGGTTGATTTGCAATCTTTCAAAAATATTCAAACTCTTTCTTTGGAGGAATTAATGATAATTTAACTCGAGGAAAAAAGAATGATTCTGGGATAAAATTTTAAAAAAAATCAAGGCGACTCAATTAAATATTGTCGCACTCTGCCTCCTTAACAATCCTCCGAAATCATTGATAACTGTGCCCATGACCTATGACTGTTGTGCCGGCGAGTAACGCAGTTGCGCGCACCGTATCACATCTCAAATCGTCGATAAGCGAAGGACAAAATGTTTGTAACTGAACTCATAAATTCTAAAACCTCATACTGAATTTCCGTTGCGTAAGTGACATTGCGGGAAACTACCTTATCTTTTAATAAAACTCAATTATATTACTGACACGTTTAACAATCAGAATATAACATTTCTTGTAAATAGTTGCGTTCGAGTATATATTAGTAATATAAATGACCTCGGAGTCATTAATATTAAGTGGGGGAAGGGGGGGTATTTAAAAACGAAATTATCCTACGTCTTGCCTACATCATAATATCCAGTATAAGAACAAACAATAAAGAAAGCTAATATGCGAAAAGGCTCTTTAAACAGTGGCGCCATCTCTTAGACAATAAAAGGAATAGAGATGCATAAAAAGAAATTTCATTCTCAAAAATAACATCAATTTTCATTTCTCATTTGTATTGAAACTGGCAACAATATGCTGTTTAATAGTTGCCAATTTCAATACAAATGAGAAAATATAATTTAAAAGATATTCGTGGCTTATTTCCCTTTTGTAGGATAAAATATACATAAAACAAACTCGTGATTTTTTTTTTCGCACATTTAACTGTGTTTGATATCATAAATTTGCTTATTCTCCAAATTCCAGTCATGTAAGTTTTTAAATTTCTTTTTTTTTTTTGGGATTAAGAAAATTTTTATAAAAAGAAAAAAAATTACTAATTTCTCTGATACATTAAAAGTATCCGAAGCAGTTAAATGGGAGATGCAGATGTAGCAGCACTTCAAGAACAACAAGAAAGTAAACAAATTTTTTAAGCTTTTATCAAAAATAAAAAAATTACTTACAAATTGCATAAAATATTTGATATAAACGCTGCATTAAATAAATAGTGTAAATCCTAAGTAAACTGAACGAACATAAAGAACTAATTTCCAATGCAGATTAATTTAATTTAAAAAATTACCATAATCCGCTAGCATAAAATATATGGCAAATTGCTTTGAAAATTTATACCGTTATTATAAATATAATAATCAACAAATTTTAGGTATTTATAAATGTACGTTAGATATCATTAATTTTTCATATATGAGGCGTTGAAAGGCAAAGTGGTGTAAGTCACATTTTCAACTTTTTTCATTTGATGGCAAATATGTAATCTCCATGTTCAATTTATAATAGAATTGTAAATAGTTATTATTTGCAATATTGTAATAACTGTTATGAATTATAATTTGTTCAATTTATGGCTGAATTTTTTGTAGTTTTTGCAGTTAAACTCTTTGACTTACACCACTTGATTTACTGACTTACACCACTTTGCCTTTCACCGCCTCATATACAGAAATATTTAATACCTTGAATTACTTTATGTATTCGTATGAACTGGCAACTACAGTGGGTTGGAATGCACTACTCTTACGCTAAGAGATGTCTAATGCACCAAATTTGAAGTATTTTTGACAAGAGACCATTTCCATTGCAGCAGTTTCTTAAATTAAAACATCAAGTAGATCAATTTTTTTTCAGTTTTTTATACCGTTTATTATTATATGCTATTTATTTGATATTTGTTATCTATATTAAACTAAAACTCTGGGTTTGTGTGTTTGTAATTATATATACAGAGAAAGAGTACACAGCGATTTTTTTTTTTTCTTAAATACGCTACTCCTGTAGTTAAACCAGAGTATCGTATAATAAGACAATAAATAAGA
The DNA here is from genome assembly GCA_907164885.2 of Dolomedes plantarius. Lineage (NCBI taxonomy): Eukaryota > Metazoa > Arthropoda > Arachnida > Araneae > Dolomedidae > Dolomedes > Dolomedes plantarius. The sequence goes on from OU015491.1 coordinate 31,524,091, forward strand.
AAATAGATAAACAGAATAAAACAAATTTCGTCGAAAATGCCCAAGAAGTTACTAAATTGTAGATATTTTTTAACGATTTATATCCGAGGTCCACCACCATTTGGCGATTTTTAAAGGTTGGGTTAATTTTTTGGAGAATGTCCGATGAAAATATATCACTTGTTGATCAGCCATAAAATAGAGAGTTCTGTTGATCAGCCATAAAATAGAGGGTTTCAAGGCTGCAAGAAATCACCTCCGAAAATGAAAACACCCTGAATGGAAGTTAATCACAACCACAGACATTTTTTATCATATTTTAGAGGTCATTACTCCTTAAATTTAGACGGTAGATTAATATATTCCAAATTTTATTGCTACTATCTATCGGTTCAAAGATAAATCTTTTACTTACGGCGAATATATATATATATATATATATATATATATATACAGTAGTACCTCGGAGTTCGTCGCAGATTTGTTACCGGAGTTCGTCGGTCTCGTCGGAGTTCGTCGCTTTTCCCCCCATGCGCCCACTAGATGAGAGCGCATTGAAACAAAGGACCCAGTCCAACACTTTCTCTCAGCGGAAACATACGTCACGCATTTTGAGGTCACGTGAGAGCCGGCTTTCCGCTGAGAGAAGGTGTTGTCCAGTCTCGCGTCGACCTTTGAGTAGTACACATCGATTGAAAGCAGTAGTTTGTGAAACAAAAGTTCGCATTAATACCCATTATAAATTGCGTTTAGTGCGTATATATCTACTGAAGTGTAGTGTATATACAGTGTACTGTATTTATAGTACTGTATACAGTGATTTTTTTTATATAAATTGTTCAAAATAGTATTCGAAAATGGGTCCGAAAACAGTTGCTGTTGCTGACTCAAGGCAAAAATGAACAATGAACGTTGTATCAATCGAAACTAAGAGGGGAATAATCTCAAAAATTGAGCAAGCATGAAAGTGGTAGATGTAGCTAGACAGTATAATTTACCAAGAACAACGGCAAGTACATACTGGAATCATAGGCACAAAATAATAGAAGCTACTGTTTTACCAACGATGTCACATGCGGTGGGTGCTAAGCAACGACAACATGCTCTAAATGAAATGGAGAAACTTCTCTTGCTGTGAATAAATGAAAAGCAGCATGCTGGTGACAGTGTAGATCAAAACATTATTTGTGAAAAGGCGAAAGAGATTTACACAAACATAACGAAAGACGATGAAGAAAAGATGGACTTTCTAGCATCTTCAGTGTGGTTTTGGCGTTTCAGACGGAGACATGGCGTACACAACGTCGTTCGGCACGGCGAAGCAGCAAGCGCCGATAAAAAATGCAGCCGGTGAGTATGTGCAAGAAATCGGTGAATTTATTGAAGCTGAGAGTTTTGTTTCATCACAGATATTTAACTGTGATGAAACAGGTTTATTTTGGAAGAAAATGTCCAAAAGAACCTGCATCACGGCAGAAGGAACAACTCTTCCGGGTCATAAACCCATGAAAGACAGACTCACGCTCCTCCTGTGTGCAAAAGCGAGTGGTGATTTCAAGGTTAAGCCTTTATTAGTGTGCCACTCTGAAAAACCTAGGGCATTTAAACGTTCCAATGTGTGCAAAGACAGTTTACCAGTGATGTGGCGTTCTAACGCTAAGGCATGGGTAACTTCGCTAAGGCATGGGTATTGTTTCTCGAGTGGGTCAGGAAAGTGTTTGCGCCCATGGTGAAAAAATATTTCAAGGAAAAGGGGTTGCCATTGCGATGTGTTCCCGTCCTCGATAATGCACCGGCACATCCACCAGATTTAGATGAAGAATTGGAAGCAGAATTTGGGTGGATTACTGTGAAATATCTGCCACCTAACACCACCTCCCTTATCCAGCCCATGGATCAATTTGTGATGGCCAATTTCAAGAAACTCTATACGAAACACATGTTTCGAAAGTGTTTCGATATCACCAATTCAACCGCTTTGACATTAAAAGATTTCTAGAAAAACTGCTATAATGTCTATCAGGCTGTTCAACTAATAGATAAGGCTTGGACCGAGGTCACGAGAAGAACTCTAAACTCTTCGTGGAGGAAGCTACTGTCATCAGCTGTTTCCGAGCGAGACTTTGAGGGGTTAGAGACGAAACAAATACGGAAGGAGGCGAGTATGATGAGAGAGACTTTAGACATCCGCAACGATCTACGTCTCGAAGCAAATGCTGAGGATGTCGAGGAGTTGGTAGACTCGAATCGTGAAGATCTCACCACGGAAGACTTGCAACAGTTGCAGGACGAAAAACAACGTGCTGAAAGGGGCGGAGTAATTACTGCTGGTAGTGAGAGGGAGGAAGAGTAAGAGCAGAAAGCAATAACGACAGGTGAACTAAAACAAACACTTCGTATGTTACAATAGACAAAGTTACAATAGACAAATTCCACCCGAACAAAACCATGGCCTGTTCTGTCATCAATACGATGAACGATTCCATCATGCCATTCTTCAATAATTTACTAAGAAATCGGAAGAGGCAGGTAACGCTCGATCGCTATTTTAAGCAAACCCCTGTAGAAAAAACAGCTAGCGATGAGCCTCAACCAGGTCCTAGTGGGATAAAAAGGATGCGCAGAGAAAAGACTCCTCGAAGTGAATTGCCTTCCGTCATTTTCTAATTTAGTATTTATTCCTTTACATTTCTTGTAATATCAATGTAATTCAACTTAATTTGTTATTATTTAGCAATAATAGTTTAAAAACAAGGCGAAAATAATAAAGATAATGGTCGACCATGAGGTCGCGGAACGGATTAATTCAATTTCCATTAATTCTTATGGGATAATTTGGTTCGGAGTTCGTCGGTTTCCAAGGAACGGATTACCGACGAACTCCGAGGCACCACTGTATATATATATATATATATATATATATATATATATATATATATATATATATATATATATATATATGTGTGTGTGTGTGTGTGTATACAGGGCCCGATTTAGGAAATTCTTGACTATAGGCACAACTTGGGATGGGGGGCCTCCCTAACACTGATGTGGGCTGAAAATTTCCAAAATTGACACACAAAAAAATAATCATGAATCATTGTGAAAGTACCATTTTACCAAGAATTGGCCATTTGAAGAGTAGAAGCCTAGAATATTTTCAAATAACAAAAAGCAATACAACATATTAAATTCACCATTAAAACATCAATACAATGCAACTAGAAAAACTTCTTAATTCCTTATATACACTATAACATACTTATGATGAACCAATCAATCAATCAAATTTGAAAGGATATATAAAAAAATTGCTATTAAGGTAAAATTAAAGAAAAATTGAATTGGAAATTTTTCTTTTTTTTTCCCTTTTAAAATTAAATTTTTTGGGGGGTCCCTAACATTCGGGGGCCTAGCCTAATGGAAAATCAGGGTCTGTATATATATATATATATATATGAAGTCAATACATAAAATCCTTTATTCCATCGCTTCTTCCATCTTTCGTCATTTTACGTTACGGACCGTGAGCGTCCGAATAGCACCAAGTCTCTGCACGTGTCTGCCCTAAATAATTCTTCATAAATGCCAATTTACATCACATTAAAGCTTCTCTTCCGTGATACTCCAGGAGAATAGATTCTTTCATAACCCACAAAGGGCTGGCTTTTGCTAATTTATCATTTTCCATTCTTCAAATTCTACGATAATAGTGCTTACCATAAAACCCGAAATGGATCTTTTCACACGACCTCGACGAATAGTACACGTGCGTTCCCAAGATAGAACTCCCGGTGATATATTTATAAACTAAAAGGGGAACTGTTTTAATTTGTAACTTAGAGGTCAGAAAATTGTACTTTAAATAATACAGGGAATTAAAATATTTTTGCTATTTATATGTAACAAAAGAATGCTTCCTCCTAATTTTCACCTAACGCATGTTCCAAACTGCCTTTCTGACGCAACCGCTTTTCTAAAATACAATCTATGAATGACTTATTAATAAATTATATAAGCCCTTAAGTCACGTGCTAACCCTTTTGGCGGTAGGCACTGGAAATTTCTCAACTCCGCAATCAGTGATCATTTCGATAACATTACTATATATGGTCAAGAAATCAAACCACTCACGTCCCGTTAACTTTAATTACTAATAAATAAGCCCTGTTTACAACCAATTATCCTTCGACGAATCGCCTAAACCCGCTTTTGCCCCAGTCTGGATTGTACTAAACTAAGTTGTAAACGCTTAGAATCACGCGGCATGTACAGGGCCGCCCAGGGGGGGGGGGGGGGGCAACTGGGGCACTTTGCCCCAGGCCCCAAACTGCCGGAGGGGCCCCACAAAAATTTTTTTAATTATTTATTAGATTTCCTTCGAAAGAAAATTCTGAAACTTGTACCGTACTTCAAAATTCAAAATAATCTCCTGAAAAAAGGGGCCCCCCAAAAAATGAAAAAAATTTATTCGATTAATCAGATTTCTCTTACTACAAAATAGTCTTCTGAAAAATAGTCTTGGGGCCCCCTACAGAAGTTTGCCCCAGGCCCCGTAATGTCTCTGGGCGGCCCTGGGCATGGACCATGTAATTACTCTAATCAATTAAAAAATCCCAACCCCTGGTAGTCAAACAGGGAAATGTTCATTTTATAATCATTTTAAGGGAAGGCATTTCCTTTCTCTCAAGCCTGGCAGCGTCATGTAAAGATGCAGCCCCACGATCTCTTCTCTACGTGTTGTTTGTAACGATCTCCTCCCTCCGCCGTAATTCCGCCAATATACTTTTCTGACCATGACCGCTAATCTGTTTCTATTGTGGGAATCATTAAGATTGTGTTTCTTTTGCTGAAGTCCGTCTCTATGCAGTGAATATGGAAATAAAATATTCGGACGTATTTTATTTGTGCCTGTGCTTTTGTATATATATATATATATATATATATATATATATATATATATATATATATATATATATATATATATATATATATATATATATATATACAGTCGAACCTCCATATATAGAACTTCCCTATATCGAAATTTTCTATACATCGATCTCTTAGCAAATCTCCATGTTCATTGCATAGAAAAACTGTTTCTATATATCGAAAAAATCTCTATATATTGAAATTTTTTTCACGACATATTGGGAGATTTTATTCCACTTTAGAATAAAATCTCCCAATTTTTGGCGGATGAAACAATACTTCGCGGACTTCAATTCGTGGAAAACATCCCTGATGAAGATTTTAATGGACTGAATAAATACGAGCATTTCTTTGATGAACTTTCCGCAAAACTGGCTGTTCAGCAAGATATTCGTAGTTTTTTTTTTTAAAGAATGTAACTGTGATCACTGTAACCACTAACTAGATTATTGTTTTTTTTTTTAAAGGTATATAGTACGCAATAAATCTTTCACAATAATTTATTTTTTAGTTATTAACTTTCATTTAATGTGATTCACATATAAATTGCTAATGGAGTTTCTTATACGAAAATTAGCTTTAATTTTAATGTTTTAGGAGAATTATGATAAAACTAAGATCAATTCTATATATCGAAATTTCTATATATCGTATTTTTTTCCGGCATTTTGCTACTTCGATATATGGAGGTTCAACTGTATATATATATATATGTGTGTGTGTGTTTATTATTTATTGTATAATTACAAATTTAAATCGATGCTCAATTTCGCTTTTATATTTCTCTGCAGACGCATTTGAAATTGAACTAATCGATCATTTGCCTGCCTTTCAAGACCCCGAGCATGCACTGGAGGTGCGACGAATCCAAAATAGTTGGGTATGAAGGATACGAATGGTATCACACCTTAAAATATTTCTTAGTATGCCTGCTTAATACTTTTTAATATAAAACTAGAGCAACCGTTTATGACTTTCTTAGTTAGGAGCAAAAAGTGAAAATTGGTATCGGTTTTGCTAATTTTCTCCTTGCTATTAATACGTCCGTATTTTGAAAGGGACTTTTCTATTGTACGTCCTAAAACTCTTCATTACCGACTACATTATTGCTAAATTCTTTTCAGTTAAATATACTCCATCTGATAAAGTTTCTTATCAGGGTACTTACTCTTTTCATCCCACCTTCCCTTTCACTGTGAGGATTCCCTTTCTTGAACTAATCCCATTTCTCTCCAGCGATGCCTCTCAACGTAATCCCACGGTTTTGTTGTTTACGTTTATCCTTACCTCTGGTCTTCCATTGGTTAGATACACCGCATGGGGCTTTTGTCTCGTAACCATTCTTAACCATTCATTCATTCAAGAAGTTGTTGCAACTCACTATCTGAATCGATTAGATGATCTATATTACTGTCCTTTGCCTATTACTGCGGAGGGCATATATGAAACCAAAGCGAGTCGCAATCCGATTTTTTATCTATACTTAATATATAAAGAGAGAGAGCGGATTTTGTAAGTGGGGGGGGAGTAATCTCCGGAACTACTGCACCTATTTGAAAAATTCTTTCACTATTTGAAAGGTACATTATTCCAAATGGACATAGGCTATATATTATGTATATCTGATCAGTAGAAAGAAAGTTAGGGGCCTAAATGTTGAGCTGATGCTTCACCTTTGCAGCTTTTCCTTTGTCAATAATAGTCAAGTAACCATAGCAACACATCAAACGATATTTTCATTAATTATCAGTAAAACATTTAGCATTTGAATTTTCTTTGTCAACCATAGTCAAGTAACCATAGCAATTCATCAAACTACATTTTCATTTATTATCAGTAAAGCATTTGATATTTTAAAGATTCAAGTGGAGGAGGTATTGATAAATACAAAAAGGATTTTTGAAACTGGTAACGTTTAAGGGTTTATTGAAGAAAATTACATTTGTAACTACGCTTCTTATTGGACATTTTAGGTAAAAAAAATTACAATTTATTGGCTATCAACTGGATATTTATTGGTATAATATTACAGAACTTTATTTAACTTATAAACTTCATGTTTTTGAATGTATGTACAATTTTATGCCCAATTTGCGCAAATCGAACTTGAATTATTGAACTTTATTCAAATATCAGTGTGTTTCATTGAAATTGTGAAATCTATTGATTATTTCGAATAGGCCTATGTTTGTTCCTTTATAATTGAAAAAACGTTGCTTCAATTGAGCTGAAACTTTGTATAAATATAGTTGATAGTTCAGATTTAAACATAGGCATATTATTTTTTGAAAATCGGACCCCGGATTTTTTTCAGTTAATGTTTTAATGATTTTGCCCCTAAAAAATACTTATTTCGACAGCTTCCGCGGCTGTCCTCGCTGACAGCGAGACTATGGGCCGAATCGTACCAAAATCGGCACGCGGTTGGCCCCGGACACGATTCAGAGATATCCGCTACGATTTTTTGATAATCTTTTTTGGCATTAATTGCATACATTGGCCGTTGTATTTATTATCAATATTTTTGTTGCATTAATTGCATACATTGACCGTTGTATTTAATTTGAATGTACTCCGTAGCGAAGCACGGGTATTCAGCTAGTGCATTATAAATAGCCACACGTACATACACAAATTCAAAATTTTATAATTAATACAATTGCATATTTTTACAAATCACATAAGAACACATATAAAAAATATAATTATGAAAAAGAAAATAATTATTTCAGAATTTTAGTAATAAAATTCAAATATAATAAAAATCAAATATAACAATAAATACAAGATAAAAAGAACCTTTTTATATAGCATGTTTTTAAATTTCCTGTTGAATCATATAAACTTGACAATTCTCTCTTAATTGCACAACCTTCACTTAATCATTCTTTTTTACTTTCCTTTATTTAATTTTAATCACTTTTTAGTCGTTTCCACTGTCCACAGACTTTATAAACTTCAATTTTTATATTTTTTAAAAAAATTTCGCACAATATTTATGTAAACAAACTAAATTCACATGTATTCTGTTTTCAAAATCGTCAAACGCCGTTAAGCAAAAGTGCAAGCATTGAATTCGATCGAAGCACCACCTTGCGGATTTTTTTGGCTAAAAGTATTAAAAGAATGCATTTTCATCGTGTTCTGAGCTATTCTAAAAGTTTCAAATGTCTAGCTAGTCGGGAAGTTAGTTAAAAATTGATTGCAATATTGTACTGGACAAACACACAAACAAACAAACAAACAAGAAAGCGAGTTAATAAAAACATGGTAAAAATCAAATATAATAAAAATCAAATATAACAAAAATCAAATATAATAAAAATATATTTATTAATAAATGTATAATTACATCTAACGACAATCTTTGGCTAAATTTTTAAAATTTTGAGTAAAATTAGTTACAGCTGTCCGCAGAAATTCTGTAAGATGTTGACTGGTCAACTATGAACGATATTTCGACTTAAATTAAAAACTAAAACTCCCATTAAAATCTATAATTTTAATGGGAGCCACACTTGACTTAACGAAGAGCCGCATTTGCCGACTGATGGCCTTTTACTCTTTTTTCAAAGCAGGTGGTACAGTGATTTCCGCTTATAAGAATCACGTTTGTTATTACTGTTTTTGATAAGCGGTTGATTCTTATAGCCGAAATTTAGGTTTTTGGACAGGCACATACACACACCTATGTATACATATATTAGATAATTTACCATAAAATACTCTTTAATTTACGTTAATTATCTTTTATTAAAATTATTTTTTATAATTTTAAAAATACAACTTAATTTCTAGACCTATAAGTAGATACACATGATTATAGTAAGAGAAGAAAAAATCCAATATTTGTTACAACATACCTGCTTAACAGTTTTAACATTTCAACTACAGGAAGAGAGCAAGAAAAAGCTTTCTATGGGAGTTTGACCTAATGAAGTTTTCAGGAGGCTGTTTATACCTATTTCAATACTAATAGTCTCAGACGAAGATTCACCTTCTAGCTTATGTTTCACGATTTTATAACGTGCTGAATCTACTAATGTCACGCTTGCCTAAGTGATAGTGGACACTTCGCTGAAGATTTATGTGTTTCAGGGTCCAGGAAGCCGAAACCAGGATGTGGGAGGTGGGAAAAGAAGAGTCCCTATTTTTGTTTGTCAGTGGAGAAAAGTGAAATCGGACCCGGTCGCGTAAAGATGCCCCCGGGTCAAGCTAATAGGACAGTGTTGTGGGGAAACTATTATGTTATGTCTTAGGGCCTGTTCACATAGGAGTCCGTTGCGTTGCGTTAAGGAAAAGATGAAGTTGAGACGAAAATAAACCAATCATATGCCTCCAAACGATTAGCAATGAAATTTTTAACGCCTATGATTGGTTTATTTTCGTCTCAACGTCATCTTTTCCTTAACGCAACGCAACGGACTCCTGTGTGAACAGGTCCTAACAAAGAAAGAGATGAATTTTACGACTATATTCCATCCCATCTTATCAATCTTTCTTTAAAAAAAAAGAATGAATGAACTTCGTGCCTTTGGGGGGTTGAAGTGGCTTTTTTGGAAAAATGAAAGGAAAGCGAAGAGTGTAAACTGATTCTTAAAACCGGTGAATTTATTCTTTAAAGCGAAAATTTTAACACGGAAATAATGCATTTGTTTTTGTTTTCGCGATATTGATTCTTATAAACGGTTGATTCTTATAACCACTGATCACTATAAGCGGTGGTTACTGTACTTACATTCACCCATACACATTGTCGTCCTCACTTCGATCTTTCTCTGATCGACGACGTTATCGGTAACAGATTTAACACCACTCCAGTGAATATTCAAAATATTTTATTCACGCGATTCACAAACACAATACTCAAATATATTCACAAAACTTATATACAATACTAGTGGACCCGACAGACGTTGTGCTGTTCAAGCGTTGTAAATCCAAAAATCATAAAATTATTTGAATAAACTGTAAATTGTTTGGACCGTTTTGATGAAAAATATGTAAAAAAAAATTAATTTTAAAAAACCTTACACCACCACGCGTACAGTTATCACAACTCGACCTATCTTAAAATTAGCAAGAATGTGGACGAAATTTTATTAATATGGCTACTAGTATGACTAATCAATGAGCTGTCCAATACATCATAAGTTGCATAGAATCAAATGAGAATTGACAATTTAAATTTGTAGGTTAAGTTAATTGTTATTCAATGCACGTGTATGCACGTAATTCTGAAACGCGATTGCAGCGCTGCCTACCGGATCCAATTGTGTGCATAAACTAACCAAAGATCAACAACAACACATAAATAAACAAATTAATTAAAAAAGCATTTTCTATCGGATCAAATTGTGAATCTAAACCATTCTCGAATCAACTTAATCGTACCCACAAAATTTCATTAAAATTAGTCCAGCTGTTTAGGAGGAGTTCAGTGACATACACACTGACAGAAGAAATATATATATATAAAGATATAAAATTTCTGAAACGCGATTACAGCACTGCCTATCGGATCCAGTTATTGAACGCACGTGTATACATCATTAAAATTCATGAAAATAAAAAAATTTTGTGAAACGCGATTGCAGCGCTGCCTACCGGATCCAATTGTGTACATAAACTAACCAAAGATCAACAACAACACATAAATAAATAAATTAATTAAAAAAACATTTTCTATCGGATCAAATTGTGAATCTAAACCATTCTCGAATCAACTTAATCGCACACACAAAATTTCATTAAAATCAGTCCAGCCGTTTAGGAGGAGTTCAGTGACATACACACGGACAGAAGAAATATATATATATATAAAGATGTACATAAAATAGTCTACCTCAGTCATTGTACGGAGGTGTACGATGTTTAACAAATAAGCAAAATGGACTGTATGAGCAATAAGAATTTAATAGCGTGGCATTGTTTGCCAAAGGAAACTCCGCTTGTTGCATGAGCTCTTTCTAGGACGGATACAGAGTTCGTTCTGCGTTATTCATGCCGCTAGAGGGCGAAGTGGGTGGAGGCGTTACGTCATACATTATTACGTAACATACTCCCGCGTTGAAATTTTGAAAATTTCAAAATACATACAGTGATACATAAAAATATTAGAAAAAGTATGCGAATAACAAGTTAGCACAAAGCACATTACAATAATAAAAAAAAATAAGAAATATTATGCAGTATTGAAAAACACATTAAGCATATACCTTATTTACAATAATCATAAAGAGACTGGTCATCTTTTACAGGTAATAAACAAATTTGAGTGATGCCTCGTTTTACCACTCCATTAGCTGTTTTTATGTACACAACTCTAACAGCGTTGTCCGCACCTTTATAATTTATAAGGAAAGGACCGCAGAAGTCAATTCCGCAGTTGGAAAAGGTTGGGCTTGGAATGACTCGCTCAGCTGGTAAATTTCCCAGCAACTGATTTGAATTAATTGGTTTATTTCTGAAACAAATTACACAATCATTAACAATTTTTCTTGCCAGATTTCTGCCTCCTATTAGCCAATTCTTGTCTGACGCAATGCAAGAGTGATTGCGGACCTACGTGCAAGTTTTTTTTGTGGAAATATTCCATAATGATTTTAGTGAATCTATGCCTAGCGCTTAAAAGCTTTGGGTGTTTTGAATCGTCGTTCAATTGAGAATTTTGTAATCGACCCCCAACTCGAAGAAGCTCATCTTGATCTAAAAAAGGATATGAATTCCTTACCTGACTCCGCTTCAAGTCCTTGTTATGTTTTAAACAATTAATTTCGTAGGTAAAAGTTGCGAGTTGAACTAATTTAACTAAATGATTAACCGCACTCATAACCTCTTCAGTTGTTAACTCACCTACCTTTCGATTCTTAGGAAATTTCACATTATGTATAAATCTGCAAATATAACTAAAGATATGTACAAGTTTAGTAAAACTGTTATTATTTTTAAAAAGTCATCAATGAAGCTGTTAGTAGTGTTAGCAACTAAGACAGGATTATTTGCAGTCTTTAGTTCTTTAGAATAATCATTATCAGTCATGTTAGTAGGTTCCTTAGAAGATGGAATGTCCGAATTTGAAAATGAAGGGCCAGTCCACAACATAGAGCTCTGTAGAAGATTAGTTGCACCAGTTCCTCTGGATAGGACATCAGCAGGATTGGTTTCAGATGAAACGTGTCTCCAATCATAGTCAGGACACAGTTCGTTAATTTGTTTAACTCTGTTGGACACAAAGGGTTTAAGTCTTTCATAAGGAGTTTTTATCCAAGCTAAAGTTATCATAGAGTCCGACCACGGGTAAACATGATGGAATTCAACTTGAAGGATAGAGATGATCTTTGCGACTAGACGAGCTAGTAGCAATGCAGCACATAGTTCCAGCCAGGGTATTGTTAAGGTTTTTATCGGAGATACTCTGGATTTAGAACACAACAGTGTTGTTTGCTTGTTTTTTGGGCTTACATAGATTGCTGCTCCATATGCCCGTTCAGACGCATCGCTGAATCCATGTAATTCAATTATGATGGGATCTGTAATGATCACATGCCTAGGAATTTTCACTTGATTTAAAGCGGGAAGTTCGTTTAAGAATTGAAACCATTCTTTCATATCATCAGGAGGAATTGGATCAGACCATTTTAACTTTTCCCTCCACAGATTTTGTAGAAATATCTTGGCTTTTGTAATTATCTTGGCCTTTGCTTGGCCCCGCCAAGCAGGTTCCCCCCCCCCCCCCCTCGTTCGACCACCCCCAAGCAGGCAGTTTCGATCAGTTAGTCATCGGGGGAGGAATAGGAGAGGGGAAGAATAGGAGTCCATTCCTGACAAGAATAATTAATTTTACTATCTGAAATTAAATCTTCATTTCAGTGCAAGGTAGAAAACTTCGTAATATGAATAACGGGTGACACGATCGACTACTGGTGTCTAATATTTTCCTAAAAAAGTAGCATTTTTATTCATATTTGTTTTATTTCTTATTGTTCACCATTAACAATCTTCAAAGACACTTCATGTAATTTTTGTTGTGGTGAAAATACACCTTTTTAAATCCAAAGAAAAGCCCTGTAAAAAAGAGGCCAAGACCCACACTTTTATTCTATTTTTTATTTTTTATTCTATTTTTAATTACTTACACACACACACACATGTGTGGGTGTGTGTGTGTGTGTATACATACCACAAAATTCTCAGAAAGACAATAAGAACGTTTTCTCTTAAAATTATAGCTTTCTCTAATGGCCGCTTGTTGGAGGAGTTAATCCTCATCAGGTGAACTTCTATTGTTCCTCTCGGATCAACAGCTGTTCAAAGAAATTTCTTCTTTCCTATCCAATAGCACAGTATGCGCTCCAAATCGAAGTTTCTTGCGAAATCACAACATGCGTTGAATAGTTTGACCCACGTGAGGCAGTTACTTCATCTCTTCCTGTCGGTCACTATGATGGAAGCACGTGTTTAAATCAATACAGGAGAATTGCACCATTTTTTTTATCTTTAGAAAAGTTATCACAATGTCTTTTAGTGATAGGGTTATGAGAAGAAACTTCTACGGAAATCGAAGGCTGCAGAACTTGGTGAGTCGGTCAAATCAATACCGGGGAAATACATCTTCATTTTTTTTCTTTGGAACAGTTATAACAATGCCTTTGCTTGACACTCAGCTAAAGAACACTAAGAAAGAAACTTCTAAAGAAATCGACAACAACAAAACTTTGGTATTCGTTCATCATCTTTCCTTATACTTTAATCTCTCTATATAAAACAGTTCCGTAACTGACTCACTGACTGACATACAACGCACAGACCAAACCGCTGGACCTAAAGGGCTGAAATTTTGCATGGCGATTCTTCTTATAGTGTAGGGGTGCACTAAGAAAGATTTTTCAAAAATTCTTCTTAGAATTTTTTAAATTAAATTTTTAAGCTGTTTTTTTTTTACTTTTTTTAAGTTTGCATTTAAAATAATAATCTGAGGGTTATAAAATTTATATCACGAAAAAGATCATAAAAATTCCTTTAAAATGAAATCTTTTTCTATTCTTTACCTCCATTTCCTGATTTTTGGTGAATTTTTAAAGATTCATTTTTAGAATTTAATTTATTATATGCTGATCACGTGATTTCTTTTTCTGGTACTTTAAATAAATTTATCATCACGTGCATAACAACTAAATAGACAAAAAATATATATTTTTTCTTGATAATGCGGCATACGATTGGACATTATCTAAAAAAATATTAAAATACAGTAAAAGAAATGTTCTACAAACTGTACTATATTAACTATACTATATTCTTTAGTATTCTTTATATTAGATTTAATTTGAATATTTTCTTCTACATTATTTTGTCTATAAAAATATCCCTTAAGATTTTCTTATAAATATATATATATATTATTTATTTATTTTTGGCATTAATTGCATACATTGACCGTTGTATTTACTTTGAATGTACTCCGTAGCGAAGTGCGGTTTTCAACTAGTATATATATATATATATATAAGTTTCACTTAAAGTTTCTAGCTTGTAGTCTCTCTCTAGACCACGTGTGACCGGTAAGATTGTCATACATTCTTGGGTAATTAATTGGTCATGAAGAATTCAGACTGGTGTTGCCTAACTTTTCTTATATGATTCTAACTAGAGCGTATTCCATGCATTTCTATTAACTTCTCTTTGTTCATCAAAAAATGCTTTTGACGTCAACGTTTTCGCTGATTATCCGTCTCTCAAAAATACACGAACATTTTTCTTTCTTATCTATCTGCCTAGAACCATACGAACCCAAATCAGAGAGCTGCCACATTACACCTGAGAATAAAATAGTTTCGCTTTTTACGAGAGATTACTCTCTCAGTCGACAGATGGCAGCCGTTTGAATAATATGTAGATTTGAAAGAACATGTCATAGTAGTCTTTCGTGATAAATACACGGAGACATATAACTCAAAATACGCCTAAAACACGACAATCCGGGGTTTAGCTTTGATTCAGCTTGTTTGATTCTGTTTCTACTTGCTTCAGAGCTTCCTCATTCCAAAACTGTGGTGTATATCTTGAGTTGAATTGTGGATAAAGAATCTCAGTTTTCGTATTATACTCGTATAGCTAACTTTTAAAGCCCTTGATGAAAAATTATCAATTTTTGTAAAAAAAAAAAGCAATGTTTTCACCTGTAATTGAAGGGGAGAAAAGATGTGCAATAGGTTGCTAATTTAATGTTATCTATACTTATATATAAAGAGAGAGCGATTTTGTACGTGGAGGGTAATCTCCAGAACCACTGCACCTATTTGAAAAATTCTTTCACTGTTTGAAAGGTACATTATTCCAGATGGACATAGGCTATATATTATGTATTTCTGATCATCTATACTTATATATAAAGAGAGAGCGATTTTGTACGTGGAGGGTAATCTCCGGAATCACTGCACCTATTTGAAAAATTCTTTCACTGTTTGAAAGGTACATTAATCCAGATGGACATAGGCTATATATTATGTACAGAGGCTGTTCACACATTTTTTAGACGATGTATATTGTATTCACAAAACGAAATGACATAAAATTCTTGTGTTTTAAATGTTCTATTTGACATCCCTTATTCTGAACTATCTTTCGACACCGCAATTTCCAGGATAATAATGCCTTTTGAAGTGTCAGAAGAGGTATTCTATCCCATTCCCCCTGAACAGCTTTCCAGAGTCCTGTAAGGGTTTTGGGACGACGTTTGGATAATGCAGATTTTAAAAGTCCGAAAGCCCAAAAATCCAAAGGTGATACATCGGGAGATTTAGTAGGGATATCAGTGAAGGGTATGGCCTTGATACCAGTTTTTTGTTCCATTTCTTTTAGGAAATTTACAGTGGATTTTGATGTGTGACAGCTAGTTATTATAATAAAGCATGTTTGTTATACATTTCATTGCCAGCTGTTTCTTTATGTACGGATGTACGTGGATTTCCGAGACTTTTTCCTGCTTTTCTCCTGTGCCGTTATTTTTCCGCTCGTCATAACTACAGGACTGTGCTACATCTTAAAGGAACTGGCTATCAGCAGAGAGTCAAAGGTAATCAATTTAACCTGATGCTTTCTTCATACGTGGAAATGAGTATTTTGATATTAACGCTTAAAAGGGGACTCACGACCCTTAAGTCGAGGAAATAAGGCATATTTTCATACTTTTTGACTCTTTGTAACTATTTCAATTTACTCCCAATTTTTCCAAATTTTATGCATATGATAAATTGATATATTTATTTTAATAAACAAATTTTCAACTCTCAAAATAATTTTAAATAATATTTTTTAAAAATGCTTTAGATATACCTTGTTTTTTAAGTATTTTTATTGTATGCTGGCTTACGCGCAGAACTATAAAATTAATTTTACACTTAAATGTATAATTCCTGTTTTATATTTAAAATAAATATTTCAAAATACAGTTGAACATAAAACATTCAACATTAAAATATTTTTTCAATTTTTTTAAAACTGCGCTATATATACTTAAAATTTACTTAAATTTTTGCATTAATTTACCCCCGAAAAAATAACAAAATCTGCAGTGATTGAAATAATTCTAGTTCATACGCAATAAAATAACATGATTATGCAGAGGTAAAAATTTCTTGGAAATATGTTTCATAGTTTTTAAGATATCAGTTGCGGAATGATGCAAAATTACATTTTGAGAAAAATGAGTTTAAAATTTTTCTTACCATAAACTTGATCAGTAATTAAATATTTAGAATATCAATATATCCGGAACTAAGCGGAATATTTTCACGCGGTTTGCTTTATTTTGTTCAGAAATAATCAGGCTTTAACATATATTTTTTTCAAAAAATCAAATGTTTTAAAGATTTAAGGGTAGTGAGTCCCCTTACTCATAATGTAGCTTCGTACGTTCTTTCATTGTGACTGGATAGAATCCACTCACAATGTTAGTTGTTTTGATAAACGAATGGAAGCGGTCAGAGCTTTCTTTGATAGCTATGCATTTCTCAATGATACCAAAACAATGGGATAGTCCTCTGTTTTCTGGACGCAGACCACTACGTTTTATATTTTTAAAATAGATTTCCATGTTATTGCAAGTTTCATCTGAAGAGCAACAAAAACTTTTAGGAAAAGAATTTTTTTTTAAGTTTCCCAGAAGGGAGAATTTTAAAAAAAATTTCCTTGAAAGACATTTAAATTAAAATCTCTTTTAACAGAATTCTTAAAAGAGGTTTAAATAAAAATTTCTTTTAATGTTACATTTTTCATCATTCTAAAGTTTCTAAAATGAACACTTTCAAATGAATTATAAAACACTCTTCCGCTTTATCAAACCCTCTATTAAAATGTTCAATACTACAAAACTTACGCGTCAAAAAGAGTCGTGTTTCTTCCTCTCAGTTTGAGTCAAAGTTTGAAAAAAAAACCTGTTTTTATTTCAAAAACTATTCAATGAAAATGGTAAAAAAAAGTTATTGGCAACCTTTTAAGGAAAAATTAAAACAGAAACAAAATAAAATATGACGCAACACGAAATTTAGCAACAAAAAGTTTTGACATACACTTGTCCAGATTACTAAATTCCTACTACTTTATAAATTGCTACTATCTTATAAAATCTTATAAATAGCAATTTTTAAAAAAGTAAAATTTACAGCTTTTTGTACTAGGCACTTCCTCATAAACTAATTTATAACTGACGTTTCAAATATATTATTTTGGATTTAATTCTCATTTGAATACTTTTCTTCTTTTGACACTTTTATCAAACTGATAGTGATTTGTTTAGATGTTTTATGGTATTTCAAAATTTAAAATTTTTTAAAGTTTTAATAATCTTATAAGCCAATCCAAAATAACATTTTAAATATAGATTTTTAACAACAGAAGCGAAAATTTTCCCCGTATTCCCTAAATTGTTGTCCAAGTTAGAATTTTGAATAGCTTAAAACAAGTAAAAATACATAACTAAGACATATAACAGCATTTAAAGATTTTATTTGATGCAAACTACCATATTAAATATATCGAACTTTATATCTGTTTTAATCGATTTTTATCCGCTTTAATGCGTAAAAAGAAGAAAAATTTTAGTAGTACTTTTCATTGCAGTTAGTTACTTATATATAAAAATAACTCTTAAGTACAATTAAATTAGGAAATATTACAACTATCAGTAAAATTATTTCGAGATTTCCTCTTAATGGCACGTGGCTCTATATTTTCATTCTTTTTTCTCCGATATCGATGGAGTTTTTTTTACATCTTCTAAATGCAAGCAGACGCTCACAAAAAAATTTCTAACAAGTGTTCTAACTATGATACTTATTTGAATTTACAAGATAGATTTATAATCATTCGGACAATTTTTGGGGCCCAAATTCAGGGCCCGATTATGAACGCTGGGGGCCCCTGGGCAGATGCTATTTGGGGGCCCCCCCCCTTACGGACATTTATAAAAATACATACTATTAGAAGCACTAGGTGCATACACCAAGGGGGTTTTGGGGCCCCCTAGCATCAGGGGGCCCTGGGCAAAGTCCCGATTTGCCCATGCGATAAAAAGGCCCTGCCCAAATTGAAAAGATCGATTTATAAAGAATTTCATCAAATACTTAGTAAGATGCCGCCACCCATTATATTCCTGCAAACTTATCTCGCTTGGGAATTATCAAATGTTTATAATTTATGAATATTTTTAACAACCTGGTCTGTCTAAGATACAGTTTTTAAACGATTCTGGTTAAGAAAATACTTCTTTGGGAACCATAGCATTAAAGCACCGAGAATTCAAAAAAATATCTGAGGTTAATACATCACTATCAGATACATTTAAACAGATGTTTCAGAAAGATGTATTATATATATATACTAACTGATACAGAATTTTCTAGGCATCTCTTCACAATTTCGTCATGGCTATGCTGTGTATTACTGGAGGTCTTGGAGTTTTTCTGTATCTTGCAACACTGTTTATTATTAGTTATTTACCGGGGCCACAAGCAATATCTCATATAGAATCAATCAGGTAATATGTTTATTCAGTTTTATTTATCAGTTTTTCATAAAATTTTAACCTGTTTCCGAAATTAGAAAAAACAGCAGAGTAGATTCAGAGAATAAAAAAACTTTGATCTCCTCCTTGGTTAAATTTCCTATTTTGAAATGCCTTTTAATCTAAAACTATAAAGGTTAGGAATGAAAAATTTGCGTGTATTTAGAATGATAAGATCTAAAAATTTTCTATCGTGTTTTACAACTAATTAATAAATTATTAATAAAAATAATTAAAATCAATTAATAAAATTATATTTTTATTAATATTTTAAATTAGAGTCTCTTTTAAGTTTGCATTTTTCATCATTCTAAAATTTCTAAAATAAGCATTTCACAATAAATTATAAAACCTTCTTCCGTTTTATCAAACCCTTTGTTAAAATGTTCAATATTACGAAACAGATGTTTCAAAAAAAGTTATTGTGTTTCTTTTTCTCAATATCTGTCAAAGTTTGTTTTTTTTCAAAGAAACCTGTTTTCTGAAAAAATATTAAAGAAAAGTGGTAAAAAAAAAGCTTAATGCGAGACTTTTAATGAAAAATTAAAAAAAGAAATAAAATAAAATGTCATACTACAGGAAATTTTGCATCAAAAAGTTTTGACATACGCAAGTTCATATTATGCAATTCCGCGATTCCACGAACATTTGAATTTCAAGTAGTTATCCTGAATATAATTTTTTAATGATTTTGAAAAACATAAGTCTCTAAAAATGAGATTAAATAATAAACATGGGTTGACAACACCAAATCCCTATTATATTTGCAGTAATAAGGACTTGGGGATACTGGTAATATACAGCACTTCCCTTTATGTCTGAATTCCCTTTATGTTAGAAGAAAATGACAGCAACGTGTGCAGTTCAATGTACCTGATGAAAGTGTTTCGACAGACTCTCTCCCGGAATTAGTCTAGGATCAGTACCAACATTCATTACTTAATAACGCAAGTTTGGCTTATGTAATCCTTCTTACATAAGCCAACTGGCAAACAAATAGCTTGAAGTATTTTGCCAGTTTTTCTTTTTATCCTTTATCTTCTCTCAAAGAAAGTATTGCCAAGTGCACATGCGTGGGTGTAAAAATTCATGGTTCCAGGGTTTCAGATTTAACGAAAGAAAAAGACAAAACTCTGTGCATTTTCTGGCAAGTTATCACAAAACATTCGGAGAATAGGAGAGCCACGTGAATCAACACAAAAGCGATAAGGCTTCGGTCTTGTTTTAGCGTTATCATTCTGGTGTTGATTCAACCAGCTTTTATAAGAAAGTTATTGTCACTCATTTAGTGTGATACATTTTTTTTTCTTATACGTACTCTAAATTCCAATTCAGGATGAATCATCTATCAAATTCATAAACACATATTATTAGGGGGACATTTTTAATGCACATACTTAACGGCGGAATTTATGTAATACATTTTATATATTTTATACGTAAGCAAAGTAATCATACCCGTACTGTCGGATTGAAGCATCGTACTGGAGATGGAGAGTATTAGTATTTTTACTGTATTTTATGCTGGGAGAGTATTCATGCCCAGACCATCGACTATCCGCATACTTCAGCAGAGTATTAGTACCTTTTATTAATACAATGTGGGAAAAGTATTCCGTCTTGTATATCGACTATCCGCATCATTCAGTAAAGTATTAGTACCTTTTATTAATACAATGTGGGAAAAGTATTCCGTCTTGTATATCGACTATCCGCATCATTCAGTACAGTATTAGTACCTTTTATTAATACAATGTGGGAAAAGTATTCCGTCTTGTATATCGACTATCCGCATCATTCAGTACAGTATTAGTACCTTTTATTAATACAATGTGGGAAAAATATTCCGTCTTGTATATCGACTATCCGCATCATTCAGTACAGTATTAGTACCTTTTATTAATACAATGTGAGAAAAGTATTCCGTCTTGTATATCGACTATCCGCATCATTCAGTACAGTATTAGTACCTTTTATTAATACAATGTGGGAAAAGTATTCCGTCTTGTATATCGACTATCCGCATCATTCAGTACAGTATTAGTACCTTTTATTAATACAATGTGGGAAAAATATTCCGTCTTGTATATCGACTATCCGCATCATTCAGTACAGTATTAGTACCTTTTATTAATACAATGAGGGAAAAGTATTCCGTCTTGTATATCGACTATCCGCATCATTCAGTACAGTATTAGTACCTTTTATTAATACAATGTGGGAAAAGTATTCCGTCTTGTATATCGACTATCCGCATCATTCAGTAGAGTATTTGTACCTTTTATTAATACAATGTGGGAAAAGTATTCCGTCTTGTATATCGACTATCCGCATCATTCAGTACAGTATTAGTACCTTTTATTAATACAATGTGAGAAAAGTATTCCGTCTTGTATATCGACTATCCGCATCATTCAGTACAGTATTAGTACCTTTTATTAATACAATGTGGGAAAAGTATTCCGTCTTGTATATCGACTATCCGCATCATTCAGGACAGTATTAGTACCTTTTATTAATACAATGTGGGAAAAATATTCCGTCTTGTATATCGACTATCCGCATCATTCAGTACAGTATTAGTACCTTTTATTAATACAATGTGGGAAAAGTATTCCGTCTTGTATATCGACTATCCGCATCATTCAGTACAGTATTAGTACCTTTTATTAATACAATGTGGGAAAAGTATTCCGTCTTGTATATCGACTATCCGCATCATTCAGTAGAGTATTTGTACCTTTTATTAATACAATGTGGGAAAAGTATTCCGTCTTGTATATCGACTATCCGCATCATTCAGTACAGTATTAGTACCTTTTATTAATACAATGTGAGAAAAGTATTCCGTCTTGTATATCGACTATCCGCATCATTCAGTAGAGTATTAGTACCTTTTATTAATACAATGTGGGAAAAGTATTCCGTCTTGTATATCGACTATCCGCATCATTCAGTACAGTATTAGTACCTTTTATTAATACAATGTGGGAAAAATATTCCGTCTTGTATATCGACTATCCGCATCATTCAGTACAGTATTAGTACCTTTTATTAATACAATGTGGGAAAAGTATTCCGTCTTGTATATCGACTATCCGCATCATTCAGTACAGTATTAGTACCTTTTATTAATACAATGTGGGAAAAGTATTCCGTCTTGTATATCGACTATCCGCATCATTCAGTAGAGTATTTGTACCTTTTATTAATACAATGTGGGAAAAGTATTCAGGCTTGTATATCGACTATCCTCATCGTTCAAGAAGGTTTGTACCTTTAGCAAATTTTATGGAAGAAATTTTTTTATACCTGCACTACCAACTTCCAATGTAGTTTGGTAAGGTATTATGAACTTTAATACAGTTTAAGTCGGAAAAGTTTTCGAACCGGTAAGTTTTGTGATGTTCCCTTCATGGAGTTTATATTTCCACAAACATCACATTCTAGTAAAATATTTTGTTTTTTTTTAGATAGTCGTTAAATAATTTTATTGAAACAATATTGTTACTGGCAATAGCATTTATTGTGCTAAATAGTATACTAGGAAAAAAATAAAAAACGATAAATGGATTGCAGAAAAGAATTGGAGTCATCTCTACAATTGGAAAGGAGGATAGATGTTTCAGACAAAACGTTGTTTTGGGGGAACGTGTAGCTTAAGTGTCGCTCATATTCTACTAATACATGGACCGTCTGCTTTTCATATAAAAAATATTAAACATACATGGCAGTGTCAGTGAGCAATTATATTATTGGTTTATATCCACCGGGTCAACTTCGTCAGATGAGGATGACAACTGAACCTCTATGAATAAATAAATAAAAAAAAATAAAAATAAATTTAAAAAAAAAATTTTAAATCACCCAGACCCAAAAACACTGCTTCTCTGAAACAATTGTGGCTACTGAAACAAATGTATTTTCATCGCGTACGAACAATGCCAACGCATGCCAAAGCAAAGTAACAAACGAAATTTTCAATAAGATGGTCTTCGGTAGAAGTCAACGGGCTCAGAGAGGTTGGATGGCCGTTCAGACCTTTCGTTTGCTTACGTAAGCCGAGGTGAGAAAGTGTGGTCTTGTAAATAATTGTAATAGTTTCGTTTAAAAGGGATATTTGGCAGAGATATGCTAAAATTTGATAAGAACTGCCCTCGCCGCAATATCTGCAATTCTCGATGAAACAATGTAACTGGGGATTAAGCTTTAGAGGGATATTGTATTCAAGTAGGGAATATTGTTAAAATTAAAATGCTGAAACGAAACATCTGTACTCACCTATTGTATTTATACTCATAATATATGTACTCATAATATCTATGCTTTGCTAGCTAGGTAAATTGAGTATACGGGAAAAATCTATTTCATGCACTCTTGTAACGCCATTGCATGTGAAATTGAAGTTAAAAGCACAGTATTTCTGAAGTAAAATATTTCTTTAAAGAAATGCTTCGAAAAATAAGAAGCAATATAATTTGAGCATTAAATAATATTCGGTTTTGTTACCTTGATTGCTTTACGCATTTAAACACCAAAAGTTCTTGTTGTAATAATTTGGCAATATCAAAATTGGTCATCCTTTAATCAGAGCTGAGAGAAGGCACCTACTCCTATGTATCCCCTTGTGATCATCAGACCTGAGTACAGCAAAGTAAATTTCGGAGAACAAATATTTATTGGTCATATAAGTTTTATCCCTGAGGCTATACACTATGTTACGTAAATAAAATTGAAAAGAATTCAATACAAAACAACCACGATTTTAATTTCCCATATTCCCACACGCACGCACGCCCCCCCCCCAAAAAAAAAATTAATTAATAAATAAATAAATAAAAATTAAAAAATTCAGGTAGTCTCTTCTATCGAAACTGCCGCGGATTATTAACGTAGGAATACTTATCATTGCTTACCTATTTTTTTTTTTTGACGCATTTTGGTACTTTTCTGTTTAACTATTTACTGTTACTGGGTTTGGCGCGCTGCATAACTTATAACTCGCGACGCCGGACAATTTTTTTCTCTCCGAAGGACCGTTATTGAGGAACGTAATCCTACGTTAAAAAAAAGTCCTGAAAGAGGAATGAAACTCCTTGTCGTATTAATGTTGTATAAAGATCCCAAATCGAGCTCATCGCTTTAAAACACTAAAATATAAAATAAGAGGGGAGAGGGTGCGTTTTAAAATGTTTCTTGTTATCAGGTATTATCGATTTTATTTGTTTGAATATTCTACTTATTTTAAAAATTGTTACTTCATATCTCATTATGATCTGATTGGATTGTGACGAATTCTTATTCTTTTAAACCTCTACATCATGAGAAATTTAGCTTTCTTTGCATTAATGTTTATATTTTTGATTTACATAATGTCTGAGAGCTTACATGCGATCGTGTTATAAAATATCGAAAGAATGTTTCATATCTATATATGTCGACTATCTGATTCTCACTCTGATTCTAAAACCAGCCGCACGTTATCGCATTATATTTTGAGGTTTAATTCCTTCATTAAACCAGTGATCTTTGTTACCCTAAACCAATGGGGAAAATTCTTTATCTGAACAAATAAAAATTATCTCTACTTTTAAGGTGAAGGGAGAGAAGTTATTGTTGCTCGAGTGGATTCAGACTTTAAGCGTCAAGATAGATATTTTCAAATGCTGCAGTTTCTGAAGACCGCCGATAACATCGGGAAATAGACAAACGCCGTTGAAATCTGAGCAGGAAGGAAAACCCCGTACGATATTAATCAGATAAATTGGAAAAATTGTTTTGAAGGAAATAATAAATAGTATTTTTCTTCCTGGTTGTAAATTAGTACTTTATTTCTGCAACATTCATTAGGTGGAGCACACGTGCGGCTTTAAAACCATGACAACTTTTATAGTGCATATACATTGGTGCAGAGTTCTCTGCATGTGCCAGTGATTGATGTTCACTCTGTACTATGTATATGCATGGATCGCCTCCTCTGGCGGTCCGGATACATAGCATCAAAGGAGAACCCGGGGTCCCGGGGGTCAAATGGTGACAGTGGGGGTGGGGGACACTAGATCAAGAAACAGGAGGGACCTTGGGGGATTGAATGGGGGGGGTTCTAAATGGGGGAATATCTGGAAGACACGTGTTCATTCACATAGCTTTGGACGGGTAGGGTTACCGTGACTAATGTGATGACAGGAGTCGGGGGTCTGCAGGCAGAGAACTCTGCACCAATGTATATGCACCATTAGGCTTAATAACAATTTGCGCACACAAACAAAGCATGCAATATATTTTCTAGACACTTCAAGGAGAAATGGGTGGAGGGGATCAGGCCCTTATTTTCCATTAGGCCCGGTAGGCCCGTGCCTAGGGGCCCCTGAATGTTGGGGGGGGGGGGGCCCAAAATTTTTATTTTCAAAGAAAAATTCCCAATTAAATATTTTTTTTTATTTTATCTTTTTTAGTCACAATTTTTTTTTTATATGAGGCGGTGAAAGGCAAAGTGGTGTAAGTCAGTAAGTCAAGTGGTGTAAGTCAAAAGAGTTTAACTGCATAAACTACAAAAAATTCCACCATAAATTGAACAAATTATAATTCATAACGATTATTACAATATTGCAAATAATAACTATTTACAATTCCACTATAAATTGAACATGGAGATTACATATTTGTCCCCAAATGAAAAAAGTTGAAAATGTGACTTACACCACTTTGCCTTTCAACGGCTCATATATCCTTTCAAATTTCCTTGATTGGTTCATCGTATGAGGCGGTGAAAGGCAAAGTGGTGTAAGTCAGTAAGTCAAGTGGTGTAAGTCAAAAGAGTTTTACAGTAAAACTACAAAAAATTCCACTATAAATTGAACAAATTATAATTCATAATAATTATTATACTATTGCAAATAATAATTATTTGTAATTCCACTATAAATTGAACATGGAGATTACATATTTGCCCTCAAATAAAAAAAGTTGAAAATGTGACTTACACCACTTTGCTTTTCACCGCGTCATATGTATGTTATAGTGTATATAAGGGATTAATAGGTTTTTCTAGTTGCATTGTACTGGTGTTTTAATGATGAAGTTAATATGTTGTATTGCTTTTTGTTACTTGATAATGTTCTAGGGTTCTACACTTCAAAGAGCCAATTCATGGTAAAATGGTACTTTCACAATGATTCATTATTATTTTTTTTTTTCTGTGTCAATTTTGGAAATTTTACGCCCACATCAGTGTTAGGGGACCCCCATCCCGAGTTGTGCCTATAGTCAAGAATTTTCTAAATCGGGCCCTGGAGGGGATACCTTTGTTTGAAAAAGCTTATTTAACAACTGACTAGTTTCATGATATTGATTTGGTACACAATCTATCGAGGTCAAAGACTCGAATGGCATCTTCCACATACATATTTATCTAATTCCGCGTAATGCGAATAAAATTAACCTCTCCAAAATTTCAACCGTAGATTTTTTTTTTTTTAAGTCTACCTGCAATCACTTACAGATACTGTAATTTTCTGCACCATAATTTTAAAATACTGTCAATTTCGTTTTGCATAAATATACATGAAGACCTCAATTCTAAACTACTCGTAGTTGGATCAGCATGGGACGACCTAAACGTAGTTCAATGTCAAAAGAATGACTTCAAAAGCAGTTAACTGGCGCAGAGTACAAATTTTTATTCCTGCAGTTTAAAACATCTTTTCTGATATTTTTTATAAGTTTCTCGTTGATTCGTGCAAGATTCTAAAATAACTATCGGGACAAAGGTGGACAAAGGTGAACACTAAAAAGGGAGTTTGTCCCTTTTAAGTTTTCTCTAATCTATATATATATATATATATATATATATATATATATATATATATATATACATATGAACGTTTGCGTGTATGTATGTTTGGCCACCACATTGGAACGCCTGGAGCAATTTACACCAAACTTGGTACACATATCACTTACAATCTGGAAAGAAACACTGGGAGGGGATAAGACACCCCTGGCATCCTTAGGAGAGCAGGGGGGGGGGGGGGGCTGGACGGACGTGTAAAATTAATCAAAAAGACTGATATTAGTGCCGAATCCATAGTTTTCAGGGTCGCTGAAATGAACAGTGATACTCCCTATGTTGTTTAAGTGGACAGAACACCTTCAAAATGGTCAAAAATTCGATTTTTTTTTTTTTTTTTAGTACCAATTTCGTACCACACTTCTGTGATTGGACAGGAGATATTAAAATAATTTGCGAACACTCATACAGTGAATTTTATACAAATTATAATTTTAAATCTATGTATATATAAATGAACGTACGTGTGTATGTGTGGTCCAGCATCACTCTGGAACGCCTCGAGTAATTTCAACCAAACTTGGTACACATATCACTTACAATCTGGAAAGAAACCCTTGGGGGGGGGGAGGGAAACGACTGATATTAGCGTCGAATCCATGGTTTTCGGGGTCCCTGAGATTAAGAGTGATACTGTCGATGCCGTTTAAGTGAAGTTCAGCCCCCCCCCCCCCCCCCAGTCAGCATTGGTGGGGAGGCAAGGGGTGAAGAAGGGGGAATATGAAATGTCCAAAATGACCGCGAGCAATGTTGAATCCATAATTTTCGGGGTCACTGAGATGAATAGGGACACTCCCGAAGCCGTAAGTGGCAGTTCAGCCCCCATCAACATTGGGTGAGGGAGGGGTGGAGAAGAAGTTGTTAAATATCCAAAATGACCGAATGTAGTGTTGAATCCATAGTTTTCGGGGTACTGAGGTGAATAGGGACACTCCCGATGCCATTTAAGAGCAAGTTCAGCCTCCCATCACCATTGGGGAGGAGGGGGGGAAGAAAGGGGTTAAATTAATGTCCAAAATGACCAATAATAGTGTCGAATCAATTGTTTTCGAGGTCGTTGAAATGAATAGTGACACTCCCGATGTCGTTTAAGTGCAAGTTTTGCCCCCATCAGCATTGGAGGAGGGGGAGAAGAAGGGGTGAAAAATAAAATGTCCAAAATGACCGAGAGTAGTGTCAAATCCATAGTCTTCGGAGTCACTGAGATGAATATAGGAAACTAAAAATTTTGTTTATAATCAAATTTTGAGTTAAATTAATAATGTAGAATGAATTTGTAATTTTACTTTATCATTTGTATACTGTACATATACTTTTAAATATATGTAAATAAAATTACTTAGATTTTACACTATAGGTAGAATTCATTCCTTTTCCTGTGTAGTAAAAAATTGAGATTAATAAATACCTGGGCAACGCTGGGTAAACAGGTAGTAATAAAATCAAATCATTGTTTTGTGAGTCTAATTTTTTTCAATTTTGTAGCAAAAATGTTTTCCATTTTTGTTTGCTGTGTACTTCAGCTGCGCTCAAGCGTATGAGGTCGTCTTTGTCACAGTTTGCATTTGGAATTTAGTTGACATGCATTTTCGACGACGGTAAACTCAAGGCTGCGAGTAGAGAAATGTGTCATATTCACTAATAAAGCTACTTTGTAAGAAAACTCTCGCAGTACATGTATCTGTATTGTTTTACTGAACAAAGCAGGAATTTTGTTAAAAAAGTCAGCCTATTATGCAGCATATCTTGCTCAAAATTCGTCTACGAAATATTCTTCAACGATTCGCAATCGTAAAGACGATGATGTTGTGACCGCTGTGCATTTTTCGAAAAATCTATCAGTGTTTCATTACTTTTCTTGCTTCTTCTAGTGGAATTTCAAGTATTTTTCAGCGTGTTAGTCCAACCACCTTTGAAATAAATTTGTAAGGAATTAAAAACATAAATATCACAGAAATTCATAATTTTTAGTTCAAAACTTAATCTATTAGTTTTGCATAATTAAAGGATTTTGACCAAACTGATTTTCCGGGACTACTCTAGATTTGTGTGCACGGCCGCCATCTTGGATTTTTTTGCGCCAACTTTGGTGATTTTACCTTGTTTTGAGGAGTGGAAAAATTCTTGCCAAAATGTGTTTTAACCGGTGTTTTCAAAACGCTGGACTTTTTAGCTTTGTTAATAAAAATCACCTGTTTAAATTATGAAACTTAGAAAAAAATTTGAAAAATCCTTTAAACGTTGGACTTAGATTTATTTTTGGGTTTTTAATAAAAACCCCTGATAATTGACTGATAATTGACAAATCCATTATCAGTTTTTCGTTAATTTAATAAATTTAAGTTGCTTTTAATTTTGTTTATCGATTGTCAATTAGTATACTGTTATGATACACCATTTCATTTATTTGAAGTAAAAATTATCTGCCATCATTTTTTCATAAAATGTAAAATACAGTATACATTTTAAATACAATCTATTTTAAAATTTTTTATAATTCCAAGTTGTAGTGGATTACAAATAAATTTAAATAACTGAAGTTCAACTTCTCTCTCCCCAGGAACCTAAGTTAAGAAGTTAGTTAAGGTTAAGTTATTGGTTTAGGAAAAGGTTTTATTTTCCTTATTTCCTACACAGCAGGATAAATGGTCAAATAATCCTTGTCCCGATTTTATTGTATGCACAAAATATTTGGTTATGGTCAAATATCTGAAGTAAAATTTCATTACCACAATGTCCTAACCCCCCCCCCCCCCTAAAAAAAAAAAATAGAATCTGGTTACTCACCATAAATTTATGGGTTCATAATTTTTTTACATTTTTCAAAGCTGAATTTTAGATAATTTTTAAATTGCAAGATATTTAGGTGGTACGAAAATGCTGTATTTTTTTTCTAATTAGCAATATATTGGCATAATTTTTGGTGATTCATTGCTATTTGTCAAAGAGTTAGGGCAAATTGAATACATGGCATTGAAATTTTATCTGTAAGTAAAATCCATTTGACCAAATTTTTTATATGGATCATAATTTGAAAAGGTAGATTTTTTTTTGCATTTTTAATTAAAAACTAAGTCCAACGATTAAATGATTTTTCAAAAATATTTCTAAGTTTCATAATTTAAAAAAGTGGGTTTTATTAAAAAAACTAAAAGAAAAACCCAAAATTTCCAATATTTGAGAATGATTTTTTCAAAAAAATTTCCAAGTTTCATAATTTAAAAAAGTTAGATTTATTTTTGGGTTTTTAATAAAAACAAGTCCAACGTTTAAAGGATTTTTCAAAAAAGTTTTTAATTTTCATAATTTAAACAGGTGATTTTTATTAAAAAAGCCAAAAAAAATTAAAAGTCCAGCGTTTTGAAAACACCGCTTAAAACATTTCCAGGTCAAGGCCGAGATCTGACCTAAAATTATTATACTGTAATTAAAAGATCAAATCAGAAATGACTGTTTGATCTTAAAATTAGAGAATTTGACATTGGGTTATTTTTACCAGAACGCAATAATTATCGCCATGCGAAATGCTCCAAACCCTGGTGGAAAAATCCAAGTTGGCGGCCGTGCACACAAATCTAGAGTATCCCCGATTTTCCAATTATGCTGACAATTTCGCATAGCGTAACTTCTCTGAGTTTGAAAAAGTCAGTGATCCGCATTTAAATTACCGGGTGATTCAAATATCAGTAAATATATATTTTTAAAAATCCATATTCAATGAATAATTAGCGCATGTAATAATAATCGGATTTCATTTAAGACCCCCAAAATAATTTACATTATTAATTACATTTAAATCCACCAAATGATGCTGCACTCGCATGACATATCTACAAATGTAGTACTATAAAAGGTATTGCAAAAACATTTAAAACCTGTCGGGGGTATAGCTCAGTGGTAGAGCATTCGACTGCAGATCGAGAGGTCCCCGGTTCAAACCCGGGTGCCCCCTAAATTTTGATAAATGCGTTACGTAGCTCTTTGAATTGACAAAATACTTTACAAATTCTTTAATTTGGTCATTGGTGTGGGATTTCAGGGATAAGGGACCTTAAACCTTGTTTATTTAAATTTTCCCTCTTGCTATTTTTAGCTTACCATGGAACTTTACAATTATCTCAATACGATTTTTTTAATTCATTTTTTTTAATTAAACGCATTTCTTCCTCTAGTACGTTTTTATTTTTTAACATCTTATTTTTCTGCTATGGGCCAATTCTCTTATCTTAAAATTAATAATTACTTTGTTAAATTCATTTTTTACTTTAAACGTCAAATTTACGAATTATTTTTGTTTTTATTTTTTAATTATTTCTAAATTTTTATTCCTCATTTACTACTTTAAACTTTTTCTTAACTTTAAATTTTAATTACAGAGCACTTGTACCTTGAAATAACAACTACCTTACTGTAGGAGATAAAGGGTCTGTTCACATAGGAGTCCGTTGCGGAGCGTTAAAGTATTGAAATATATTTAACCAATCACAAACCTCCAAACGATTAAAAATGTAATTTTTAACTCCTATGATTGGTTTATTTTCGTCTCAACGTCATCTTTCCCTTAACGCTACGCAACGGACTCCTATGTGAACAGGCCCAAAGTCGCCAAGTCCCAGGAACTCCACTTCTAAAGCTCCATTACGTCTGAAGGCCTGCTCACATTGCATCACGAGAGTTGCGTTACGTTACTACGTTGGCTCCGTGATTGTTGACATGACTTGTGATTGATTTGACTTATCACGTGGTCAGTGAATTGAGTTCTGGGATTGGTTAAAATTTTTAACGCTGATGCTCCGTAATACTCCACATTCAAAGTGAACAGGCCGTTAGAGTTTAGGGCCTGTTCACACATAATCCGTTAGCGTCAGCATTAACCGTATTGAAATATATTTAACCAATTACAAACCTCCAAACGATTAGCAACGAAATTGTTAAGGCATGTGATTGGTTCAAAATATGTCAAAATGAGAAAGGGCCTGTTCACATAGTAGTTCGTTAGAGTAAGCGTTACTCGTATTGAAATATATTTAACCAATGACAAACCTCTAAACGATTAGAAACGAAATTGTTAAGGCCTATGATTGGTTTATTTCCGTCTCGGCGCCAACTTTCCTTTAACGCTATGCTAACGGACGGCTGTGTGAACAGGCCTTAACACAAACGCTGACGGATTCTATGTGAACATGTCCTTAGTTGCGGTAAGAAGCTTGTCACATTGACCTTACATGATAAGTCACTGTTGGTCAGGCTTTATTATCTTAATTCTGAATCAGCAACTACAGCTTTGCGATCGGTCAGCCATATGAAGGATATGAGCTGTCGTAAAGATCCAATCACTGTTCTCAGGTTAAAAAAGATAATTGTGAAACTAGAAGCAACTGGCTCTTTGCAGGATCTGCAATGAAGTTGAAGAACAGCAACATCCGTTGCAACCACAAGCGCACTTTATGGGGGTCATCAAGACATAGAGAAGGGAGCGCTGGTGAAGTCTCCCGTCGAACTGGCATTCCTCGTGCGACTGTCTGGAGAGCACTTACACAATTCAGCGTATCCATGAGCTTAAAGCTCCCTATTTTCAACAATGACAAGCATTTGCATTATGGGCGTTTCGGCAAATTGATGAAAGTGAGAACTGGCTGTCAAATGTGTTTAGGACTGATGAATCCATTTCAGTCTCAGTGGTTCTTCAAGGCACCTAAAGTCACACACTTACAGAGATTTTCCAACGTCACTAAGACAGTTGAAAGAATGTATCCGGCTGGACGTCCTCATGATACCCACAGAAAAGCTTTGATGCTATCCATAACATGGCACTTCGTTTTTGCATCGCTTCAGGTAATGCTCGCGAATGATGTCTGCCATATCGAACAGTTTTCATGAGGAACGTTGTCTTTTGTTACAGATGTAGCATCCTCTGGTGCACATATTTGTAATTAATTATTTAAATTTTTTTCGAGTCCTAAATAAATCTCGACCTTATATTATGCGGGTGTGTACATATTGCGTTGTCATACGTTTATTATTCACGGAAAGATGGAATTTAAAAAGGTTCACTGCCTTTTGAATCATCCGCTATTGATTGAACGTCATCTTTCCCTTAACGCTACGCAACGGACCCCTATTTGAACAGGCTCTTAAGCACTTGAAAATGATGCGATTCACGCACTAGTTAGTCAGAAATAATAAAATCCACTTTTTACAATTGTTGAGCAATTTTTAATTTTTACACTTTTGGCCAGGTTTTTGCCTCAAATACACCACTATGCGTCGCCTGGAGACGGGGCAGCTTCTCGTGCCGGGCGTATTCGTGGAAAGACAATTCTGATTGCTGGACTTTTCGGGAACTTTCCTATCCCACTTGGTTCCTTCGTAACAGTACTTAATGAAAGTGAAAAATCGAAGTAGGCACGCCACGAATTATAACGGTCGAAGAGTGAAGCTTCAATATGTCCGTTACTTAAATTTTAAGTAACGGTATTACATTTAAGTCTTACATTTAAGTCATCACATTTTAAGTCTTAAAATCTTAAAGCAGTAAGAAGGGTAAACGATTTTTTTCCAAATGTTAAATTACAATATTTTTCCAGTAAGAAGGGAAAGGGCCAACAAAAAATTGGTTACACTACCTAGTAAAATGCCCCCTCCATAACTTTCCGCATCTAATAAATCCAACTCGGTTTAACTATAATATTTGGTTCAAACAACTAACTGAAAATAAATGGGTAAAACTAAAGGCTAGGAAAATCATGCACTGGCTACTCCAAAACATAGACAATATAAAAGACTTTCACGATAAAAACACCACTACACCATAACACCATCCAACACCAACACTATACAAAACATAACCCTTCCATCGTTGCTCCAGGTACGTATAATTAATACTAATAACTAACATCTAGACCCCCAAGATGCCCTACTAACACATCACTAATTTTCTTTCTATCATCTATTCTACTTCTACTCACTTCTTCTATCCTGTAAAAAAATTTTTTTTTAAAAATTCATATGTTATGAACTGCAGGGCCCCCCTTTTTTCTCTCCAAGTGATGTAGGCAAGTACCAAGCCAAGGAAGCAAGTTTTGTGCCAACACATAGCGGACTATTTAGGATCTCGGTGCACAACCTGGGCACGGCAGCGAGTGGAAGACATCAGTGGTACAGCCGGCTTTCCCGGAGAGGCATTTGGCAAGGAGAATCAAAATCAACTAGCGGACTGGTTAGGAACCCTCCCGGGAGAGCACACAACAAGGATAAAAGAATACGTCTCCAGATCACTTCTCAAGAGGACCATCACGACCCGGCTAAGGTAAGTAGTTTTAGCTTTAGTAGGGGGGAGGGGAGGAGAGGACGTCTCCTGGTTCAGCGCAAGCTCGAATTCGCCAGCAATCCTTAGTTGGGGGTCCTCTTATAACTTCAGTCCCTAGTTTTATTTCAGTTTGAGCTCATCGTCTAAATTTGGGTCTTTCTCAGTTCTACCTGGTCTAGAACGTTCCTTTGGCAGCTAGGATTCTCCGTTGTCGGAAGGGTTTAGCCCCCACCAAAGCGGGCATGGTAGGGTTAACTTGTTAGGACCTGCTATGATGAGTGAAGTGGGACGTACATGAGTGAATTCGCACGGGCTAGCCCCGTCGTTATAAAACCTGGTACGGCTCGCTTTTATTTTGTTTATTTTTGTTTATTTTATTAGTTGTCCCTTTAACTTTTTTCTCAGATTTAATGATCTGAATTTTTTTCTGGAGGACAATAGCGATAGTCCGAAGGAGTTTTGAGCACGCCGCTTCACGGGGGAACTTACACAGAGGCGTGCCACGACTCGCGTCGATGAACGTAAGCGAGAATGCCAGAAACGGGCCCGGGGAATGCACTGTCGCCTCCTAAATTGACCAGAATCTCCCTTTCGGTTAGGTTGGCAACCGTCTAGTCCTCGCGGCGATACCGTCAGAATCTTCTCTTGGTTTTGTTTTCTTCCTGGCTACGCGTTTTGCTCCACCCCACACTAATTGCGTCTTTTTGGGAAATCTCTGTTTTCTTGGCCCACGAGCATCCACTTTGGCTTAAGCCCTACTTTGCTTTCTTTTTCCAAATTCCCACTAGTCGGGCCGACCTAATTGGCCCCTTTCGCCTTTTTAAGGCGCTTTAGCTAGTACACCTGCGCGGCGCCTCGCCTCGGTCTTGCCTAAAGGTACAAAAATATTTTAATTTCTGTTATAAAATTTAGTTTAAAGTTATTTTCTGCGGACTTTTCCCGATGGGGCATTCTTTCTTTTGAAAATACTAGAAGCATTTCTCTTTTAAATAACGACGCGACTGCAGTAACAATACCTTTGGATAACTCTGGAAGCTAGTCAGTGTAAATGTCGTGAAAAACCACATTGATGAAGAAATAACGTAGTAATTAGTATTGTCATGTCAATCTTATGTTTAACAAATTTTTGTAATGTTTAATAATTTGAAATAGATTTCTAGTTTTTATTGTTTACCACTCTCGCTTTCTAAACGATTAAGAAACTCTTTTTAGAAGTTACATGTTATCCTTGGGTTTTGATTTAAATCTTAGAGCTAAAACGGTGTCAGTAGCGTTTAGTTATTGCCAACCAAGCATTTCAATTTCGAAGGATAAACCTCGAGGCGCTGTGACCTTCAGATTATCAACGAGGAAAGTTTTACTGTAGAACTGAATGATAATACGTCATTCCGACTTTACTCATCTGTAGTGGGGAGGAAAAAAAACAACAAAAAGCACAATATTGGAATATCGAACATGGCTGCACCACGAAGCAGCAGCGGTGGTCCTCTTGGTTATTTAGCGGAGCTTCTTGGCGCATCCGAACCAGCTTTAAAATTATTATTTACGATTTTGTTAGGTAAGTTCATATTTTACTTAATAATGATTAGTTTGTTTTATTACGATGAAACTTTAAATTAATAAATGATTTAGTGAATGTTAGGTCAAAGGTTCTTCAAAGGTTTCCATGTGAATTAAGTTTTAACACTGTCAACTATTTATGGAGTAAAATTAAGATTAAGTGTGAGTTCATTTGCATCTGTGAGACTTTAAATTGTTACGTGTTCTGCATGTTCAACGTTACTTGCACGTATCCTTTGCCGGTTCTTTCTACACTTGCATATTTCAATTAAATTACAGAACAGCCGATTACTTCAAAGCATAATCCATATTCAGCATTTTGTTCCATATTTTGCATTTAGAATGTGGCCTCTATTTAAAAGGGCTAACATGTTAATGGTTGCTTTGAGCACAATTTTGTACGTGGCTCGTTAATTTTTTTTTACGTACTTTTGCCCTGCAAGTTCAACAACTTGATCGTAATTATCACTTAAGGAAAGTTTATAATAATTATTCTGAGAAAATATTTTTAAGTACTGTTGATTGTGTAACTGCATTGAAAATTGTTTCTCGGAATTAATAGATCTAGGAATTATTCAGGACGCCGTAGGATCAAGTGTCATCTATTAAAATCTCTTAGAAAGTTAAATCCAATTATGATTTAAGGAAAGCGACTTGTAAATGTTATTAAGAATTGTATACTTAGCCTGTACTTTTTCAAAACTGTATGAATTCTTTTCATCTCTGCAAGGGGAAAAGGGATAAATATCATTCAAGCCAATGATAAAATGGTGTTATTGTTTTTGCATAAATATGTGGCACTGTTTCGCCCGTGGAACTTACTTATCACCACTTTTAGATTTCTTTGTGGAATCAAGAATTTGAACTGAATTATAATTTGAAATCCACAATGGTACAGGATATCATCTTTTTAGCTAATTGGATTCAGTAACATGTATCTAAATTTTAAGATTATGGGTAGTTATTGGTAAAAAAACTTGCTCAAAGTTAATCAAAATAGAAAAAAATTTTGACTGGGAATTAATAAAATTCCAGGTGAGTAAATCAGGTAAAGACTACGATCTAGAGAATTCCTGTATCAGTTTTGCATGAGAAATATACGTAGTTATTAAAACAAGATAGTCAAGTTTTATTATGTTTCAGATTATTTGTTTAAATCTGGATATTCTGAATATGTATCCATTCTAACTAAGTATTGCAGCAGATTGGATATTGCATTACACAAATTCAGTTATCTAATATTTAATCAAATTTTAAGATTAATCCTAGATGCACAATATTATGTTTAAATTTTCTAAAATATTACCAAATTATAAGAATTGTGTGTTAATTTAATGTTTAAATTATATTTTTTGTATGAATAAATGCTCTCTTTCTGATAATTTTTGTTTCATTTATTTTTTTTTTTAAATTAGAGTAATTTATCTGTAAAATACAGGTATAAGTTTTTTGAGTTTTTGAAAAGCTTAGGAGGTTCAAAAAATTTTATCACAGAACCTTAATTATATATATATATATATATATATATATATATATTTAACCACTAATGCTATCAAGAAGAGGCAAATAATTAGTCACATTAAAACCTTTTTATAAATATATATATTTTTAAACTTCTTAAAAAGATTTGTTAACCTGATATGTATATGGGTTTTATGATGATTGAATCTTTTGATGTTCTAATGTTTGTGAAAAAATATTTGGTTTCTAATCTTTATCAATCTTTTAGGTTATCCCTTGGCACTTTTACATCGTCATCTTCTGTTTGGCAAAAGTCACACTGTTCAGCATTTGTTTTTCATTACTTGTGGATTGACTTTAGGATATTTTAATTATGGTAAGTTTATATTACTCTTATCTCAATTAAATTAGATATATTTTGAACTAATGCACAGTTGTTAAAATTAAGTTTAAAAAAATTCTTTAGCTTTGATATAGCTGTATATATATTTTATTTTATTGTCATTATATATGGTCTATATAGATATGTATATATATGGTCTCAGCATTTTTAAAATTTCAAATCTTTAGAATTTCTTAGTTTTTTTTCCTGTAATACTCCATAACTAATATATTTTCTTTGGTAAAGTTTTGCTTGTTGCTTACTGAGTAAAAGCAATATTAAAAAAAAACTTGTTTCAACGCTATCTCATAGATATTTTAGAAATTTCTGTTGACTTAAGAAAAAACTATAATCCTGACTTAAGTAAAAATGGGAAAAAAATGCAGAATTTTTAAAATTTATTTTATAGCTACGTTAAAATAACCTTTTGAAATGCTCAGTAATATATATAATTGAAGTCTTTGAGACCTGTTGTGTAGGTAAATAAATAGGAGTTTTTAATTAATGACCCAAATTATGTTAAGTATCATTTATTTAATATTGATCAAGATTTATTGTATATATAATTATAACTGGACTTCTAATTTTTTTTCTCGTAATTTTAGGATTTGATATACTCCATTCTATTGCCTGTGTGGGTTTTATGTACATTCTTATGGCTACAATTGGTGGTACCTTCAAATCAGTCGTCATATCTTTTTTCTTCCTTATGGTAAAAAGTTGTATTGATATTTATGTGTATGTGTTTATGTACAGTGACAAATAATATTTGCTGTTAGTAATGAAATTTTGTAGACATATTATATACTAAATTTGCAGGATTTCAGCTCACTATAACATTGTGATTTTTGGAGTTAAAACCTTTTAAGCTGTGAACTGCTCTAGCAATGATTAAAGTAGTTTTCTGTCACTTTCCCTCATTATTGCCTGAGAGTGGACATAGCAAGTTAATTAGACTTTCCCAAATAGATATTAGAGGATATCATTGAAAGATAGTAAATTGAAAGTACTATGACTGCAAAAAAGTGCTAGGGCGCTCCACATAATGTTTAAGTATTATGAGATTTCCTGGTGAAAAGCTAAGAAATCCTTATAATTCTCTATAAAAAGTATATTAGGCCTAACCTCTGTCAATGCCATAATTATCCTCAAAGAGTAGGACCACATAGATAATTATAGTAGGTCAACAGCATACAAGCCTAACATTACAGTTGTTAAACCTAAGTAATGCTAGATTTTGTTGAGATTTAAGGCAGTTGGAAATGTTTGATGGTTTGGAGGGACAAATGCTATTCACAATTTTTATTTAACGGATGTTTATGAGAATAGGGTTCTCTTACTGTCACATACTGGGGATGTCTACCATTGCATGGATTAATTTTGCATCATCATTCTTGTTATTTAAAGTTTATCTAAAAAGTTTCTAATTTTCTGTTATTTGCTAAACTTTTATCCGATAAAAATGACTTTTTCCCATTTTTTTTACTATGCCAAATATTTTAAAGTATTTCCTAATGTATGAATATTTTCTCATAGTAAATCGTTCAGTTGATAGTAAGTGGGAAACACGCTTTGTGGTAGTTTTAAATTATCCTTTGAAAATCTTATTTTATAAGATAAAAATATCAAGTGATAGTTCTACATATTTTTATGGCTTCTATTTTAAATAAACCAAGCACACACAAATATATATTTCTTTGAACAATATATAATTAATAATCAATTACGTGATTGCAATGAAAAAACAATGAATTCCCTCTATTCTGGCTATTTACTGCATATTAAAAATAAGTACACATGTTTGATAAATATACTTTACAGGGTTTGATAAATATACTTTATCAATTATGAAACAACATAAGACATTGTATTGCTTTCCCTTTTTCTTTTCAAACATTGACTTAGTGTTGCATGATATTGTTGTACAAATGAAATGTAATTTCTACAGATTTTTGTTCACTGGAAAGTGGCACCTGTCATTTTTATTCTTGGGATAGTGAAGTCAGATGAATTTCTATCTTTATACTCTAAACTGAAGATCTTAGAAAATCTTTCAGGATCAAGAGTTACTTCAACTAATATTTAGTTAACACAAGCTGTGTTAATAATTCACAAATTTGTGTTAATTTATATACTTATGTGGGCTACATTAGTCTCATGGATTGCCAGAAGCATTATACTGTGCATTTTATGAAAAGAAAAGCATCGTTCTTATATTACAAATAAAATTTAAAAATCTAACATACTGGCATTGCATTACGAATATATGTTATTGCTGCCTTTATGAAAAATTTTACATTCTTTTTATTTAACTTAAGTTGTATAAACAGGTGTACTCCAAGATTTGCTAAGTATCCTCCATATGTTGTTCTGGTAAAGATTTTTATTCTATGTCATTGTAAAAACTGTGTATTTAGTGTCATTTCTAGTTTAGGATTGTTCATTCTTTATTGCAAAAATAATTGACTATTACATCAGTTAAATAAGAGACATGTTTACATTTTATTTTAATACTAGGTAGGGTTTTAAAATCTTGGAATCTCATAGTACAAACTTCTCACCCATAAGGGTTGAGCCTTTCTTAGAACTTAATTAAATTTGTATTTCATCTCAAAATAATGTGAACCAGATCTGGGAGACATAGGTTAAAGATCCCTTCTCTAAACAATTTGATCTTATTTATATTGTAGTGGTTTTACAGAATTCATTGCTGTCCTTTTACAGCACAGTCAGACTGTTTGTATCTGAAAAGTGTATGGGCTAATCTCATTTGTTAAGAAATGAGTTTAAAATGTTACATTTACTACTACAGAGTCTAGTTTTGAATGCAATTAAAAATCACTTTGAGGTTTTTTAGACAATGTTTGACTTCAACTTCGAAACCATGTTGTATTTTCTTTTTATTATGTGTTATAAGCCGTGTTTAATAAATTAAGACAGGTTAATGTTTAAATTTTCTTCAGGATCTTGCCTAATATTTAGACAATGAATAAAAATAATTCTAATGGGAAAGTCGAAGTTTGAGAAGTGCTTGTTTGTATTACCTCTTATTTCAATTATTTTGTATAGAAAAAATTAATAATAGAAATACAGTGATTTTTTTCTTGATAAATTTGTATATGTTGAGGTCTAAGAGTTTATAAACTGTCAGTTACACCGTCTATCTGTGGTTTGAATTTTCTTTGAAACTATTGAGAAGTGTTATTTATATCAAGCATATCAGCCATAGTATCAATACTGTGGCAAACTGCCATGGATTTTTGACACCTAAAACTGTCTTTCCCCCAAAACTATTCTTAAGAAGTTAAATGTGACTGAAATATTAATGGAAAGAAGTTATCCATAGTATTTCTTTTCCAGTGAATTAACGATGGTCGAAAAACTAGGGGAAACCTTTCACCAAGATTACTTGTCATCGAATGATGTGATGTCTCTTGTGCTAGCCAGATTGATGATTACACTTGGTGTTAGATTTTTTATTTTTTATTTTTTTTTTATTTATTAATTTTGTTCATACTCTTGTGAAATGTTAAAGGCTTGTATTTCTCTCATAAATTCAATATAGTGGGATAAATGATGGCTTAAATAGACCTTGGGACTGTTGAGAAGATACATAGGTCAAAGTGCCAAAAATATTAAATTTTCATGATTATTTGCTTTTTCCTATAAAGTTGGGTCAGTCTCTTATAACTAATATTTTTTGTTTTAATATATATAACTTTCTGTTTTAATATATAATTTTCTTCTTTAGGGGTACTTAATATTTGGTTATTATTTAACTGCAACAGATGATTATGACATTAAGTGGAGTATGCCTCAGTGTGTCTTGACTTTGAGATTGATAGGTAAGTTTATTCATCATGGTACATTTTAAATATCTTGCTGAATTTTCAACCTATAAAATCTTGTCTATATTTTAGGCCTTTCCTTTGATGTCTATGATGGTCAAACTGATCCAGTAAGAACATTTTGCAACTCCTTTTTAGAATAATTATAGGTATTGTTATGTATTTATAAATAAGATTTACTGTACCTTTATTTTAATGCACTTCACGTTTTCTGCTGTAGGAAAAATTATCTCATGACCAGAAGAAAACAGCTCTGAAGAACACTCCTAGTTTACTA
Source organism: Dolomedes plantarius (assembly GCA_907164885.2). Classification (NCBI taxonomy): domain Eukaryota; kingdom Metazoa; phylum Arthropoda; class Arachnida; order Araneae; family Dolomedidae; genus Dolomedes; species Dolomedes plantarius. Next base: position 31,565,756 of record OU015491.1, read on the forward strand.
GAAATTGCTGGGCATACCTATTTTTTTGGAGGATTTATGGTTGGTCCTCAGGTACATATGTTTTTGACTCAATCTGAATTTTGTGGTTTTAAAAACATTTATTTCTTTCTCTTTCAATTAAAAAAAAAATTTAGAGAGGAAAGTAAAAAATAAGTATTTATCTAGTTTGTTTCTAGTAATATATAACAAGGTACATAGTTTGTATATCATGGAGTTTTTTTTTAATGTAATTCAATAAATTTTGCCCCATCTAAATTTAACTTGGATTCAATGAGCAGGTGTAAAAAATACAATCATGGTATTTATCAATTTTGAGACTATATACAATGAAACTTCTCACCTTTCAATATGTCTACTTTTTTATGGAACCATTACTGGCTGCCATAGAGAAATCGATCTCTATTCGATGCCTACCCCTCAAAATGGCCACTTCTTTTCGGAACCATGACTGGCTGCCTTAGAGAAGTTGCACTATATATATAGATATATATATGTTAAATAAACTCTGTTAACATGTTACTTGATGAAATAATTATAGATGCATAACCTTTTTCTTATTTTTTTTATTAAAACTTAACAACACGTGTACTACATTATACATATACAACGAACAACCGTTTCTAACACACAGTGATAAACAGAGTGTTGCCAACATGGTAAAGACAAATGTACTCACAAACCAACAAGCCTCCTTACATTTATCTTTTCCAATTTCAAACATAACAGAAATAAGCATTAATTAGATGCAACCTTTAACACAAAAGAACACTTAAATTATTTCATTAACCTAAATGTTAAACAAAAAATTTAAATGCAATGTAGCTTACTCAATTTTCTGACAAACAAAATTTATATCAATTTTAACATTTCCCTGAATTTAGTGAATTTAATTTTTCCTAAGGACTTGGTAAAAATATCAGCCACGTTTGATTCTAAATCTATTTTAACAATTTCAATAATTCTATTTGTAACATTATCATTAACATAATGATATTGTACTTCTATATGTTTAGAATTTTTTGTAAAGTTTCCATATTTAGCTATAGCAAGAGCACCAGAATTATCTTCATAAATTTTAATAGGTTGAACAATTTTAACAAAAACATCATTTACAACATTTCTTAAGAAATTTCTGTCACAGCTTCGGATAATGCAATATATTCTGCAAAGGTAGATGACTTAGTAACACAATTTTGTTTTTTGGATTTCCAAATAATTCAATTACACAGTAGTTGACTTTCTATCAACAGTATCTCCTGCCCAGTCAGCATAACACTTTATAATATCAGCTTTATGACTTTGGTTATATGTTTACTTGAGATCTTTGGTTAAATACAAGTACTTTAGAACTCGCAATGCATATTTGAAATGTCTCATCATAACAATTTTGAAATCTACTTAAATAATTAACACTGAAAGATATGTCTGGTCTAGTACCATGACTAATATACAAGAGTGCTCCTATTAAATTTCTATATTTAACATTCTCATTTAAATTTGATTGACTCGGTTTAAGATTAATCTCTATTGGTGTATTATACAATTTTGAGTTTTCAATATTATATAGTTTAGCTAGCGATTCTATATAATTTTCCTGGCTCAATGTTAAGGTATTACTACATTTCTCATAATCATATTCAATATTAATTCCAATGTAGCTTTTTACTTTATTGAAATCCTTCATTTTAAATTTATTATGTAGTTGATTTTTAATATCATTAATTAATTGAATATCTTTGCAACATATTAACAAATCATCAACAAATAAAAGGATATATACAGTTATATTATTTTCAGCTTTAACATAAAGGCAATCATAATTACTTCAACAAAAACCCAGACTTTCAATATAATCATTAAAACATTCGACCAAGCATATGGGCTCTCTTTTAAACCGTACAATGCTTTGTTAATTTATAAACTCTATTAGAAACATCATTATAGCCTTGTGGCTGTTTTACATAAACTTCAGATAATACTTTACCATTTAAAAAAGCTATCTCAACATCCATTTGATGTATGTTTAAACTATACTGACAAGAATATGAGAGTAATAACTTTAAAGTTTGCATTTTAACAACAGGGTAGTATATATCATCAATACTGTCTTTCTGCTGAAAACCTCGAACCACTAACCTGGCTTTAAAAACATCACCTGGTTTTCTTTTGTTTACCCATTTCATATCTAGAATTGCTTTATCCTCTGGTTTACTCACTAGTGTCCAAGTATTATTTTTGAAAGACTGTTCATCTCACAGTTCATTGCATCTTTCCATCATTCAGCCTCATTACATGTTGTGGCCTCCTCGAAGTTACCTGGAATCGTAGCATCACAAAATTTGCACTAACACAATAGTATCCAAATTCTTCATCAAATTGAACTGGTGGTTTGATTGCCTTCTTGGTCTCATTCCATTTTTCATTTCATTATCTTTCACATCATCCTTGGAGTTCTCATCATTACTTGGCTCATTTGACACTTCTTCAGATTCCTTCTTCCAAACCGAAAAAGTTAATAAAAAGTAAATATTTTTAAAATAATGTATTGTTTAAGCTCTCAAATATATTTATCCTACAAAACTTAATATTGCTTTATTTTTGGGGTATTGAAATTTTAAAATTACTATTTTTTCCATCATAAATATATGTATATGAAAATTTTTTATTGGATATTATAAATGCATTACTTATTCAATTATAGGAATGAAATGAATTACTTTAAAAATAAGGGTTAGTTTTATGTATTTTAAATTTATTATGAATTACATTTAAAGCTTATTTTTTTTTTTAATATCTTTATAACTTTAAAAAAAATTTAAATCTTATTTCATTCTTCATTCTGAATATTTACCATGTTGCACTTTGCTTATTGTGATTTTTAAATTGTCATTAAAGCTTTTATTAATTTAATAGTTTCCTATGAAGAGATATCTTGACTTCATCTCTGGCTCATTCCCAGCCAAAACAGCAAGTGGAAAACCTGCATGGTAAGTTTTATTGCATTCCATTTATGAATTATGAGTTTTATTGCATATATTTATGAATAAATAAATGTATTGATAGACACTCAGTTTTTTTTCTTTTTAGATTTAAGTAAGATTTTTTTTTAATAGCAGGAAAGTTCCAATTTTTTGGTAGGTTTCTCTCTACTTGTGTGGGTATATTTGATGGCTATTAGAAATGTAAACATATTTAAGAATATCTTGATATTTTGTTCTTCATTAGTAAAAAATACTTTGAATCTCTTGCAAGATAACAGTACTTGTAACAAAAAGTGAAAGCTTGATGTTTTCGTTTACATAAGTAAATCATCATACAAGAACACAGTGTAATTAATACCTTACTTGCATAGTTATAACATCTTGTTTTATTTTATAGTATAAGTGCTGCAATACAGAGATTAGGACTTGGAATTCTGGTTTTATCAATATTTCAAGTTGGAAGTATATTTGTACCTGAGAAAACACTTTTATCTGATGAATTTATGGTAAGAATCTGTTTTGTAAATTTTTCCTCAAAACACACAATAAAACAGATCAGTAACTTTTAAAAAGATGGTTTATAAAAAATCCTTTTTTTTTATTTTAGCATCACAATATTATATTCAGCTACTTAAATATTTTAATCTAGTTTAATTGCAGCATGGAGAACTAATACATTTCTTTAACACAGATAATAAAATCAGTGGTCATTTTTAATTTTAAGAGTTATAGACTCTGAGTAAATGATTCTCCTTTGAATAAATTAATCTAGTAACCTACTAGTAGCAATTTCATTATTTTTTCATTGTAATTATCCTAAAATGTATTCCGTAGTGAAGCACAGGTATTCAGCTAGTAAGTTTATAAAACATAAGGAGTTATGAATCATTCTGCCAATGCTCAGTCTGTTCTAAGGTGAACCATGAGAGCCCCAAGTCATGCAAACAAGAATCTCAGTAAAACCTACATTTTATTACATAAAGCAGTTATATGATGTGACCTATTTTCTTTCAGGTTTTGGGGATAACTTATTAGGTAAAATTAGTTTTATGATGTTTCATTCATTGCATATTGCTTTAAATAATATTTGTAACAAAGTTTATGTTTAAGGTATAGTAAACAAATGACACTATGAGTCACTTAACCAAGAAATGCAAATTTATAAAGTTTCCACAATTTTGGCCACTTATGTACTTTAATGAGAGCATTTTCTACACTTTGTGTCGGCCACATGGTATAGTGGTAAGCATCGGGAGCTTCCATGCAGTGGGTAAATCATCAAATCCCGAATAAGGCTTGGTCGTTACTGTGTTGTCCCCTCATAGGGAGCAATGCTGGCTCACCTAAATGGTGCTCCCATAATAAAGTAGCCAGAAAAACTTTGTGGTGAATAACAAAATGCGAATGTCTCAAAACAAGTGCCACTAAATTAGGGGGAAAAAAACTTGTTGCATAATGACCTAATTTAAACTTCTTGAAATCCACAAAATGACAGAAAATGTGACTTTTGAGTTTTTATTAATCTGATTTTGTACACTCTTATGGGCAAAATGAAGGTACAAAAGTAGATTCATTAATCATTACATAATTGGATTTTTTAAAAAAAGTGAACAAAAAAGTATCAAAGGAATATCATTTTCATTTTTTAGGGCCTTAGAAAATTCAAGATTCTAGCTTCAATTTCAGAAATTTTGGAACTTTTTTTTCCCTAGGTTTGAAAATTATGTTTACTCACTTCTAATCTACTAGTGATTGATATTCAAATCTAAAGCTTTACCTTTATAGTACCACAGTGAATGTCTGCCTAATCTAGTAGCATATGTAATTTAAAATATAAAGAAAAGCCTTGCAAACTGCTGCTAACATCATAATTAACAAATCGAAAATGTCTCAGTGCTCGCAAATTTTTGGCGGAAAGTATTTGCCCTTGCATAAAACTTGCTGATGAATTGATAGTTCAGATGAATTGACAGAAAATGAGATAAATGTCATTGGAATCTAACAAGTTTCTGTAAAATTAAAATTTTTAAGACTAGGTTAAAACTGTAAATTTAAATTTTAAAACCACAATTAAATGGTTCATTTCTAGGGGGAAAAAAGAGCATTTCTGTGTAAATTATTTTACTAATGCTCACATTTAAACCTTAGAATTACTAGAATTTGCAAATGTCGGGTTTTGGAATGTTTTTTTAGAAAACGAAAGAGAACACTGATTTTAGCTTTGGATATTTTATAAAATAGATCTGATATATATATATACACGTAGGTAGGCTGAAAAGTAATGCACACATGCTTGTAGAGCACGAACGAAATGACCTTCAAAACTGCACCAAGTGGCATATGGAAGTTCCATCCCTCCTCAATATGCATGCGCAGGTTGGAAATCGTTGCGTTCATCCAGTGTATTTCGAAAAGCGGTAGTATGGAGACATGTTCTAGTGCTATATCAACGAGAATTAAACAGCGCACTGTTATCGAATTTTTAACTGCTGAAAAAGTGACTCCTACTGAGATTCATCGTCATTTAAAAGCTGTTTATGGTGACGATGCTGTTGATAGGTGTACTGTAAATTGATGGGTAATAAAATTTCGTGGTTGCGAGCCTGGTAAAGCCATAATTGTTGATGAAACATGCAGCGGACGTCCAATCACTGCCACAGATGATGAACATCGCAAACTCGTCGACGATTTGATTCAAAATGACCGGCGAATCACTCAGAAGAGTATTGCACACCATATTGGAATATCCAAGGAACGTGTCGGCTTTATAATTGAACAATTGGGGTACCGTAAAATCTGTGCATAATGGGTACCACACCGTCTCACAGACGAGAACAAACAGCGTCAATTGGAATGCTGCAAGCAACTTTTGCAGCGCTATCGTGACGAACGAGACGACTTTCTTTTGAATATTGTGACAGGGGACGAGTCATGGGTCTATTATTACGACCCGGAAGAGAAAAGATAGTGCTGAATATCGACATTTGACTTCTCCTCAGGCGAAAAAGTTCAAAACACAATCATCCTCAAAAAAACTTCTTTTGACTGTGTTTTGGGATGCTCACCGAGTTTATGTGACCGAGTTTCTGGAACGAGGGGCCACGGTAAATTCTTCTCAGTGTATATATATATACCCTCGTGTATATATATATATATATATATATATATATATATATATATATATATATATATATATATATATATATATATAGTCATGTACATTGGAAAATCATGATCTATATAAATTTTAAAAAAAACATGAAATCATGTATTTAACTGCTATGTTTAATACTGAAGGAAAGAAATAATCTTTAGGAACTATACAAGTATGCATATACAACTATACCATATATTTCAAAGTAATTATGAATTACTTTGAAATATAAAAATTAAATGCCTCATTTTTTAGTTCTATACATGTGTGTATGTGAGAGAGAAATTGCATCTTTCACTTTTGGCATGTAAGAATTCAGAGATTGTGAAGTTCATGCACATCTTACAATTGTTTGTAAACTATCTTTTTTTTTTTTTTTTTTTTTTTTTTTTTTTGTTCTCCTTTGGTAAATGTTTTTCATGTTGAGTGTTTATCAGTACCCTTAACTGTGAATGCCTCTTTCTCTCTTCCTGTGTAATAAGATATTATTCTACTTTTTGAAATATATGATTTTGTTGAAATTATTTAAAATTTTTCTATTTCAAATTTATAATTTTTCAGCTTTATCCTTTCTGGAAGAAAATGGTAATCATTGGAATATGGGGAAAAATAGTATTGTACAAATATATAGCGTGTTGGTTGATATCGGTAAGTATAGCAGCTCCCTCTTTTATAAGGTGCCTAGCATCTTAAATAGTTCTTATACTTCAAAACATGTTTTCAAGGCCCTTAAAAGTACTTATATTCATGGCGGATTATTAAAAATGCTAAATTTTTTGTCTTACAACGTCTTTATTTTTCTGGAACTGAATATATGGTTTTGAACTAAGTTTTGAAGTGTAGGGTATAATATGTTATGGTGTGTCTAAAAATAAATATAATGCAATAAACAGAGTTTTACTTATTGCAAAGTTGGAAATTTAGTTAATACTGTAAATTTATTAGTTATTCTGTGAGTATGTATATTGCAGCATTCATGCTAGATATTACCTCAAAGTCTGTGTTTTCAAACAAAAAATTTTACCATCTTTAAAAGAGTAGCTTGTTAAGTATTACATGTCAGGAAATCAGTTACGGTTAAACCTCTGGAAAATTCCTTTTTTCCATTTCTCTTAAAGACAGCTAATTATTTCCGTAACTTTCCCCATAATATAGGAGATCATTTGCAAACCAATCATCCTCTACATCATGGGTCTCTAAACTGCTTTTTGCAGGCCAACACTGGCCCGCAAGCATCACCAATCTGGTCTGACATAGTTAATTTTGATGACATTGTAAAATTTATAATGTAAATAAATCATACAAAATAATAATCAGATCTTTTTATTTAACAACCAATTAAGAAACACAATAACTGACATACATAATGAAACTGTACATTTTAACTGTAATTAATGATATGAGATTTATCCTAAAAACTTACAATTAGTAACATACATAAGTAATTTACATGATGAAATTAAACATTATAATTATGATTAATGAGATTTATGTGGCTGTAACTTTCCACTGACACTTTTGCAGTTGTGAATCAAGTTTACTAGTGGAAATTATCAGCAGTGACTTCAAATGCTTATCCGTTAATTTGGATCTGTAAATATTTTTTGTATATTTCATTTTGGAATGTTTTTTCACACAGTTAAGTAGTGCCGAAAGTGAAAAAAAAAAAGCCACGAGCAAATTTATGCAACGAAAATTTGCACATAATTCAAAAATACAGAATGTGGATATGATGAGCTAGCTAGGTCGTGGCCCTAGGGACTTAGTGGAGGAGTCAGTGTGGCCCTTAGGCTAAAAAGTTTAGAGACTCCTGATCTACATTGTTGCGAATTTGACTTTTTTCTTTTATGTTAAATAAAATCTTTAGAAAGATATTTAAAGAAGAAAAGAGTGTTTGAGCCTCAGCAGCATTATATATTTTCTTTTACCATCCTGAATGTTAAGTGTTGATTTTTTTTCAATAAAAGTGTTTTATTTTGTTCATTATATGAGTAGACAGAATAATTAATTTTGAAAATTTAACTGAAAGAAAATTTTAGTTTTCAAACAGTGATCTTTTTAATTTTTTTAAATGCATTTTAAATTTATCAAAGAACCAAGCATTAAAAAAAAGACTTGTAAAATAATTCAGTTTCTGGATCCTTGTATCAGTTGAAATCTGTATCCATTAATAAATTATGAGTGTTATACTATCTTACATACATAGCACCAATAATTTTTTTTTTCCTGTTCTGTGCTGGGAATAGCATATGGAATATGACCAATGAAATAAAACATTTTTGGCTTATTAATTTATTAAAAATATGGTTATTTGGGATGTTTATAGAATAATTTTCTTTTTTTTAAGTTTATGAAGGTTGCCATTTTTACCAATTGGGCTTCCTAAATTCTGTTTTATGTAAAATTAATTCATCTGTTTGTTGCTATTTTACAGAACTTTATAAACATTCAGTTACTTGATGTGACAAAGTGTTTGTTCTATTTTAAAGTTATGTAACCACAGTTATTTCAACATTAAATTTTCAAGTAAATATGGAAACTTTTTAGAAAACTTTTATTAAAAGTTAACTTCATAGCAATATTATTTATTAAAATGCAATATATTCACTATCAGAAACACAATTTATTCCTGCTTCTTACTCATTGTTGATTAACTTATATTGTCTTTTTAATAGTTATGCTATGTTAAGAATGATAATTATCCCCTTTTAATTCTGCTGTGTTTCAAGTGTGGCTGAGTAATTGGTTAAAATAAAAATTAAAAATTGTTTTATAACTTTGGAAACAACTTTCAAAAATAATTATTTCCTTCTTTATAGTTATCCTTTTTTTATATTTCTTTTCAGGAAGGAAGTTGTATATTAACTGGCATGACATATAATGGCAAAGACAAAAATGGAAATGATACCTGGGATGGTTGTGCTAATGTCAAATTGTGGGATTATACCAAGACTTCAACATTTGAAGGAATAATTAGATCCTTCAATATCAATACAAACCTTTGGGTTGGCCAGTAAGGATATCTTTAATGACTTTTTTTTTACATTTACTTAAGGTTAATTGCAGTTGTCATGCACATACAAATTAGTGAAAATAAGAGCAACTGATTTTCTACAGTGTTTCAAAAGAATTTCATAGTAATCGGGCTATGATTTTCTTTCTGGCATTGTTTCAGTATTATTTGTAAAACTATTTATGACAAGATGTGTTTATTAATACATAAATGCGTATAAAATGCAATTTTGAATGAAAAGATCTAAAGTTAAATCTTAATATTTATTGTTCATTGTTAACTGAAAAAATTTACTTTTGAAGTTAGTTAATGCTAGTAATTATAGCAAAATAAGATATAGTATATAGTATAGTATAGCTATAGTATAATATAGCTAAATAAGATAAAATTGAAAAACTGTTAGAAAAGAAAGCACTTATGCATATAATCTCCATATCAAATTATTGGCTAATACTTTTATTCAGTGTTGCTTTTTTTCTTTTTTTTTTTTTTTAATTTGCATTTTTCATGTTTAGGGGGATTACTTATGAATTTTGTATAAATTCAATAGAAATTTTTTTTATTTTACAACTGTCCATATAAATAAGGTATTATGTTACAAGATTTTTGCAGTCTTTACTGGATTATTAAAAACATTTAATAATGGACATTAAGATAATTTAAATTTTATTTAAAACCCTTGAAAAGTTTTTAAAATTTGCTTTGTTTGCATTGCTCCTTTATTTGTTTAAATTGAGAACATTTTTTTTAATTTACTGCCTGAGATGGTAATTATGTATTGTATCTATATATTTAAGTTGCTAAGCTGATTTTTCGGGTAGTCTGTGAGAGTAAACTTCTGCATCAATTTACTTCATTTTGGTCTTAAACGAAAGATTTTAATCTATAGATGTGCCAAATTTGTTTTTTGTAACTGCAATTTCTATTAATTAGCAATAATACACAATTAATTAAAAAATTGCTTTCTGCACATGCTCAGTGACATGTTTAAATCTGGCTTTAGATTCTTACTAAGCATGAGGCCACATAAACACGTTAATTTGTTTATTCTGAGGAATCTCTCGTGCTCTGCCCATTTTTATTTATGTTTGTAAGAAATAGAATTAAATCTGATGGAAATTGTTTATTTTGCACAGTTGAGTAACCATATATATTTTTTATTGGGTTCCATAGTAATTTTTTAAAGTGTATTTCTGTAATGATTTTCAACATTTGGCAATGATGTGTTGAGTATAATTTGTGCATTAGTACATTTATTTACTATCCAGCTGTCAAGTTTTGACAGGTACAATCTAGTAATGATTTAAAGGTGTATATACTTTCTCTTAAAATATGTTTTATTTTAAGATTTATAATTTTGTGTGTGTACTATGTATTCTTAATTTTCTGTCTGTTATTCTTTCTAAATCAAAAAAAAATATGCTCAGTTTTAGTTTTGGTGTCATCTGTTTCCTGAATTTTTACTGAAAATTTGTTTGAATTTGTACTTTAGTTTCTTACTCCTTAAAATTTTCTATCCTGTTCTACAAGTAAAATGAACTTTTCATTCTTTCATTCCTAAATAACTGAGAAAAAAAAAAGAGAAAGAAATGGCAGTTGTATTTAGCTCTAAAATTTATAAACTTCAAAATTATATTTTAAAACTTGCATAGAGAAGGAAAAGTACATGAAGAGAAAATTCAGATTCCAAACAGATTAAAAAATGAATTTAATAAAAATTTTGAACAGGACACTTTTTAACGGATTATTGCATTTCAAATTAGAAGACTCAAGAAATTTTTATTGGATTAAAAACAAAACTTTTAACTAATGGAAAAAAATAACCCATATTACATGGAAAAAAGATTTGATTCTTCCATATGTTGTCAGTACACATAAACAGAGGTGTAAAAGATTTCTTTCTACCTCTTTGTAATGCTCTCTGTTTTAGATCTCGGATGTTTTTATCTGTTTTTCTTTTTATGATTGCAATTTAAATTCTATACTGATTTTTTTTCATCTATTTTATGTTTTGTTTAGGTATGTTTTCAAGCGGCTAAAATTTCTGGGCAATAGGTACATTTCTCAAGCTGCTGCTCTATTGTTTTTAGCAGTCTGGCATGGTTTACATACAGGATACTACATTTGCTTTTTGAATGAGTTTGTTGTAATGTATTTGGAGAAAGACGTGAGTATTTTTTTACCATACTATGTTTTTATGGTGTTAAATTTGTGATACAGGTAGCCCTCCTACAGCATGGCATCTTACAACACGGTTTCGCTCTAACACGATAGGATAAATTGCGGGGATCCTCGTATAACACTGCAACCTGTAATACAGTTTCGCTCAAACACGATAAAAAAATTGCGAAAACCTTTGTAACACCACTGTAATTCTATAGCACTAGATAACATGATTTTTGCTTAACACATTTAAAATCTAAATTACCTTAAAATAATGTTGGGAAGGAATAATGAACTATTGTGGCTTTATATGGAAATGTATAAACAAATTATAATTTATTCATTTATAACTCTATAAAATTACAAGGAGGCCTAAGCTTAGCTGAAAATCTTGAATCAATTTTCTTGAATGCAGACCCTTCTGCTGAAAGAAGCCAAAAATTCAAAAGGGAGCTGCAAAATTGTCTATCTCCATACCGTGAATATGCAATGACCTTGTTAGAACCAGCAAATAAATGAAAATTACAGATTTTTTAAAGAGGATAGAAGGTGCAAAAATATCTAAATGAAGAAAAAGGTTCTGAAAGTGACGGTGATATTGTTCAATCGAAAAAACTTTCTCGTTTGATTGTACTGAGCACTGATGAGGAAGAAATTTTATTAAATTAAGGTCATATATATTAAATGAAAATAATATATTTTTGTTTCTTTTGTGTTATTTTTACATTTTATAATTTTAATCAAATAAATTTGCTTATATGGAATTTTAAAAAAGTTTGTTTTTAATAAGTTTTCAGAACGTAACCCCCTTTTTTGGAACACTCTCTGCATCTCATATAACACTGTTTCACACAACACAGCATTTTCTAGGAACCTATCTACTGTGTTATAGGAGGGTTACCTGTATATGCTAGATAAGTTAATAGGATTTGCTTACATAATGTAAATTTTTGGTGATAATTTAAAATAATTAAACTTTATATTTTTTTCTAAGGAAGTATATTTCAGGTAAAATTTCTTAATCTGTGAGAATAAATAAATGAGCAAGTAAGACTGGGTAGAGAGATTATAAATTTTAAGATATTTACTTCTAGAATCCTTTGTGTGATGAATGTGTTTGCTCTTTTATTTAAATAAAATTATGAATATTTGATTTTCTTTGATAGATATTAGGGTGAAATTTTTATTTGTAATGGTTACTTTAAAACATCGTATATAAATGAGAGATCAAGTAGTTAACTTATAATTAAAACTAATTATCAAATTTGTGTGTTCTGTATTAACAGATAAATGTTCATACATAAATGGAAATAAGTAAATTATTGACAGGTGTGGGCATGCATGCTTCTGTCATGTATAAACATACTAATGTTTTGAATTGTTATCTGAAATGTCTAAATAATTATTCATTTTATTTTCAAACTCATTTAAAGGGTGAAAGATGATAGCCTTTAAATAAATGTTTATGCTATATTAAAGCTGGTTAGTGTTTTTGAAAGTATGTGCAATTCTTAAAGTATTCATAAAAAAAATTTCATATTGAGAAAATCTCAGATTATGAATAATTATAAATCAAATAATTAATCTAATAAAAAGAAAAAAATGTCCAATTATTAAATAATGATTAGTGTTGTATGACTTATGTGGTTACTTATATTTTATCAGTTGTCACACTTGAGGAACAAATTTATTTAATTTGAATTTTCTTCAGGACCAGCACATTTCAAAACAAACTAAATTTATAAGCATATGACCTCTTTTTTATATTAAGAATTCAAAATTAGAAAAATTATGACGTGTCTCTTAAAGTTTAACAAAAAATTTACTTGAAATTAAGTTTTCTTAGAAATCAAACCAGAATTTAAGTTTTATGCTATACTAAGATTATACACTTTTAACAACTAGAGTTAAATAATACATATCTAAATGTTTGTCTTGATCTCTGTTTTAGTTTTGCTGTGTATGAATTTTAAAATAAGGTCATACTACTCAACATTAACCGTGTTTTTTAGCTTACTACATTTTGTAGATCAAATGATGACTTTACTGATTTATTCTCAATTTCAGGTGGAGAATATTTTAAGTAATCGTCTGCCTAAAGTTAAAGAATTTTTTACACAAAGTGCCTTGAAAATTCCTGTTTTGATTATTTTGAAGCTGCATGTAGACATCTTGATGGGCTACTGCATTGTGTCCTTTGTATTATTGTCCTGGGACCGGTACATGAAGGTGTGTATTAGTTGATCATACTTTCTAAAATAAATGTATTTAAAAATTCTTTATTTGAAGAAATACACTGCTGGCCACTGTAAATGCAACACCCTGAAGGAAACATGCAAATAACATGAAATTTACAACATGCATTAGCGGAGGTGAGATATGCAAATGATTAGAATTTACGTGCAGACGCACATCACGCGTGCCTGTGGCGCCACTTCAAAGCGCTATTTAAGGCTTGGAGATTTTGACGATTTCAAGTTCGGCAATTGTGTTTTTGTTGTGGTTTTTTTCAAAAAAATGATCAATTATGCCTCGTCGAAAACAGCAATCATCTTTTGATCAAGTATCCGAGTTCGACAGAGGAAGGATAGTGGCCTACCGAGATTGTGGATTATCTTTCAGGGAAATCGGTAGTCGTGTTGGACGAAACCAAACAACTGTAATGCGGATATGTGATCGTTGGATGCAGGAGGGTAGGACGGACCGGCGTGTTCGATCGCATCCACCTCAGCGCACGACTTCACGTGATGACAGGCAAATTGTGCGCATGACAGTGACGGATCGCTCAGTCACATCACGAACCATAGCACAGCACATGCAGTCTGTAACGCATCATCCAGTGTCTGCGCGTGCCATTCGACGCCGTTTACAGCAGAGTGGTCTGTCCGCAAGACGTCCATTGCTTTGTCTACCCTTGACGCAGAACAACAGACGTCTCCACCGCCAATGGTGCGATGACAGAAGGATGTGGACGGCAGAATGGAATGAAATTGTCTTTACTGACGAGTCACGCTTCTGTCTGCGACACCACGATGGTCGCATTCGAGTCTGGAGACACCGTGAAGAGAGGATGCTGAACAGCTGCGTTATGCACTGCAACACTGGTCCTGCACTGGGTATTATGGTATGGGGCGGTATTGGATATCACTCTCGCACACCTCTAGTACGCATTGCCGGTACTTTAAACAGCCAGCGCTACATCTCCGAGGTGTTGGAGCCAGTTGTCCTTCCTTACCTTCAGGGCTTGCCCACAGCCATATTTCAACAGGATAATGCTCGACCACACGTGGCACGCATTGTCCAACGATTCTTCATCAATCGCCAGATTGAATTGCTTCCCTGGCCGCCTCACTCTCCGGATCTTTCACAGATAGAAAACATGTGGTCCATGGTTGCTCTACGATTGACCCAGATTCCATCCCCAGCTGCCACAGCAGGTCAACTTTGGCAACGTGTGGAAGCTGCTTGGTCTGCTGTACCCCAAGAACTCATCCAAAGTCTCTTTGAATCAATGCTGAGGCGTGTGGCAGCGGTGATCTCCAACAATGGCGGCTACTCTGGCTACTGATTTTGGCAGGAACCACACTTCACAGAAGTCTATAAATTTAATCATTTGATACTCGGTCAACATGTTATCTACAAAATAAATTTTGTTGCGATATCTCTTGTCTTTCTTTGTGTTGCAATTTGGATGGCCAGCAGTGTATATGTATAAATTCATTAGTTGCTAAAGCAGATACTAAGTCTTTTATTTGCTTGAGCTCTAATTATTTGGGAAAGAAAATCTTGTTGTATAATATTTTTGTCCTTTTTTTAATTTCTAAAATTAAAGTGCTTGAAATTTATTAAAGTAGTCCAAAAATGAAATTATGGTGTATGTCTATATGTAGATATATTGTAGTGGATGAGTTATTAGACTACTATAGGTATAGTTAAGTACTGCTCGTTTGATATCCATTTCTATGGAATTTAAATTAAATTTAAACATTAAGGATTTTTGATTATGATATTAAATCTGATGCTTATACATTATTCTTTAAATGTAAACACTTTTAGATCATGTAACACCTTAAGAACTTTAGTGTTGTGTGAAATGATTTTAAGCTCCTCTTAATCTATTTCCTCTTCTATCTTGTCTTCATTTTTAGCGTGTCATTCTTTCTTTGTGGAGGAAATTCATCTTTAAGTGTTTCCCACATCTACCTTCAGTTTCCACTCCATTATCTTCAGCATATTCTTCTATAGCCTGTAAACCTGACCCTTATGTCAAAAACTGCAAAATTTTTGCTACTTTATTTTTTTATCAGTTTCAGATGACCTGATTTTCTCAAAACCATCATTCTGTTGGAAACTTTATACTATTTCTTTGATGCCTGACATAAAGAGCTTAAGCTAGAAAATGTGATTCTTAGATATTTGTTAGTACAGATTTAAAAAAAAAAGATCTTTTGACTGGTATAAGAGGCTTAAGTCTATCACTTTTGTATACAAAATTGCATTTCTTTGTACAAAAGACTTAAGTCGAAATTATAGTTCTGCGATTGGTATAGAAGCCCCAAGGCAAGTTATGCCTTTTTGATTGCTTGGTGTAAAACATTCATTACTGGTATAAAAGGCTTAAGTCACCTTGTATCTTTTTACAACATTGATCCACAAACTACTGGTGGACAGAACAGTTATAAGTTGTATAAATCGTGAAAACGACATTAATTTTCAGGAAAGTATTAGTGAAAATTAGGTTTCAAATGAAAATAAAGAGAAGAAATGGACTAGAAAAGTCCGAAAAGATAGAACTGAAAGAATGAATTTTGGAAAAGCATATATAAATAGCAGCAGGAAAATAATTGGACAAAGAGAATTGGAGCCTAAGAGATTGTAAAAATAATGCAGTACATTGTTACATGAAGAAATATGATGTGTAATCTTCAAGGAATATTGGAATAAGGGTTCTAGAGATAAAAGATCAGCAATTCTAGCTGCCCATGTTACTTCTAAAGAATCTTTAGTTAGTAGAAAGAGAAACCCTGAATCTTCGAAAACAAGGAACATTACTTCTGAGTATTTTCTGAAGATAAATGGTATAAGGCATATTGTTTGTAAGGAATGTTTCTGTAAAACTCTAGGCAAAAAAGAAAAATTTATAAAAAAAAAAAAAATATTTTGAAGAATGAATCATTCAGTACTTTGGGCATCACATTTCCTGATAAATGGGGTAAATTTCCTCCAGCCAACAAAAAAAAAATCAGAACTTACTGCAGTGAAATCACATATCAAGTCCTTTCCATCATTTGAAAGTCATTACACTAGAAGAGTTAATGATAAAAAATATCTGCTGGCTCATTTAAATTTGAGAATCATGTACAAGCTGTATACTGAAAAAAATTAAAAACCTGTCTCTCAAAATATTTATGAGGCAGAGTTTCATAAATTGAAATTATATTTTAAACCAAAGGTCAACACTTGTCATAAATGTGACCCTCTAAAAATTAAAATAACAATAGCTGAGGTTAGCTAGAACCAATAACAATAGTAACAATAGCTAGAAGTGAAACTGAAAATTCACTTAAAATCCATCATGAAGCTTCTGAGTTTGCATATGAATTAAAGAGGATTTGACAAAGAGTTCAAAAAATGACCCAATAAAAAAATGTTACACGTTTGATCTCCAGCAGTGTTTACTAACACCATATGTTTTTTGTCAGGTTCATTTTACGAATGATAACTTTCGACGTACAATTTAACAATTCACAATACTGTAAGTGGCAAATCTACCAACTACATGTGGCATGAAGCCATTGCCGGCCATGGAGCTAATGAAATAGCCTGTTGTCTGTACCATAAAGTCTTTACCAATAATTTCTTAAATCTTACTTATTTTTCAGATACTTGTGGTAGACAAAACTGAAATAGTTATGTTTCAGCCATGTTTTTGAAAATGATGATGGATTTTCCCCATTTGTCGACGATTGATCATAACTTTTTGGTACCAAGTCACACCCACAAGGGGTGTGATGTTGACCATGCTCTTACAGAAAAGCAAAAGAAAAACATGCAGTACCAATAAATCACCCGGATGATTGGTATTAGCTAGTGAAAGGAACAGGCAAAAAAAACTGATGTCTATGAAATGACACAGGAAGATTTTTAAAATTTTTCTGGACTGTTGAAAGATTGCTGAAAGAAAGGCTTCAGAGTTCTTCAAATCTGAAAAAGAACTCAGAAGCCTTTTAACACTAGAAAGAAGGCTGCTGTTATTTTGATGGTTTTGGACATACTATTGAGCACAATGTCTGTATTTATGTCTTCAGGCTTCTGAAATTTTATGACTTTTTCTAATTTACGCAAAATATGTACACACTTTTACAAAATTATACTCGATAATAAAGAGGGGGAGAAAATGTGTTTATACCTACTAAGACTAAAAGTCGTCAATTTGACGGCAATATAGAAAAGAGGCAGAAATCTTTAAAATAATACCAGAAAAATGTTAGTTATTTTCGTCTCTTCCCCCTTTTGCAAATAAAAAGAAATATTGGCTCTTTAAAATTATTGATGTTGAAAAATAAGGACTGCACAAACCATGCATATATTTTTACGAATAAACTATACCAAGTTGTCAGCTCAGCATACCTGCATAAAAATATGTCTAAATATATACTAATTTTTTATATATTGGTATGAAATAGTTCAAAATGTAAAGTATTTAACCATTTAAGAAAAACTTAAATATTTTAAATTCTTGATTTTATTTTTAACCATCAAAATGATGGTGTTACAGCTTTGTAGTAAGAAAAAAATTCCAGTCTTTCTAGTGTTAAGTGGCATTTTATTCAATGGCTATGTTACACAATGATTGGAGCCATACAGTATAAAGTAAATCTTCAACATGTGGAGTTTTTAAAAGTAAGCTTTCTGCGTTGTGGTAAAAATAATAATCTAACACAAACTTCTCTTGTCCTTCTCTTGATCTGTTGGACCTGCTTCTTCTGATACCACCAATGTTCCATCCTTTCTACTTGGCACTAAAAACAACAAGTAATATTAAAAATTCAGATCCAGATCTTGAAGATATTGACCCTCATAACACTCCTTGAAAATATTAGTTATCAATAAATTAAATTAAGGTTATTTTATGATATTAATTTTGTGTAACCAAAATAAAAATTATTTTACATAATGTTGGCAACATTTTTGCTTTAAATAAAACTCAAGTTTTATCATATGAATTTTAACTACTTTCTGTCATAAAGATCCTTTACAATAGTTTTAGTTAAAGAGTAAAAAGTAAAATGAAATTAAAAAGTATTTGTAGTCAAAAGGGCATAAGTCAAATATCGTTTAGCTTAAGTCAGCACTCAAAAGTAAACAAAAGTGCAAAACATTATTGAAATATAACAGTAAACCATTATTTGCACATTCATCATAAAAAGAAATTATAGATTTGTATAACAAAATAAAATATTGCTGTTTAAGTTATCATAATTTTTTTTTGAAAAATGTTCAAAAATTAAAATCCTACTAAAAAATCATTATTTTTGACATAAGCCCTTTATACGTGGCTTCATAGATTTCTTTCTTTACAATAACCCATTCATGTTTTATCCATTATGCAGCACCTTATATTTTAATGGCTTTGGCCTGTTTCAGTGGCTGATTTGTCCTCCTTTTTTATATCTGGATTATTTTCTTAAAAGTAACTGGTGGTGATAAACTTCTATTGACTGACTCCTGCCAATGTCCATTAGCAATGGCTTAGCTGACATCTAGAAATTATGTTCAAACACTATAAAAACTATATTTATGTTGTATAGACAGATCTCTTGGGATACGATATGGTGGTCCATGAGCTGTAGAACCTTACTCTTTTTCTTATCCAAAATGATTTTACAGGTTAATCTTAGCTGTTCAGTAATGATGTGGGAAGTCATCCATACTTTTCAGTTTTTCATTCTTCAAGTAGGTGACTATGTCCAGGCATTTAAAATAACATGATCTGACTGGCTGGTTTCTTTAACTAAAAGTTCAATTCACTGCTTCTCATATTCACTCCCAGCAAAACTATTCTAAGCTCTGTTGCCAGTGTCAATTTCCTAGATAGTTTTGTTAGGGTGAGCTTGATTTAAATTTAAAAAAAAAATGCTATAAACATTTCTTGTAAAATAATTTTCAATTAGATTTGGTAATTTCTCAAACTATTTTTGTACATATCAGATTATGTACATAATTTTCTGAAAATGGCAGTGCATCTCATGGGAAATTGGTGTACTTAAGGTTTTGAATTTGAAGTATTACAGGCTGAATTTTTGAGTTACTTTTTCTTTGAGTATATTTCCAGAAATAGGAAATTTTTGCTTGATACAAAAACACACTACTTATGTAAATATTATAATATCAACATGATGTCCCATTTTTTTTCTGGAAACTTGTTTTTTCTTTCCTGGTTTCCATTTTAGAGACATTCTTTTATCAAATTCCCTTTTTATTTTAGTTTGCAGTTGATTTGCATTTGCTGAATTTAATAACTTGAGCACAAACTCTCATCCTGATAAAATAACATTGATTTTCTCTTTAGGAGAATGCATATAACAATTACTCGTATTTCAAGTGTAAAAATAGAAATGAGTTGCATGGATGTATATTTTACCGTGATTTAATGAAAATACAGACGTGCAGCCTAAATGTGCTGCAGATGTGTCTTGTAGGATGTACAAAGAAAGAATTTGAATTCCGTTAATTTTCTAGCCTTCATGTGTTATCTTTTCAGTTGTTTTATTGAAAGCAGCATCTTTGTCAATGCAATTCAAGAAGTTCCTGATCTCTATATCACATGGGATTATATGTGTCTACTAGCTGAATACCCATGCTTCGCTACAGAGTATATTCAAATTAAGTACAATGGTCAATGTATGCAATTAATGCCAAAATATATATATATTAAAATATATAATTATTTATAAAAAAAATCGTAACTGATATTTTTATAGACACTATAATGTAATTTGAATATTTTCTTCTACATCTAATAGAACATACTACAGATTTTAGTACAGTTAAGACCATTGCTTTTACTGTATTTTTTTTGGATAATGTCCAATCATCTGCTGCATTATAAAGAAAAACAAAATTTTTGTCAATTTATTTTGCAGTTATGCATGTGACACAAAATTAATTTAAAGTATCACAAAAAGAAAAGAAACCACGTGATCAGCATTTAATAAATTAAATTCTAAAAATTAAACTTTAAAAAATTCACCAAAAATCAAAAAATGGAGGTAAAGATTAAAAAAAAGATTTCGTTTTAAAGGAATTTTCATGATCTTTCTCGTGATATAAATTTTATAATGCTCAGATTATTTTAAATGCAAACTTTAGAGAATGTTACAAAAACAGCTTAAAAATTTAATTTAAAAAGATCTAAGAAGAATTTTTCTAAAATATTTCCTAGTGCACGCCTACACTATAAGAATCGCCATGCAAAATTTCAACACTTTAGGTCCAGCAGTTTGGTCTGTGCGTTATCTGTCAGTCAGTTACGGAACTGTTTTATATATATAGATGAGTGTAGGGATAAATAAGATTTCCTAAAAACTTATTAGTCTCACTACAGAATTTTTTCTTCTATTTTGTGTGTGTGTATGTGTGTGAGAGAGGGGTGGGGGATGGGTTAATGTTTAGAGAATGACTTTTGTATGTGTAGGGGGGGGGGGGTGGATTCTGTCAGAAGTTCGCCAGCTCAAGTATTATTCTTTATATTTCATCAATGGGACACATTTTTACATTCATAATTTTTACAGCTTATTTTCAGTGAAGTGCAATGAATAAAATAGTGTTTATATCCATATCTAAGATTGTTTGTGAAGCTTATCTGCTCTTTTGTGTCATTACAAGAAAGTAGTCAATATATGAGGGATATATATTTATATAAAGATAATCTAATGTTTATTTTGAGTTAAATGATGAGTTATTGAATCAAAATTGTAAAATTTGTTAGTACAGCTAAGTTTCAAAATTTGTGCTTATGATTTAAAACTAAAATGAATATAGTATGTTTGTAATAAGTAAGACATGTAAATTCAGAAATTTAGTTTTCTTTTAATTATAATTTTTCTTTTTTCTTCTCCAGGTATATGGCTCAGTGTATTATATAGGTCATGTTGTTTACCTAAGCTGGCCTTTCCTTGCGCCTATAGTGAAACTATTCATTCCTAAAGCTAAAGATGATAAAACCAAGACCCAGTAATATTCCAGAAGTAAATTGCCATTCTATTTAAAGTTGTTTATGTCACAGTTGAACAGAATTGCAAAAGCACTCATTCTCACATTTGTTATTACATATGTTTGCTCATCTTATTTGTATCATCGATTTTTTTGTTGTTCCTTTTGTTACTAGACATATAAAGATATAGTAATATATTATTTAATAGTATAATTTATATTCTGTGATATTTGTCTGTGAAATCAGGTATCCAAATGTATGTTAGTTACAAAATGTAATTTTGTGTGCCATACAAAGTTACTATATTTTGCAATAAGTTGTCCTAAGTGTGATAATTTTGAATATTTAGAATATTTTAAATTTTGCTTTTTAATTTTTTGCCTTCTAACTTACTGAAACTTTACTTCTAACTTACTGAAACCTTCTTCAAATCTGCCTTAATGTTATTTCAGCTTCATAAAATTTACTTGTGAGTATAAATCTAGTTTTATGCATGAAGAAAATCTGTTCTGATTTATATATCAGCTTAAATTTTTAATGGGAGAGCTAACATTGAATATTAAATATCACGTAAGCAAAATTTTTTGAAAATAATAAAAATCAAATTTGACTGTAAGTTCTAAAAATGTATAAAATTAGTTTTGGGGTGGCATATTTTCAGAATTTTAATATTTTGACTTCTTAAGATTATATAAGTAAAGTTTTAATTAGCAGTATTCCTTTTATTGTTTACCTAAAGTTTGGATTGAATTCATTTTCTCATTTGATATTTGCTGGTAAATTTGCCAGATTCCAAAAATGTCATTGTTGCTGTCATTTTATGCTCTTTCCTTTTTAAAATTATTTGCAAAAATAAGGTTATAAACTCTGTACACTTCACCACATTGTAAGGCATACAGGCTTACCTAGATGGTGTATGCATTTTATGAGTTATGTTAGTTATTTATGATGCCCTTCCTTATTTGCAAGCTTTATTATTAAGATTTTCCATCCTCTTTAAGCTAGTGTTTTTAAAAAAGTGTAAAAATTTGCATTGCTTAAATAAAAATAATTAACAGTTAGTTTTACTTTTTTCCTGATTATATTATACTTTGCATTGTAATTTTCATTACTTGTACAATTTTATATAATTTTTGTTTGTGTAATTTCTTCTGTGAAAGAAAATTTTCTGACATGTTTATTAAATGAAGCATTGTGATAAATCCAGTTTTTATAATGAACCTCTACTAATCATTAGGCATTGTTGACAGGGAATGTTTTTATGTTAATAAGTTTAAATGTGTTTTACATATTAGGTTTAAGGAAAAAATTAGTTTTCCAAAACTGTTATTTATTTATTTTTTCCTCTGTGTGTGTAAGTAGCAATGTTTTTTATAAAATAACTGTTAGTTTCGGGGTCCATTTTGCTTTATGGTGCGAAGTTGATATTAATTTTTTGCTTACTGAACAGTTTCTAGATTCCTATGTATCTGTAAAATCTTCCTTTTGAGAAAAAATTAAAAAATTAATCTTAAAGCATGCCTAAAAACTTGTTTGGTATAGAATAATTATTTATATTTTTTTAATTTGTAAAAATGCTACTCAGTAGTAAAATAATTTTTATTTCATACCCATTATGAATATACATATATATATATATATATGTATGAAGAAATAGTGTACCATAATGTAAGTTTTTAAAATTGTTGTATTAGAATATTGCCGAAAAGAAATTTGAATCTATAATAATATAGATTGAAATATTCTTTCATAAATTTTAAAGACTTCATATAGATGTTTTTTTTCCTTCATGAGGTGGGTACTTTTGATTTATTTATGCAGTGTAAGACTTTTTAACTAAAGTACTAAAGTCTTTTTAAATGATTAGAATACTCTAACAAATATAGCTTGCAAAGAATGGGCTTTTGGCCATTTAAATTTAATTCTTGTTAAGCAAGTTTGATCTCATTACCTCATGGTCTTTTCATATTTAGCATTAGTTTACTTAAGTTGCTTAGCAAAACAAGAAAGTTTTCATTTGGGATGAAATGGTTATTATGAAATATTTAAATTTCTAAACTTTTACTGATCTCTGACTCTCTTTTCTCTTTTTGCCTGGCCTATCTCTAAAGTCTATTTTGGTAATTTTGATAGTTTTTCCATGTTGAAGAATTATAAAAATGAATTTTCTCTTCCTCTGTTCCTCATTTCAAAATGTTTTCCCCTATGAAAACTTTTTTAAATATTTATAGTGTACAATATTTGTCTCTCTATTACACCTTTTATTTAGCAATGTAAAATTTGACATTCCAATTTACTTTGTTTGAATTTACTGGAACAAAACAGTTTTGCTCATAATTGTATAGAATATTTAATGAGTTTTAGTTCCCTTCATGTGAATATGATAATTCTATCTTTTGTTTTATATGGATATATTTTACTTAGCTGTTATTTTCACATTATAAATAGCATGACATCAAAATAATTTTCTTCAAAATGGTTGTAGTGTAAATTTTTCCATGTATGAGTAAGTTTAATGTATATCATTTTTTTTTTTTGTTTTGTTGGGGCTTGTATTTCTTTAAACAGTTTATTGAACTTATTGTTTTATTTTATTGGTAATTTTCTTAAATGTCTAACTTCAAGTATAACTGAAATGCCTCTTTCAACAACACTGAAGAATCAGTTGGTAAGTTAAAAGAAAATCTCAATATTTTATGCATTTTTTTCTTTGATTATTTTGCATTTTATCAATAAAATTCTTAAATGCTTAAGTAAAACTGTGGAAAACTACTTTCTTCAACAATTGCAACCGGGAAAGCAAATGGTGTTAAAACAATTATATTTATATATATATATATTGAGTGTTCTGTTATGACTATGTAGTTTAAATTAAATTCTGCAGTTATACAGCTCTCTCTCAGCTTATATGCTTACTAAAATCAACCATTTTGCATTTAGTTAAGACTTACTGAAAGGATTATTTAATGCAAAGTGAAGCCTTAATGTGAGGTAGCTGAAAGTTTGGTACACCTGTGTCCATTATAAAGGATTTTCTTTGTTAAAAAGGAACCCATATCTGTCCATTGTTAAATAATGTATTTTTTTTAGGGTTACTAGTGTCTGAAAGGTGTTCATGTAAGTCAGGTTTCACTCCTTTATATCATATTAAAAATAAATTTCTCCATTGGTATCATAAATTGTTTTTGCCCATTTATGCTTCACATTACATTTAGTTCAATAAACTGAATACTTTATTGTAATTTTCATTTTCTGTTTAGTTTCAATGTACTGAAAAGGAATAAATCATGTATTTAAGTAAAAGGATCATTAGTTTCTTCACCTGTATATTAGGATGGTTGTGTTTTTTATTTAAACTCTAGAGAATGTTTTCTAATTGTGTTTTGTGTTTAAAGATTCTCAAATTCACATGCTTTCTGTATCCATTTTATATCTGTATAAACATCGAATACGATACATATTTATAAGTTATACATTAAAGTGAAGTAAAATTTGCCTCATTAATTATATTTATATTCCATTTTCATATTTGCTGAAAGCTTTATAGGTTTGGTGATAATTTTAGTTTTATCAGATACTTTTCTGTTTAATATAATCACTGAAATTGTTTTGTAAATTTTATGTGTAATTCTGCATTCTCTTAAAGTTTAAAAATTTGTTGTATTAAAGGTTTTTGAAGTATAATATTTGAGATTAAAAGCAGGACTTAATTTTATATTTACAAAATACATTTTTTTCTGCAACATAAACCCATGTAAGTTTCCTTTTAATGGTAGATTTCTAAACTTGATTTTTTTTCAAAATGTAGGAATATTAATTGAAGCATTATTAAGAACTAGAATAATAATCATCAAAGCTTTCTTGAAACACCGTGCTGTATCATTTGTGCTTGACACGTGCATTATATTTCTATGCACAACAGCAGATTATAATTTTATCAGGAACATAAAAACGTCCTTTAGGTTGCAGTCATATTAGTTATTTTTAGTTTGTTCAGAATATCTGATTTCAGGATGCACAGTAACTTTTTGTACAAATCTATGAGTGTTTTTCATGTAATTTAATTATACATAGTACAATATTTTATATTTATTAATAATTTCTTCTTAATTTTTGCTGTAGTGTAGCCTTTTAAAAAAACATTTGTACAATAAGCTTATTTTCCGTGTTAACTTTTGTTCCTTCTGCCACCATAATAGCTTGTTGGGTCTAATCATCATAAATATGTTTAAACTAATATAGTTTTGATTGCTTTTAAACTATTTTAATATTAAGCTTAAGGCATGTAAAGGAGAAGATTATCCATTATTTTCAGGATGGATGTATTTTTTCTATTTACATCGTTTTGTCTGAAAATTGGCATATCTGTAGAAAGTCATTAGAGAAGTAATCCATGCATGATCAGTTTAATTCATGAAATATAACTTATTTACTTTATTCATTTGTTGTTTATTGTTCTCTGGTAAAGTAAAACACAATTTGTTTCTAGTACTGATTATTATTATTATTTATAAATCATTAGCTTCAAGTGCCTGTTAGCTCCCTGATAATCAATGAATTCATAGTTTGTGCATATAGGAAAGAAAATAAATTTTTCTATATTTAACTTCACATTTTTAAAAGGCTTGAATTTCTGAAAAGTTAACTACAGATATGACAAACTTGGCAAGGTGCATATATGTGCCAACTAGTCTGATCTGCTTGTTAAAAAAGGGGAGAATAATTTTGTAAGTGGGAACAGAGAAGGATTTCTTTTTTTATACATATATATATACTCTGCCAAAGCTTATTTTTAGTTTCTTATATATATTTTGGAAATAAATAACTTGTAAAATGGTGTACAACTAGAACCGACTGACAAAAATGGTGTACAACTAGAACTGACTCTTTGAGTCATTTGATATCTTATGCAGTTTTATCTTTCCTTATACAGAGATTAAATGAATTAACCCTGACTCTGCCTGTTAATTGAATCCTTGTGAATTGCAGCCAGACTGTATGGCGGAGTTCTTGTTTTGAACCGAAAGATTTTGTATTTTAAAATATGAAAATATTTATGCTGTAAAGAAAACAATTGTGTATTGATATAAATTTTCCGTAGAACTGTGTGCTTTTCTTCAAAAACTTCTTTCTCTTTGATGCTTCATACAGGATGTTTTGCTAAAGAACTTTTCTGTGAATCTTTTGTGAGCATTCTGCTGACATTGAATTGGATCCCTCCATCCATCAATAATGTAAGTTTCTTGAGAATATGAGAAATGAGTGGCTTGAAAGTAAACTGTGAAACTCCTAGAGTTTATGAAACTAATTTTCACTGTACAAAAGTGGGTCCTTCAGCTGCTAGTAAATCAGGAACTGGTAATGTTTTATAAGATTGATTTTACTATAAATTGAAAACACTTTTAACAAGTTCCATCCTCTAAACCTTCTTTTTTCCTTTTCCCTACTCAGTCATCTTTAAACTATCTTATATACTTATTATATAAGCAGGTTTTAATATAATTTTGTATTTGAGAGTTTAACTGTTTAACTATAAATTCTGTGTGAGCAGTTTCCTAATACTTAATTCTATCACTATTCATATTTTTAGACTTTAGATATTAAGCTTATCTGTATTTCCTTATATCAAAAATGCCAGTAGCAGTAATTAGTGAAAGGATTGTAAAAGTATATGAAGCTTATTTATTCAAGATCATGCTAGTCATAATTTTATTTATTTACGAATGACGTTAATGCAATTAAATACGAGTAGAGAGATGCAAACTCACCTGTATGATAGTTGTTAAAATCACTTATCTACAGGAGCAACAAATTATTTCTATAGACTATTTCTTTCAAGATTACAAAATGTGGCCTGTTTTGTAATACCACTTTCATTAATATGCTTTGTAGATCTGTTGTAAAAGGAAACACTGGGGAAATATTTTAAGACTGTTGTCCTAATGATTGGCAATTGAGTTCATTGATAAGATTGTAATATATAAATTGTTATGAGTGCTGATATTTGGAACAGATGAGAATGAAGGGAAACTGGACCCTAATTATAATAATAGCATACTTTTGACTTGTTTTAACTGCCATGCAGCATTAGGTTATAGGATCTCCTTTTAGCTATCATTTGTATCTTTTTTTATATTACTAATTATCTCATGATAACTGGATGTGAATGTTTTCATGCTTATACTTTAGCTCCAAAAGTTTTTAATTTCACTTCAAGTATCAAGTGTATTCAGGGTATTCAGTTATATTCAGGGTAATATACTTTAGTTTTTTAGTACTACCATTTCTTTTAACTATCTTATTTGAAGAAACGAGAATGTTAAAAAATACTACACTGAAAATTTTTAATTAATATCCCTCAAGAGAGATCTTCTGTCATGAACCGTACCGTGTTATTATTGTATAACAAACTGATACAACCTTAATGGCATCGTTAAAGTCTACCTAAACTTTTTTTTCTTTTTTTTTCTCTTGGTTTCCCAAGTTTTTCTCTGATATGTGTAGCCATGTTTTGAATATTTATATCTGGTACTGCTTACTTTAATAGAAAAAAATTAAGTAAGATATCAGCTGCTTGTCAAATATTTCATGATTTCTGTAATGGAAAATTCATTATTCAATTTTATAAGATATATCCAATTTTTTGCCTTTAATATTAGTTCAGAGCAAAGAACTTTCCTTCAGAGCACTGAGCTATTTAAATTTCAAATGGCCCCAACAGCATTCGTTAGCTATGAGTAGATTTTTATAGTAACAAGTGATAAAGAAAATGCTTTAAAAATACATTATGAAAAAATATGATTGTGCAAGGACCAAGACTATTACTAATCCAGGTGAAGCACTCTTAAAAATTACCTTTTTCCTTAGCTAATTTGTACAATTAATATTCAAAAACTATTTATTGAAGATTAAAATATATTCATTTTTGGGATTAGTAAACAGTTTAACAGCTTTCAATACTGCCAATCATAATGGACAAAAGTTACTGAAAATTGCTTCCCAATTTACAGTAGACTCTCAATTGGTGATTTTCTTTTTGCTGTTTTAAATATTTAACTTGCTTAACATAATGTTGACAAAAAAAAGGGTGGGGAGTAACGTTATAAATTTTGTAATGGTAAAATTGTTTTCCTGAAATTTCACGTGAAGTGAATTTCTTGTCATTAATTTCTAGGAACTATAATTTTGCATATTAGTTGAAAGTCTACTGTATAATATAAGAATAATTAGTTTTATTAAAAGCACTTTATTTGCCTTTTAAAATAGCTGAACAGAAATGAAAGATTAAAAAATTATGGCCTTGAAGGGTCTTCTAAGTATTTTCAATATGCAGGGGTAGCAGAACATAAAGTTCTCAAATGCTGCAATGGTGACAAATATTGATTGAAATTTGGTGCCAAATTGTATTTGGTGAGCTTTGACGATCACCTCAACAGAGGCTGTTAATGAGTGTACAGTAATTTTTTACAACTGAGTCGCCATTCAACATTTATTTTAAATAATGAAGTGTCATCTGGGTTTGTTTTTCTAGTTATGTGTCTCTGCACTGTTATGAATATATGCAGCAGAATATGGATATGTTACTCCATTACAGCATTTGCAACTGTGTACATAATTTGTAATAAAAATTCCTTTGTACCACCAATGTAATAAACCTTACAATCTAAGAGTATTTGAGTCAGATTTTATGATTAGATGAGTAAGGAAAATTCCTTTTCTTCAAGGTTCATAAATAAAAGTTGGTACTCGTATTTGAAGAATGAATTGATTGAAAATAAAAAGCTTAATTATTGTAGATTTAAGCTTTTATCAAAAATTAATAAATAACAGTAAAATCAAAGTATTCTGACATCCAAATTTTAACAGAAATTAGTCCTAGAAATCCCCCCCCCCCCCCCCTCTCCCGTTATTTATTTGAGAAAAAGCGTGTCTGTGTCGAATATGGCTTTTGTATGAAGTACAGTTGAACCTCGATTATTGTTTTTCAAGGGACTGATTGCACTGAACGATACATACGGAAAACTATGGATGCGGGAACATCACAAGAAAATATGTTCGTCGGAACTGGATGACATAAACGACACATACGGGAAAACGATGATTCGGGGAACGATCGATCGAGGTTCAACAGTATTTATATGTTGTTTTTCTAGAATTAAGCCATTGCTGCCTAAATTCTTTATATGGATTCAAATGTTTCAATGTGATTGTAGCTTTCCATTTCCCATTTTGATTCCTCCATATACAACATTTATCATTTTTGCCAAATTTCGAGCTAATCGTTTTATCGCAACCTATATAAATTAGAAAATTCAACTCTCGGGTAATATTAGTAAATATGTTGTTTGTTTTGGAAGCTATTGCAATGAGTAGAATGAAGTTTTAGGTTAAAAAGGAGTAGTATGATTCCGTACAAAGAAAACGGGTCAAGGAGATAAGATGCTCAAGCATCAAATTGAAAATAAGTAAATATATTTTTTAAAAAATTGCACCCTCCGTGTCGAACAGGAGTTACTGACGCAAGCTACCATCCCATGAGTCCCGCGGAGTTCCAGAATCTTGTTGAAGCGAAAGGTAACATTCTAGTGGTTATACTCTGAATGGTCAATTTATTTTGACCACTCACAATTTTATGCAAATCAGCAGTGACGTTACGGTGCTGCTGCTAGTGGGTGAGATTGGCAAAAAGGGGATCGTTGGATGACTGTAAAGAAAGTTGAAGTGTAGCGCTTTTGAAGTAATGTGTTAAAAATACGATTTAACGTACTTTAACATGGAATGATTGTATGTGCTAGAAGTGATGGAGCGAGTATCGGGGAAACTGCTTCGCTTATGAAGAAGTCGAGATTAGTTGTAATTACATGTTCACAAAGAGCAGTTCACCAAACAAAAGCCAGGTATCAACGTAAGGCGTGTGGTCATCACTGCTCGAGCTGACAGAGTTTCCAGTCCAACAGAACGGCAACAGTATAGTACGACAGATTACAGCTAATCTAAATCATGGACCACGTTCGATGGCCTCTCAACGTACTG
The DNA here is from genome assembly GCA_907164885.2 of Dolomedes plantarius. Lineage (NCBI taxonomy): Eukaryota > Metazoa > Arthropoda > Arachnida > Araneae > Dolomedidae > Dolomedes > Dolomedes plantarius. The sequence continues at coordinate 31,596,316 of OU015491.1, forward strand.
TTCGCCGCACGTTACTCCGTATCGGGTATGGAAGCCAAAGGTCTTTATTGTCATCAGCTGACAGATCAAACGTCTCGTTCGCACTTGATCACAAGGATTGGACAGCAACTGAGTGGAAAACGGCAATGAAGTCCAGGGAGCCATGTTTTCGATTACATCATGCAAATGGCAGAGCGGAGAAAACAGTACGAAAGCATCGACCCTAAGTGTATTGCCACACTTCGAGCTGGTAGAGGCAATGATATGGTTTGGGGGATGTTTTCTTGACATTGTTCGAGTCCTTTATCTCGTATGGAAGAACGTCTGAATATCAGAAGTATTTAGTGATTGTCGCTAACCTATTATATCCAGTTTGAAGAGCGTAATGGAGACTTCTTTCTATTTTGAAGAAAAAATTCTTCAAAATCTTTTGAATTTTTCAAAATGCTCCATACTTATTCACTTTCTCATTTCTTCCAAATTTCTCACGATTGTTAATTGAAGTGATTGTTACTAAACTAGGCATCATTCTTATGGCCTTGAATTCATACACACAAAAAAAAATAAATAAAATTCGGTGCACAATTATGTTTATATGTATATGTAGAATCTGAGGCGGCGGACTCAATAGCGGCACCCAGACTCTTATGCTCAAAATAAATCTGTATTCAATAAGAGTCGCGTCACTTCCACGAACACTGTATATTAACATTAAGGACTATTTACATACGATGAATTACGGTACGTATATCATCACACGCCTCCACAGATTGTAAATGGGTTACATTACGCAGCCGTCTACTGCTATCGGGGACAACGTCAAGCCCCGTCGAGACTCTCACGTCGCAGTTCGTCTGCAGCTAGGCACGTCTTGCCGGGTCGAAAGCCTATCTCTGTCTCCCGTAGTTAATCCCTTTACTTGTAGCGCTGTTGTCGCATAACGTGCGAGGTATGCATAACTCCTACCAGGCGCCATAGGTTAATGCAATTCCCATAACTCGGCACTCCTGCCAAGTCTGACGTCCTCGGCAGCAGTATGCCCAATCTAACCTTCATCAGGTTTAACGCAATCAATGCACTGATTGTGTTAAACCTGACAGCCTTCCATTGATCACGCGTCCAGTTGACATGCCCACTGCAAACGTTCCCGCCTATGGCGTGACGTCAGCAAATGGCTGGTTGCTCGCAAAAAGACCACCTTTGTGAAGCCTTCTACACACGGTTGACGTTGATACCAACCTTCCGGAGCTTGCAGCGAGGGAGGATCTGAGTTCAGACGGAGTTGCGGTTCTATTCCTTCGTGCGTATAATGACAAATATCGGTCATCGGGACTCGTCGTAGCGTATGGCCGTTCTTGGCTAAACCTCCTGGATGCCGAATACGTGATTAGAAGTTGTTGCCAAAGTCTATGAACCACAGACGGACTCACATTTAGCCATCTGGCCACTTTTGTCTGACTTTGTCCTGCCTCTAGTCTCCCAATAGTTCGCCATCGCAGTTCTTCGGTCAAATGATGCCTGGAGGGCATTGTTACAATTTGGCTATGCTAGATGTCTAATCTCAGCCTCGCGGCGACAATTGCCGCCTTCCGCTAGTTGATGTTAATGAATTGGAGTGCCTTGGTCCGATTGGACTTTATCTCCAGTAAGCAAGTTAAAAGGTGTCAAGATATCTGTGCTCAGTAAAGTTAAAATTAAAGATGGAAGATATTTTAAGATAAGAGTACATTACTATTAAGATTAAACTTAAGGAGGAGAGCGGTAAATAAAGTTAAATAATTAAGTATGGCTCAAAGAAGAAACTACAAAGTTAATTTAAGTTTAATAATTAAATATTTAAACACTAGTCGAGAGGACACGAAAATAAAAAAGGCCCGTTTCAGGGTCGTATAACTACATATTGAGATGATAGCGAAGCCTCGAGGGGAGGCTAAAATTAGCAGGAGGGAAAATTTGGTAAAGGGTAGACTGCTCAGACGGGGGTCGAACCCCTGACCAGCGAGTCCCGAGACGCGAGCGATAGCAGTGCACAACGAAAGCACGAAGTTAAGTTGGCAAGATAGGAAGAGTATCGCGGTAGGAGGGCCGAGGCTAACTCCTAAGAAGACACGCCCGTGGGCGTTTACGATTAGTGGGAAGGGAGTGGTCGTAATCGGGAAGCTCCGCTATCGTCTCATTAGGTAGATTCGGAAGATTTCCGTAAAATTTTTTGGATATTTTAAAAGCTTGTTGGTAAAAAGATGAAATGCCGAAGTCCCTACGGATGGTCTTGTTAGAGAGATACCTAAAGGCACGGCGGATCCGCCTGAGAGTTCTGTTCTGAAAGCGTTCGAGCTTATCAATATGAGTTTTGGCCGCTGAGAACCAAACGGGAATAGCATACATAGCAACAGGTCTGATAACTTGTTGATACAGTAGAAGTTTATTTCGCATGGAAAGGTGAGGGCTATTGAGCAGAGTTCGGAGTTGCGCTGTGACAGCATTGCAGTTCCTAAATAGTGTTCAAGATGTGGGCACTCCAAGTTAACCTACGGTCCGGAGTTACACCCAAGTACTTGGCCGTGTTTTCCCAAGCAAGCGGGGAGCCATATAGAAAAAGACGCGGAGGGTTGTGAAAGGCATTACTGAAAAATATCGCGTGGCACTTTGAGGGATTGATTTTAATTTTCCAGCGTGAAAACCAATTCTCAAGAGTGCCGATGTGACGCTGCATTTGAATAGCCAGGTAGTCGATGTTATGTGCAGTAGAAAGGATAGCAGTGTCGTCCGCGTAAAGTGCAAGCAGGGTATTTTCGCCTCTCGGCACGTCGTTTACGTACAAGTTAAACAACGTGGGACCCAAAATCGATCCCTGTAAAATACCTTTAGTGATATCGTTATGCCGGGACAGCTCGTTATTGACACGGACGACAAAATTCCGACTAAGAAGGTAGTTATTGATCAGATGGATGAGACAGTCTGGCAAGTGAATTTGCATTAATTTAAAGATAAGTCCCGGATGCCAGACTTTGTCGAAAGCGCATTTAATATCGAGGAACAGAGCAGCGGTCGGTCTCTATTCCTGAAGCCCATCGCGGGCAAATTTGACCCTTAATAGCTGTTGCGTCGTAGAGTGTTGAGACCGAAATCCAAACTGCTCTGGGATAATGATGTTGTGCTGTCAAGATGGAGAGAGATTCTGTTAAGAATAACGCGTTCCACAATCTTGCTCAGGGAACACAGTAAGCTGATTGGCCTGTAACTCTGGGGGTTATTACGATCCCCCCTGGCTTGGGGATAGGGCTGATAATGGAAGTTTTCCAGCTCTTGGGGAAATAGTTGAACTTAAGAATGTAATTAATAATTTCAGAGAAGTACATTATGATGTTAATGGGGAGGTTTTTAATAAGGGCGTTGGTAATTCGGTCGCTGCCAGGGGCTTTTTTGACTTTTAACTTAGCAATGATATCAATGATCTCACCGACCGAAGTAGGAAGAACAGTATCAGAAGGGGGGGGGGGGGGAATTAAGAAAGTTATGGACGGTTCCAAGGACCAAACGATCATTTTCCTCGTCCACCAGGTCATAGTTGGGGGCGAATTGAGTACGGTAAGTGTCGGCGATAGCATTGGCTTTGTCCGAGTCCGTCAGAGCAACTCCGCTGGGGCCTTGAATGGGCGGAAATTGGAAGTGAGTAGATTTGAGGCGTTTAGAAAATTTCCAAACAGAGTTATCATCAGCAGAGAGGTTACTAATGAATTCAGTTCAGTTACGTTGTGGGAAAACTCTAATATCACGTCGAACGCGAGCGCGCAGGAAGTGATAATTTTTCCTGTGAAGGGGGAGACGGGTGAATTGGTATAAATTACGAGCCGCGTTACGCTCTTTAATACAGTTAATGATATTTGCCGGTAAATTATAGTAACGCGGCTTTTTTAAAGCACGGGTAGCACTTGCCTTGGCATTGAGAACGGCTTGGGTGAGATCGGTGGTGGCGCCATCTATATCTTCGGATGAGCGGATAAAAGGGAAATAGAGGGTGGAGTAAGTTAGAATGTCCTGAAACTGCTTCCAGTTAGTGAAGGTGGGGGGATTGGGATTTAGAATATTAACCTGACAGTCGAAGGTAATTAATACGGGAAGGTGGTCCGAGTCAAATAGGTCAAGGGTTTCTATAGAGTAAGGTTAGGGGATGTTTTAAGTAAGCGCCAAGTCAATGGTGCTAGAGCCCAAGTTATAGAAGTGGGTAGGGGATGGGGGAGCGAGAAGTTTAACGTCAGAGTTATCGGTGACAAATTTTAGAAGGGCCCGGCCAGCAGTATTTGAGTTACTGCAGTTCCAGGCTGTATTGTGTGCGTTAAGGTCACCGGCCACAATACAGAAATTACAATAATTAATAATTTTGAAGAAGTCCGAGATTAGGAAACGTTTAGTGGGGGTTAGGTATACTGAGGAAATTAAAATTTTAGTGGACCTGTCCGGAAGGAAAACTATGGAAGTGTTTTCGGCATTAGTAGTGTTGATGTCGTTAATGTTTTAGTGCTCTAAGCCCCTGCGGACATAAATGGCAGTGCCACCACCAGGATGTACAGAAGAATGAGGACGGGGGGGGACGGTCATTACGGTAGAGAGAATAGTTAGAAATATTGTAACGCCAAGGCGCGGAAAATTTAGTTTCTTGAATTAAGGCGACATCTATATTGGAGTTTTCCAAGAACTGCCTGAATTCATTAATTTTATTGGAAAGCCCATTCGCATTCCAGAACAATTGCCGCCTTGCTCTGAGACATGCACTTTTATGCTCCTCGAAAATTACGTATTCCGACTGCAGCGCCACTATTTTGCATAATGTAGTATTGTTCAGCACCTTTTACTTAACAACATATTCAAATTTTAAACAGATTGGCCTAGTTTTGAAGGCGTTATCCCTCTTTTTGTGATTTTCCTTAATTTTTGATAACTAGTGTAGTAATACAGTCCTTAAATCCGCGCAACGTCGCTTCAATGGCCGGTTAGTCTTTTTCTCGATCCGATCCAATCCAATCCCGGCCGAGCCCTCAATTTGTAGAATCTGGGCGGCGGACTCAGTAGCGGTACCCAGACTCTCTTATGCTCAGAATAAATCAGTACTCAATACGACAGAGTCACGTCACTTACACGAACACTATATACGAGGTTAATTTTTTAAGTAAGAACCGTTTTGTAATGGAGTAAAAGAAACTTTAGTTATGAACGTAAATTGTATCACAAACTGAAATATGAACATTTTTTCACTTTTCAACACAGTCACCATTAACATTTAAACATTTGTCAAGTCGTGTCACCGGCTTTTGCATCCTATCATCAAAGAACTCTGCCGCCGGACCGTTAAACTAGTTAGTAACAGTTTCTTTCAACCTGTCATCATTTTCCAAGTGCTTTCCACCAAGAAATTCCTTAAGTTTTGGAAACCCATGAAAGTCTGATGGTGCTAAGTCAGGGCTGTATGGTGGATGATCCAGTAATTCTCAATGAAAATTGTCCAGTTGCGTCTTTGTTCTTGCCGCAACGTGAGGCCGAGCTTTGTCGTGAAGCAGAACGACGCCGCTGAAGAGCAGTCCGCGCCATCGATTTTGACAATTTTCAATGGGAATGATTCACGTGAAGCATCACGTGAACTTCAAATACCGCAAACAAGTTTGGATGCTTCACGAGTTGATTTAGTAGGAGGAATCCATTGAAATGATTGCCGACCGCGATCAACAGTTGTTTCACTTGCACTAGGCCTGCCACTTCTGGGAAGATCCTAAACGCTGCCTGTTTCTTTAAACCTTTCATACCATCGCTTTATAGATTTTGCATCAGGAGGGTTGCGTCCATAACAACGTCGAAATTTACGATGAACTTTAATGGCCGATTTCGTTTCGTGAAACCGAAGCACACATTGGGCTTTCTCTTGAATCGACGGCATTTCGGCCGAAAATGATGTTTTCCTTACAAATTTTCCCCTGAGTCACTCTTGAAGGAGCACTCGCGCCAACTATTGCAGAAAAAAACTACTAAAACTGACATATCCAATGATACAAAAGTTACATTATTGTATTAAACGGTTATTTTGTAATGAATTTTTATAATCAGGGCAAGACTTTTGGTCCACCCTGTGTGTGTATATATATATATATATATATATATATATATATATATATATATATATATATATATATATATTATTATTATTATTAAATGCGGAGGCACTTCTCGTCAAACATTCGCCTATACTACGGCGCAGTTTTACTGTCCATTTTATTATGGTGGCACCATATAGGCAGGCAGTATTACCCCGTATGAAGGGACGACACAAACGAAGGCATTTTTCGTGGCACGACGCCGGGATTCGATCTGAGCACCCTCAGCACCGAAAGCCAGTGCGCTCTACCACATGGCCGCCAGAAGCCCTCCTTATATATATATATATATATATATATATATATATATAATAACAGCTGAAGGTAAACAAATGTTAGTTTGTTAGCAGAAAACGGGGACGGGCTAATCTCGCAAACCGAACATAGCAGAATATCGCGACTGGTACCGATGGACGCGGTCGGACGAGACGCGTGCACTGGTACCATCATCAACTTTTAAAACTTTAAACTTTTTAAATTATTCAATTAAAACCGCCGAACTCAAAAGAAGCGGGCAATAGAAACATGTCATTCCGGGTGGGCCAGCTCCTTTCCGTTTCGCAAATTTCCACTATTTTCATGCATGCAAAATTAAACTTTTCCGCCCACTAGTCGACAAATTTTTATTTCCATGTGTTCTACAACTCTTCATCTTTAAGCATATGCACATTTTCAAAAAGTTAAAAATGTTTTTCACTGCAAACGAAGCTTTTTCCCCAAAGCAGTTTTCCGAATTTCACGAAATCGACAATTTTGATGGACAAATATTTCGGTTTTCTGCACCTATTAATGTCAATTTTATAATTTATCAGCATTTCCTAGATGTTCAGCTTCAAAAATATACCAAATACATTTAATAGAAAAAATGTTATCATTCTAATAAAGCGTACTTACAAAACTCCCGTTTGTAATTTCCCGCGCTCATCGCCATAGTATTTTAATGTAACTGAATGGGGAGTTCGTAATTTTTCGACTTATTATTTTACTCACTAATAATTTCAGCAAGTTCGTGAAATTTGTTTCTAATTAATGAGGAAGTGATGAGGATTCTTCCGCCACCAATTTTGAATTCCCGAGAACTGTCTTTCTATTTTTTTAAGCACTTTTTCGGCCATGAGAATTTCTATTTACATTCGCCATGTTGCCAAAAGGAAAATAACCAAATGCCAAAATAGTTGAGAACGAGTCATTTATTTAACAATTGAAATCCAGAAATAATTTTAAAGTACCAGAAATAATTTTAGTTTCAGGAAAGGAGAAGTTAAAACCTGTAGAATTTTTTTCTAATAAGGCGAAACGTCGCAATGTCACTGCCTACGTCAGTTTTCTTCTGCTATAGATGACGTCATTATCGGGTGGCAGAAAACAGAAGCAGTTCCTATGCGTTTGCATGTGTTTTTGGACAATACCTTCATTTTGAGTTAAATAATTTAAGTTTATTTATAAAATTCCTCATATTAGTTGTATGTAACAGGTATTTTAACACTTTTTTTTAATATTTCGACAGGTTTAAGAGAATATAATGAGAATGATTATTATGTTGAGATGTATAGATATCAGGATAAGTTACTTCAGGCCAGCGTCTTGTATCGTAACTCCAGTCTTCCTCTGTCAATAAATACGGGTCACATACTGAATAAACCTTTCAGGGCTGTACCTGAATGTTTAATTTAGTGATATACCTTTGTTTAGATACCGTATCTAAAGATTTTGCGTAATCTGAGAGCATTTTATTCAACAAGCTGTAAGAATGCTCATTGAACGCCATGTTAAATTATGCAATTTTTTGCCACTCCTCGCCAAACAAAAAGTAAAATCTGCAAGAGTTGAGATGTGACATGCTGCGAGACATTGCCCTATTGAATGAGCTTCTTTTTTTGTTTAAGAAGCAAAATTTGAAAACGGAAATTTGAAAGAATTATTTCAAAAGCCAAAAACCAAAATTTGAAAAAGAGAATTTTAAATCATTATTTTGTTTTTAAAAAATTCTAATGTATTTTTAAAAGTGATTAAACAGTTTTCAATCTTTAAAAAATAAAACCAATTCATTTTAAATCGAAAATGCAACACATCGGGTTGCCACTCAGCTAGTACTAATATATAAAGAGAGAGAGCGGATTTTGTATGTGGAGGGTAATCTCCTGAACCACTGCACCAATTTGAAAAATTCTTTCACTAATTGAAAGGTACACTATTCCAGATGGACATAGGCTATATATTATGGATATCTGATCAGTAGAAAGAAAGTTAGGGCCTAAATGTTGAGCTGAAAGATCCCCTATACAATTTTTCCTCTGTCAACCATAGCAACACATCAAATGATATTTTCATTTATTATCAGTAAAACATTTAACATTTGAATTTTCTCTGTCAACCATAGTCCAGTAATCATAGCAACACATCAAACGATATTTTCATTTATTATCGGTAAAACATTTAACATTTGAATTTTCTTTATCAACCATAGTCAAGTAACCATAGCAACACATCAAACTACATTTTCATTTATTATCAATAAAAAATTTAATATTTTAAAGATTCAAGTGGAGGAGGTATTGATAAATGCAAAAAGAATTTTTGAAATTGGCAACTTTAAGGGTTTATTGAAAATTGCATTTGGAAATACGCCTTTTTATTGGACATTTCAGGTAAAAAAATATTTAAAATTTATAGGGTATCAACTGTAAATTTATTGGTATACTATTACAGAACTTTATTTAACTTATAAACTTTGTTTTTGAATTTATGTACAATTTTTTGCACAATTTGCGTGAATCAAACTTGAATTATTGAACTTTATTCAAAAATCAGTGTGTTTCATTGAAACTGTGAAATTTATTATTTCGAATAGGCCTAAGTTTGTTTCTTTATAAGTGAAAAAGTATTGTTTCAATTGAGCTGAAATTTTGTATAGATATAGTTGATAGCTCAGATTAAAACATAGGCATATTATTTTTTGAAAATCGGGCCCCGGAGTTTTTTTAATTAATGTTTTAATGATTTTGCCCCTAAAAGTTGCTTATTTCGACAGCTTCCGCGGCTGTCCTCACTGACAGCGAGACTAAGGCCCGTTGCACACACAGCGTTTTTATCTCTAGCGGAAATTTTCTATCGGACGTCGTTCCAACAGTAGACCACAGAAGTCAATTGGAGCTTGCACACACAGCGGAAAATGAAATTTTTCTTCGACGGTAGCCTGTGCAGCTGTCGAGTGTCACTGTGTGCCGTCGGATTCGTTGACGCCAGATTGAAGTAGTTATCCATGTGACCCTATGCACGCTTACACACACAGCGGACTCTACCGTCGTAGGGTCATTTGCGAGAGGGGTGTTTGGGGGTTTGCTGGGGGGGGGGCGCTGGTTTTCTTGGAATCATAAAGGGGATTCGAAAAGGAGGGCTCCTCCGATCCCGGCTGGGGGGAGGGGGGCGTTGTTGCGACCCCTCTGGTTTTCTTGAACACGTGCAGGATTCGAAAAGGAAGGGTGGGCTTTTTCCCCGGCGACGGAGTTTTTCGCCGTGTGTGTAAGCTCTACTTTTAGAACGACGTCCGATGGAAAATCTCCGCCTACGCCGTGTGTGCAACGGGCCTATGGGGTCGAATCGTACCAAAATCGGCACGCGGGTGGCCCCGGACACGATTCAGTGCCTGACGTAGCCGGATTTTTGAATTTTAATTAAAAAAATTATTAATTTTTTTGCCATTTTTGGTGCCTTTTTCGTGTTATTTAGTGTGTGGACTCTGTAGCGGATAGGCTATGGGGTCGAACCGTATCAAAATCGGCATGAGGGTGGCCCCGGACACAATTCAGTGCCTGACGTTACAGTTTCCAATAAAGATTTCTTTTGCCACCACCATCAACAAATCACAAGGTCAAACATACAAATATATTAGACTTGACATACGGGAAGATTGCTTTACTCATGGACAATTATATGTTGTTCTCTCTGGGTCAGGAAATGCGGAGAATCAATTTATTTTAAAAACTAGGGGCTTTGCCCCTAGCCTCACTACGCTCGCTCCTCTGTTATTGCTAATAGCGAGATACATAGGGGCAGTGGCGGACCAGGGGGGGGGGGGCGTTTGCAGTGGGCATGTCAACTGGACGCGTGATCAATGAAGGGCTGTCAGGTTTAACACAATCAATACACTACGAGTGTATTGATTGTGTTCAGTGGCGGACCGCGGGGGGGGGGCGGTCCGCCCTGGGCCTCACTTACTAAGGGGGCCCCACGACAGGGGCCTTTTCTAAAATTAAATGATAACTTTACTACAAAAAATTACATTCTTAATTTTTTTTTTTTTAATCAGACAAGAACGTTATTGTTTTTATAAAATATTACACTTGCATATTTTAGCGACTTCCCCCCCCCCCCCAACTTAACTTGAAATAAATTAAAACGTTAATAGAAGTTCAGTTAAAACCATAAAATTGTAGAAAACTTTTAAGAAAGCTGGGTTTTTTGCCGCCTTTTCAAACTGCGAAACTGAAGATTCCGATTATGTCTTTAGCATTAACATAGATTTTAACAATGATATGATCCATAGCATAAATTCGATGCTATATTTTTTTCTGATTTTATTAATATTATATTTATTCCATTATCCCTGATTTTCCATTAGGCCCGGAACTCGTAAGTTTTTTTGGGCCCCCGAATGTTGGGGGCCCAAAAAAACTTATTTTAAAAGAAGATAAAAAAAAAGAAAATTTCCAATTCAGTTTTTTTTTATTTTACCTTTTTCAATATCAATTTTTATATATATCCTTTCAAATTTGATTGATTGGTTCATCATATGTATAGTTATATGTATAGTTCATATGTATGTTATAGTGTATATAAGGGATTACTAAGTTTTTCTGGTTGCATTGTATTGGTGTTTTAATTTAATGAAGAAGTTAAAATGTTGTATTGCTTTTTGTTATTTGATAATGCTCTAGGCTTCTACGTTTCAAATAGCCAATTCTCGGTAAAATGATACTTTCACAATGATTCATGATTATTTTTTGTGTGTGTCAATTTTGGAAATTTTACGCCCACATCACTGTTAGGGGGCCTCCATCGCCCCATCCTGAGTTGTGCCTAAAGAATTTTCTAAATCGGGCCCTGTTATAGACTGGTTAGTTTTCTGGTGTCAGAAGTCCTGATTTAAGCATTAGGTTGAGGAAAGACTGACGGATGACGACGATGAGCCTGGAAATTACAGGTAAACCGATTCTTTGTGTCAGATTCTGGCTTTGGCCTAAAAAATTTGAATAATGTTGTGTGTTTTGGAAAATTTGGAAAATTGATCGATGCTGTGGAGAAGCTGTGCGACGAGTCTGAAAACCTAGATACAAGAGGATCAGCTCAGATTATAATGACAAATGTTTGCGATTTTAAGTTTATAGCGTTTCAACGCCTGTGGTCAGACATTTTGGAGGAAATCAACCACACTCAACACTACCTGCAAATTCAGGGGATTTCCTTGGACAAGGCTTTAAATAAACTAAGAGCATTGGAGTTTTTTATTTAGTAAAGCAGAGAATCTTTAGTTAGTGATGCTTTGGACTTCACTTCCCAGAAATGCGAAGAAATGGGAATTGCTATTCAAAAGAGAGGCAGAAAAAGAACGAAAGAGATGATGCCTGGTGAAAAAGCTAAATATAAGGGTTTATCTTTACAAGAAGAACTAAGGAGGTCCATGTTCCAGGGCCGCCCAGAGACTTTACGGGGACTGGGGAAAACTTCTGTTGGGGGCCCCAAGAAAAATAAAAATTGCAAAGAGACGAAAACACACATTCAAATTAAGTTATTCATACTTAAAATTTTTTTGCATGAATGATTAACATAGTTATTATATTTCATTGCACTGCTCTCTTGTTATATTTTCTGAGGAAATCTAATAAATAATTTTTAAAAATTTTTTGGGGCCCCTCCGGCAGTTGGGGGCCTGGGGCAAAGTGCTCCAGTTGCACCCCCCATCCCCCTGGGCGGCCCTGCCATGTTCCAGTGGATAGGTTGTATTTCGAACTCCAAACAAGAACAAAATCCATGAAGAACATTCATAACAAATTTGAAGTATTGCAGTTGGTTAATTTGATCAAAGCCCCAGATGAGAAATTGCCAGAAATTATTTCTCGTCTAACTGAAAGTTACGACGAATTTTCTAAGGACGAGGTTTTGCCAGAAATGAAAAGACTAAGACTTAATTGGTCGGATAGCCCTTACGTCTAAGGACATCCATCAATCGTTTCTGCATAGATTGAACCAGTTTGAATGTTTCATTAGGAGATATATTATGATAACCTTCAAATATTAATACAGAGGGAGTCAAAAAGTGGTCAGCTCTTCAAGTTTTGCAATTCATTGTTGGTATGGAATTTCAAGAGTCAGTACCAAACTTGTGTTTAGCACTAAAGTTGTTTTTGACGATTTGCATTTCAGTCGCAACTTGTGAAAGAAGTTTTTCGAAATTGAAAGTCATCAAAAACTATTTGCGCTCAACAATGAGCCAAATCCTACTAAATGGCCTAGCAATGTTATCCATCGAGAACAAGTTGGCTATGAAAACAAACTTTCATGAGACAATTAGACAATTTTCTGATCCAAAAGTTAGAAAAAGACAATTTTAAAAGGAGGCTTTTTACCTATTTGAAATTAATACAGAATTCTTAATTTAACTTGCTTATATGGAATTTTAAAAAAGTGTTTGTTTTTAATAAGTTTTCAGAACGCACTTTTTGGAACCCCCCTTTTTGGAAATGCCCCTGGGTCTCATATAACATGGTTTCGCACAACACGGCATTTTCTAGGTGATGTATTCCCATTCTATTTTTTTTCATACTGATACTGTGAATATGTATTGCCTTGTGAAAAGTAAAAATTTTTCAAGTTGAATTACCAATAAAGTTAACGTAGATCAAAGTGAGGTTTTTCTTTGGTTTTCCTTGAAGCTACCTGAATATTATAAGTAAGTATTGGCGCCAAAATGGCTCCTATTTTTTATATGAATTTTATCTTTAACTATTATCGCTTTTATTAATCAAACGGCCAAGCCTTTTACCATTCACCTTGGCAAGACGAAAAATTCATACAACGAAAACCAGCGCCGTACAATTCATTTTAACCTTGTACCGAACAGTAAGTTAGCGAGCTCATGGCGGTTAGAACGTTGGTTTCGGAGCTGTGCCGTGCGTTACATCATTGGTTCGATTGCTCGAACCCAGGCCTTGACATAAGACCTTTTTTATTAATTTAACGCTTAAACAGAAATGATCATTGCTCACCTCGTACTGCACGAGTTCGCTCCCTTATTCTGTCAATTTTTTTCTCTGCACACAGGGGCGTGCCGACGGAGGGGGGGGGGGGAAACGGGACAGGACCCCCCCCCCCACAGAGCTAAAATATTTTTTTTAAATTTACAAAATAAGGCAAAAATATTTCGTATAGGCCTAATAGTAATTGTGTTATTTATTCTTTACCATTACGATCTTTATTGCACTTACATTTTTAGCGATCTTTATTGTTACAATTTTAGCGCTATACAGTGCCAGAAACAGTATTTCTAAAGCCAAGTGCCGAGCGCTGTTTATACACTTCTACAATACTACCCGCGAACCGCGAGAGGTGAACCGAACCCTGCCTATCAAGTATTGAAAGGCGTCGTTTTTTCAACAGGGCACGCACGCACTGTTTCGGTCGCGTATCTTGCTTTAAAAAGCTCTTCTTGTTAGATTTTCATTCCAATAATGACGGGGGCGGTCGCTTAAATATTTTTATCCGAATTCATAAATATATGATTTTTAAGAAGTGGCATCTAGTACTCTAGATAGCCTAAAATGGCATTATTTAACACCTATTTTTCAAAATTTTCCGGGGGAGGACCCCCGGACCCCCCTTCGGCTGGGGGTATTCCATACCCCCCAGACCCCCCGGAAGACACCCCCCTCTAGTCCACCCTGATAATAGAGCGTCAGGGAAATGGACGACGCCTAGCACATGGAGGCCTTGACCCCCAGAACAAAATCCTGAGTACGCCACTGCCTGCAGAGGTGAATAGCCTGAGGAGACTGTCTGATTAAAGCAAAGAAAAGGCTATCTGTCATTAGAAAAAGTTAAAAATTACCTTTCTTTTTCTTTTGGGGGGGGGGGGGCAAAAATAAATCCGCCCCGGGCCTCAGATGGTCTAGGTACGCCACTGCATAGGGGTGATTCTCGGGCAATGTAACAGCCATTTACAGTTGTCAGTCGCCCTTATGCGAAGGGGAATCACTGTTTCACATTTAAAATTAAATTAAAAAAACGAAATTTTAAGATAGAGACTTGAAATGAGGTTTAAATGAATGAGAAAGCTTTCATCTTCCAGATGATGTAAATATTTTCTTTGTAAGATAAAAACTAACTCGAGGAGCATCGATATTACATTCCACATATGTGACGATATTTCGCGAAAAAGTGGGTGTAAATATTTTAATGAAAATTATAGGCCTGTTGGAAATTATGTTTAAACAAATGGTAAGGTATTGTTTGAAGGAGAAATGTCTGTAGTCTTAGATTGTAAAAATATCAAAATTCTACGATTAATCTTTGGCGAGTTATCGTAATCTGAACATGAAAAAGTCAATATTTTTCCACAAAATATAAAATAAAAAAAAAAACTTTAAAGTCCGACGAAGATGAGACATGTCTTACTTTCTTTCCCGCATTTTTCTGCAGCTATTGGTATCGGTCTCGACCCCATACCCCCAGCCGTTTCGGAGGAGATAGCGTGACAGCTTTTTGACAGCGGCGGCGGCGGCGCCAGTTACTTTTTTCAATTCCTACTATTAGTTCACACTCTCCCTATATATATCTTGTTCAAATTCTCAATCGTTAATAAAATACTTTTTATTCATCCACTCAAGTTCAAATACATTTTTTTAAAACTTGTAGTGGATGACACTTGATGGTAATACGGTTTTTCAAATATTAATTCACTAGATGGTACCCGTCAAACTTGACGGTTATTAAGTAAACATTCCAATAAAAAAAAGGGTTCATAACCTTATTAAAATATTAGAAATTCATATGAAAGCACGCATGCTGGTAATTTAGAATATTCAATAAAACACTTAAAAAAATTTAAGAATATTTTGCGGTTATATTATGATTCGCTTTGAAAAGCAAGCTACCGTACAGACATTTTGAACATACCACTATCCATGCACCGAGTTGCAACTGTCCGAAAATACAAAATTGATATTATTGTAATATCTGGTTAAAATAATCCCTATATATAAAACGCGTAGGTATGCGGCACAAAAATCTACGATATTTCTACACTTCGAATGGCAACGGCTGCAAACTACCGGATGTAAACAGCGGCTGTCCGCAATTTAAAACCGCGTGTGTGTAGTGGCCGCATAAGTTGACAACCGCTGATCTTTGACAAATACATGTTTAAGACCGATCAAATCCAGTGTTTAACCATGGACAGTTGTATGTAGGTTTATCTAGAAATCCATTCTTTTGATTCTGTCGCTTTAGTATCCTCCTACTTTTGAAATACTCAAATCTGTATATCAGAAGTTTTATGAATATCATAGTTGAAATCCACACTATATTTTAAGTACTTGCTGAATTTTGCTCCATTTTATAAGTGAGGAAAGTTTCCCCAAGAATTTATTATTTAATATGATTAGGTAGATATCTGAAATGTGAACAGTAATACATACAGAGAGTGATGTAATCAAAACTGTATTTAAAATTTCCCCCCACCAATTTCTTATTTCTTGTAATGGAAAGTGTAGATACTTAATTTTGAAAAATTGCTGAATTTTTGCTCCATTTTATAAATGAAGAAATTTGTTGCAGCAATTTATTATTTAATATTATTAAGTGTAGATATCTGAATGTTAACAGTAATGCATACAGAGAGTGATGTAATCAACACTATATTTCAAATTTCCTCCCCCTGCAATTTCTTATTTGTTGTAATGATAAAGTATAGATATCTTAATTTTGAAAAATAGTACATACAAAGAGGGATGTAATTTTTAAAATCATTGAATGTGGGCTTTCTCAGTCTTATCTTAACTCTGTTCTAAGGTAATAGAAATTCACATTTTTTGATCACAATGTTTTTAGAATCAGCTTAATAGAGAATACCCCTTAACAACATATATTTATGAGACAGGTAATTGTAAACATTCCTTACATATGTCACACTTTCAGTTGCGTTGTTTTGCAAAAAGGAAATTTAAAACTAAAAGTGACCATGCTGGTCACGCAGTGGCTAGTATGGTTAAAATATAAATATATATATATTATATATATAAAAAAAAAAAGATGAATGAATGACTAACTTCATGTTTACATTTTCATGTCCCGAATATATAAAATGAATACTTGTTATTAATTTAATTGAAACGCTATGAAAACGTGAAAGGTATCAGAAAATTTACCGACTTTTAAAAATTTAAGAAAATTTTGCCGTTATGTTAGGTATTCGCTCTGAAAAGCACACTACTATACAGTACATACCGTAGATAGTACATGTAAAAACCGTGATGAATGAATGACTACTTCATGTGTACATTTTCAAGTCCCGAATATATAAAAATGAATACTTGTTATTAATTTAATTGAAACGCTATGAAAACTGTGAAAGGTATTGGAAAATTTACCGACTTTTAAAAATTTAAGAAAATTTTGCCGTTATGTTGAGGTATTCGCTCTGAAAAGCACACTACTATACAGTTCATACCGTAGATAGTACCTGTCAAAACTTGATGGTAAGTAATTGAACAGTTCCAATAAAAAAAAGATTCATAACCTTGTTAAAATATAAGAAATTTTTACAGAATATTAGAAAATAATATTCTGTAAAAATGTAAACATGAAGTTAGTCATTCATTCATCTTATAAAAAAAAAGATGAATGAATGACTAACTTCATGTTTACATTTTCATGTCCCGAATATATAAAATGAATACTTGTTATTAATTTAATTGAAACGCTATGAAAACGTGAAAGGTATCGGAAAATTACAGACCTTTTAAAAATTTAAGAAAATTTTGCCGTTATGTTAGGTATTCGCTCTGAAAAGCACACTACTATACAGTACATACCGTAGATAGTACATGTAAAAACGTGAATATTAGAAAATAATATACTGTTTTGCAACCTGATGTGTTGCATTTAGAACATTGAAATTTACTTGAATGTTTGCTGTCTGATTTGTTAATTTTAAATTGTTTTCTAATTTGAAGGTGAAATTTTTAATACTTTTTTTATTAGATCTGAAAAATAAAGTAATATAATTCGAGAAGTGGCACAAAACAAAATAATAAAATGTCCCCCTTATAATCACCTGAAATATTGTTTTAAGGTGACTGCCTACATTTGGAGCCAATTTTTTTAAAAAAATCATTTTTTAAAAGATTTTTTTGTTTTTTATGGTAAAATAGCACTTGAAAGTTAAAAAATAAACAAAAACTTGCCCACTAAAATACCATACTTTTTTATAAATTGGTCAATTGAAGTAATTTTCAATGAAAATTAGCTAAAATGCGACACATATGACAGTTATCTTAAATGACCCACAATCTAAGAGAAATTTTAAAATACAAAAATGTTGCAATATGAAAATTTCCCCCGATTCATCATTCCTATCCTTATAAAAACAGCTCCAAACACAGTGGCCTATGCAGGGGAAGGGGTTGATGGGGGTTAACACCCCCCCATTTTTCTGATTACATATATTACTTAAATAGGTTCAAGCTCTGCACTGATTGCTCAAAACTACTTTTTCATAGTAACCCCCCCCCCCCCCCCACTTTTGAAAAATTTCGGCATAGGCTGCTGCCCAAAACAAAATCTATTTAACTATTTATTATTATGCATCAATTATTCAGCGTCATTTCATTAACAATAGCATCTAAAACATTTCCCGGAAATTTTATCAAATTATATGTATTATTGTGTGAAATATCATGATAACAGTAAAGATTTGTGCTAAAAACATAATTCTGAGAAAAAACTCAGTTCAAGTTGTTTGCCACTTCAATTTTGTAGCAGACATTTTTTAAAATAGCTATAACTCTGCTTCTAATTGATGTAGAATGAAAATCCAAACGGTTTTGAAAAGAGAAAAGATGAAATTGCACGATTCCTGGAAAAAATAAAATTGACCAAAATAGTCAAAAAATGAAATTTTCAACGTAGGCAGTCACCTTAAAAGATACACTATCATCGCAATAGAATGCTTTACTAAAAATTATTACAGTGAGGTTTTTTTTTTAAAATATTGAAGTTTATAATTAAAAAAAAACGTTCTTGGAAAAAAAAAAGCATGCTTGCAGCTGATTTTAAAATCCGACTTGTACAGTCTAACTAATGCAGCCAGATATTTAGAAACAATACTGCTAATTCAATCTATTTCAATGTAATATAAATATTTTATATAATCATGTATTATGCTATATATATGTATAAATAGGCTATGTATAAATATATTAAACAAAAATAAATATATAAATAAATCAGATTAAAATATCATGCAAATAATTTTTGCATGTGTATTTCAATTTAATGTACATATATTATATCTTATGCTATATATATGTATAAATAGGCTAAGTATAAATATATTAAGCAAAAATACAATATATAAAGAAAAATCGGATTAAAATATCATGCAAATTATTCACGTGCAAAAATTTTTGCACGTGTATTTCAATTAATGTACATATATTATATATTATGCTATATATATGTATAAATAGGCTATGTATAAATATATTAAGCAAAAAATAAAATATATAAAGAAAATCAGATTAAAATATCATACAAATTATTCACGTGCAAAAAATTTTTGCATGTGTATTTCAATTTAATGTACATATATTATATGTTATGCTATATATGTATAAATAGGCTATGTATAAATATATTAAGCAAAAATAAAATATATAAAGAAAAATCAGATTAAAATATCATGCAAATTATTCACGTGCAAAAAATGTTTGCACCTGAATATATTTAATGTACATATATATATTTAATGTACATATATATAATGACATTATATCTTATGCTATATATATGTATAAATAGGCTATGTATAAATATATTAAGCAAAAATAAAATCAGATTAAAATATCATGCAAATTATTCACGTGCAAAAAATTTTTGCATGTGTATTTCAATTTAATGTACATATATTATATATTGTTAAATATATATATATATATATGTATAAATATATAAATATATGTATAAATATATATTAAGCAAAAATAATATATATAAACTAAAGAAATTCTGATTAAAAATCATACAAAGTTATTGAATCGTTACTAAAACACGTATTAGATGTGGAATATATAAAATTCCATGTGTTGTAAATGCAAAAATCTGTATACTGAAGATTTGGCCTTTTGAACCGGCTAGCTTTTGTGACGTACAGTTTGGAACATATCACTGCGCATGCGTCAAGTTTGCAACTAAATTCGACATTATTGTAATATTAAATTGTAATACTGTATTGTAATATATATTATATATTATGTATTAAAAAATATATAGTATATATTAAAATATATATATTATATATGGTTAAAATAATGAAAACCTGTTTTACTATGAAAAAAATTCTGATTCAATTTTTCTTAAATTAACGAATCACGGTGAATGAATGACTCACTTGTGTTTACATTTTCAAGTTCTGAGTAACACTATGATAACGCGAAAGGTGGCGGAAAAGAGATAATTCTCTAATGAAGAGATAATTTTGAAATAAAATTGATCGAAATAAAGTTGATTTGTGTCGATATTACGCTGTTTTAATTACAATTATTTGGGTTTAGTTGGCAAATAATCTTTTTGAACTTTACTTTTAACTTGTTAAGCCTAACTCATAAAACAAAATGGATGCCAAATGGATGGATATGAGGTGGTCGCTCCGGACGCGTTACGGACAGAGTCGACTACAGAACACGGCAACTATTATAAGGATTAATAAAATTTAATTAATCGATTTTAGTTTTAGACCTAGAGCGTCTCTTGCTCTTGAATAGTAATTTCCCTGTTGTTACTCTGTAAACGGTAGCACTGCGGCAGCGCGGGCTCCTCCCGTCCTGTAGGTTGCGGGATCGAATCCCCAACCTGATAAACTTTTTCTCTGTCTTTCCGCCAATCTCGCACAGTAGGCAAGGTTCTGGCAGGTAATCCTTTTTTTCAATTCCTACTATTAGTTCACACTCAAATTTTTCTTTGTTGACCTAAGTAGCCAATTGACTTTAAAAAATTTTGTTTTTATATTACATGTTTTAGAATAGAGACTCGGCAAAACGAAACAAAAAATGTGGTATACCATGAAGTTTTAAAATAAATTATACCTACCTAATATCTACTTAAGATAGATAATTGTTCAACGCGGACAAAATCGGGACGGGCAGCTAGTATACACACACACACACACACACACACACACACACACACACACATATATACACTGCTGGCCACTGTAAATGCAACACCCTGAAGGAAACATGCAAATAACATGAATTTTACAACATGCATTAGCTGAGGTGAGAAATGCAAATGATTAGAATTTCAGCACAGACGCACATCACGCGCGCCTGTGGCGCCACTTCAAAGCGCTATTTAAGGCTTGGAGATTTCGACTTGTTCTGCAATTGTGTTTTTCTTGTGATTTTTTCAAAAAAACGATCAATTATGCCTCGTCGAAAACAGCGATCATCTTTTGATCAAGTATCCGAGTTCGACAGAGAAAAGATAGTGGCCTACCGAGATTGTGGATTATCTTTCAGGGAAATCGGTAGTCGTGTTGGACGAAACCAAACAACTGTAATGCGGATATGTGATCGTTGAATGCAGGAGGGTACGAGGGACAGGCGTGTTCGATCGCATCCACCTCAGCGCACGACTTCACGTGATGACAGGCAAATTGTGCGCATGACAGTGACGGATCGCTCAGTCACATCACGAACCATAGCACAGCACATGCAGTCTGTAACGCATCATCCAGTGTCTGCGCGTACCATTCGACGCCGTTTACAGCAGAGTGGTCTGTCCGCAGACGTCCATTGCTTTGTCTACCCTTGACGCAGAACCACAGACGTCTCCGCCACCAATGGTGCGATGACAGAAGGATGTGGACGGCAGAATGGAATGAAATTGTCTTTACTGACGAGTCACGCTTCTGTCTGCAACACCACGATGGTCGCATTCGAGTCTGGAGACACCGTGAAGAGAGGATGCTGAACAGCTGCGTTATGCACCGCCACACTGGTCCTGCACCGGGTATTATGGTATGGGGCGGTATGGATATCACTCTCGCACACCTCTAGTACGCATTACCGGTACTTTAAACAGCCAGCGCTACATCTCCGAGGTGTTGGAGCCAGTTGTCCTGCCTTACCTTCAGGGCTTGCCCACAGCCATATTTCAACAGAATAATGCGCGACCACACATGGCACGCATTGTCCAACGGTTCTTCGTCAATCGCCAGATTGAATTGCTTCCCTGGCCGCCTCGCTCTCCGGATCTTTCGCCGATAGAATACATGTGGTCCATGGTTGCTCTACGATTGACCCAGATTCCATCCCCAGCTGCCACAGCAGATCAACTTTGGCAACTTGTGGAAGCTGCTTGGTCTGCTGTACCCCAAGAACTCATCCAAAGTCTCTTTGAATCAATGCCGAGGCGTGTGGCAGCGGTGATCTCCAACAATAGCGGCTACTCTGGCTACTGATTTTGGCAGGAACCACACTTCACAGAAGTCTATAAATTTAATCATTTGATATTTGGTCGACATGTTATCTACAAAATAAATTTTGTTGTGATATCTCTTGTCATTCTTGGTGTTGCAATTTGGGTGGCCAGCAGTGTATATACAGAGACTGTTCGCACATTTTTTAGATGATTTTGGTAAGCGGTAATAAAAAATCGTTTGCTGCAAAAGAAATAATTGTAATTGTACTATGTTTTTAAAATTCAAAATTATCGTCTGCGGTTTGAAAGTTTTGTTTTTATTCAAAATGGCGTTTTTAACAAATCAGTGGTTCGAAGGCTACATTTATGCTCTTTCCGAAGAGAAATATGCATACTCCGTTATCCAAAAACGATGTGAGAGTCATGGTTTTGTGATATCTAAAGCGTCGATAGGTAATATCGTCAACAAGAAAGGAAAAAAAACGTCAAATTGGAGCCTCAAGTGGGACAAAAATTGCAAACAAGTATCCAAGGAAAAAACGGACATCTTCGACTATTGCAAAGGTACGTTGTTTAATGTTAAAAGAAAATCCCCCTAGTCAAAGGACAGTTGCAAAATCATTAAAATGCTCGGTGTCCACTGTAAACAAAATGATAAACGTTGATTTAAATCTTAAGAAAGCGAAAAAACGCAATGTGCATCGTCGTCTTCCAAGTCATATCGCTGAAGGCAGGACACGCTGCAGAATTCTATATGAGAAACACTTATCCAAAGAAAAATGGAAAACAATTGTCACAATAGATGAATCATGGGTGTATTTAAATAATTGCAACAAAAAAAGAGCCATTTATTATCATAAAAGGGGAGAAAAAAATTTAAGTACATGGTTCAAAGAATCGAAAGAAAGTTTTTCTAAGGGATTCATGATTGTTGCTGGTTTTTCTTATAATGGCAAGTCTATACTTATATATAAAGAGAGAGAGCTATTTTGTACGTGGAGGGTAATCTTCAGAACCACTGTACCTATTTGAAAAATTCTTTCACTGTTTGAAAGGTACAGTATTCCAGATGGACATAGGCTATAAATTATGTATATCTAATCAGTAGAAATAAAGTTAGGGGCTTAATCCTAACAATCTCCATTGTTACCTCTACTGTCCTCTACTGCTTTTTGTGCCGAAGTCTTCAACGATCCTTATCGTGGTGCTATCGCGGTGGGCTTCTGTTCTGACGCTAGCGGTTTGAACCTAGCCGTTCTCTGGCTCGCCCTTTTCTTTTAAAAATTTTATTTTAATTATTAACTGACATAAAATTAATTTAAGGTATTATTTAGGTTATTATTAAGGTAAAAATAGATTTACAATTTATTGGCTATCAACTAGAAATTTATTGGTATAATATTTTGTTCAACCCGGACAAAGTCGGGACGGGCCGCTAGTTAAAAATAAAGAGAGTGGGAAAAAATGTCAAGATTAACTCCAAATACTATCAGGAACATATTTTATCGCCAATTTTTCTGAATGAAATACCATCGCTTTACCCACAGTGCCATCAATCTGTGAGACTCCATCGGGACAAAGCTAGCAGTCACACATCAAAATCCACTGTAAATTTCCTAAAAGAAATGGAACAAAAAACTGGTATCAAGGCCATACCCTTCACTGATATCCCTACTAAATCTCCCGATGTATCACCTATGGATTTTTGTGCTTTCGGACTTTTAAAATCTGCATTATCCAAACGTCGTCCCAAAACCCTTACAGGACTCTGTAAAGCTGTTCAGGAGTTATGGGATAGAATACCTCTTCTGACACTTCAAAAGGCATTATTATCCTGGAAATTGAGGTGTCGAAAGATAGTTCAGAATAAGGGATGTCAAATTGAACATTTAAAACACAAGAATTTTATGTAATTTAGTTTTGTGAATACAATATACATCGTCTAAAAAATGTGTGAACAGCCTCTTTATGTATAATGATAACAAGGAGAGATGTCGGAGGACAGGTAGAGACCACGAATCCCATTATGAAGTCATAGTACTTGTAGTCGTCTGAGCATCAAACTGTTGTAGTCAACAATCTCTGTGGTATATTGTGCGAATTTCTCAGGAAAAGTTCCCCCTCCACACACACACACACATAAAGTACATTTATAACGTGCTATTTTCAATTTATCAACGTTTGACACGAGTTATGTTTCAGAACTTTTTGAGGGTGTGCTTTCAAAGGTAAATTAACAAATTTAGCAGATATGACGCTGAGCTCAAAAGCAAGAAGGATGAGATGCTTTTGATCTATGTTCTATTAAAATATAAAGGAAATTACTGAATAACATTTTGATTTCAATTTTTTACTTCATTCATTATTTTTATACATTTTCTGTCGAAATCTATGAATGATTCCGCTTTATTGGTGTTATTTGTAGTAATCTCAGATTACAGAGTTTAAAAGTTTCATTCTAATAACCAAAGCCATTTTCAACCTAAAATATATTCGTTTCCAAAGAACAAGTTAATTAAACAATCGCACATGTTGAAAACTATTACTATATGTAACATTATCATATGTTTGATCCAAATTAGGATATTGTCTATAAGAAACTTTCTATTAGCGATGCATTAATAACTGTGTGGACTGTACATTGAAATAAAATGCTAGAAATTAACAATAACAAGAAGTATCTATTAGAACACAGAACATGGAAGCAACCGAGCTGTGCAGAGCTCGTGTCCCGACCAATTGTAGAACAGAGCAGAATAAAGCTGACTACGAAAAAGTGCCAATATGGCGAGCGCCAAGCCACAGCTTGGCATCCTCAATGCGTTTTTGTGGGGCTTCACATCATGAAAAACCAGAAGAGTTATCAGGTTGGATGGAGAAGAGCACTAATGTCACTTTTTTTGCTACACGAGGGCTAATTAGACGGACCCGTGCCTAGAGTGGGACTCGAACCCACAGACTCTGGTACTGATTGCCAGAGCTCTAGCCATTTAGCCATCGTCCAAAGAGTTATCAAGATTGACGTTTATAAAAAAATGGCTCATGAAATACTAAAACTATTTTAAATCTTGTACACTCTAATCAACGAAAATAAATTTTTCTTTAAAGAGGTGATAAACGAATTACATTATCTTTTAATTATCTTAATGAACGCTTGGAATTACGTTCTCAATAATAATGTCGAATGCAAAAATTACTTGCAGGCTAAAGTACTATATGACCGAAGTTTAACTAGAAATGAATTATTCATCAAAACATTATTTCTGTTTAAATAATTAACTATTATGAAACACCCGTCTTCTAAATTTTGCAAGAATCGAAATGCGTTTGTTCTAATAATTTTCTTCAGAAATCAAACAGACGGAAAACAAACAAAAAAAAAATCATATTAAAGTCAAACAGAGGTAGGAAAAACTTTACTTCGCTCAATGTATAAACTGATTTTAAGAATTTCAACGAAGAAAAAAAATATTTTAAAGTACTAACTGAACAAATTTTGTAAAATTTATTCATTATAAACATAAATAAATATTCATAGAAGTCAGAGTATTTGAAGGTAAATATATGAGATGGAGAATACGATTTGACAATGAAAGACTTACTGTTTATTAAAAGAATTGTCTGCCTTGAAAGAAATTTAATTTATTTAAATATTTTCCATAATTGAATTTAAATGGAGCATTTATGGAAATATTCTACATTCCTTAATACGTTTCCTTACGCTATAAAACAGAAAGATTTAAACTGACATTAAAGGGATTAAAAACAGTTCCAAAAGTTGGGAAATTTGCAGAGTTGTGGTTGATAATTTATTAACCTTATTCCCCCTTTCCACAAAGTTAGAATAAAAGAAAGCATATCCAACACGCCTAAGATAATTTTCTAGAAAGTTCTTGAAGTTTAGAGCCCCGTTTCTTCGAAGTGTTGCCTCATTTTTTCAATCCGAAACGAGCTTCATGCATATTGTGGGTTCAGAGAAAATACATTTGGAAAGAATTTTATAAAAAAAAAAATTGGTTGAATTTCCTTCAAACTTTCGCGAGAACTGTTAAAATCTCTAGAAATTTGTTCTAGGGATGGGCATTTCGGGGAATAAAATCGATTTTCAAGACTGTAGCGCAAGAGAACTGGAAAAGAATAAAAGTTTAAATAAGAATTTACTTCTCTGTCCTTTGAGGCTTCATGTTTTGAAATATGTTTGGTACAAGGAAATTACATATAGTGCTCAATGTTTATTGAAATTGCGTCATATAAAATATGATTTGTATTACAAGTATACGATATTTATATCGACAGAAAATCGATAACATCGGATTATATACGCTCAAGAATAAAATATGCAGTTTGACTGTTATGACAGTTGATAAAATCGTTATGTGGAAATAATCATTATGTGTTATAAAAAATAATCTGATTTGCAGTCTCATTTGCATTGTATTGTGACGCCAGCAAAAATACGTTCAGGATGTTCAAGAAATGATGCCTTCGCTTAAACCAGAGCTCCGCAACCCTTTATCTTCCATGGCAAAAACAGCGTTTTTTTCGATAATTCCGCGGCACACCACAAGAAAAAGCTTGCAAATCTATAAATTACAATAAATGCGTATATGTTTTTATTAGATAAAAAACACACAACAAAATAGCTCTATGTATCAAGATAATTATAATCATTTAAGTTTTATATAAATCATTTTGAACTGCACACCAACGCAAGAACAAAAATATAAAATTATAGTTTACAAGTAAAAAAAAATTTCTCTTTAAATTTTTATATTAAAATTAGTTTTTTGATCTTTACTTAAGCGTAATAAATCAAAGTTAATTTAAACATAACTAATTTATTAATGACATATTTGAGATTGTTTTGATAAATGTGCGTTTTATATTTGGCTCTATAATAGAAAGAGCTACAGTTCATGGTCAAGGCCCTATAAATATAATCGTTTGTCATTTTCAATTAGAACCAGTGTCGAAAAACTTTGTTCGCATAAGTATGTCTTCGAAAATGGGAGCAAAATTGCAATGGCCTTGTCAGAAATTTGTGGATATTCTTTCTTAACTGAAATCCAGAAATATGACGCTCAAGCATACATACAATGTACGGCTAACAACATGTTTTTGCTTTGTGTATAATTTCGACCCAGAGAAATTACATATTAAAAAAAGGTTAGAGGAATATTTTACTTAGAAAAATTTCTATTTAATGCGATGGTTAATTTTTTTATTATCATAATCGATAAAATCACCGCGGCACAGTCAAGATCACCTCCCGGCACACTAGTGTGCCACATCACAGCGGTTGCGGAGCACTGGCTTAAACGACAAGCAGTCAGAGTTGACAGGCAGACGATAAAAGATTCGACGTGTTATTAGCTCTATGAAAGTAAGAAAACGCTATGTGCGAACGCTATTGCGAATTTAACTTTGATTGAAATGGATGATTCTTTTCTTTTTCAAACTGAGTCGACGCGTGTCAAAAGGTAAAGCTTTTAACTAATGAAAATGTATCACACAAAGAAATTTTATGTGGGTTATTGACGTTGATGGTACTGAGCTTATAGGTACTGTTTGTCGTTGGATTTGAAAATGAAAAAACAAAATAGGGAGTACATGTTGTCGCAAGAAGTGAGCATTAAAAGTGGGTTGCCCGGAAAACGCAACGTGTGATTTTAACAGGCAAAAACTTGGCGAGCATATCAGTGAAAATCTTAGAATATCCTAGAGAAGCATCGCAATAAGCTAAGCATTTGTTCAGGTAGTGTCAATGGTACTGCAAAGGGTTTAACTAATGAAAATGTATCATACAAATAAATTTTATGTGGGTTATTGACATTGATGGTACTGAGCTTATAGGTACTGTTTGTCGTTGGATTTGAAAATGAAAAAACAAAATAGGGAGTACATGTTGTCGCGAGAAGTGAGCCTTAAAAGTGGTTTGCCCGGCATAAGCTAAGTATTTGTTCAGGTAGCGTCAATGATACCGCAAAGGGTTAAGTATAAAAGTGTGTTCTAGTTTGATGCATCATTATCCATGCAACTCAGAAATACACAGCTTCTTAAAATCCACACAAAAAAATCCCGTTTGTTTAAGTAAAGAAGTGGGTATATCGTACGTTGTTTTTCGTACGTGGGTATATCGTACTTTTATCGTACGTTGTAGCAGTGATAGTGACACAAAATTTCTGCATCTTACCAAAGGATGTGAGTTCTAGTAAGAAATATAGATGAAACATAATTTTTATCATTTCTTAGTAAATCTAAGGTTGTAAAACTATTTTTTTTCCCCACAAAATGTATGTATGTTTTGTCATCATGACACATTTAAAT
Source organism: Dolomedes plantarius (assembly GCA_907164885.2). Taxonomy (NCBI): domain Eukaryota; kingdom Metazoa; phylum Arthropoda; class Arachnida; order Araneae; family Dolomedidae; genus Dolomedes; species Dolomedes plantarius. The sequence goes on from OU015491.1 coordinate 31,624,461, forward strand.
CTCTCTTGGCGTACCTTGATATTACGGATTAAATTTTGAAATCAAGTTATTTCTGTACACAGTTTCAATTAATTTTCGACAACTGATTTCGCTTAAATGTTAATAAGCTCGTATAGAGTTTATTTTGCATTTTAAACTTTCCATGGAAAATAACATTTTAGATTTAAAAAAATAAAAAAATATGTTAAAATGTTTTTAAAGGAAATTTGAAACCAATTTTTGCAGAGAAACATACCATAAAGTTTCTTCCAGAGACTTAAAGAAGTCTGTCAAATGCCCTGGAATTCATCCGTTTCGAGAGTTTCCAGAAAAATCCTCATCCTTAATATCCCGTAAAATCCAGAAGTCAAATATTTAACCTCGTCTATGGCGGTTTAATGCTCTAGACCCAATTCACGATGTCTTTGTTCCGCTATTTCTTTCGAATCATTTTACATTTCATAGAGGTTTCCCGAACTTCATCCGAGTTTGAGTACATAAAAATGAATTATCACTTTTTGAAACTGGCGACTTTTCGCAACATTAAGTGAGCAATATATAACGGAGTTAGAGTAAGACCTGTTTCTTAAGAACTGTCAAACTGTTTTGAAATTTGAAAGAATTAAAGAGGTACTGAAATCAGAGGCCAATTTTTGAACGGAAAATAGCTGTTTTAAAATTTTGAATTTGTTGTTGAAAGTTCACACACTCGTAAGTTTTGACAATGGCATTATATTGGGAATTTTTAAAGAATAATATGGTTTTCGCTGATATACATAAAAAATAGAATTTAGAAGAATATGATGCTGCCATGATTATAATTTGCGTTCTGGTCTGCAAGGTGTTTAACGATAATCTCTGAAATTCTTGCAGAAATTTCTCAGTTGATTTAGCTTGCCTTCGATTATGATGAAACCTAAATAAAGTTGGATCATCTTGAGGTGTTACAATGTATAAATTTTACAATGTACAACTTTTTGAAACTGGCGACTTTTCGCAACATTAAGTGAGCAATATATAACGGAGTTAGAGTAAGACCTGTTTCTTAAGAGCTGTCAAACTGTTTTGAAATTTGAAAGAATTAAAGAGGTACTGAAATCAGAGGCCAATTTTTGAACGGAAAATAGCTGTTTTAAAATTTTGAATGTGTTGTTGAAAGTTCACACACTATTAAGTTTTGACAATGGCATTATATTGGGAATTTTAAAGAATGATATGGTTTTCGCGGATATACATAAAAAAATAGAATTTAGAAGAATATGATAGTGCAAACTGTTTTAAGTTTATGTAATAAGATCAACAGTTTGTAAGTTTTTCGTATGACAGATATGCTCGAGATAAAGGAAAATGCCTTGTCAGAGTGTGAGCGTTTCTCAAATGTGTCATCCACAACCAGCGTTTTTCACTCAGTTTTTTAAAGTGGTCACTTTAAAGATAGGATATTCAGACGATGTGCACTTGGCTATCTTCTCTCACAAACATAACCGTAACTAGCGAAAAATTTCGGCAGTTAATGAGGAGTTGTTGATGACGTTCACCTCGGGTTTATTATTCTCACCTTTAACAATTCTGATAATGTCCCACTGTGGCGCTTTCAGTTTATCCACGTTTTCGGCCCGTTCGTCTCAGGTTTAAAACTCACCGACTCCTTTATTATTATTATTTAAAAATCTTTTTCCTGTTTAAACTCTTTCTTTTTCTTCCTTATTCACTTCCCTTCATTACTTTTTCAACTGTATTTTTATTTTAAAATTCATTTTTACTGATAAGGGCCTAATTTAAGACTTTTTAATTTGTTAGGCATTATTTGATCACAAATGTCACTAAGTGACTGGAGGTAAGTCTTTGACCATGGAGCTCCGTCAACTTTAAATTCCCTAATCTTTCATCTCATATTTTGGATCTTTATAAGAGTATTTCTTAATATCCACTGAAATATACATATACATATGCACACACGCACACACAAACAAACACACACACACACACAAACAAACACACACACACACAAACAAACAAACACACACACAAACAAACACACACACACACACGCAAACACACACACACACACGCAAACAAACAAACAAACAAACACAAACACACACACACATATATATATATATATATATATATATATATATATGTGTGTGTGTGTAACAAGAAAAAGGGTCTTCCCAAATTACTTTTACAGCATATTCTCTTTTTAATAAAGTACAACCCCTTTTTCAAATTCTAACCTAAAAATAATGCAAGTTATAATTTATATTAGCCCTGCAGATCACTAAGCAGGCCTTTGAAATATCTGAATTCCATAACATCACCATATCTGGCCCTAACCGAATGCCTCATTAAAGTTGTATATAATAAATAAGTCCTATTTTCAAATTCTTCCTTTGGGCAAAACGCATATCTAACAAGCGAGTGATCTAGCAATAAATTTATCCCCGGGAGAACCACGACGTAGACACGTGAACTCCACGAGACTAAATTCATCCAATTAAAAATTAAGTAATTTAGGCCCTCTGGTGTCAATATCGCCAAACACTCATTTGAAAACCGCAAACGGGAGAATAACCGAATCGGTAGCAGATGTCGTTCGATTTTGTCTACCGAAACCGGATGCCATTTGCGTACAGAATTGAGAGGGGGAGTACACACGATTCGGTTATTTTGAAGGAAACGTACACCAGTGCCGATCTAGCTACTGAAGTGATTGTTTGAAGTGATTTTTTTTAGTTGCCTTTTTAGAGTTTTTTGCAGTGGATTTTTTTTTTTTTTTTTACAAATGGAGAAAATCGACACAGAAATTTTAATTTCTTTGGTTGAAGAAAGACCGACCATTTGGGACAAAACATTAGAATGTTATAAAGATAAAAACTTGAAAAGTGCTGCTTGGAGGGAGATATGTTCCTCATTAAGAAAGGATTTTCAGGAGTTGGATCAAAAACAAAAACAGGATTTTGGTATGTACAAATACAATTTTTAATCATTGAAACATTTGGTTTTTAATCTGAAAATCTGTTTATTAACAACTGGTTTACACGTTTCACAAATAACACATGCGTATACACCACTGTCCAGCAAAAATAACTGGCAATATCCTCATAGAAATTAGTTAAAGTTTATATAAAACTGTTCAGAAAAAAAATTGGAACGAAGTTCCTCACGTTATTTTTTCAACTCTAAACATGATTTAATATGTAGATTTCTATTGATTATATTAGTGTATTTTTGTCACACCAAAAAGCGCAGCCCTCTTTTATTCAACCAACTCTCTCTCTCTCTCTCTCTAATTTGTATATTTTATTTTTTATCATTTTTTCAAAGCAAAAATGTAAAATAAGGATTTAAATCAATAAATTTCATTTAATATTTTAGGAAAAATAGTCATTTATTAAAAATTAAATATAAAATAGTGAATTATAAATTATATATAAAAAATTCTAAATAAGAAAAAAATTCTTTTTAAATTTTATCATTATATTGTATCATGGTAATTATTGGCTTATGGTAACTATAATAAGATGCATATGTTTGAGATTCAATTTTATCCAAGTATCTCGAGAAAACAGCATCAACGGTTGTACAGTATTTCGTTGTGAACTGCGCTGGGTGATTATTAATACTTAAATCAAATGTACCTGATAAAAAAGATGTCAGCTTTTCAATTTTTTCTTTATCATTGAAGTTAACGTTGAAGTCTCCAGCCAATATGAGTGGCAGTTTATGAAAATTTTAAGTAATTTAGAACCTCCCTCAGTATATTCTAACAACGATCAATGGATAAATAATGTTATATCCTCAATCTTTTGATTTGGGGATATATAAATAGTTACTATAACTACTTTAACATCATTTCCCATTTCACAAACAACTGAACAAATGTCACCAACTGATGAATGCCTAGTACTTAAATCACTAATGTTAGACAAAAATATTATCCTATTTTCTGTACAAATATCGGCGGTATCTTCAGAGTTATGGTATATTGCGACTCTACATGCACGAACATTGTCTCGCTTATAACGAGAAATGCAATTGAAATTAGGAAGAACAATTTCTTCTTCATTTCTTATCCACGTTTCAGTTAGTAATAATAGATTAGAATTTTGCGTAACTGGATCCATGAAATCTAAGGTATAGCTTTTTAAACTTTGACAGTTAAAAATGAATAATAAAAGACCTCTTTTTTTACAAATCATATCCAATATAATTTGCGTTCTGGTCTGCAATGTGTTTAACAATAATCTTTGAAATTCTTGCAGTAATTTCTCAGTTGATTTAGCTTGCCTTCGATTATGATGAAACCTAAATAAAGTTGGATCATCTTGAGGTGTTACAATGTAATGCAAGTTTTCGATATTTGTCCCACGAGATAACGCAACGTAAACAAGTTCTTGCGAATGATCTTTGCTATACTCGTAAACAATTTCACTAAAAGTTGCACCCTGCGATTTATGTATGGTCATAGCGCAAGCTGAAATTAAAGGAAAATGCTTTCAAGTAGCAATAATTTTCTTATCTGATGTCAACGGAATGTTCGCGGATCGTAGTTCAATAGGCACAGCAAGATTACTAACTCCACTTTGTACAGCTAATTGAGCAGTTTTTTTCCTTTTCTTTCGACCAATATCCGTTGATCCAGAAAACTCCAACCAAACTCTAATTACAATGTTGTTTGTATCAAGATCAAAATGTACTAATTTACCAGTAGATCCGTTACATAAGCCATCTGATACATCAATATTTGTTGTAATTAAATAGAACATGCCTTTTACAAAAGTAATTTCGTATGGTAAACCACCAGTATCGAGAATTGACTTTTTATGTAACTTTACTCTAAAATTAGCCTCTTGTTCATGATTTTTAGATCCTGTAATTGAATCAGTAGCTGTTGATATCATTTTTTCTTCAAATTGTTGGAGAATATGATTGTTGTAGGCGTTTACGTGGTCATTTTTGAAAAATAGGCGAATTCCATTAGGGCACAATCTTTGAGCATAAAAAACCTTGATTGTAAAAAACCTTGATTCTATCGACCCGATTTCATGTTGTTCTAATGTCTCACCATTACCAACTTTGGTTAGCAAACTATAAAATGCAATATTAGCCTGTCTCATGACTTGGTTGAGTTGATAAAATTTAAGTTTTCGCCAAAGATGGGGTCTAATCATGCGTGTTCTAGTAGGCCTATATATTGGTGTTGCTCGTACCGGTGGTAGCTGACGTAAACAGGGCCTTTTTATCGAATGGGCAAATCGGGACTTTGCCCAGGGCCCCCTGATGCTAGGGGGCCCCAAAACCCCCTTGGTGTATGCACCTAGTACTTGTAATAGTATGTATTTTTATAAATGTCCGTAAGGGGGGACCCCCAAATAGCATCTGACCAGGGGCCCCCAGCGTTCATAATCGGGCCCTGGATGTAAATCTCCAATAAAAATGTCTATGCCACCAAATTCATCCTTATGATTATTGGTTATTTGTTTTAAACGCAAGTCAATTTTTATTGAAAGCTCTGCACTGATCATGCTGATTTCATCGATGATTAGTACTTTTACATATCTAAAAAGAGATCTATACAAATGTGCGATTTCAGATGACAAAGGCAATAGCTTTGAAATTGAAATTCTAAGTGCAGTATGAATTGTTGTACCATTAATTGCCACAGCAGCTTTACCAGTGGTAGCGCAAGTTATGTAAGCATTGCAATAGCCGTCTGTGTCAGTAAATCTATTATAAATTTCCATTATGAGTTTAATGACAAAAGTTTTACCAGCGCCAGCTGGACCAGTAAAAAAAATTTGAAAAGGTTCTTTATCTGGAGTTTGAAAATGAAAAATAATATGCATTAATAATTCTTTTTGTTTTTCATTAGCCATCCTCATCAGCTCGTAGAATTGATGCCTGTCCATCAAATTCTTTTTTTTTTTGCAATAGCACCAAGTTTGCTGAGAGTTGCATTTTGTATATCAGCATTAACAACGGAATTTGGGTCACGCGCTAACATCTCGTAAGGATCATTTTCCAAAATTACATTGGCACGGCCTTCTAATTGCTCGTCTTCGTTTTCATTATCATTTCTACATAATTGTCTGCAAAGATCTAGTGTTTTTTGTATGTCTAAGTTTAATTCGAATTCTTTTCTGCGTTCTAATATTAAATCTTTGTTATTTTCATATATTTCTATAAATTTGTTGTCAGCTAGAATTTCATTATCTTCACTTCTAAAAGAAATCTATACTTATATATAAAGAGAGAGCGATTTTGTACGTGGAGGGTAATCTTCAGAACCACTGTACCTATTTGAAAAATTATTTCACTGTTTGAAAGGTACATTATTCCAGATGGACATAGGCTATATATTATGTATATCTAATCAGTAGAAATAAAGTTAGGGGCTTAATCCTAACAATCTCCATTGTTTCCACTACTGTCTTCTACCGCTTTTTGTTCCGAAGATTTCAACGATCCTTATCGTGGTGCTATCGCGGTGGGCTTCTGTTCTGACGCTAGCGGTTCGAACCTAGCCGTTCTCCGGCACGCCTTTTTCTTTTAAAAAATTTATTTTAATTATTAACTAACGTAAAATTAATTTAAGGTATTATTTAGGTTATTATTAAGGTAAAAAAAGATTTACAATTTATTGGCTATCAACTGGTAATTTATTGGTATAATATTTTGTTCAACCCGGACAAAGTCGGGACGGGCCGCTAGTATGTAATAAAACCATCTATCGTCTGTAATCATTAAAATTATCAGCCATATCGTAATTACGATATCTTATAATTTTTGGAGTGTCTCTTTCAGTATATTCTCCTTTTTTATTGATAAAATATTTTGCAACGAACTGTGCTAGTGTAACATTACTTAGTTCCTCTGGTCTATTTTCGTACTTGTCAAACCAATTTTCTTTCCAAATGTCTGTACAGTCATCATCCAGTTCATTTAATTCTTTTAAACTTTTTCTTATTCTTTGCCGTTCAGAGGGATACATGGCTGGTATATAAACGGTAGCTGTTGATGATTTGGACATAGGTTCTCGTAACAAAAACCACGCAGCTTCTTGCGTCTACATTTCTACAGAATGAAGCACATCAATACTAATTTTTTTTTTTTGCAATATCGACAATATCAAATTCTGGATTTTCGTCCATTATCTGAATAATTTGTCGTTGTAAATTGCTAATTCCTCTATTATGTTTGTTAACATATTCAACAACGTAAGCAGCACAGGCATACTCATCTTGAATGATTTGAAAATCCATGTTTGACTTCAAATGATGTAATACAAATGGATTAAATGAATTATGCCATTTTTCTGAAGGCTTTCTGCGATAAAATGACTTTGGGCGGTTGATTCCAGTACGAATTGTATTATAATAATGTTCATCTGAAGCAATGTTATTGTGAGTATAAAAATGATGAAAATCTGTGTACTCAAAATTTTCCAAGTTTGTTCTAATCAATTTATAATGTTTTTTATATTCTTTTAGATTTTGTTCTGAGAAATTTGAATCAGTATCTTTCATCGGTAACAATGTTATTGTGCATCGAGAGGGCATAAAAGGTGCACTAAATCTACAGCTACCTTTTTTATTAGGATCCATTTTTTTATAGCAGGTGAAAGTGTGCTTATAGGTTTGAAGTTTAATATTTCCAGATGCATCTGCCTCAGATACGGAAACTAACTCATCGATCATTTGAATGACGTCTTTGTTGTTACTTAATAAATTTTTTGGTGCATTATCCAACCATAAAAAAATATGAGCATGAGGGCTGCCACGATGTTGAAATTCTATTCTCTTAAAGTAATGAATCACTCGATATTTTCCAAATGGACTTTTTTTTCTGATATTGCAAAATTTTCAACAAACAATTAACTAGTTTACTGAAGTAAATTGCACAAGTAACTGAATCTTCGTAAACAAGTTTGGCTTTATCAACGTAATTCATCTGTGATATAAACTCATCAGATATGTCCGTGACATTATTTTTTAATTTATACAATAATTTTACTAAATTTATCCAACCAGTTTCATTTGCACTGAGCGTCATAAAAGCAGTTGGTGCTCCTAATTGCATAATCATTGCAAAAAGATTCTTTTTACGATCAGCCCAATACCAAACGGAGTTAGGTATACACCGAAGAAAAGCAAGATTAGTTTCTAAACAGTGATTGATATAACTTTCAGATTGCATTTGTTCTTTAGTTAATGCTTGTTATAACCAAAATGTTTGAATGCAATAGTGACGCTTTGACTAATCCTTAGGCCGTCCGCACACGGAGCAACTCAAAAGAAACTGATAACCGACTCCAATCGCAAACCAGTCCGTGATGAGTCGTAACCTATGTAATTGAATGGAGCCACGCACACGGCACAACTGGTTACAAACCCGCAGCAACGCGTTTGTAATCAGTCGCAGGCAACTCAACGTGTCGAGTCGCTAGCAACTTCAGTCGCCAGTTTCTCTTGCGTTGTGCGTGTTATTACACAATCTATGTTACAGCCGCTCTTTTGGCAAGCTGCCAAATGACGTACACGAGTCACGTGACTTCTGCCTAGCGATGAAATGAAATTCTAACGTTTTTTGTTGTATGGAATATGTGCGCCCATATATACAGTCCATTTTTAAACGATTGATCAAAGACAATCTGTTGTGACGATTTTTTAAAATAAATTAATTTCTGATAATAATTTAACTAAAAATAATGCCCGGAATAATGATGTTCTTCCTTCCATGACAGGTCGCATACTATTGATTTGAATCACTTTTGAGTCGGCCCGTGTGCGGAGCCGCATCACTAACGAGTTTGCAACCGATAAGCAATTTCAGTCGCTAACCACTTGAGTTTCCCATGAGTCGCTCCGTGTGCAGACGGCCTTACTCTCATACTTTTTGCAGCTAGATATAGAAGAAGTTGTGGGTCAGCACCGCGTCGATCAGTACGTCGCAGTTCACTGGTAGCTTGCATAAATGGAGTAACAGTAATTTCTTCTCTGTAATTTCTAAACTGACCATCGTATATTGTTGGAAATTAAAGCTCTTCGGTATATTCATCGAATAAAATACTAAGAGGAGAGCTGTGTTCGCCAGGTGCTATATGCAAAACCATATCTTCATTCCACAAAAGAGTTTGTTGTTGAGCTGTTAGGTTATCTTCAACAGGCACATGTTCACTAACATCATCAATTACCAACTGCGGAGCTTCTTGATCACGGTTTAAAAATTCATCATCAATTTCTATTTTGTGGTGAACGTAAAGCGGAGTTTGAGCTAAATATTTCAACCATTTTTTAATATTGTTTTTGTTAATGAGGCTATGAACATAACTAGTCTTATGAATTAATTTTTTTAAATGTGTACATAAAAGCAATGGTCATCTTCAATATTTCTAGGTAATTTTTTTACCATGGTATTGACTTCCACTGGGACATTGATAATTTGACCAAAAATACCATACTGACCATGAACATGCCTAAGTCTTCGAATTTGCATAAAAGGAATTCTCGGTGAAATGAGGCGTTGCTCGATAAGATTTAATGTTGGCAAGTAAGATGGAATCGTTGTATATTTGAAACCATTATAAGTCGACATTATAGGAATTCTCTTTTTATCTAAAGATACTTTACACGTAGAACAAACATCAATACTCGAACTAGATTCATTATTCGGTATTATTGCTTGTACTAGAATGTTTTTGTCTAGGTTAGAAGCTTTTCTTAAATCGTTTTTCCACCATAGTCTGTCGCAAACTGCACAAGTATGACCAAATGTATTATTTTGAAATTGACGACAGAATTCTAGATGAGCATTACCGTGTTTTTCATAATCCGTGTAAGTTAATTCCTAGCATTCGATCCATTTTCAATTTGCATATCAATTACATCATTTTCAAAATGAACTGGAGTACTTTGTTCAAAGTCAATTTCATCAGATGATTTATGACAAAGAAAATCTTCATTTCGCTGAAAGTTTACTCTACTGTCGAGAACTATTTCTTAAATTACGATGTACGGCGTAAAATGTGTGTTACGGAGATGAAGATGCAAAAAATTTATTGAATTATTCACTTTAAAATAACAAAAACGAACAACTTCTCTATTTGTATCATTATTAAAATAATGAAAGTGCATGCATATATTTTGATTATATGTTCTGGAAAATATGAATAAACAATCTAAATCTCCGTATTCAAATTCGCTACTTAGTATACTTCTTGCACTAATTGGATTTTGACAAGCATGTAAGTAGGATGAATTATAAAGTTACTGTCGAAGGACTGATGCAGATATTTGAAGATTTAAAATTCTTATGAGAGATGAAAAAAAGGCAGTTACCGTCGCCAGCAATGTCTATTTCATGATGTAATAGGACGTTTGGCGTTGAACATTCATCATGTTCCTCGTATGGGGCTTCAAATGATGGAAAACTTGGAGTTATTACTTGCTGAGCTTCAATATTTATTGGTTGTTGAATTTGAAACTGACTATAGATTAATTCTTCACAGTTTGTATCATGGCGATGATTAGTTTCTTTATTATTTTCGATTAATACCGTCGGTAATGAATATTCTTTCGATGATAGAACTGAGTCAAGTTCAGCACATTGCTTTTTTAATTTCAGTTTATCTCTATATCTTTTAGCACGTTCAGCATTTTTTTCAAAAAAATTAATAAAAATTAATATAATTTTTTATTATTGTTATTAAGGTTGTTAGGACAATACCAAGCAAGTCCAAAAAAATCTAAATTTTTTATTATTAAAACTAAAAATTTTTATATATCAATTAATTATTTTTATTTAGATGTTACCTAGCATAATTTTTAATCTGTTTAATTTTATTATTTAATAACCAACAAAAATAAAATAACGACACAATATAAATCCCGTGTGAATTAAAACAATAACAAACAAAAAATAAGTTTAAATAATATTTACACGTGTTTAGAATTGAGGTTATACAGCTGACCGCGCACAATGCTTGCTGCTCGAATCTCGATACTCGCATGAACACATACACATACAATTGCAGTTTCTGTTTTTTGACTTTCTGTCGACTTTCCATTATAAAATTGCAATAATGACACAATATAAATCCCGTGTGAATTAAAACAATAACAAACAGAAAAAATAGAAAAATAAAAAAATAAAAAATGAAATTGTTTCTTATTCTCATGCGAAGGATATATATATATCATACCTAGCAAGATTCAATGTTTCATTTTGCTGTACTTTTTCTTTTTGATTCTGCCGGAATTCTTGTTGACGTTGATCGTTCGTTTTTGGTATTGTTTTCGCACTCTGAATTTTTTTTTTTTTTTTTCTCTTTCCATACTCTTTTTGACGCTGAACATATCATTTCACTATTATTTCTCTGTAATGCATGTAAATAGTAAATAGTAAACACTCTAATCACATGTATATTAAATGGATGTAAACAGTAAATACTTGTATTAAGTTATATGATTTATTATCTTACTTTAGTTATATGGATAAAAACCAAAAAAACATCCAAAATATCAACAAAAAAACATCCAAATTATGTCACAAGGTTCTGCTTATTTAATGGTATGTTAAGCAAAATATAGGTTGTAATTATGTATTTAATAATTTAAGAGCTACAAGTAACCCTCCTACAACACGGCATCTTACAACACGGTTTCGCTGTAACACGATAGAATAAACTGCGGGAACCCTCGTATAACACTGCAACCTGTAACACGGTTTCACTCTAACACGATTAAAAATTGCAAAAACCTTTGTACAACACTGTACTTCTTCAGCACTAGATAACATGATTTTTGTTTAATACATTTAAAAACTAAATTACCTTAAAATAATGACGGGAAGGAATAATGAACTATAGTAGCTTTACATGAAAATGTATAAACAAATTGTAATTTATTCATTTATAACTCTTCCGATATCATAGCGGAAAGCGACATGCACTGTTTACAATTAAGCAATTTTCAATTAAGCACTGTAACGACATCATATCTTTGTCGGTGAAGATCTGAAAACATCAACGCATAACTACATGCATATTGGACCAATCCGCTGAAAGAAGCCGAAAATTCAAAAGGGAGCTGTAAAATTGTTTATCTCCATACCGTGAAATCTACAATGACCTTGTAGGAACCAGCAAACAAGCCAAAATTACAAATTTTTTAAAGAGGATAGAAGGTGCAAAAAATCTAATTGAAGAAAAAGGTTCTGAAAATGAAAGTGATATCCTATAACCGAAAAAACGTTCTCGTTTGATTGTAGTGAGCAGTGATGAGGAAGAAATATTTTAAATTCAGGTCGCTTTAAATGAAAATAATATTTTTTGTTTCTTTTCGTTTTGTATTATACGTACATTTTTATTTTTAATAAAATTTCTGTTCCTTGCCTGGAATTTGAAAAAAAAGTTTGTTTTTATTAAGTTTTCGGAACGTAATCCCCCCTTTTTGTACTGGATCTGGGTGTCATATAACACGGTTTCACACAACACGGCATTTTCTAGGAACCTAGCTACCGTGTTATAGGAGGGTTACCTGTATTTTTATTGAAAAAAAATTGTAATGCATGTAAATAGCAAATAGTAAACACTCGAATCACATGTATATTAAATGAATGTAAACAGTAGATACTTGTATTAAGTTATGATTTATTAAATAATCCAACGGAGATAGATAAAAATAATACGAATATATACAAAAAACAAACAGAAATCAAGCACTCTGGGCATCCACGCACCAACGGCAAGATTCTGTATAAGTGCCGGAACTGAACCATAAAACAACATAGAGGTAACCGACAGGTCTCGTCATCAGGGAGCCTAACCATATCAGTTACCTCAAGGGGAACTTTCTGAATAGGATGCAGGTAAGCTCAAAAGACATCCCAAGGCCCCGAGTCCCCCAAGGAAGCAATAAGTCAAAAAGAAAATGAAAAGACAAACACAACTTACAGTATGGGCTCAACGCACCGTACATGCAAGTACACAAATAATCTTAATGCAAAGTAAAAGATGCATACACACCCCAATTCCGTAAGTGACGGTTATGGCGAAACAGCAGCCAATTCTATCCTAAAAGTTACGTCATTGTAACATTACTATAGCGCCACCCCCCATTACAGCTTAACAAAATGAAAAACATAATACTATTCTAAACATCTTTAAAACTTCCTGAGTCTAAATGCCATTTTTTTTAAACTTTTAAATTGCCGAAATTTTTTAACTTACTTTTCTAAGTTTGCATTATTTACACTTGCTGCAGTTTTCGTTTGTCGACTTTCCATTATAAATTGCAATAATGACTTTAATATAAATCCCGTGTGAATAATAAACTAAAGAAAATATTCTAGAAACTTCAATAATTAAGGGGACTCAGCACCCTACCAGTATCGAAATTTCGTAAAAATTTCGATTTTCAGATTTTCTTCTTATCACATACCACATACTTTCGACTACATTCTGACAAAATTTAAGACTCATACTGCATAAAGAAGTATAGTTACGGCTGATTTAACAAACATCTATTATCACGTTTTCCCTTTAAATGCCACACCGACCTCTTTATTTACACAAATCTCTCAGTCAATTTCTTTCTGCATTTCCCCCTTGGTTGCCTCAATGTTTTTAAAAATGCGCAGATAAGAAGAGGAATCATTGCTGCATTCAGTTTGCCTTAAAGTGGAACGAAAAAACCTTAAAAGTACAAATTACTTGAATTATAACTTTTTGTTTGTACTCAGTTAAAAGTCTAATTAATGGTAAAATAAGAATATATAACCCTCTTAAACAGTTTTTACAGTTGTTTATGGCTATTAGAGTATGCATAAAAAAGATTTTTCTTAAAAATGATAATTTAACAAAGTTACGAGCAAATAAAATCTTTAATCGCGTTTATCTCAGTTTGGGTTTTTTCAGATTTTTCATGTCTTCAAAATGCTAAGGCATTTTTAAATATACATGAAAGTGTTTGAAATTTTTTTTGTTTGCACATCATACTATATGTAGGAGATTTAAATAGCGGATTTTTAATATTTTGATAACTTTTTTTAGAAAAAAAATCATATGTACAAAAACTAGACATTTTGTTTGCTTTTTTACCACTTGTATATAGTTATTATTTTTTTTTCTCTAAAACTATTGCTATTAAAAAAAATCCGCTATTTGAATCTGTTTAAACTATTATTACTGACCTGAAATACGTACCTCTAAAATATATTTATAGAACTTTCAAAGATGTAAACTGACTTTAAAATACTGAAAATATAGCAAATACTAAGGCAGGTCTGGTATGAATTGAACGGTTATATTTTACTGAGATCGCAGTTGTATTCCTGCTGCCCCCTATCCTACGAAAATGTAACTATCAGTGATTAAAAGCTTTGCTTTGATGTTTCAAAATTAATACAAGGTGCACAAGTGGATAAAAAATAATGCCTTTGAATATAAAGGGGAAAAATAATTTATGTATCAAATTTGATACAGTGTGCAGTGAAGGGTTTTAAAATTGCCCGTAGCGCTTGTGCGGGGATTTGAACCAGGGACCTCTCGCTCCGTAGTACAAATAGTCCGATACTCCGTAGTCCGATGCGATAACCATTCAGCCACAGAGTCCTTGAGAAAAATCTCTTATGAAGGGGACATAACGCTTTTTCGTTACGTGACGATTCTTGCCAGTTCACTCTATTGTAAGCCGCGTAAAAGAACTTCGTTCCAATAATTAATGACAAACAGCTTCATCTTGCTAAGGAAGTGACCCAGTCTTTGATACAAAATAATCAGCAAATGCTGATCTAACCGAATTAGCAAAATTTTTCCCTCGCGTCATTTTTGCAGTTTGTATTTGACGAAATGTTTCTAGACAGGTAACTTCTGGAATGTTTTCGAAATTAAAACCTTCCTTTGCTCTCACAAAGTTATGCAGTAGCGTGCAAGCTTCTATTATCCGAATTGCTAGTTCTGCATTTACGTCTAAAGGCCGATGAAATATTCTCCACTTATTAGCCAAAATACCAAACGCACATTCCACGAACCTTCTAGCTCTAGTTAAGCGGTAGTTGAATATTAGTTTTTTTTTTAGGAACAGCTTCCCAATTGACCCGTTTTCTCGCCAAGCCAATTTTTTCGCGCCAACCTTGGCGCCATTGTTGTTTACCCCCAGCCCTCCGCACGGCAAGTGAGTAAGACTGGTTCGCTTATTTATTAAACTTTTATAATAAAATGAGAGTATAAAGAGATTTATTAATAAATAAAACTTACTTGTAAATATCCGGTGATGATTTTTAAAATATTGAAGTTTATTATTAAAAAACGTCGTTCTTCTTAGGGCACTACTCAGCAAAAGAGAACATTCCCTTAGAAATCGGTGGAAAACGAGACTATTTCTAGAAATATCAACTATAAAAAACCTATTGGGGGATACCGTCCGAGCCGAACGCATGCTTACCGCCAATTTTGCAGTCTAACTAATGCAGCCTGATATTTAGAAACAATACTGCTAATGGGCAACATAACTATTTAGTTTAATTTAATAAAGCTATAAAAAATTAAGAGTTTTTTACAAAGTAAAAGTAATAATTCTAAAATAGTATCTAATTGACAAACTAAATCACTACAATGTATTTGAAAATTTAATGTAAATATATTATATATTAATATAGTAAACTATTTATATATGTATAAATAAGCTATGTATAAGTATATTTAGCTTAAATAAAGTATAAAAACTCTAAAAATGAAGTTAGGAAATCGTATAGTCACCAAGCACGTGTTAATCCAATGAAGAATCCGTCGGTCAAGCAGCTAACAGAGCAGAAAAAAATCTGAACTAACTTTTGACCTCCTGAACCGGCTAGCTTAATATTACAGAAACCCTTGTGACGTAGTTCGTTAAGGCGGGATTTCCGAGCTCAGGGAACGAACCGCACCACAAGGATTGGCGCGAAATCGCCTTGGCGAGAAATCGGGTCAATAAGGAATCTTCGCCTTTTTTTTTATCCAGATGAGTTCCTCCATATGGTCTCATTAAGTGCTCATGAATTGGAAAGCCTTAGTCTCCAACCAGAACAAAAGGCACGTTCGGTACTGATTGTTCATTCAAAGAACTCGGTTCTTATAAATTCAGTGAATTTTCTGTTAAGTTTTTCCATAACGTTGTTGTTTTGAAAATTGTAGAATCGCAATCTTTTCCATAAGATCCAACACTCACATACCTAAACCGATATTCGGAGTCGACGATGGCTAGTAATACAATTGAGAAATATTCCTTATAATTAAAATACATTGAACCACTATTTGATGGTTTTTAAAGTCTAATGTGCTTGCCGTCTACGGCACCAATACAATGAGGAAAATTGGATTTTGTTTGAAGCCCATTAGATATTTCCTGCCAGTCGTGAGGTGAACTTGGCAATTCCATAAATTCACTGCGCAAATTGTTCCATATAACTTTCGTTACTTCTCGTATAATGTTGCTAATTGTTGAAATGCCTACTCGGAAAGAATAATGTAGATCTTTATATGAAAATCCTGACGCCAAATACCTGAAAAAAAAACTAAAGTAAAATCATTTGTTTCAGGTAAACTCGTTCTAAAAAAATGGAGCCATATAAGAGATTCGTGGAAGAGATCCGTCAGAAAACAAAACGAACAAAAGACATCGGGTACTTCTGTTGAAGGCTCAAATCTGTATATATATCATAAACAGATGAGTTTCTTAAAAAAAGTAACACATACATCATGTGCGCACGAAAGTGTGAACGAAAATGAAGAAACCAATAGTAATGAAGAGAACTCTGAAAATATCGAGATATCTGCCGGTATGTCAGTTTCTTCTTGTAGGCCTGCAGGAAAAAGACTGAAAACAGATCAGGGACGTGAATTGGATAGCAAAATGATTAAATTCATGGATTACCAAATGAATGTTGGGCAGCAAGACAACCCCCACCTGTGTTTTTTTAAAGGTCTTTTGCCGTCCCTATCATCATTAGATGATGAACAGACCTTGGAGTTCCAAGGAGGAGTTATAAATTTATTACAGAAAATTAAAAGGAAGGCTTAAACGCCACTCACGCATCTCCAGCCACAAATTACATGGCAAGGTAATGACCAATGGCAACATCCTGGTTATATTTCACAACCAACAAATGAGAACGCATATTCACCGACAGAAACTATGTCAACTGCAACTCAACATTCTGAGGACTCAGTTACAGATATATATTTCATATAATTTTGATAATAAGGAAATAAACATTATCACAATGGGTAATGTAAGTGTAAAAATTATATGTAATTAAGGGTCCAGGACACAAAATTCTTCAAATTTTTGAAAAAAAAAATTATTGCATTAAAAAATTCTGTGTTCTTTTTCGCTTTAAATGACGTTTAAATCATGTTTATATCTTAATTAGAACAGGAGATATTATTATTATTATTATTATTTTGCAACATTCTAATAGCAGCCAATCTTTGTTTAAACCTGTAAATGCTTTTTAAAAAAAAATTTTCTCTGAATATTTTTAATTTTTTAAAATTTAATATTTTAAAAACTCTGAATCAAAATTAAAACTTATATATTTCTGTATAATTAAATGAAAAAAATTTGAAATTCGACAAATAATATTTAGAGTTATAACGATTTTAAACTACCCCACTTTTTTTTTAAATTTAAAATTTTTAAATTTTTAAAAAACTTTATGAGAAGCTTTATGGTGTGATTTTGTTAACAAATTATATGGTTAACCATTACAAAAAATTCAAAGTTTTAACTCAATAAATAAAAAAAAAAATTTTAAATGTGTCCCGGATCCCCTTAAATGTGAATAAAAAGTACTTACCTTAAACATATTGTTAGTTTTTCTTCTGGACTAATACTTATTCTCATAGTTGTATCCTGCTTTCTCAAATTTTCTTCCACTCTGTTTAATAGATTATCAAATATATGTATCGTCATTTGGAAGTAGTTGAAAAATTTTGATTCATCTCTTCTTAATTGAATCATAAGCGTTTGAAAAGATCCCAGACAATATCTGTCCCTCACAATAGGATGTACCCAATATGTTCTATTAAAATTTTTATTTGTGCTTCGACGACGGCGGTACCAGTACATTACAAGAAAGTTATTTACGTCCATCCTGCAAAGTGAACTACACTGCAATGATTGCAAAGGGGTTCTGTGCGGACTGGAAAACCGTATGCGGCGAAAGAAAAACCGAATCGTGTTCCTTACTGGAAGAATTTAATACCAGATTTGAAGAATTCTACGAATTGGAGGCATTCTTGACGTTTTTTATTAATCCTTTCTCTCATAGAGAGGACGATGTGACTCATAAAAACGCAACATATTTTGATATTTCCAATACGAACGACTGAGAATTTGAAATTACAAAATATAAGAAATGACACTGAATTAAAATCACATCATAACGAAGAAAAATTCTGGAATTTAGTGAATGGAAATAGCTTCCCATTGTTGATTGAATTCTCTTTGCGCGTCGACAAATACTTGTGAATGTTTTTTTTCCCAATACGAAATACTTAAAATCAAGGTACCGATCAAGCCTCATTGACACTCATTTGGTCCATTGCCTGAGAACTGGGAATTTGACTTAAGTGCCACATCACAACGGGTTGGCTACAGATTTGCAATGTCAAATATTGCAATAATCTATATATATAAAACAGTTCCGTAACTGACTCACTGACATACAACGCACAGACCAAACCGCTGGACGTAAAGGGCTGAAATTTTGCATGGCGATTCTTCTTATGGTGTAGGGGTGCACTAAGAGAGATTCTTGAAAAATTCTTCTTAGATTTTTTTAAAATTAAATTTTTAAGCTGTTTTAGTAACTTTTTTTAAGTTTGCATTTAAAATAATAATTTGGGGATCATAAAATTTACATCACGAGAAAGATCGTAAAAATTCCTTTAAAATGAGATCTTTTTCGAACCTTTACCTTCATTTTCTGATTTTTGGTGAATTTTTAAAGATTAATTTTTAGAATTTAATTTATTAAATGAAGATCACGTGATTTCTTTTTCTGGTACTTTAAATAAATTTATCGTCACGTGCATAACAACTAAATAGACAAAAAATATTTTTTTCTTGCTAATGCGGCAGACGATTGGACATTATTTTGTCTATAAAAATATCCCTTACGATTTTTTTATAAATATATATATATATTTTTTTTTACATCAATTGTATACATTGATCGTCGTATTTACTATAAATATTTATATATATATTCATTTTCTTTGCCATTAATTGCATCCATTGACCGTTGTATTTAATTTGAATGTACTCCGTAGCGAAGTGCGGGTTTTCAGCTAGTTATTAATAAAATTGAAATTTGAATTTATGTACTAAAAATGTATGTCGCATTAATATTTTCTTGTTTAAATATTAACCACCCCTCCAACTCTTCATCCAGTGGCGACAGCCGAACTCCCGCATTTCTGAAATATGCCCTTCCTAGTAAGAAAGGTTGCCGACCCCTGATCTAGTGTGTGTGTTACATACATATATGAGCTATTTACATGCCAAATTGGTTAAGTCCACTTTGTGAAATTTTAGTCTCCAAGCACTTGATTGACTAATAACTTTTAACATTCAAAATACATTTCCCAAATAATAAGGATTAACACCCCTAAATGACAAAATTAAATTTTTGGGGCCATCGAATAATAAGTAACTTTCCTCTGAAGCCAATCAAGTTAAGTACATACTCTCTAATGTAAATCGTTGCAATAATGCAATTCCAACGCAGAAGCAAATACTTGATGTGATGATAACGTTAAATCGTTTTGTGTTGTTCCAGCACAAAAAAAGTAGAATAAATGAATCAGTGACAGTCTAGCTGCTGCAGAAGTAACTACTTGGGAAATAGTAAACAATTATTTCAGGTTTTTTTTTCTGTAGTAAAAAAATAACTTGAAGACTGAATTGGGTGTCATTCCTTTTTTTTTCACTTGCCAAATCGATTAAGTCTTTTAGTCACGAAAAAATTATAATAATAATAACGATTACTCTAAGGATATTCTATCTTATAGATTTTATGTCTTCAGATAAAGGCTACATCTACAATAATACATTCTGCAATGTTTATTTGAATTTATATTTTCAGGGGAATTTAAAAAATATATATATATATTATTTTTTCACTTTTCTCCACCTTTCGTTTTATGGACCTAACCAATTTGGCATGTGAGCAGCTCATATGTTGAAAGATTTGTTAAATCATATTCACATATTTATGGATGTATACGAGCATAGCAAAGACGAATAAATCATGTTGTGTCCTCCTCCCAAACCGTGATTTTTGGAGCGTATGTAAATCTACTAATACTGAATTTATGTTTCGTAAATGTAGATTATGAATATGTCGTGTAATTTATTGTTATACTGACGGTAATACTATTTGATTGACATTAATGTAGTTGACTCGTAGATTACGTTTCGTGTTTATTGCTTTAAAAACATCTTTGTTCATAATCTTGTTACATCGCTCTTGAATATTTTAAGATCTTAAGCGGATTAAAGAATTTTATTCGACCTGCTGCGCGCAAAACAGAATTATCACCGTGAAAAATTCATTTCTGGGCAAAGGACTTTACTTCTCGTGTAACAGAATTATGTGCAATATGTTTTTCCGGAAAAGAACTGTTTCACGAATTGTCAACGATAATTTAATTTTTGGTATTTCGCAGGTGGCCATAACATTTACATTTGGGAGTTAAATGGAGAGTGAAGAAAAAAAAAATCAGTTTCATAAGGAAGAATTACCATCATGTTCCGACTTCTATGTTCATTATTTCATTTTCTGAAGCAGTTTTCTACATTAAGTTATCGTTGCGAGTTTTGCCTTTTACTTCCTTTAATTAAACATTTTTACCGACAGATGAATTTGAGATTCAAAACCTCTTTTCAAAGTTCCTTAAGGGTTAAACAGGAAATCCAACGTAAATAAAGCACACATTTGCATACGGCCGTTTCGAAGCTGCAAATGCAAATTGCAGCTATCTGTGCTATTTGTGCTTTATTTACGTTGGATTTCCTGTGTATTCCTCGAGCACAAAGGTTTTGTCTTTTCTTTCCTTAAGGGTATTTGAGATAATATCCGTAAATTTAGGTTCAGGCTATAGCAGATTGACCTAAATTTAGCTTTCGATGTTGTTCAAGTTCGATTTCTTTGCGTGAATAGAATAATTAGGTTTTAATAATCCATTCTCTTCCCATGTGTTAGTGTTATCTTCTAAGGTAATTTCTACTTAACTGAAAATCTGCTTACCTTCATGGTCCGAGCACGGGCTTGGGTTGATGATTATCTTTGATGGTTAAAAGAACCATTCTTGCTTCAAATAATTATATGATTAATGCATTGTATGCTTTTATTACAAACACACATATCTATGGCTATTTACAAGATATTTACACAGCTAACAACTCAAGCTTCGCAAAACACAATCCGACATGTTAGAGTCCTGGAACATTTCTGCACGCGTTCTAGGTGCTTTCAGTTCATCACTGTTGCTGGACAAATACAACACTATGCCCCCCCTTTTTTCTTCTTTTTTTTTGGTGTAAGAAACGAATTTTGATCAGAGAGCGAACAGAACTCAGCACTATGGGGTCCTGAAATGATATTTTTCTGATAGCTTCATTACCGTTACAGTGTTGTTAATCATACTTATATTCTTGCTATGGTTGGACAGCCCGAAGAGACCTACCCGCAGTTAGACTTAGGGCCTGTTCACATAGAATCCGTCAGCGTTAAAAATTTTAACCAATCACATGCCAATAATTGACTCATTTAACCAATCAGTGCCAACAGAATCTTTAACGCTGACGGATTCTACGTGAACAGTCCCTTACTGGCCATTGTAACTGGATCTCTGCATTACATTCTACTCGCATTCTCTACATCATTTCAATATTAGATAACTAGGCTCGTTCGGAAATAGAACCCTATCCTTCTGCTTAATGGACTGATATATATCGGGGTAATGCCCTCTTAAACTGGGGAACTCGCAATGATCATTCTTAATGAACCTTCTAAAGAAGTCCAGATTCCAGAAATTCCAAAATTTCTCCGTTGTTCTTTTATTAGATAGATTGTGGAAGTACAAACAACTAAGAAAGAATGCGGACATCGACGGTAACTATCATAATAAATTCATATTTTTGCTCCGTAAAAAGAAACCTTTCCTACCGCAAGGCAATGAAAAATCGTATTGGTGGCATTTTTCATTGCCTTGGACCGGATTTTTGTTGACTCAGCGACTTCGCTCCAGATCTCTTTGAAAATTGGCTAATGAGTTCATAAGTGCAAGGAAACTGGAAAATTTCCTTTACCAGCATTTAAACCACGGGCAAACTTGAATTTTTTTAATGTGTTTGAAATGTGTAGATATGAACAGACAATCTCCTTTAATTTTCGAGTAAATGATATAACACCAGGAAAACTTCTAAGAGGAAGTTCTAAAACTTGAAGAATTAACTAACTTGACTCCTGAAGTTGTTTATTTGGGGGTTTGCATCCCACGTTATAGTATTCTTTCTCTCCCTCGTGTGAGAGAGAGAAATTCTCATGTTTACTGCCTGATAACATATTCTGTTGTAGACGAACACTTCAATATGTTACCGCCTTCACTTACAAATCGTCCTTAGCTGATAGCCTTTGCTGAATTCTCGGAAAAATTCAAGACTACGGGGTATGTAATAATCACCCGGTTTTCGCATGGGCAGCCACGAAGTTTAGAAGGGAACGTTGCCACAATGCTTCTTAAGTGTATTAATAAAATTACGAAAAGCATAATAACTACTTTGAGGTTATCTATATATATAAAACAGTTTCGTAACTAACTGACTGACTGACAGATAACGCACAGACCAAACCGCTGGACCAAATGTGGGCAGAAATGTTGCACGGCGATTCTTCTTATAGTGTAGGGGTGCACTAAAAAAGATTTTTGAAAAATTCTTCTCAGATTTTTTAAAATTAAATTTTTAAGCTGTTTTTGTAAGATTTTTTTAAAGTTTGCATTTAAAATAATAATCTGAGGGTTATAAAATTTATACTACGAGAAAGATCATAAAAATTCCTTTAAATTGAAAATCTTTTTCGAATCTTTACCTCCATTTTCTGATTTTTGGTGAATTTTTAAAGATTCATTTTTAGAATATAATTTATTAAAGGCTAATCAAGTAGTTTCTTTTATTTTTATGATACTTTAAGTTAATTTTGTGTCACGTGCATTACAACGAAATAAATTGACAAAAGAAATATTAAAATACGGTAAAAGATAAAATTTAACCACTAGACTAATTGAGAGGGAAGTTTTTTAAGAATTTGATTCAAATTAGTATGTTTTATGGATATTAAAGATACAAATTAATTGCATACATTGA
Source organism: Dolomedes plantarius (assembly GCA_907164885.2). Lineage (NCBI taxonomy): Eukaryota > Metazoa > Arthropoda > Arachnida > Araneae > Dolomedidae > Dolomedes > Dolomedes plantarius. The sequence continues at coordinate 31,647,854 of OU015491.1, forward strand.
CCGTTGTATTTAATTTGAATATTTTCTTCCACATTATTTTGTCTATAAACATATCCATTACGATTTTTTTATAAATATATTTTATTGGGAATTAGTTTCATACATTGGCGGTTGTATTTATTATATATATATATATATATATTTATAGGCATTAATTGCATACATTGACCTTTGTATTTACTAATTTGAATGTACTCCGTAGCGAAGCACGGGTATTCAGCTAGTTTTTTCATATATTCCTAACGTAAATTGATATTGCAAACTGTTTGGCGTTGAACAGTTTGGATGTATAACACACTTTTACTAAAACATCGGATTTTGCTTATATCCGCAGTGGCAGGTATCGCGATAACTCCAAGTCAGTTAGTTATCAAAGTTGTTTTTATGAATACTGTGTCATAGGGACATGACAGTAGTGTTACGGCCAGGGACAGGAGCATGGAAAGAAATACAAAATAAAATAAAATAATTGTTAAATGCAATAAAGAAACAGGGCAATAAAAGAGAAGGGAAGAAAGCCATAGACCGGAACGAAAATTAGAGATAATGTTCGTAGCAATAAATAGAAGTGGAAGAGAGTGAAAATAAAAGAAAATTTATGATGGCTATAAAACGGCCCACCCAACTTGAATCCAAAGCATGGGAAAAAGTTAAAATTGAGGGAGAATTTATAAATCCCGCCCTCGACGCGCATTGGTAAAAGGGGATTGAGGAGTGGCAGCACGGACGAATGGCGATGGCATGATAATTTCCAGATAACCAAGGGAAATTATAAGAGGCGGAGACATTAGTAAGAAAATATATGAAATAAAAAATAGTGTGAAGACAGAGAGATAACCTGGGAAGTTAGAGTCTGTCAGAAGTTGTCGAGCGCCCAGTGTCCCATGCCGAGTGTCTGCAATAAACGACGGAGCCGTGTTCGAGTGCAGTAAAGTTTAGAGAGATAGAAATTGTCGAGCGCCCAGTGTCCCATGCCGAGTGTCTGCAATGAACGACGGAGCCGTATTCCGGATAAAGAGATGCCCGAATAACTTTTGATGATAAAGACGACGAATTCATCATTACGAGTGCCAGCTGCCCAGAGGGATTCAACCGTCATCTGCTGAGGTACCGACTTTGCATTTCCCTTTTATATTGTATCATTGCTTCTCAGTGTATAGCCATAATGATTAAGATAGAGCGCGATGAATATAGTTTTTGAGTATAAGATGTTGAGTAATAGACCGATAATTCGTACCAACAATTTAATATAATGTTTTGCATATATATATGAATTAATTTAGTAGGAGTAAAATTGAAAATAATATGTATAGAGGCAGTATGAAATATTGTTATAATAAGTGAATGAATCAAACATAGGTGTCGTAAAGAATTAATTTAGTAGGAATGAAGTTATTGCGGTAATAATGTGTAAATGCCGGAGGAAATATTGAGTAATTTTGGAGTGTATTATTTATGTGTGTTAATATTCAATAAATTGATTTGTCAATATAACCAGAGTTAATTTCCATTATTTGGGAAGCACATCAATGTACTAGCCACAATCATGAACCAATAAGTTACTAAATCAAAATCATAATTAATAAATATAATTAATATAATAACTCCCAATCCCAATAATTTCATTTAAAATAATATAATCAATTTAAATTACGGTTACATACTGCATCTGCATAACTGTGCGAGGCTATTTTGTTTTCCAATATAATATACTATTGTATTACTGCTTACATTTTCGAACGGAAATTAAAAACTTGGAAAAGTGACTTTCGAATACAAACTAAAACCTTTAATTGTCGAATCGAAATCAATACTGTTGCAGACTGACCTTTCAGTGCTGACCTTTTATCTTTGAGTTGAAATTCAGCTGCTGTTGCATTTGCTTATGAAATATTGGCACGTGGTGTCGACTGCAAATATAAATACACGCATGCATAAGTTTTAGACTGAAATTCTCCGCTAATGAAAGAACCGAAAAAAAACCTAGATCAGTTGCAAATTATAGTATTTCTTAGATACGAGTAGTTTTTTTTTTTTACAAACTATGGAAAATAATTTTTCCCTGACTAATGAAAAAATTGAGTCTTACATCACTATTTTTGTATTTTAAAAATTCTATCAACATTCTTTCAGCATACTGATGGGTTTTGTGCACACGTATGTTGCTAAGAGAAAATTCTTTATTCTGGCTCAGAAATTTTTTTTTCACTTTTAACAAAGAACACTAAAAGGCACCGCAAGACAAGGAAAAATCGTATTGGAGGAATTTATATATATATATATATATATATATATATATATATATATATATATATATATATATATATATATATATATATATATATATATATATATATATATATATATATATACGAGGGTTGGGGCAAAAGTCATGGAAACTATTTTCTTGAAGATACCAGTCCGGTTGGAAAATGTGACATATACAGACGAAAGGACAAGGTCTTAACTACATGTGTGGACATCGAATAGGACTGAAATATCGTAACACACTAATTTATTACGGTAATATACAGGGCAATATGGCCTTCACCGTGCAAAAGAATGATAACACAGTACACATAAAGTTGACATGACAAACCTGGGCCTAAATACCCTCAATGTAGTCCCCTGCTAGTGTCACCACACGCTGCCAACGATGTGGGAGGCGCTGAATACCATCAGCCTCAGCATTTGCCGCACCATGTGTGAATCGGGTCATCTGTTGGCGCACAGCATTAGCAATGTCCTCTCGTGTTGCAAACCGCCTACCACGTATTGGTTCCTTAATCTTGGGAATGAGATCAATTCACAGGGCGAAAGGTCAGGAGAGTACGGTGGAAGCTCCAATTCTTCCCATCCCCAACGTCGGAGTAGCTGCCGTACACACCCTGCTTTATGTGGTCTTGAAATGTCGTGCAGGATTATTGCACTGTCCACAAGATCCGGACGTTTATCCCGAACGCCACGTCGTACCTGTCGCACCAGGAAGTCCCTGTAGTACTGTGCGGTCACTGTTCTACCATGAGGAACAAAGTGGCAAACAATGACACCCCTGACGTCATACGCGACGATCACCATTAATTTGACTGGGGACGGATTCTGACGGAACTTCTGCTGCCTTGGTGATCCAGGATGTCGCCACTCCGCGGATTGACGTTTCATTTCTGGTTCGTATGCCCTGACCCAAAATTCATCGATGGCGATTATTCGTGACAAGAATTGATCGCCGTCCTGTTGCCAGCGTACAAAGTGGTCGGAGCATATTGCCTAGCACCCACCTTTGAACTTCCGTCAGTGCATGCGGTACCCACCGCGAAGCGATTTTGCGTAGATGTAGCTCATTACGCAATATCCTGTGGACGGTGCGTTTCTCGATGCCACTTGCCCTCTCTAACTCCAGTAACGTCCATCGTCTGTCTTCATCCATGAGCTGCTCGATGACGGCAAGTGCCAAGTCAGTCCGCACACTCACCTGTCGTCCCGAACGTTGCTCATCACTGGTTGACACACGTCCTTGCTGAAACTTTCCTACCCGTGCTACTGTACGATATGGTAGGGCATTATTCCCAAGGGCTTCTACTAATTCACTGTGACATTTCATCTCATTTCTCCCTCGGAGAACGGCTATTTTGATGTAAGCGCGCTGCTCAACACGGGTTACTTCCATCTCGCACGACACTCACCAACTGACTGATTTCAGAGCCCTCGCTGCGCTACTACCAGCTATCACTGAGTCATCTGTTGTTCTGCATACACACTATGCCTGCAGAACTTCCACACGACACATATACGTTTGTGATCCGTTCACATATCTACAAGAAAAAAAATAGTTGCCATGACTTATGCCCCAACCTTCGTATATATATATATATATATATATATATATATATATATATATATATATATATATATATATATATATTGATAAGAAACCCAAACAGAGCAGAATTATTTTACAAGAATTTTTCTTCGAGAATAAATTTTTAAGAACCTATTTTGAATTATTTTTCTCAATTTATGATATTTGAGACATTAAAAGATTTTTACCTTTGGAAATTCTCCTGTTTCCTTCTTCAAAAAAAAATTGTTTTTTTAACCGTTTCTTTTCCTGTGTCATGCATTTTTAGAAAAATGAATTTAAGTATTTTATTGGATTAACACTCGAGTGTAACATTTGTGATGTCATCAATTTTGTTTTGTTAGTTATAAACTCATTTTACAAACTCATTTTTATTTGAAATTAATTTATTAAAATAATTGGTATTGCTTGATAGTATGAGTGTAGTCTAGTTTTTCTTTTGTTTCTACATTTTATTAGATTTACATGTTTACAGCTTAATTTCTATTTAACGAATTTTTTTGCAAGTGGAACGATGGGGTTTCGTTATATTTATCGGTATATGTTGAAAAAGTTTTAATTACCGACTATTCGAAGTATGGCTTAAAATGTATTGCAATCGTGAACTCACTTTCCTAGAACGTTTGTGAAATTGTTTCTATTAGCAATGTAATCGCAGACGACATCATCTGATCTCAGTTCTCTGCCTTCTGTCTGATTTGTTCTCGTATGAAAGATTTCTATTGGATGTCTTATTTTAAGTTAGTATTGGCTCCTGTATAAGTTTATAAATACATGTGATGTTCTTATTCGTTTCTTTTAATTTTCTGTCATCGTCAAGGTTCTCCTTTTCGTTTCGATACGGTTTTCCCCCAGCTTTGGGGTAACGGATCTTTCTAACGACGGCTAACGCCAAGGCGGATTACCTACCCAGGCTGCAGCCGTACGTGGTTTTCCAAATTCTGCCGTCGTGTGGTAATTTTAATTCGAAACACCATTTCATGTTAATTTAACTTTCCATCCGTTTGAGGTTTTAGGCAGTAGCTTCTCATGCATATCGCCAGGTCCCTTGTAAAACCAATTACCTTTGTATGGTATACACAAGATTCGATTCACAAGAATCGAACTTTTGAGTAAATGAATTAAAGAAGCTGCTTGAGATATACTAATTTCGGCATACGCGCTTAGTATAAATACCATGCAGCGTCATTAATAACAAAGGTGGTTAGGGTTGAAGAAGGTTTGTTAAGGTTGATAGATAAGCGAGAGGGAGCTACGACGTAAGTAGCTCCAGGTGTTATCCTGCACTAGTGCTTAGGGGGCCCAAAGTTTATGTGGCAGTACTGCTGGTTGGACTCTCTGCTAGTTTGTGAGTATTGAAATGTGTATTTCTATTGAATGTTAATATATATATTCCGTAAAAGTAGTACGTATGCTTATTGCTGTAAAAGCAAATTCTATATGTGCAACGTATTCAATAAACATTGTTTCATGTATAATCTGTGTTTGTATGAAATTCATTTAGAGTGCCACTTCAAATTATATACACCCAAGTCTGGGTAGAAGTGAGCTATTTTCTCTATACCTTGACTTTGACTTTTTTTCAATCAGCCTGTGTCTATCTCTATTTTAGTTTGTATATGTTTGACCTACTGTAAATAAATGTTTATTTTCCCGGTCCAGGGAACTCTTTAGTTTAACGCAATTGCCTCTCTTATTCTAACAAATTCTGGTATAGTTCACAGCGAATATACCAATCAATTGAAGTCTTCAGCGCCGGAAAACATTTGTACGGAATTTTTCTAAAAAGTTTTGCCTTTTAAAATTTTGCGCAGATTTCTGCTTTGCTAAATGATATTTATTATAATCATATATTTAAACTGATCTTGAAAGATGCCAATAAGTTAATATCGAATATGTAGTGAAATTTAAACCATGCCCGGCACTTTCAGGAAGAACTTAACCTTCGAAATTCGTGATGCTATTTCAAAAGTAGGAATTTTAATCTTCATTATAACTGTCTAGACATTCAAATACTCTCTCAACTTTGCACAAGTTTCATTCAAAGACATGTCTGAAGAACCAATATTATTCAAATAAAAGATGAAATTTGGTAAATAAATACCGGAAAGCAAATGAATAATATGCGGATATTTGACGATTATAACAATTTATTACAAGAATAACCGAATATACCTGTAAAATGAAAATACCATTTTGAAATGGCCATTTTTATTTCATGGGTAGCATTCAATGATAAATTAAAAGAAAATTATTTGTTGTTGTAGTGTACTATTATTACATTTTACTTGTAAATAATGCTGTGAACAATCTATTTTTGACAACTGTGTTTACGTCCTACTATTTATATGTATTTTTTTAAATATGGTAGAGTTGAGTACTAGTTCAGTAACAATCCTGCAATTTTAGGAACTTGGGTTTGGTTTAATGTGGAAAAATATGGTTTGGTTTTCTTGGGAACACTTTGATCCTCTTTAAGTTTTAGAAATTTAGAGACGAGGAAAGTATATACAGGATGTTGCCGAATTCGACAGACAAATTCAGAGGGGTAGGCATCAAGACGAGCAATAATCACATAGAAATGTATGACTGGAAACGCAAACCTGACGCTGGAGAGCGCTGTTTACTTAATCGGACTTCACCTCTTATCAACCCCACTGGATGGCCGGAAATATCGCATTTTTCTGGATCAGGTAGAAAACTCAAAAACAAAACAAAATCACATAGGAATGTATGACCGGAAACGCAAACCTGACGCTGGAGGTCGCTGTTTACTTAATCGGACTTCACCTCTTATCAACCCCAATGGATGGCCGGAAATATCGCCTTTTTTTGGAGGAGGTAGAAAACTCAAAAACAAAACAAAATCACATAGGAATGTATGACCGGAAACGCAAACCTGACGCTGGAGGGCGCTGTTTACTTATACCCCAGTCAAAATAGACCCGATTTTGACGAATGGCTAAAAAAAATATGAAAGTTTTGAAATTTGGTGGAAATGTTTGTTTAGGCATGCTAATGAACATACTAAAAGTCCCCACCGATCAGACTTGAGCTTTCACCGCCATCTTGGAAAATGTGTACACTTTTTTGGTTTTTTGGAAATAACTTTAAAAATATTGATTTTATAAAATATAATTAAATGCAAAAATTAAAGAACATTAAATTATGAACAAAAATCATTCCTAACATTTTTTTATATGTCTAACAGGAACAAAGATAATTGACTTTGAAAAGAGCGCACTATCACACCTGAGACGCGCAAGCGCGGTTCCCCATCGCGGTGGGGGCAGATACCCGCGCATGTGCATACCATAATTAGTCAAATTAGTTTTACACTAAATGGGAAGGTTTTTTGTATTTTTTCAAATAACTACGGAAATATTAACTTTACGTAAAAAAAGTTTATTTGAAAAATTAAAAAACATTAAATTACGTACAAAAATGATTTTATACATTTTTGTCGTAAACCTAACAGGAACGAAGATATTGACTATAAAATGCGTGTTGATAATGGATGTAGCTTCAACAAAAAACAATGCACAAAAAACATATATTATATTTTTTTATAAGTCTAACACGAACAAAGATAATTGACTTTGGAAAGAGCGCACTATCACATCTGGGACGCGCATGCGTGGGTGCCCATCGCGATGGCTGGAAGACACGCGCATGTGCATACCGTAAGGCGCTAAATTGGTTTTACCCTAGTATTTTCCTAGCCAGTTAATAGTTAGTCACCGTTCCGTGTGCGTCTGTAAACAATAGCTGATACGGAACTATGTTTTATATGTAAAAAATTTATGTCAAATGATGATTTCGTGAATGTAGGAGAAAAGGGGATCGACGCTTTAAAGAGAGCTAGTGTCCAAAGAAAAGACAATAAGCATGAACAGTTGGAACATTTAAAATCTGTTTCGGTTCATTCGTTGTGTCGGAGAAATTACACCAGACCAGGAAGTATAAAAGTTGATTTAAAAACAAATGTAGAAATCACGTCAACATCCCAAAGTGAAGAGCGCGCGGTAAGTTTACGATCTTTTTTACCTCAGTTCGATTTTCGAACAAAATGTTTCTTTTGTACGGCAGTGATAGACGAAGAATTCAAAGCAAGACAAAAGAAAAAACCAATTGCAGGCGAAGAACTATATACGAAGTTAGGAGTCTCGAAATGAAAAACAAAGTTCTTGAAGCTGCAGAGAATAGACATGGCCAGTGGGGAGAGGAAGTTCAGTGTCGTATAATAAACGTTGCTGATTTAGTTGCAGCTGATGCGATTTATCACCAAGATTGCTTCATGACTTTTTTCTACACACTGCACCAATCAGAAAGAGAGGGAGGCCTGAGTCGGATTACGTCTCAGCAGCTGTAGACGAAATATCCTTCTTCCTTGATAATAATGACGACTGTCAATTCTCCCTACCCGAACTCAAATCTCAAATTACAGGGCTAGTTCCAGATGACATCACTTTGAGAAATAAGTTGAAACAAAAATACGGGGATGGCATTATTTTTGCTTCAAACTCCAAAAAAGTGACTGTCATATGTTTACGTAATAATGGAATGAAAGTCTTATCAGACTCTTGGTACGACAAAAGGATACGAAATGATCATGAGGAGCATCTACGAATAGTACAAACTGCTGCAGGCATAATAAAAGATATCCAGACACCAGTTTATGACACTCATTGCTACCCTCCAAGTGATAACTTTTTCAGAGATGTGAACAAGGGCATTCCAGAAAGCCTAAAATCTTTTTTGGAGCACTTGATTATTAAAAAAAGACTGTTAAGGCGGAAAAAAAGCCACTTCAATAGCTCACGTCATTATATCAGCGCTAAGGCCACGATCATTTATGTCTCCTCTGCTCAATGGTCTTGCTTTATTTTTGTACAAAAAGTTCTGTTCCAAGAATTTAATAACAATGCTCTCGAATTTGGTATTTTGTTCTTCTTACTATGAAGCCCAAACACTTGAGATGTCAGCCATAAATCATCCGCAACCCCAAATGCGCGAGGGATCATTCTGCCAATTCGTATTTGACAATGCAGATTTCAATGTGTTGACAATCGATGGCCTGAATACGTTTCATAGCATGGGGGGGGGGGGCATTGCTTGTTTTACTCCAGCGTCAGCAGTGAACCCGGGACGAAGATAAAAAAAATTAACCGAACTTACATCCGCATCGACCGTAGGAAAAATGGGAATAATTCCTCTGGAAATGTTTGAAAATTTTCGACGGCCTGGGTTAAAAACAATTACTATCGAAGATTTGAATGTCTTAAATCCTTTAGCGTAAGATTTACCACTGCCTAAGCCATCTGATATCTCCTGGATGTGTGATAAGTGGTTAGGTCTTCCACAGATACCTGAATGGAAAGGATTTTTCCATTGTATAACCAGAAACCAGCCTTCTGAAAAGACCAAAGTAATACCCCTTCCTTTTGTTAATTCACCACCAAGCAAGTATAACACCATTTTTACTTTGTGCTGAATTATGCTGCCCAGCAGTGTGTTAAAATGCACCAAAAGTCTTGCATACTCACGTTTGACCAACCATTGTATATTAAAGCTCGAGAGATAGTCGCAGCAACATCCAATCCATTATTATCAAGTTGTATTGTGAAGCTTGGTGGATTCCATCTTTTAATGTCATTCTTAGGCTGCATTGGGTACATAATGGCTGGAAGTGGGTTAAAAGAAATACTCACTTTGATTTATGCACCTACGTCAGTAGAAAAAATGTTGCCTGGCCATACATACGCTAGAAAAATCCTAGCTCATTTATTTACCCAAACATCTTTAGCAAAAATAATTTTTGACGGCATGGACATATCGAATTTGGAATGTAAAATCTCCGTGAGTTGTTTCGAGATTTTGCTACTGAACCACCATCACAAGAAACCTTAACCGCACACACTCAAATACGAGCCATCGAAATTAAAATGAGGAAGACTTTGGAGCACCTGAAAAAGAAAGGCCCAACTGCCTGTGGGGCTGGAAGCATCAAGAGAAAATTCTTGTGCCCATCACAACTATGGATGCAGAAGCTCCCGGTTCAGTTTTAAGCATGGTGTTTTGCAACTGTAAGACTGACTGTGGAGTAAGATGTGGATGTCGGAAAGCAGGCATCAACTGCACAATGGCCTGCAATAATTGCAATGGGGTATGTCAGAATGGCATCAGCCCTGTTGATGATGACGATCGAATGAAAGAAGTTGATGAATGGGCCGATGCTAGCGGATCCATAGACGATCTATACATGCCTGACGAAGGGGAGAATCCCGTACCGAAAAAAGCACGTAAATCCTGAAGTAGGTAAGCTTGAACAATTATTCGAAATGAAAATCTGATAGTGAATACCCCCAAGTTTACTACATTCAGGTATAAAATTAATAATGATTAATTATCTACATAGCCAAAAGCATTAAAGTCTATTTTCTTGTGTTTAAAAAATGCCAAAATGTGGGAGAGGTTAGAAATTCAAAGAAGAGCGCCTTCAACGAGACTTTGAAGCTACTTCCATTATCAACGCGCATTTAATAGTCAATATCTTCGTTCCTGTTAGGTGTACGACAAAAATGTACAAAATCGTTTTTGTACATAATTTAATGTTTTTTAATTTTTGAAATAAACATTTTTTACGTAAAGTTAATATTTTCCTAGTTATTTGGAAAAATACAAAAGACCTTCCCATTTAGTGTAAAACTAATTTGGCTAATTATGGTATGCACATGCGCGGGTATTTCCCCCCACCGCGATGGGGAACCGCGCTTGCGCGCCCCAGGTGTGATAGTGCACTCTTTTCAAAGTCAATTATCTTTGTTCCTGTTAGACATATAAAAAAATGTTATGAATGATTTTTGTTCATAATTTAATGTTCTTTAATTTTTGTATTTAATTATTTTTTATAAAATCAATATTTTTAAAGATATTTCAAAAAACCCCAAAAAGTGTACACATTTTCCAAGATGGCGGAGAAAGCTCAAGTCTGATCGGTGGGGACTTTTAGTATGTTCATTAGCATGCCTAAACAAACATTTCCACCAATTTTCAAAACTTTCATATTTTTTTTAGCCATAAAACCTATTTTGTCTGGGCTATTAATCGGACTTCACCTCTTATCAACCCCAATGGATGGCCGGAAATATCGCATTTTTCTGGAGGAGGTAGAAAACTCAAAAACAAAACAAAATCACATAGGAATGTATGACCGGAAACGCAAACCTGACGCTGGAGGGCGCTGTTTACTTAATCGGACTTCACCTCTTATCAACCCCAATGGATGGCCGGAAATATCGCATTTTTCTGGAGGAGGTAGAAAACTCAAAAACAAAACAAAATCACATAGGAATGTATGACCGGAAACGCAAACCTGACGCTGGAGGGCTCTGTTTACTTAATCGGACTATACCTCTTACCAATCCCATTAGATATCTGGAAATATCGCATTTTAGAAAACTCAAAAACAAAACAGTATCACATAGGAATGTAAGACCGGAAACGCAAACCTAGTCAACTAGAGGATAAACAAAGATGCAGAAATGTTGACTTTTCATATCTGCATCTTTGTTTATCCTCTAGCTCAAAGATGCAGAAATGTTGACTTTTCATTTCTGCATCTTTGTTTATCCTCTAGCTCAGGGGGGGGGGGCAATTGTTTTGGCCCGGGGGCCACTTTGTGTAAGCGGAGGTTAGCGGAGGGCCGCACATTTAAATTATTGCATTTATTAGTTAACTTTGCATTTCAGAAAAGGTATAAATTGTATCACAAAAATCAATAAATATAAATAAAATAAAATATTGGCAGTTTTTATGGCTGTCTTGGAGTTTTTGGCTAACAAAATTTGAAGTGTTTTATTTAAAATATTAAGAATTCTTGAGATTTTGTAGGGTGCTACTTAACTACGGAGAGCTTTACTTTCGGAGAGCTGTCATTAATTTTTTGTTACTCTGTTACGTTCGTATTTAATAATTATAATTAAAAGGAAGCTATGTACTTCACTGCGTTGCTAATTCAGGTTGAAATGTGTATAACTAACGAGCAATATAACACGTTTTCTTTTTTACCGTACTTGTTTACGCTTTTTTTTTATTATTGTCTGGTTCAGCAGTGATTTAAATTTAAGGAATAAATACATTTTGTATTTAGTCTGGTATTTTTTAATGATTATGCATTTAAAATTTCGATATGCATTTTAAATAGTCGCGTTTTACGCTTGTAGGGTTTGATTTTATTGCTCTATTCAGTCTCTGTATTTTGAGTAACATATTTCAACGTCTAAAGGACTTTAATATTCAGCGTATGCACATAAAATGGAAGAAAACTTTTATATGTACCTCAAATCTAAAATATTTGCCAAGTTGTTATACATTTTTTAAGCTTTAAGTCATTATTTTTTCTCTCTGTTCTTTTTGAAAAGCTGGTAAATATTTGAAAAATTGACAATGGTTGCTATACAGTCGTGCTTTTATTGTCGGAGGGCTATGTTTGTAACTCTATAAAAATCATAAGTTTTAAAGTACAGGAGGTTGCATATTGTTCAAGGTAGTGATAAAATCCATAAGCTCTTCTTGAGGGTAAAGAAAGAGTGTGTATCTAAGATATTTTGGGATTATTTTCAGCGCATAAATTTCAGGAATTGTGGTTATTGAACGTTTGCTTTGAATAAAAACGTCTAATTTATTTTGTACTATGTTCTGTAATATGATATCACAGTAACTTTATGAGACAATTTTAGACATGTTTAAGATACCTAAAAACTACGTATACTCGTAGATGAAAAATATGTACATTGATGAGAGTTTCTTTTTTTGTTTCTATGATTTATGCCAGTTCATTTCTGTTATAGATTACTAGCATTATTGCCCGGCGTTGCCCGGGTAGATATATAGATATAAAATTTTTCATGCATTCCATCAAAAAAATACTGGGCTGCGCCCTCCGCAAAATAAACACTTCGCCCTCCCCCCCGTCACCCCCAGACCAACTCTCAAACCACCCCTCAGAACAAACCTCTTTTCCCCCGCGTATCGAATTAGACTGGTTGTGGTCAAGGGGCTGTATCCATATTTAAGAGGTACGCTTAGGGGCACAAAAATCATTAAAAAATTAATTAAAAAAAACTAATTGAGCCCCAAATTTTGTTTTTCCTGATTTAAGTTTCTCGGGTCCTAAACATTAACTGTGCCGAATTTGGTCCCGGTGGGTGAAACAGTCTATGATTCTATAGCGGATAAACAAACAGACAAGCTCTTTTATATATATAAATATCATTGGTCAGCCATATTAGGGCTGGTTGTTTCTTTCGATACCTTTCCCATGTGTGTCAAATAAACTGGGGCCTGCTGTTTAAAGCAATTACTGAGCAGTTACAAACACCTTAACCGCGGGACTTAAATCTGTTATATCTGGACATTATTTATTCTGAAATTTAATTCATCAATATCGACCTTCAAACGGTACAGCCCCCACAGAACGGTGTCTGGCCCCTCCCGTACAATCTCCTCTCATTGCAAGAGATCGAGTTGACAAGGAACCCTACCAGATAGACCTACTAGACCACCCTACTAGATATAGGAATAAATAAAGACGAGTGTCTTTGTTGAAAAACATTATTCATGATCACTAGTCATTTTTTTTACTTTTCCATTTTAGATTTTTTTTTTCATTTTTTATTTCGATTTTGAAGGTCAGAAATGTCAGTGTATATATTTTTTATATTTTTGTGCTCGGAAAGTTGGTTTCACTAACTTCTAAAACTAGGTAGACTAAATTACGTACTAGATCTAATATATACAACATTCTATGTAAATGCCAAAGATATTTTCTTTGTTTAGCAACATTACAATTTGTTTTTCATTTTTTTTCTACAAAAAGGGTTTTATTTCATGTAAAATATTATCAATAAATGTTATTATACAACAAAAATGCTTTTTGTGTACTTATTTCTACCAAATAACTCGTCAAAAAAGAGATCGGTTCGTATCCGACCCGACAGTACCATCTATTTCGTCTCAAACCACTGTACCGTTTGAGGGATAAGTTAATGATGAAAGTCAGCACCTTAGTCGTTAGATCAGGGAGTCCAATCCTTTTTGAATTTGATGCACCTATGAGGACGTGACCCATAGCGACTTAAAACAAACTTGGTGAAACAAGTTAAAACACGAAACGGAATAATTCGAGAAGGAAACTTGCTTACCAATGTACAAAAAGGCTTTATTAAACCTTAATATTTACAAAACATTATTTATTACAATCATTTCCCTGGCTAACACAAGCCAAATATCATTATCCACTGTCTCTGCTCCAACCAGAGCAAACCCGTGCAATCTCTCAAGAGATTAATAGGCGTTTTCGCCGTCACAGACCCGACGCACTCCAGCGATGTCGGTCTAGCAAGTCTCTCCAGACAAAAGGCAGCCGGTCTTTTATCTGCACCGCACGTTAGACTGGAACATTCGAGAGAATTCTTCACTGTTCCTCATTTCCGGAACCGTTGGGTCACTTCCGCTACGGCCATCAGGACCCAAGTTGTCAATTAGGCGACCATCAGACAACCCTCCATTGAGCGGGAGCGTCTCCACTTGTCAGTCATCGATCACAGCTGTCCCCCAAATTACAGGGCAGTCGCCGCATGTCAGGTGTCTGCAACAAATGTTCTCTGGAACGGAAAAAAGTCATTAAAATGTCCTTTCTATTGATGCACCTTCGGGTAATTGGATGTGCACATGTGGGGTTGATAATTCGAGTTCATTTCTTGTAAAGAAAAAGGGGCTGCCGACATCACACACCCTTGAGTTTCTAAATGAGATTAGAAACTCGGGGCACCCCTTGTTAGAATTTGAATGTTTTCAATTTTTTAAATATTAAATCAAAGCGGAATTTATATCAGGAACGTGTCAAATTTAAGTTCAAATAAATACTTACTTCACTGCTTATTTTATTACTGATTTATTGAAATATATATATAAATAATAAACACCAGAATAGAATATGTTAATGCAGTTTAAAAAATAGCCACGGGATTCTGTGTAGTTTTACACTAGAAGACTACAATAGATATCACTAAGAATAGTTTTGTTTTATTAATGGGAGACTTGCGATTGGTGCTTAGAGAACAAATGTTTGATATCAACTTAATATTTATTTTAAAAGGGCCATATCACTATTTTTTAGTTTATCCCCCTAAAAAATCTCTGGTTGAGAAAAAAACTCAGGCACATCTGTTGGGAATCAATGCGTTAGATTATCGTTAGATAATTCGTATGTGCCAGAGGCTATAAGAATTGTTATGATTACTTGGTTCGCACTTAGAGCAGAGAGAGCAAAATAATTTTTTACATGTTTTTATTAACTCACTTTCTTGTTTGTTTGTGTGTTTGTGTGTTTGTCCAGTACAAATCTTGCAGTCGATTTTTAACTAACTTCCCGACTAGCTAGACATTTGAAACTTTTAAAATAGCCCAGAACACGATGACAATGCATTATTTTAATACTTTTAGCCGTCTTTAAGCAGGATTGAATTCATTTTCAGTTAATTTTGTTTTGTAGACTGGTGCATCCATCTATCGGCCGGAACGGGAACCAAAAGTTAAGCGCAAGTTAACTTCCAATTAACTTAATATTTTTCAAGTTGGTGCGATAATTCATAAAAAAATATTAAAAAAGTATTTATTAATACATAGTCAAGTTTATATGATTCAACAGAAAATTTAAAAACATGGTATATAAAAAGTTCTTTTTATCTTGTAATTATTATGTCTCTTTTGGTAACCACGTTCATGCAACAACCGATGAAAAGTTTTTAAACGCGTCTGACTGTTTGAGAAAAAACTAAGGAAATTTTTCAAAATCTGGGATAGTGTCTGACGTATAATCAACAGTAATTCGATGAAAATAAGTTATCCTAACTTCTGTATCCTATCTTCTGTTCTGTCTTGAAACCAAGTACATTATTTAACATCCCTTCATTAGAATATCGTATTTTATTTATTTGTTCCTGAAATCCTCTCCAGGATCTGATCAGCTTAACTACCCAATTTTCCCTTTTCAAGTCATTTCCCATTCGTCCATATGACCATGCTCTTAGCTAGGATCCATCTATAATTTTCATTTTTCTCCATGTTTTTAAAAAGTTTTCCTTGAACTCTCGAAGCGTTTCGTGTTTGCCCCACTTTCTATTCTCTTTCCTATATTCGTTTTTACTTTTGATCGCTGAAGTTTTCCGTGCATTTATATTATACAGAGGCTGTTCGCACATTTTTTAGACGATTTTGGTAAGCGGTAATAAAAAATCGTTTGCTGCAAAAGAAATAATTGCAATTGGACTATGTTTTTAAAAGTCAAAATTATCGTCTGCGGCTTGAAAGTTTTGCTATTATTCAAAATGGCGTTTTTAACAAAGCAGTGGTTCGAAGGCTACATTTATGCTCTTTCCGAAGAGAAATATGCATACTCCGTTATCCAAAAACGATGTGAGAGTCATGGTTTTGTGATATCTAAAGCGTCGATAGGTAATATCGTCAACAAGAAAGGAAAAAAACGTCAAATTGGAGCCTCAAGTGGGACAAAAATTCCAAACAAGTATCCAAGGAAAAAACGGACATCTTCGACTATTGCAAAGGCACGTTGTTTAATGTTAAAAGAAAATCCCCCCAGTCAAAGGACAGTTGCAAAATCATTAAAATGCTCGGTGTCCACTGTAAACAAAATGATAAACGGTGATTTAAATCTTAAGAAAGCGAAAAAACGCAATGTGCATCGTCTTCTTCCAAATCATATCGCTGAACGCAGGACACGATGCAGAATTCTATATGAGAAACACTTATCCAAAGAAAAATGGAAAACAATTGTCACAATAGATGAATCATGGGTGTATTTAAATGATTGCAACAAAAAAAGAGCCATTTATTATCATAAAAGGGGAGAAAAAATTTAAGTACATGGTTCAAAGAATCGAAAGAAAGTTTTTCTAAGGGATTCATGATTGTTGCTGGTTTTTCTTATAATGGTAAGTTAAAAATAAAGAGAGTGGAAAAAAATGTCAAGATTAACTCCAAATACTATCAGGAACATATTTTATCGCCAATTTTTCTGAATGAAATACCATCGCTTTACTCACAGTGCCATCAATCTGTGAGACTCCATCAGGACAAAGCTAGCAGTCACACATCAAAATCCACTGTAAATTTCCTAAAAGAAATGGAACAAAAAGCTGGTATCAAGGCCATACACTTCACTGATATCCCTACTAAATCTCCCAATGTATCACCTATGGATTTTTGTGCTTTCGGACTTTTAAAATCTGCATTATCCAAACGTCGTCCCAAAACCCTTACAGGACTCTGGAAAGCTGTTCAGGAGGAATGGGATAAAATACCTCTTCTGACACTTCAAAAGGCATTATTATCCTGGAAATTGCGGTGTCGAAAGATAGTTCAGAATAAGGGATGTCAAATAGAACATTTAAAACACAAGAATTTTATGTAATTTAGTTTTGTGAATACAATATACATCGTCTAAAAAATGTGTGAACAGCCTTTGTACTACAGTGAACGGCCCGACCCGTGGACTGCAGTTCCCACAACTCATCCTGAAGCTCCCGAATATTGTCTTTTCATGCAAATTCGAAACGCAAGACTCTTAAAATGTTTATGAGAGAAATTCTTTATAAACTAAGAAAATGGTCCGATCAGCTCGATCATTGATAATTAAATCTTTCTGACTGCGAAGGTACTTTCGGGGTGAATCAATTGCTAATAGAGTCAGAATTAACATAAATTACGAAAAAGAAAATCCAAGGAATAAATAAAAAATAATTACAAGATAAAAAAGAACTTTTTATATACCATGTTTTTAAATTTTCTGTTGAATCATATAAACTTGACAATTCTATGCATTAATAAATACTTTTTTACAATTTTTTTGATGAATTATCCCATCAACTTGAAAGAAAATGAAGTTAATTGGAAGTTAACTTGCGTTTAACTTTTCGTTCCCGTCCCGGCCGATAGATGGCCGCACCGGTCTAAAAAACAAAATTAACTGAAAATGAATTCAAATCTGCTTAAAGATGGCTAAAAGTATCAAAATAATACATTGTCATCGTGTTCTGAGCTATTCTAAAAGTTTCAAATGTATAGCTAGTCAGGAAGTTAGTTAAAAAATGATTGCAAGATTTGTACTGGACAAACACACACACACACAAACAAACAAACAAGAAAGCGAGTTAATAAAAACATGGTAAATAAGTTTTGCTCACATGCGGGGCATGTAGTCACAATTTATTGAAGTGTTTGTAATATGTTTCAACGATACACTCTTCGTGATGCAAGTATTTGTGCACATTAAATGTAACAGGGATTGTGGTGTCCCTGCGGTACAGCGTGCTGGCTTTCGGTGCTGAGGGTGCTAAGTTCGTAGCCCGGCGTCGCGCCACTAAAAATACCTCTGTTCGTGTCGTCCCTTTATAGGGGGTAATGCTGGTCCGCCTATATGGTGCCCCCATAATAAAATGATCAGCAAACTGCGGGGAATTATAGGCGAATGTCCACACGACAAGTGCCTCCGCTAGAAAATAAATAAATACAAAAAATTAAGTGTAACAAAAAAAATTGAAAACTGGTTTCACGTGACTATTGGATTTATATATATTCGTCGATATGACTTATTGTATGTCTATCTCAAAAGGTTTTTTAATGGTGCCTAATAGGGCACATTCTGTAATAGTAAAGATAAAATAAATTGTGCAAATTTATCACCGAAAATTTGTATTTCGAGGATTTAAAGCAAGAATGCCTATGAAAATTTTCTAGAAACTAGCCTTTTACTTTAGTGCAATCAAATACTTTCCAAAATTTCACCGTTAATCTTATTCATATGAAAAAAAGCCCATTTAGAGACATTCTTGATAACACTAAAGAAACTGCGACAGCATAATGTAATACTGTGTTACGAATTTTACGAGCCTATGGTAATCTTGCAAAATATGAGAGTTATCGCCAAATTGGCGATGGATTTGGTGACTTATTTTGGTCGTCAAATGGTCGCCAAACTTCTAGACCTTTCTAAAAGCTTCTCTAGATTTCTAGCTGGCCGACCGATAGGGGGCGCTTTGGAAGTCTATAAATATACCTGACATTGGCATTGGAACTCAGTGTTCTCTTCTGCTGAGAACTGAATGTATTGAAAATGCGTTAGGTGTGTATTTTATTGAAGACTCTGTTATTCTGACTTGCATTTTTAGAGTTTTCTGCTGTATGGAAGACAGTTGTTACGTGTTTTCTCTTTGAATTTGTGTATGCGCCTCAAGAATTTACGGAATAATAAATTTTATTTTGTGTGCAGTTTCTGAAGAGATTTTATTCAATCCTACCGAACTCAGGGAAAACGGAACAACTGTAACGACGTCAGATTATGATGAATAATATCAAATTTCAACAAAATAAAATATCTCCCAAGAATATTGTTTCAAAAGTCTTCGCTGAATGTGTACCTAAATGCCCAACTTTATGTTGTTAAGTAACTCGAGGAAATCGAGTTGAAAAAAAAAACCCTGCAAACTAAGTGCAAACTTTCATAATGAACTTGTTAGGGACTCCAAATATGGAAATGGGAAAAAAAAGAGGCTGAAATGATCTAGAGGAATAATAAAAAGGAAGAATAAAGGAAACGTAATCACTTCAGATGAGTATTCGTAATAAAGGCACAAATAAATGCTATTCCGATATTGGATTTTCTAAAAGAAAGAGCTTGTGTTTTTTTACGCGAGGAGATAGGGAAATTTTTACTAATAAGTTGCCATAATTTTGAGCAAACGAGAATCTTGATTTATTTCCGATAAATCAATCCTCCCCTTTCTTCATTGTTTATGCAAGTTTTTTTGTATTTTATCTAAAAGAATTATATTTCACATTGTGACGGTAAAATAGTGAAAGTGTATAAATGATTAAAAATACTTTATTAGCAAAATAATTGGATTTTATATACCTTTGATATTTAAACATAGCATTCTTTTTCACTTTTAAGGAGTGAATGGATCTCCAACCTCATTCAAAAGGTTTAATTTTCAATTTTTAACTCTATATCCAGAATGAGAAAAATTAATGTTATTTTTTAATACATTGAAGAACCTTAGATTTCAAAACAAGGATTTTTTGCCAGAATAATGCCTATTTTTCAAATTTTTCTTTCAAAAATGAGAATATTTTTAAAAATTCTCCATGCGTTAAATTTTTTAATGTAAGTTTCCGAGATCGATATATATATATATATATATATATATATATATATATATATATATATATATATATATATATATATATATATATATATATATATATGTATATATATGATAATATTACTAACTACCTATAATCGCCCATTCTGTACTTCATCTCTGCCATGGTAACCCATCCTTCTTGTCTTGGCGTAAACGCTTCGCCTTCCCACATACTAACTTCCTCCGCCAATTCTGGCAACCTCAATGACCTAATTCTATTTTGGCGCTTTTTGCGGGAGACGCTGGACTAACTCGAAGCGAATAAGATGTTTTACTGTTTAATAAATTAGTTTGTTCCTGAAGCTGATTTTATTATTTTCCGGCCACGATGTATGCTCTTATTTCATGAGATGTCCATCCGGACATTTCATATATATATACATAAACATAAAAGTGCATTGAGTTTTTTATCAGCATGAGTCTAAAGTCTTAAATAGTTTTATTTTATTTTTCCTGTTATTTTTTGTGTTTTTGCCTGCTATTACTTTATTTTATGGTCTATGAAGTTGAAAAATATTGGTGGTTTCTATGAACTATGCATAGTTTTATGACAAACACTTGAATGAACAATCCTGAGCAATTTGGAAGAAATCAAAAGAAAATGAATGCTCACGGAGAATTTCGAAAAATTTTAGGATTTTGAAGAATTTTTTGATAAACAAATCTTATTCTTCCACAAAATACTTATTTGTGAATTCTAAGAGACTTCAATGTAGTAAAAAAAAAAGTTAATTATGATTATGTGGTTTATAAAGTAAAATATTGAAAAATTAAGAAAACGAGGTTATAGGCCCCTTGTCCCCTTAAGGCTCTAAAAATGTAATGCTACTATAAATTACTAGATCTCATAGCACTCGAAAACTTTCATTGTGTTTTACTGAATTTTAAGACTTTTTTTCCCTGTTAAATATAGAAAGTTTATTCATTTTCATTTTTTAAATTTGTAAATTCGAGACATCTTTGGTCTTCCGGCGAGGAAAAGACCCAAGCAAATTAATTGAAATTTTTATCAAAAATCGTTGCGAAAACAAAACTTTTGAATTACACATATAATTGTAATCATTTAGAAGACGAGATAAGTTTTAGAATCATTGAAAAGTTAATGTATACATGCGTAACTAACGGTCTGTAGACAAAGACTACATAAAGCAATTTTTATGCTGAAAGAATGTTAAAGTAGCACCAAAATGAGAAGAATATCTATTACCTCA
Organism: Dolomedes plantarius; assembly: GCA_907164885.2. NCBI lineage: Eukaryota > Metazoa > Arthropoda > Arachnida > Araneae > Dolomedidae > Dolomedes > Dolomedes plantarius. Next base: position 31,669,210 of record OU015491.1, read on the forward strand.
CAAAATTTCTCAAACTATTTTTTAACGCTTCTATTTTGGGGTGAGTAACCGTGTTACGGCTTACCTTGACATTAGGAAAAGCCCTCCAACCTTCGGCGCGCCACTAGAAAAACTTTGATGTTTGCTGATGGCAACAATTCAGTTTCTGAAACTGTTCTGAGTAGTTGCATTTTAGTGTAAGGGCTTGTTCACATAGGAGTCCGTTGCGTAGCGTTAGGGGAAAGATGACGTTGAGACGAAAATAAACCAATCATAGGCGTTAAAAATTTCATTTCTAATCATTCGGAGGCCTATGATTGGTTTATTTTCGTCTCAACGTCATCTTTCCCTTAACGCTACGCAACGGACTCCTATGTGAACAGGCCCTTACACTAAAATGCGACTACTCAGAACAGTTTCAATGAGTCTAAAGTCTTAAATAGATTTATTTTATTTTGCCTTAACGCAACGCAACGGACTCCTATGTGAACAGGCCCTTAGTCATAGGCGTAGCGTCGAGGGGGGGGGGGCACGTGCCCCCAACTTAACTTGAAATAAATTAAAACGTTAATAGAAGTTCAGTTAAAACTGGAAAATTGTAGAAAACTTTTAAGAAAGTTGTTTTTTTCCCAGCTTTTTCAAACTGTGAAATTGAAGATTCCGATTATGTCATTAGCCTTAACAAAGTTTTTAACAATGATATGATCCATAACAGAATTTTGATGCTATTTTTATTCTCATTTTATTTATGCTATATTTATTTTTCTCATTGTATAACTTTTGAATACTACTCAAACATCAGTTCTATTGTTATACAATTTTAAAAAATCATAATATTTCATATTTTAAGGACCGCCAGGCAGTCAATGTGGCCCTAGCTGAATTCAATTCGTGCACCCCCAAAAGTTAGAAGCACGCTACGCCTATGGTGTTACTATTATTGGTCCACTAGTTATTACAGTTATATAGGTAACCAATTGACTATAGTGTCATCTTGAAATATTTGCATATAATGTACATAAACTTTATTATAGTGAACTATAGACTGGTCAATTTATTTCAAGCATTTGCAGTCCATTAATGGTTTAAATTTGCACCAAACCGTCTGCCACATTAGAGAAGATTTTGGGGCGAATTTTTGCCCTTTCTGGCAACCTTTGAATTTTAATTTATGGTTGAAAAATGATTGATACATGATATTTTATTATTGGTCTTCTGCCAAAATTTAGTGCAAGCCTATAAAATCCCTAAACATTGGCTAATCAGAAAAAACAACTTAGGTGGTACATCATCTGAATTTGCAAATCTTCACCCCTAGTGTTAAGCTACGGGGGACTTTCAGTATCTTTCTAATCACAGATTAGCAAATATGTTTTCCAATTCTGTTTTCTCCATGTAAAAACCGATATTTATACGTCATGCTCGTGTTTTTCAAAAACTTTTTTTTTCAAAAATTTTGTTTAATTTTAGAATTTTTTAAATTATGTGGCGATAGCCTTCAATACTTTAACAATTAGTGCAAAATCAGTTGCTATAAAATAAAAAGAATTTAAAACTACACACTCTGCATTTAAATTGTTACTGTCATATGCAAAAAAATAACATTAAAAAATGTGTTTGCTAATCTGCTTTTAGAGAGAGAAAACCTGAGAGAATACGGGTAGTCGGTCTTTGTACAATAGATCAACAATGGATCCCTTGGAAGCATATAGAAAAGGTCATGGTCGAAAAAAAATTATCAGCGGAAAATAAGTAAATGCAAAAATATGAGCAGGCTATCATGCTGTATCATTCGCCTTCATAGTTTTAACTCTCTAGGTTTGAAAACGGAGTTTCCTCTGATCGCCGGGATAGTTCAGCATGTAGATTACAGGCTTCGAGAAATAAGACCCGAATTCATTTCTTAGCACTGGCAGAAATGTGTTACAATTAATGTACTAGAAAGTCGTTTGAAATCTCTTAATGTATTCTAATCTGTCTTGTTTCCCAGCTTAAGCATTATATATATAATAGCCGTTGTCTCTGTATAACACTTCCGGGCTGTACTCATCTTTCAATTGAAGCCCTCAGTAAACAAACAGCCGGTTAGGCTTAATTTCAATTTCAGATGTGGATCAGAATTTTTTCTTACCTAAAAACGAATATCTTCTCCATCAAATCACGTTTGTTCAGCCTATTTTTCTATAAAACATTCAGAACTAAAAAAATTGGATGCTTTTAGCTGTATATTTAACAGTTTTTAAATATCTGTTTACTTTTGCGATGAATTCTGAAAGTACACAAACTTGAATGTGAATGAATCAAGTAGCTCAAGTATTCGTATCGCGTAGTGAGCTGTGAAAAACTGGATGGCAGTCTACTACTCCAATCGCATGAAAAACTAAATAAATAAAAGATAATGAAAGGGTTTGTTTTTACAAGGTGTCGATTAAATGCAATATTGTTAGATAATTCGGGATATTTATAAACTTTCATATACTTTTTCCATTATGACGTCATTATTAGTATTATGACGTCAAAATGACGGGTTGGATGGCAGTATACTACTCCAATTGGATGAAAAACTAAATAAATAAAAAATAATGAAAGGGTTTGCTTTTACAAGGTGTCGATTAAATGCAATATTGTTAGATAATTCGGGATATTTTTTAACTTTCATATACTTTTTCCATTATGACGTCATTATTAGTATTATGACGTCAAAAAGACGGGTTACCTTCTAGTTCATTATAAAAAAAAAATTCGATTTCATAAACTTCTTTTTATCAAACTACGTTCGTAAAATATATTTCATAAACCACAGAGATTGTACAAATAAATTTCATACGCTTTACCTTATTGGTCGGATTATTTAATTCAATTTTCAGCGATGCATAAAAATTGCAATAGAAATCAACACAGAGCTACTAACTCCTATGAATATTTTGAAATACTCTGAGCAGGAAAAACTTAGTTTCACTTCTATTCTTTCATACAGCTGCTAACCATTTTCCAAACTGTTCGAATTTATATCGCGTGTGTCCTTTTCGGAAATGGCACGAATAACGGGAACTTCTTTTTTTGCTTATGTAAAAGTTTTTATCGCATGAAAAGACGCTGAATGAAATGTTACAGCTTTTGAATAAAGAATATGTTTTGACTTTTTCGCCGGCTTCCGAGCCTGTCACTAGACTATACAGAAAATAAATGCCAGATCTTAAGGGACCCCCGTATACAACAAAGAAGCCAAGTTTTATCGTAAGCTGCTAACACCGTCTGAATACTAAACGGAGCGTGAAATACGTTAGAGATTGTCTGACTAATCGATTAGCGACTGAACAAATAAAAGTCCATCGTTAATTATCCGCGTTCTCATATCGCTGAGTGAGAAAATACCCGATTTACGAAAACTCTTTCTCGCCTTGATGCCTATTTTACTAACTAGAAAGAGAGGGAATATTCCGGGATAAATTTTGATGGTTTTGATGAAACGCAGTGTTCGAGTTCGCCTGCCATATGGTGAAGCTTGTAACGTTTCGAAAGACGAGATGGTTTCTTTGAAGGACACATTCGCAAAACCAAGAATTTAGGAAACCGCCTCCAATTTCGACATCCACAGTTCAGAGAGAGAGACGTCTACTTAGCAAAAACTTTTTAGAAGATTTTTTTATTTTAATTTCCTCTAATGTACATTTTCTTGGGTAATTCATTCACGGAACCCCAGAACATAAAAATTCCTAAAACTACTTGAGATATTTCATCCAGGTTTCTTTTTATTCTTTATCTTGTTTTCTCCTTTTGCATTTTTAAGGTTTCTCTGGTTGGCATGTCCTCGGTTTTTTTTCACATTCTATTTGTTGTGGGGAGTAGTAAGGGTTTTCTCTGTACGCCTATTCAATGTTGCATGTTGTTTCTTTGAAATTCGAATCGAGCGTCGTTTTAGATAAGAATATTTTGGATTGGCATCTCGGACTGTATAAACAAAGTTATCAATTATATCTATACTAGAAGGTAACCCGTCATTTTGACGTCATAATACTAATAATGACGTCATAATAGACAAGTATATGAAAGTTAAAAAATATCCCGAATTATCTAACAATATTGCATTTAATCCACACCTTGTAAAAGCAAACCCTTTCATTATTTTTTATTTATTTAGTTTTTCATGCGATTGGAGTAATAGACTGCCATCCAACCCGTCATTTTGAAGTCATAATACTAATAATGACATCATAATGGAAAAAGTATATAAAAGTTCAAAAATATCCCGAATTATCTAACAATATTGTATTTAATCCACACCTTGTAAAAGCAAACCCTTTCATTATTTTTTATTTATTTAGTTTTTCATGCGATTGGAGTAATAGACTGCCATCCAACCCGTCATTTTGACGTCATAATACTAATAATGACATCATAATGGAAAAAGTATATAAAAGTTAAAAAATATCCCGAATTATCTAACAATATTGTATTTAATCCACACCTTGTAAAAGCAAACCCTTTCATTATTTTTTATTTATTTAGTTTCTCATGCGATTGGAGTAGTAGACTGCCATCCAGTTTTTTACAGCTCACTACGCGATATGAATACTTGAGCTACTTGATTCATTCACATTCAAGTTTGTTTACTTTCAGAATTCATCGCAGAAGTGAACAGATTTTTAAAAACTGTTAAATATACAGCTAAAAACATCCATTTTTTTTAGTTCTGAATGTTTTATAGAAAAATAGGCTGAAAAAACGTGATTTGATGGAGAAAATATTAGTTTTTAGGTCAGAAAAAAATTCTGATCCACATCTGAAATTGAAATTAAGCCTAACCGGCATTTTGTTTACTGAGAGCTTCAATTGAAAGAGGAGTACAGCCCGGAAGTGTTATACAGACACAACGGCTATTATATATATAATACCTGGTATATTTCTTATAAAAATGAGGAAAAGAACGACAGAGACAATTTGGTTGCAACAACATACTATTAGGGTTATATACTTTTTATCATGTTTTTACTAACTCGCTTTCTTGTTTGTGTGTGTTTGTCCAGTACAAGTCTTGCAATCGATTTTTAACTAACTTCCCGACTAGTTAGACAATTGAAACTTTTAGAATAGCCCAGAACACGATGACAATGCATTATTTTAATACTTTTAGCCATCTTTAAGCAGGATTGAATTCATTTTCAGTTAATTTTGTTTTGTAGACTGGTGCAGCCATCTATCGGCCGGGACGGGAACCAAAAGTTAAACGCGAGTTAACTTCCAATTAACTTTATTTTCTTTCAAGTTGATGGGATAATTCATCAAAAAAATTTTAAAAAAGCACTTATTAATTCATAGAATTGTCAAGTTTTTATGATTCAATAGAAAATTTAAAAACATGGTATATAAAAAGTTCTTTTTATCTTGTAATTATTTCTTCCTTGGCTTATCCCTTTTCTCTTCTAGTTACGTTTGTTGTGGGATGTAGTAACAGTTTTCTCTTTAACACTATTTAAAGGTGCATGTTTTTTGCCTTGAAGCCTGGTTCACGCTTTTATAATTGGAAACGAGTGCCCTGTAAAAACGAAATGCATGCTTCAGGTCAAGAAAGCTACATGTTTCAGGGTGTAATGTTTCTAGGTAACAAATTTACCTGTTTGGGGTATCCTACTTTTGTATCTTAAACATACTTTCGTACCATTTTAGTTATACTTCCATTTTTGTAATGTACCTAAAACAGCATTTCATTTCTACAGTGTACCTGATAGTTTAAGGCCGTAATTATCAACTTTTTAACGTCTGGATATTCCCCCCCCCCTTTGGATGACAGTCAGACCCCCACCCTGGCCTTAAACATACAAACATAAATTTCGAAAGCTAAAAATGGGTAGAGAAAATGAACAACACTTACAATAACAAATCAAAAAAAAAAAAAGAGTGATATAAAAATTTGTTACATGGGATTAATAAGATGGCTGATACTGTTGTAATCATATCTCATTGCAGTCATAAAATAATAAATCAAAAATTAACAAAAATACGGTAACTCTCACATATCTAACCGTTGAACTTAATTTTTCTTTTCACAAGCCTTGTTAAAATACGTTGTACATATATATTTTTTGCGAACCGTTCGCACCTCGCCTAATTATCAGTCACGTCTCCCCTCTAGGAGAGCATGCCCCCCCCCCCACACACACACAGGTTGAAAACATCTGAGAAGACATACTGGAAGAACAATAAACCTCATAAGGAAATTGGTATTCCTTTTATGTATATACTACCTGAAAACCCGTACTTCACTACAGAGTACATCCAAATTAAATACAACGGTCAATGTATGCAATTAATGCCAAAAATATGTTTAAATATATTTATAATAAATACAACGATCAATGTATGCAATTGATGTAAAAAAAAAAAAACGAAAAAATATATTTATAAAAAATCGTAAGGGATATTTTTATAGACAAAATTATGTAGAAGAAAATATTCAAATTAAATCTAATAAAACTTATTAAAGAATATAGTACAGTTAATATAGTACAGTTTGAGGAACATATCTTTTACTGTATTTTAATATTTTTTTGGATAATTTCCAATCGTCTGCCGCATTAGCAAGAAGAAAAAAATATTTTTTTGTCTATTTCGCTGCTTGAACGTGAAGATAAATTAATTTAAAGTACCAGAAAAAGAAATCACGTGACCAGCATTTAATAAAATAAATTATGAAAATTAATCTTTAAAAATTCACCAAAAATCAGAAAATGGAGATAAAGATTCGAAAAAGATGTAAGGTATACACAAGATTCGATTCACAAGAATCGAACTTTTGAGTGAATTAAAGAAGCTGCTTTAGATATGCTAATTTCGGCATACGCGCTTAGTATAAATACCACGCAGCGTCATTAATGAAAAGGGGGAGGTTGTTAAGGTTGAAAAGGTGTTATCCTGCGCTAGTGCTTAGCGGGCCAGAAGTTTACATGGCAGTACTGCTGGTTTGACTTACTGTTCGTGAGTATAAAAATATATTGTTCTTGAAAGCTATGTTTATACATTCCGTACAAGTGTACGTATGCTTATTGCTGTAAAAGCCAATTATATGTGCAACGAATTCAATAAACATTGTTTCATGTATAAACTGTGTTTGTTTCAAATTCAGATAGAGTGCCACTTCAAATTATATACACCCAGGTCTGGGTAGAAGTGAGTATAGACACTCTATACTGGCGCCCGAAAATATATATACCCTGGTAGTTAGCGTTACATTTGTAACAAACAACATAATTGAAATTAAAAACTGTGTACTGTGTACTTATATTGATAAAATTGTTGCAAGTACTTATATACTATTTAAAAATGAGTGTTGTAGAACAAAATCCTGCTGGAAATTTTCCTCGGGTAATTATGGTTCAGCAAATTGCGCCATTTGAAGCCACATTCAATGGCGGCCCCTCAAGCCAATTCCTAAAGAAAATTGAGCATTACTTTCAGCAACAATGCACCCCAGAGGGGGATAAACTTAAAATTGCTCTAGCCGCTTTAAGAGGTAGTGCATATCAGTGGTACACGTCTATGCAAAGCAGTAATCTGATTTTTGACTATTTGTCATTCAAGCAACAGTTTCTTAGTGTTTTTCCAAAGACCTATAATCAAAGTGAAATTGAAGCGGAAATTTATTCGCTAAGGCAACGTGAAGGTCAGTCTGCATTAGATTTTGCTATGGAAAAGATTTCCAAGTGTGAGGAATATTTAGAAGGGGTGACGGAAGCGATAATCTTAAAAATAGTTATCCAACGTTTGAAGCCAAGTGTTCAAGATTTTTTAGATAATCAAACAATTACAAGCAAGGTTACCCTCCTTCAAGCTTTGGCTAAATATGACAATAGACATTTCTTCGCTACCCCTCACCGTCATTCAGGTACGAGAAGTTTTATACAGCCGCGCCAAAATTTTTCGCGAGTTTCAAACCAGCAGCGTAAGCAGTACCGCAGGCAAAATAATAGAAGCGCACGGCGTTATAATGAAATTAGTGTACTTAAAGTAAATAATATGGAAACACCTTACTTGCACTGGCAAGTTGATTCACATGATATGGTTCAACCTGTTGAAACTGTGTGGTCAAATGTATTATTTTGTCCGAGTAGCAATCATTATTTTGAGAATAGTGAAAGTCAGGGTATTTTTGTGGCTTATAAAGAAAGTGAGTCTAACTGGAATAATGCGGTAATTCCAGTACAAATTTCTGAAAATAGTGCCGATACTAATGCTAGTGGTTTAGAAAATAAATCATCTGACACTTCTATTAATGCTATACCTGATATTATTGATGCTATACCTGATATTTTAGATGATATTCACACATCTGTTAATGAAGGAAATTTAGTAGATGACGAAGTATGCGTTACGGAAGTTAGTGAATACTTATTAGTTGACGACAATAAAAATTCTTTAAACGATAGTAGGAACTCGCTAGGTAATGATGATATTATTTCAAGTTTCCAACCGAATGAGGATTGTGTAGGCCAGGTTGATAATATGGTTTTAAATAAAGTACATGAAAACCATACTGAGAATCAAGATGAAAAGTTGACACAGAGTTATACTGTAAGTAGTTTAGCTGATGCTTCGGAAGTTATAGACGTAGGTTGTATCAAAACGCACCAGTACGAAAAGCTTAATCTTCCTAAAACTGAAGCAGTGTTAACGAATATAAATGATAACGATTCTGATATCGCAAGTTTCAAAGAGACTTTTTCGTCAAAAGAGGATAAAACTAAAGTTAAGGGGAATAAAAAACTTGAAAAAGCGCCTTCAGGTTCCAGCTTTAAAACTGCTAATACTGAAGTAATTAAGACGGTAAACAAGAAGTCGTATACGCACAAATACGAAAAAAAGAGTCAGGTTGTTGAAAATCATGACACGAGCAGCGAGATAAAGCCAGTTACTAAACACGTTGGTGCGGCGTATAAGTTTCAAAAAATAGAATCTGCATTAAAATCTGATGCCTATACTCTAAAAAGTACGGAGAAAAGTAAAGTGTGCACTACAAAACTTCCATCTAAGGATGAATGTGGCACACATAAGGTACACAAGGTTATCAAAAGGAAGAATGACAATTTTAAAGCTCCTTTGCATAAGTACAGGAAACGCAAGATATCAGCCGCCCAGCAAGGTTGGCCTCCTCCCAAGAGACCTCCTGTCCATTGTCAAGCCGGACCAGCGCCTCAGAACCTACGACCTGCTGCACGAAGGATGACCACACGGTCAACGAATCCCTTTACTAGGACTGCGACCATCAAGAGAGGTTCCACGGATTGGACAGACTGGTGCAAGGAAGTTGCTGCATTCAGGAACAAGTCTTGTATCAATTCTCTTATTCTAACTCCCACCCTTTAATAAAACCGAACCAAATTGGTTTAAAGTTCCCCATTGTATATACTGTGTAAACATTTTGAGGGGAAGGGGTGAGCCACTGAAAACAAATACGGCATACTGTTGTTTTATAAATATTTGAAGGGGACATGTAGTGACTAGAAAAAAAGTACATACTGCATAATATACCAATTAACCACTAATGTACTAACTTCACAAAAATAACACATGTACATTATAAATTGGGGGAGAGCAGATACAGTCAAGAAATGTCATGCTGTGCAATTGTGTTGACAATTTTAACTAAAATAAGTTTTTTAGGGCGCAGTTGGCCAGCCCAGTATCCGCAACTCTGCAAATCCACTGTTTGATGGTGTCACCTGGACCCTTCGGGGTTAGTTTTGTAAAATGGTAGTGGCGTTTTTCCCCCACACAACGTGTGGAAGGTTTTTTGGCTTTGCCACCCATTATGTAAAAAGTCAGACCAGCACGCGTTTTCAATTAGTTAACTGAAGCCGTTCAGACCTCAGTTACCTAATTTTTTTTTTTGAGGGAGGCCAGTGTAAGGTATACACAAGATTCGATTCACAAGAATCGAACTTTTGAGTTAATTAAAGAAGCTGCTTTAGATATGCTAATTTCGGCATACGCGCTTAGTATAAATACCACGCAGCGTCATTAATGAAAAAGGGGAGGTTGTTAAGGTTGAAAAGGTGTTATCCTGCGCTAGTGCTTAGCGGGCCAGAAGTTTACAAGGCAGTACTGCTGGTTTGACTTACTGTTCGTGAGTATAAAAATATATTGTTCTTGAAAGCTGTGTTTATACATTCCGTACAAGTAGTACGTATGCTTATTGCTGTAAAAGCCAATTATATGTGCAACGAATTCAATAAACATTGTTTCATGTATAAACTGTGTTTGCTTCAACTTCAAATAGAGTGCCACTTCAAATTATATACACCCAAGTCTGGGTAGAAGTGAGCATAGAAACTCTATAAAGATTTCATTTTAAAGGAATTTTTAGAATCTTTCTCGTGATATAAATTTTATAACCCTCGAATTATTATTTTAAATGCAAACTTAAAAAAGGCTACAAAAACAGCTTAAAAATTTAATTTTAAAAAGTCTAAGAAGAATTTTTCAAAAATATTTCTTAGTGCACCCCTACACTATAAGAAGAATCGCCATGCAAAATTTCAGCCCTTTAGGTACAGCAGTTTGGTCTGTGTGTGTTGTATGTCAGTCAGTCCGTGAGTCAGTCAGTTACGGAACTGTTTTATATATATAGATACATACAAGGCTAGGGTATAGTATTTTACAAACTGTCAAATCTTCAAGTACGAGGTTCGACATCACTTCACACAACACAGTTTGGAATTCCCTGCCATCAGACTTAAGCACCGCTACGTAACTAATCTATGTAAACATGCAAGAAGTATCCTAATCATGAAGAAGAAAGGAAATAGAATAAAAAGAGTATATTTTAATTCTTAATTGGGTATGGCTATTTATGATAGCTCAAAGATTTTTGCACCTATGTTATATGTTTATCACAGACTTGAGTGTTTGACTGCAATATTATGCAAAACAGCTATTTCGAAACATGCTATTAAAAGATCACAAGGAATATGAAAAGCTAATTAATAATCAAATAACAAAAGTTTGCGTTGGCGATACTAGAACCACTTACATATTAGTGCTTGCTGTTTAAATTAGATCAAAGCTTCTCTCTGTTGACCAAATAATCTCTTTTCGTTTTAATTGGGTAATAAATTTGTTAAAGTTATTAAGTTTTTTTTCAGCATCTTCGTTTAAATGTGTTTCTTTGTATTTATTTTCCTTTCTTTTTTCGAAATATTTTTATAAAATCTCATGTTGTAATTCTTAAAGCATAAATGCAGATCCAATTAAGTAACAGTCAAGGACCCTTCCCCTCTACTTCTAATGACTTGAAAATAATTCATTTTTTTAAAAAATATTTATCTCTTTCAGTTCGGAACAAATGACGCTTCTGTTTTAATTCCTTCTCTGATGCAAACAATAACTATTACATAGAGTTTTCTTAAATCTTAATTAAATGAGTTTATTTTGAAAGTATAATCAGCTTAGCAGAACAAGTAATCTAACAAAGGAAAATTTATCCCATTTTAGTTTCTGATCGATACTTGAATCTCGGGTAATAGTTGACATATTTTAATAAAAAGTGCTGAAGGTGCATTAAAATGAAATTTAAGGGCATCCTTCAAAAATTTTCCATTTAAAGTGTTCCTCTCAATTTTCTGCTCCAGCGTGATTTTCTTAAATTTGCACTGATCTCCCTAAACGATTAAAAATGAATTAAATTTCTTTAATGATTTTAATTTTTATAGAGGATATTATGTTTGCAGATAAGCTGGTTACTGCATCTGAGAAAATAATTGATTCCCTTGAAAAACTCCAAAATCAGGCCTCGCGTCTTATTACTGGCGCAGTGAAATCCACCCCAATTGACTACATGTTGTTGTGTTCAAATAACAGGCCTCTCAGTATAATTATTAAGGAACGTGCCTTATTGTTATGGGAGAAAATAATAAGAACTTCCGGTTGCATGTCCAAGTGGGATCATGTCTCTACTAAGACCGAGCGTAATTTAAAGACCCAGAGAGACTATGTACAGGGGGTTACCGCATTGATTTATCCCCTAAACTTTGATTTTGGAGCTCAACAATTTTTATTACTTCGTAACCCATCGAAGCCAAGACCTTTTCTATCCGTCTTGGCTTGAGCCAAAGTGTATTAAAAGCGGAGGACAATGATAAAATTCTAAGGTCAGTGGCATACGAAACTATAAACACCCTCTACGCCATTTCACATTGGCTCAGGGTCTATACGGATGGCTCTAGAACAAGTGATTATGTCAACGTTGGAACCTCTGTTCATTGTGAGCTTTTCTCATTCTACTCTCCTGTTGGTGCTTATGTGTCGGCTTTTGATGGTGAAATCTCAGCTATCCGGTTGGCTCTTATCCATCTTCAGAGCCGATTAGAGCGTTTCTCAAGAGTGGTGATTCTCTCAGATTCGAGAGCAGCTCTTTTGACTTTACCCCATGTTTCTCTCGCTTCAAAGATATTGATGACTGTGTTGACCTTCTGGAACGGTTGTCGAACCATAATAAAACAGTTGTCTTGCAGTGGATCCCGGCTCACTGCGGAATCGAGGGGAACGAGGCAGCTGACTTCCTGGAGAAAAAGGGGACTTCTGTTTTACACCTAAACAACCAGGATTTGGCCTACCATTCCATCAAGACGATAGTCAAAAAGACCCTCAGGTGTTCCTTCTCAGAGGTTGTTGCCGCTAGAAGCGGTCACAAGCCCTGATATGTCCATGTCCATGATATTCCTGAGTGGCCTAGAAGTAAATCTGTGGCAATGCTTACGGCTTTTTTCTGGCCATGATTGCCTCCGCAAGGACCTCCACAGAACTAACTTGGCTCCCGACCCTCTTTGTCTCCTGTGTGATAACTAGGAAGAAATGGACATGCCTCACCTTGCCTCTTGTCCTGCTCTACCTCTCGTTTCTTTATGGGAGCGCTATTGGATTGCCCGACATAAGTTGATGGATTAACTGATGTCATTTTTCTATCTTGTATTTTTGTCTTTTTTGTTATGTTATCCTGTAATTATTGCCATTAGAAAAAAAAATATTTGCAGATATAAACTCGGAGATATCTTTGTACTCAAAGTGTCACTACTGCAAGTTAACATTTCGATACGAGCCTTTGATCATACGTAACCTAATTCAATATATCGATTTTATTTCCGATTTTACAAAGTCATAAATAATAAATTTTTTAAATTCCATTTCAAATTTAGTATGCAACAATTTTTCACAAATATTTATTTAAGTTAAAAATATTCTTAGATTTTTTTTTAATGAATGAAAATTTAGTAGCGAATTGAATTTCTTCGTTTACAACTATATGTAAGGTTGTCTGAGAAATTTTTAAGAGCAAAAGCCAATCAATCACTAAGAAACTTCTTCAAAAATCGTAAAAGATTTCGTTCATTCAATAAACTCGCGTGCAGCGAAAGATGACCGTTGCGCTTCCAACTAGCCAACCAATTATTTAATAATCAATGTATACAACGACCTGGAATGCTTTTAAATTCCTTTCACGATGTTAGGGCCTGTTCACATAGGAGTCCGTTGCGTAGCGATAAAGTATTGAAATAAATTTAACCAATGACAAACCTCCAAACGATTAGCAACGAAATTTTTAACGCCTGTGATTGGTTTATTTTCGTCTCAACGTCATCTTTCCTTTAACGCTACGCAACGGACTCCTACGTGAACAGGCCCTTAGAGTATAAGCTACGTCAATATACCTCAACCGATGGAACTCGACAACTTGCGAGCTACCGAGAAAATTCTACTTTAATATTTTTTAAATGAAGCAAACAAGAAGTATTAAAATTATAAGGAACTAAAAGAAGTATTAAAATTATTAGGAACTAGAACTTTTTCTTCAAGGAATTTGACAAGCATGAATCTTGAATACGAAATACCAATTCAACGAAATGCCTAGTTACCGAAATCAATGCAATTCTTGTCATTTTCGTTTCGCCAAATCACCATCTCGGTTTCGTATCTGAAACTGATGCTATGATATACGCTTCGTGATTAAGCCTATTTCTGTGTTTAATTTTCATAGTAAATACAGACCAGTATGACAGTTCACACAAACGGATTGATGTAAATGAAATTAAAATCTGTAGAGCTTTGAATTTTGTGAGTTGATGGTATTCATTTTTTTCTAAGCCGAAATTTGTCAGTCCGCTAGGATTGAAACTTCAGTCTTATTATTCTATACGAGGAAATTCAATTAATTTTTCTTTATATTAGCTGAAATCGAAGCTAGTTTAACAGACTTTTCAAAGAAAGGGTTTAATTCTTACGCGCATTACATGTTTTCCTTCTCTGTTTGAATTAAATTGATCACGAGATCAATTGCTTCAATAATGCCATTCCTTAACGATAAGCTGCAATAATTGTAAATCAACACAGCTTAAAATCGGTCATTTACTATTTTACTGTTTTCCTAAAAGTCGTTGTAAAGTAACTTTAGCATCTTTAGTGTTTGAAACACATTACACCCAGATTTCGCACATTACATGTTTTCCTTCTCTCTCTATCTATATACAGTGGCTCCCAAAAGTGTTCGTACACTTACGAATTTCAATGAAATAGGGGTCTATCCATTGATTAAAATGAATATTTCAGAATGGGTATTTATAATAAGATCTATAATCTATTCTTAACAAAACTACATGAAATATTTTGAAAACAAAGTAAAACTTTATTTTTAAGAAACCAATAATCCAAAAGTAACAAAAACTTTATCTCACAAAAGTCATCGTACATTTGTAAAAAATCTCTACATATTAGTAAATATTCTAATTTTTCTTTAAATTAATATTTAGTAGGATATCCTTTAGCATCCACAACAGCTTTTAAACGTCTGGGAATAGATTGCTTTAGTTCTTTTGTAATTTTTGCATCAATGTTCATCCATTCTTCCATCATAATTGCTTTTAGTTCGCTTTTCGTGTGAATGTCGTGTTTTCTTACTCGAACCTCCAGTTCTCTCCAAATATGTTCTATTGGGTTTAAATCTGGCGATTGAGGTGGTGTTTTCAAAACTTGTGGACAATTATAGAAACACCAGATGCGAACGTTGAGAGCCGTGTGCTTAGGATCATTATCTTGATAAAAAACAAAGTTGTTTCCAATACCCAAATTTTGAGCTGATAATTTTAAATTGTCTCTTAAAATATTTATAAAAACAGTATGATTCATTATGCCATCAATAAATACCAAATTTCCTAGTCCTGATGCTGACATGCATCCCCACACAAGGATACCTCCACCGGCATGCTTAACTGTTCCTACTAAGTTCTTGGGATTAAGTTCCTCATTTTTTTCTTCTCCATACAATTATACGCCCATCAGCACCAAAAATGTTCATCGGCAAATAGGACATTATTCCAATAGGTTTGGGGCTTATTTATCATTGATAGTGCGAAGGGAAGCCTAAACTTTCTGTTTCTCTCACTCACAAAAAAATTTCTATGGGCAGAACGCCCATGCAGTCCAGCTGTTCTGAGAACTCGTCAAAAAATTTGAGGTGAAATTGAAGTAGAAAATGTTTCATTGAATTCTGCAGAAACTTTTACAGCACTGAAACGTGAATTTTTCACAAATTTTCTAATTATAAATCTCTGACCACGTTTTGTTAACTTTGCCTGACGGCCTTTTATTACCTTGTTTTCGATCCAATTTTCTTCTTTAAAGCGTTTTTTCACATACTGCACAGTAGAATGGGATAAATTAAGTAATTTAGCAATATTCCGAACTGATTTACCACTACTATGATGAAAAATAATCAATTTTCGAATGTTGTTTGTTGTTTCTTTACGACTATGAGCCATTTTTAAATAATAAATAGAATATTACGGAATAGGCAAGCAAAAATTAAAGCCAAACGATATTTTAAATGCCACCACAATTAAAAAATAAAAATAAAGCACCAGACGATAATTTTAATTATGAATTTATCCGAAAATATTTCAGTGTACGATGACTTTTGTGAGATAAAGGTTTTGTTACTTTTTGATTACTGGTTTCTTAAAAATAAAGTTTTACTATGTTTTCAAAATATTTCATGTAGTTTTGTTAACAATAGATTATAGATCTTATTATTAAATACCCATTCTGAAATATTATTTTTAATTAATGGATAGACCCCTATTTCATTGAAATTCGTAAGTGTACGAACACTTTTGGGAGCCACTGTATATAAAACAGTTCCGTAACTGACTCATTCATTCTCTGACAGACTGACTGACTGACATACAACGCACAGACCAAACCGCTGGACCAAAAGGGCTGAAATTTTGCATGGCGATTGTTCTAATAGTGTAGGGGTGCACTAAGAAAGATTTTTCAAAAATTCTTCTTAGATTTTTTTAAATTAAATTTTTAAGCTGTTTTTTAGACTTTTTTTACGTTTGCATTTAAAATAATACATTGAGGGTTATAAAATTTATATCACGAGAAAGATCATAAAAATTCCTTCAAAATGAAATTTTTTTCGAATCTTTACCTCCCTTTTCTGATTTTTGGTGAATTTCTAAAGATTAATTTTTAGAATTTAATTTATTAAATGCTGATCACGTGATTTCTTTTTCTGGTACTTTCAATAAATTTATCGTCACGTGCGTAACAACGAAATAGACAAAAAAAAACATTTTTTCTTTCTAATGCAGCAGACGATTGGATATTATCCAAAAAAAATAAATATTCCTTATGATTTTTTTAAAAATATATATATATAAATATTTTTTTACATCAATTGTATACATTGATCGTGTCATTTATTATAAATATATATATTTATTTTTTTGGCATTAATTGCATACATTTACCGTTGTATTTAATTTGAATGTACTCCGTAGGGTTTTCAGCTAGTATATATATAAAACAGTTCCGTAACTGACTCATTCACTGACTGACATACAACGCACAGACCAAACCGCTGGACCTAAAGGGCTGACATTTTCCATGGCGATTCTTCTTATAGTGTAGGGGTTCACCAAGAAAGATTTTTGAAAAATTCTTCTTAGGTTTTTTAAAATTAAATTTTAAACCTGTTTTAGTAACTTTTTTGAAGTTTACATTTAAAATAATAAATTGAGCGTTATAAAATTTATACCAAGAGAAAGATCATAAAAATTCCTTTAAAATGAGATCTTTTTCGAATCTTTACCTCCATTTTCTGAATTTTGGGGAATTTTTAAAGATTAATTTTTAGAATTTAATTTATTAAATGCTGATCACGCGATTTCTTTTTCTGGTACTTTTATAAATTTATCGTCACGTACATAGCAACTAAATAGACAAAAAAATATTTTTTTCTTGCTAATGCGGCAGACGATTGGACATTATTTTGTCTTTAAAAATATCCCTTACGATTTTTTCTTAATATATATATATATTTTTGGTACATCAATTGTATATATTGATCGTCGTATTTATTATAAATATATATAAATATTTATATATTTTGACATTAATTGCATACATTGATTGTTGTATTTACTTTGAATTTATTTCGTAGCGAAGTGCGGGTTTTCAATTAGTTTGAAAGAAATTGATCACGAGATCAATTGCTCCAATAATGCCATTACTTAACGATAATCTGCAAAAATTGTAAATTAACGCAACTTAAAGTCGGTCATTTACTATTTTAATGTTTCCTAAAATTCGTAGTAAAGTAACTTTAGCATCTTTCATGTTTGAAACACATTACACCCAGATTCATAAGTCATTTGTTTATTCCGCAAATATTACTAAATGTACGAAAAAAACCTAAAACTTGTTAAAAATCCAATCACTGTAGAGCTGTTTCAAAAACTAAAAACACATCAGCAGCTTCAGCATATTAAAGTAAGGTACCAACAGCTCTGGTGCGTTATGAAAAGTTGAAATTGTTCTTTTGATGATTCGATTCGATCAAACAGTTACTGTAAATAAATTATTTTCTTCAACGGGAAATTTGCAAAAACTCTAAGCTAAACCATCAGCGACAATCACGGATAAAAAAAAGTAATCTCATTATCCTCTTGTAACCGGGATGCCGTTTTTAACACCTGTTGAAACTGAGACACCTGTTGATATTCAGAAATGTTAATCAATTCTTAGTTTTCCAGTAGCTCAGCCCTCCACTCAGTAATAGAAACGTGTTTCAACAGGACAAAATAAAAATTAAAAACCAAAAAGGAAAACTAGATGACGTGATTTTACGAATTAACGTGAAGAAAAAAAATTGTCACTCAGTTTTACCGAGTATATTTTAATAACTTAAATCAAAGGGTGACTCACAAACAAACGTTAGCTTAAAGAAGAGATCGTATTCCTAATTTCAAGAGTTTAACCCATTCCAAATTTTCACGTGTTAAATATTAATTGTTACAGAAGATGTATTTCGCACAACGTTCTTACATGTTCAATAACAGTATTTTTATAGTGATACTAGCTGAAAACCCGCACTTCGCTACGGAGTACATTCAAATTAAATACAACGGTCAATGTATGCAATTAATGCCAAAATAAATATATAAATAAATAAATAAATATATATATATATTTATAATAAATACGACGATCAATGGATACAATTGATGTAGAAAAAAAATATATATTTATAAAAAAAACGTAAGAGATATTTTTATAGACAAAATGATGTCCAATCGTCTGCCGCATTAGCAAGAAAAAAATTTTTTTTTTTGTCTATTTAGTTGTTATGCACGTGACGATAAATTTATTTAAAGTACCAGAAAAAGAAATCACGTGATCAGCATTTAATAAATTAATCTTTAAAAATTCACTAGAAATCAGAAAATGGAGGTAAAGGTTCGAAAAAGATTTCATTTTAAAGGAATTTTTATGATCTTTCTCGTGATATAAATTTTATAACCCTCAAATTATTATTTTAAATGCAAACTTAAAAAAAGTTACTAAAACAGCTTAAAAATTTAATTTTAAAAAATCTAAGAAGAATTTTTTAAAAATCTCTCTTAGTGCACCCCTACACTATAAGAAGAATCGCCGTGCAAAATTTCAGCCCTTTAGGTCCAGCGGTTTGGTCTGTGCGTTGTATATCAGTCAGTGAGTCAGTTACTGTTTTATATATATAGATAAATAGGATTTTCATTGTACACTTAAAAGCTTCCGTGACCTGCTTCATATACCACTATTCACAGGTTTTGGATTCAATCTAATTTCAATATTGCATCGAAATGACTGCATCAAGATTTATCTTGAGATAATTGAATTAAATATTTCGGTTCATTCATGACGTTCGTAATTCAAGTATCAGAATTGGCTATTCATTATAATTTTGCGAAGTAACTTCTCTGTGCTCGGCAAATTTTTAATGTGGGTCGATTTACCATCTCTCAAACATACTCTGTCTGCAGAATTTTTCAGTCACAGCATTATTTTAGTTTGTCAGTTCCCCGAAAACTAAAATAATGCCGTGACTGAAATTTTTTTTTCAGTCATAGATGGCTGCAATGCAATTTAAAACGGGCCCCATAGTTTTTTTTTTCTAAACTGAATAATGAAATTATGATATATGTCTAAAAACGTCAGTTAAATTGGTATCAGTTTAAAAAAGGTTGCACTATTCTATTTCTACTTATTTCCAGGGCCTTTTTATTGCATGGGCAAATCGGGACTTTTCCCAGGGCTCCCTGATGCTAGGGGGCCACAAAACTCCCTTGGTGTATGCACCTAATACTTCTAATAGTATGTATAGCCCATGGATAGTTCTTATTTTTAAAAATGTTCGTAAGGGGGGGGGGGCAAATAGCATCTTCCCAGGGGCCCCCAGCGTTCATAATCGGGCCCTGCTTATTTCAGAGATTTCGCATTTTTACAAATATTCCGTATTCTTAAAAAAAAATAACAATACTAATAGCGCTACTTTGAGAAATCATGACACGGCTTGATAGGGAATTAATAGTCACACATCTTCGATCAGGGAGAAAAAGAGAGGTTCGTTTTGATTTGCCAATTACCTTATTAGCTTGAAGGAGAAAGAAGGAAAAACGATGAAAAGCTTGTGGGAGAAATAGTGTTGTTATTGTGACACCGAAACGAATTTAGTGATTCTGGCCAAAGGTCAAAGGCAGAAGGCACGCCGTCGGTCTCAAGTGGGTGAAAACGTGAGGCTCATAAGTAAAGATTATGATGGTCTTAGAGGAGTAATTGAGCAGCACGTCTATCCTGAAAGTAGGTTTTCGGTTCTGGTGCAACACGTTTTGTTTTAAGAGTGGAAAATATTTATGAGAACAAGACGCCGATTGGTAGATATAAACCTGCTTTAAAGGAGGATTAATTTAGAAAACATCTCTTAAAGGCACAGGGAGTGATCACATTTCAATTTAATCAAACGGGGAAAGAATGTATAATTTTTGGTTGAATTATTTCAGTGGCAGGTATGGTGAAATTATTAAAATTTCCTCCTACCTTGTTCGTATTTTCGATAAATACCGTGCGAAAAGACACGATGAAAAATAAAACAAATGTTACAACACGGCCTCAACTTTCGCTGAAAAGTAGAACAGATGTTGACACACTATTACACTCTTAGGGATATCAAACTACACATTTCTTTGAAAACATGTGAGGATAAAAGATCAGTTTATATACACGCAGTTTTATAAGAAAATTTATGAAAATTTCCAGTCCTTCCCTTAAACTGACATCTGACTTCGGGTGTAATTAACTTAAGTGGTGAAGTAATGCACATGTAACGACTGATAATGGAGTTGAAAAAAAAGAAAAAGTGGTGAAACTGAGAGATGCCAGGCTCCTAATAAACTTCTAAGATTGTATCGTGAAATAGAAGCAAGAAATCTTATATACGGAAAGCAGTCTTCTTATAGTTGATAAAGCTGCTACTGTGTTAACTACATTGAGTTAGCAGAGTTTATGTGACCATGTGTACTTAATCCAAGTGTGAAAAGTTTAAAATAATAATTTCATCCCATACTTTTATTTCCCCTTTTTTCAAGGCACAGAGTTTTAATTCCACAATTGACCTTTGAATAGTAAATTTTTTCAACGCGAACTCAGTAAAGAATGTTTTTGTTTTTAAGCCGCTGAGCCTAAGGTAGTTTGGAAAAAAAAACTTTCTTTCAAATTTTTTGATTAAAACACAACACTGCCTAAACGTATCTTCCAAAACGTGCTGCGGGCATAAATCAGCTTTTTGATATTGCCACTGCATAAAAGGGAACAGAATGAATTCTGTCCTCCCTAAAGTTGCCATTTCTTTTGTCTACAAAGTTTTTTCTAATTTAACTCAGAATTTTCTGAATGTTTATCTTTTTGTCCCAGTGAAAACAGCGAAAAATCCCCGTTGTGATATTCTTTTAGCCCTACAGTGATGTCGAGGGATGGGAAGGCATTTATATTCTATCAACTACGTGACGTCACACGCAGTTCCCATGGAAACGAGAGAGCATGTGTTTCCCGCGCGAGTCAACAGCTCTTGCCAGAACCCAAAATGCTTTCTCGCTTGCCGGTCACTCGTTTCCGACCGGGCGGTGTTGAGCTGTTTATTCCTGTTTGGGACATGAGTGATCTGACAAAATTTGGATGTTTCAGAAGTGTTTGAGGACCAGTGTGTGTTTTTA
Source organism: Dolomedes plantarius (assembly GCA_907164885.2). NCBI lineage: Eukaryota > Metazoa > Arthropoda > Arachnida > Araneae > Dolomedidae > Dolomedes > Dolomedes plantarius. Next base: position 31,690,767 of record OU015491.1, read on the forward strand.
AAGACGGTGCAACTAAATTTTCATGCAAAGGTAAGATGTCAACATTTTCAAACAACGCTACGTCATGACATGCATGGATATTAAAACATTACCACGTGGAAAAGGTTTAAACAAACAAAAAATATTACAAGGTTAAAAAAATTAAAGGAAGTGAAATTTTTAAAAATTTCATTACAATTATTAAATTTTTTTCCTTGCGATTTATTATTTTTGAGTTTATTTTTTTACAACTGCACGAAATTCAGTTTAGTTGTACAGCTCCTGAAATTCTCGAAAAGTTAATTAAATTAAACTGATACGAAGAGAATTTTTAATTGCTTTTATGATACGTATTCGTAATACATTAATTTTAATTAGTTATTTCATGTATAATATTCTTGAGCAATCATTTCTTTAATGTATTCGTCAAACTGTGCAAACATTTAATTTTCCGACAAAAAGATGTTTTTTAAAAGCTTTATTAAGCAGAACATATGTTTTATGTTCCGTTTAACTGGCAAACATACGATTCAACGCTAACATCAGTAATCTCTTCTGTTTTACATTCTGTTTACACAGAGCAAAATTATTACAGGCTAGGGAACAATTTATAGAAACTTGCTGCATTTTAATGATACTCGTGTCGTCTGAGAACGTGAATATAACGTAAAAAGGAAACAGAAATATTTAATTTTTATTCAGTGGTTAAGAGAAGTTTACTGATTTATAATGTATGGTTTTAACTGTTTTATTAATAACATAACAAATATATTAAATTTACAGCTTTTGCACTTATATTTATTATAACCTGAAAATCTAGAAAAGATTTACAGAGATCGTAGTACAGAATTTTAACCATCTTTTATATTTAATTATAATTTATATTTCCTTTCAGTGTAGCTATTAGAGATACTGAACACGTAACCATTTATAAACTCTTTTCCTTTCAAGGCTATTTATATACACAAAATATGACTACACGACAAGGCTATGTTATATAAAAATCACTATAAGTAACTTCATTTTGATGATAATAATGTCATCCTGATGCAACGGAAAAAATAGAAAACATTAAACTTTTATTAAGCGGTCATAACGTTTTTGTCATTAAAAAAATTTAAATGCTTTTCATTAATCATATTACAGGAACATTTAGATTTGAATTAGTGTTCAATAAATCTTGATAAAAGTGAAAACTGTTAAAAGTGAAAAGTGTTAACTTGATAATCAGTTAAAAGCTTTAGAGGTCACTGCGTAGAATGTTAATTATATAGCAATAAAAACAAATATTTATCTAATGTTTTACAGACGATAACATACTTTTATTAAAGAGACTGTTGCGCATGCTTATAGATTGTCTGTTGATAGTATTATACAAAAATAATGCTGAATTTTTTTAACAATTCCACTTATATAAAAAAATAATAGAGAAAAAAGGTTATTTTTCTCTTACGATTTTTCTATATAAGAGGAATTTATACTTATATATTTGTATCATTCCAGAAATGATTATTTCAGTAAAGTAAACTATTTTGTGTTGTGAGTGATGTTTCAAATTAAATCAAACAGAAATTAGACAAACTTCATTACTCTGAAAAGTTATTTATTTTTGTTCTTAAAATATTATAGTCAAGAAAAAAAAATGTATTAAATTATTTTCGTTTATGCTAGGATTTTTAGTTAATGCTGTATTGTAACGAAAGAAATGTAAAGCAGGAATTTGAATGTAGCCTTAGTAAGCCCAAAATAAATAAATTTATTTTCTTGCAGGTAATTAATTACTACTGTCGCCTTTTGAACACGCGTTCATAAAAAAAAACGAAATTTAGAGAATTCTAGCTTCTCATGAAATTTTGAAACGCACGTATCAGACCGAAGTTTTTTGCAAGTTTAACGATAAAAAATTTCCTGCCAAAATAAATTAGAGTTTTTCTGTAGATTTAGAAGTGTTCAAATCCTAGCGTTCCAGAAAAAAAAGCTCGCCTAAATAATATCTTGAGACGGCTGTATAATCAGACAAATATGTCATGCACACGTTAAACAGATGAATTGTTTGAACTGTTGATTAATGCAGGTACGTGTATTTCAGAGATATTTTTAAGTAATTTGGCCATTTAAGCTATGTCCATATGCCTTAAAACTGTTGTATGGTCAGATATGTTGAATTCCCCAAATGTATACATTTAAAATATGTCAGGGAAAGAATTGAATATGAAATTGGGTTTAAAATTTGTATTAATAATTTTAATAGTAGATATGAATTGTTCAAAGGGAAAAAATCTCATCCCTTTTTATAAATATAATATTACATGGAACGGTTTGGATAAAGCAGTCTTACGAAAAGTTTAATCATATAATTTTGTAGATATTATTATAGACGTGGAGATGTGTACGCCATGGAAATGATTGTACTAGCAACTGTGTGTCCATAAGAAACTTTTGATATTAGCTGTTAGAATGAGGCTATAGGGACTTAGAAGCACAAGGGATATTTTATATACTGATATTATTATAGACGTGGAGATTTGTACGCCATGGAAATGACTGTGACTAGCATCTGTGTGTCCATAAGAAACTTTTGATATTAGCTGTTAGAATGAGGCTATAGGGACTTAGAAGCACAAGGGACCTTCAACCTGGAACTTTTAAATTTTCAAATTTAACTGCACATACAGAATGATAATAATTAATAATATTTTTTACTACATTGAAGACCCTTACAATTCAAAATAAGGATTTTTTTGACAGAATATTGCCTGTTTTTCAAAAAATTTTTCGAAAAAGCTAGCATTTTTCCATACGCATTCTATATTATCAAAAAACCTTAATTTTTGTAATATAAGTTTACAATATATATATAATCGATATATGTTATTATATCGAATGAGGAAACTTCGAATCATCGAGGATTTCGATATACCGAGGTTCGATTTAATAATAACATGGGAGTGTTAGGCAGGTTCTAGGGGAATGGAAAAACTTCGATTTATCAAGGAATTCGATTATATCGAGGTTCCACTATATATATATATATATATATATATAATATCAATTGTGCATTTTTTTTGTAAGAATCTAAAGTCTTAAATAATTTTTTAAAATTCTGCCTGTTATTTTTTTATGCTTTCGCATGTTTTTACTTTATTTCGTTGTCTATTAATTTGAAAAATATTTCTAGTTTCAAAGAACTATGCACAGTTTTATGACAAACACTTCAGTTAACAATACCGAGAAATTTCAAAGAAATAAAAAAAAAGGAATGTGCGCGAAGAATTTTGAAATAAATGCTTTTGAAATGAATGCATTTTTGAAGAATTTTTTGAAAAACAAGTCTTATTGTTCCACAAAATACTTATTTGGGAATTCTAAGTGACTTCAATGCAGCAAAAAAAAAATTCATTAGACTCATATGGTATGTAGAGTAATATAATGAAAATTTAAAAAAAAACGAGGCTGAAGGTCCCTTGACCCCTTAAGGGGACTTTCAAAATTGTGAAATTTGTCCAAAAATTCGATTAATTTTATTTCATTGAATTGTGAAACTACGGACGAGTAGGAATGTGTTGCAAAAAGAATTTTTAATTTTTGTGATTACTTTCCTAATTATAGGCATTTGTATTTAATTTAGATATTATGTGATTACTAATAGCAATAACTTTAAATGTGTTTTTCTCAAAATGAAAATTTTCATGTCATACGAATATTCCAACTGCTCCAGGCGCATTTCTAACTATCGTATAGCTTTGAAATTTAAGGTTTATATACTTAACTGTATATCAAATAAATCTTATTGAAAAAATTATGCTTCGGAGCTCAGAATTTCAAAATTTTGTACTTGAAAAGATGATTTATAGGTATTTTTAGTAATAAAAAGGGTGTTTTCACTATTATTATTTTTTTCTCTTTATATTTTTAATGAATGCTTAAAATAAGCAAAAAGTTTCATTGTTAGTTCTATAACGTATCCTGTAAATAAAAATTACCATATTATATGCAAAAGAAATGCGCATGGAACATTTTTAATTAGGACATTTTTTGATATAATTAATAATTCAAAATTAATAAATTATTAATATTTCATCATTAAATTTCTACCACTTTTACATATCTATGGTACTAATCACATATTCAAATTTCAAGCAAATCCATTCAAAACAAAAAAAGTTAGGTTTGATGGTCCACTGTTCCCTTAAGCATTCACGTGAAAAAATAAAAGATGACTTCGTTGTAAGAAATTATTATTCTAGCCGTGATATCGATATTTTCTTTAAAATTGAGAAAGTAATAATTACCACAAAGCCATTTGATTACTCATCATAAAAATCCAGATTAATCTGAGAGAAATGATGAGTTGAAAACAATCTTATGATGGTTGTTTCCCCGTTGAATTTATATCTCGTAAAGAAAGACGCATGTCCAGTGAGAAGGAGGGTAGGTACAAAGGGAAGTGCGTTTTATGTTCCTGGTTTTGATCTCGGTAAAAATCTTCTCCTGGAGGCCAGCATCGGCTTTCTCTGCATCTGTGAATTAAAATTCATATCGTATTTTCATACTGCATTTCGTATTACTAAACGAATTCATATTATTCTGGTGGTTTTTCATACCGCTACCATAAAAATCTGTCCCATATTTTTATGAATTTTCTCAATAGGACTAAAAAGTACGCACATATCGTAATATTTAGGCAAAACTTAGTGAAAATACAACTTGTAGACACTATCTTCCAATTCTCATGTTAAAGTTGGATTTAAGATGGGCTATAAGCGTTAAGTTTTGTTACGTAAATATATCTTAAAGCTCACTCCCTTTTGAATAAAAATCTGTACTGAAATCTTTTGTTAATTGTGGCAAATCGTCCACACGGTAAACATGCCTTCCATTTAAAAATTTACAAATTTTGAATTTTTCTCCTCTAATGTCTTTTATTTATTAATCATACTACCTAAACCCGGCCACGCTTCGCTGTGGCTCAGACTGAAATGAAGTGAATTGGACAGTAAAAACATAGATTCACCGAGAAAACACATCATTAAATTCAATACCCTGCCTTGCGTTGCTGTGGCTATGTGGAATGAAAGGAAAGGAAGAAAAAAGATGTTTTCACTAAAAATCATTTTTCATTGTAAAGCTAGTGGACTGACTACATTTTTTATTTGTCCGTTTTCTGCATAAACATAAAGATCAGCCGGTTTACCGACTCTGGAACATGCGACGTATAATAGCTCATGAGAGAAGCAATCGCTTTCTAAATTCAAACCCCACACTTGCAAAGATTGGCCTTGCGCTTTATTGATAGTCATAGCGAATGCAAGGCGTATTGGAAATTGAAGTCGTTTGAATTCGAACATGGCGTTCGAATTGAGGTCGGAATTGTCGTTGGTCGGAATGAGTGGTATTCGTGGAAGTAGAACGCCTTCACCTTTATGAGGTCCAACCAGAATTGTTGCTTCTATGAGATTGTTCATCAATTTTTTAGCTATTAATCGTGTGCCATTGCATAACTTTGGCTGATTGATGTTACGGAGTAATATAATTGGCACTCCAACTTTCAAATTCAGAATGTGAGACGGTAATCCGGGAACATCGAGAGAATTAAGAAATTCCGTTGGAAAATTCACTTTCAATTTGGTTCATCACGGGGTCAATGGATTTTGTATGTCACTGTTTCACATGTGATTCTGTTTAGAATGACGCTGTTAATATCGTGTACGTCGACATTTTTAGCCGCTAGAATGGCTCTCAAGCCCTCACTCAGCTAGCATGTCACCTCTATTTAACGTTGTGTATTATTTACTCTAAGTTGTTTACTAATATCTTCTCTCTTCTTCTTTGTTGCTGTTGTTGTTGCATATTTGTTTCGCTTGTTTCCGAAAGATAGAGCTACTTATGTCGAAGCGCACCAAAGATTTCACCGGTGCGGGGAGACTTTTGTTGTGTCGTATATAAAAACGCACGTATTTCAATGCAACATTGTGTTAAAATTTCAAGTCAATCGACGGACTACTTTTCGAGTTTTGCGAGCACAAACATACGCAGGCTGAATTTTTATATATAAAGAATTCTAAGCGGCAATTTTATTGTAGAAAACAAGGTCTAATCTTAAAGATGTTCTCGATTTTTCGATAATTTTATGGTGTGACGCAAAGGAAAAAAATCTCCAGTTTAACATTTGGATCATAATAAGTTTCTTATTTTATTAGAATTTCTATTCTTTTAAATGAGGTGTTTTATCAAATCTCATCAGTAAGTGAAGATAGCACGTAACACGGGTTCAAAAGCAAGTGCTATAAAAGCCACCTCAGATTTATTAGCAGATGGATCTTTTAAACGGACAGGATTAAACTTCAATTCATGCTCGTCACGTAGCAACAACTATTCTTCCTGTTGCCAGAATAACGACAATACCTAGTATTAAAGACATAAATAAATGTCCCCACACATTAATACATTAAGTGCCTGTTCACATAGAATCCGTATTGAAATATATTTAACCAATTACAAACGTTCAAACGATTAACAACGAAATTGTTATGGTCTGTGATTGGTTTAAAATATGTCAATATGAGTGACGCTGTCGTTGATGGATTCTATGTGAACAGGCCCTGATTCTTAGGATGATCCGATCATTTCTTCACACACTTTCACTTTCATTCTACCTCTCACAAGCCAAAAAACCTCTGTCTTTCCGGACAGGTTTGTCGATCATTACACCATGGAGAGCCACGCTGAGATTTCCCTTTATAAACCTATAACGCTTTATTTGCGAATTTTTATTTTCAGCATTGAATTTCTGTGCTTTACACCATTAGGATCAAGCGTACATTTTTTTTCACCCTAGCTAGTTGTTATGATCTTTGAATTGCAGTACTTTTCAAAATTCCATCTTACCTGTATTGCAGTCAAACAGGAAGCAATTATTTTAATGATACTTGAATCTACCAATTAAAGCTAATGAGCTCGTCGCCTTTTGTTTGAGTGAGTGCGAGAGAGATAGAAAGAGAGCACTTTAAAATTTCCCAAATTACAGGACGGATTCCCAAATTCTTACGTGAATGAATTTTTTAAAAGACGCGTTTGAGTGGATTTTCTTGAAGCAAAGTTCCGATCCACGAGCAACAGTTAACTTTAAATCAGAAAATAGGCTAAATAGCTTTATTGATCAGATTCGTGTCTAAGCATTTAGTTCGAATCATATTTGTATCTCTGTTGTCTGTGCAGTAACGTTGTGGCAAGTTGATTGATATCGGTTTGGGTTAACATAGATCTATGATTAATTTTTGGCATGAATACAGTTTACTGAAACAGGCGGTGTCATTAATGCGTAAATATTCACTTGTTCGAAAAGAATGCATAGTACACGCTTTCGTTAATTGCGAATTCGGAACCAGAGGGAGACATTACGGAAGGCGATGGTAAATGGTTGGCGTTGGCAATCAAATTCAGTCAATACAGTCCATTGTAGGGGACTAATAATTTTATTTACTTGACCACATTATCTGAAATAGGTATTTAGTTGGTTAACATTTAAAAGAAATTTAAATAACTAGCTGAAAACCCGCACTTCGCTACGGAGTACATTCAGATTAAATACAATGGTCAATGTATGCAATTAATGCCAATATATATATATATATATATATATATATATATATATATATATATATATATATATATATGTATATATATGTATGTATATAATAAATACGACGATCAGTGTATACAATTGATATAAAAAAAACAAAAAATATATTTATAAAAAAAAATCGTAACGGATATTTTTATAGACAAAATAATGTAGAAGAAAATATTCAAATTAAATGTAATAGGACATACTAAAGAATATAGTACAGTAAATATAGTACAGTTTGAGGAACATAATATCTTTTATTGTATTTTAATATTTTTTTGGATGATGTCCAACCGTCTGCCGCATTAGCAAGAAAAAAAATATTTCTTTTGTCTATTTAGTTGTTATGCACGTGACGATAAATTTATTTAAAGTACCAGAAAAAGAAATCACGTGATCGGCATTTAATAAATTGAATTCTAAAAATGAATCTTTAAAAATTCACCAAAAAATCAGAAAATGGAGGTAAAGATTCGAAAAAGATTTCATTTTAAAGGAATTATTATGATCTTTTTCGTGATATAAATTTTATAACCCTCAGATTATTATTTCAAATGTAAACTTTAAACAAAGTTACTAAAATAGCTTAAAAATTTAATTTAAAAAAATCTAAGAATAATTTTTCAAAAATCTTTTTTAGTGCACCCTTACACTATAAGAAGAATCGCCATGCAAAATTTCAGCCCTTTAGGTCTTTAGGCCCTTCCAGCGGTTTGGTCTGAGCGTTGTATGTCAGTCAGTGAATGAGTCAGTTACGGAACTGCTTTATATATATAGATTAGACGATATTTACATCATATTTACAAAGAACACAGAATGGTAGGTGGCGTATGGTTCAACCCGTATCGAAAGACGTTGTATACGAACAATGGAGCATCAGTTTTACTTGTACACGCATCTATATATCGGGGAAACTCCTTTATGCGACAGTTAGGCACCATAAGACGGAAGTAGTTGTAGAAAGGGAAAAACAACATTAAATGTTGTTTGATTGATTGAGAGTGCTACAGTAATTTTTGCTACACGAGGGCTAATTACATCAGGACCTGCTGCTTAAAGCCGATTCTGAACGGTTACAAACATCCATGGCAATAATGGTATTCGAACCCATAAACTCTGATACCAAATGCCGAGCGACATTTAATGCAACAGCATCTGAACCCAATAACATCCCCATATATCTCTGGTCGGAGCCCTAAGGGCTCATTAAATTTGTATATAATAAATAAGTCCTGTTTCCAAATTCTTCCTTTTGGTAAAACGCAGAGCAAGCGCGTGATCTGGACACCATGCGAGATGATTCAATACCAAGCGCATATTTCATCATAGCAATTAATTAATCCCCGGGAGAATCACGACGTGGGCACGTGAACTCCAACTGACTAAATTCGTCTAATCAAAAATAAGTAATTTCGGCCCCCTGGTGTCAAGATCACCAAACAGTCATTTAATATTTGGCTGAACAGAAGACTTCTCTCTCTTCGCATCTAACTCTCATTACTGTCAGAGCTGCTGTCCACGGACGCCAGAAGTCCGGTGGTCACGACGGCTCTTCTCTTGACTTTGTCATGTAAACAGCTCTCCGCGCCCCGTCCTGCTGCATGTACGCCGGGCAAGTCCAGTGGCCACTGTAGCTAATGCACTCTGATAAATAAAATACGTGTAGAATTTGTGTTTCTCTTCTTTGGCTTTATGTCTGTGCTTATGAGAATCAACACTTCGACTGCATGTCCCATAGCTTCTACGCATCATTTCGCGTGTGTTAATTTCCCTCATTGGGATTATTATCACACACACACACTCACACACACTCTCTCACACACACACACACACACATATATATATACACTGAAGTGCCACTGAATTAGGGATAGCAAAACCTATGCAAATTGTGTAGCGCTGCGCATCATGTATGCGCAAGTGAGGGCGCTGTGGTAACTGCATATATAGCGCGTACTGTGGTTGTTCTGAATTAGTTGTTGGAATTGACAGTATGGGTAAACTGCCTGATTTAGACGTCTTCGATCGCGGACAAATCGTAGGTGCGCTACTCATGGGCCATTCAATTTCCGAAATCGACAGACAGCTAGGATTTTAAAGGTCGACAGTGTCAAGAGTATACCAAGAATACATGGATGGTGGAAAAAAACTAGCGATCGGGCAAACTGCAAAGGACAATTAGCCTTGACAGTGCGTGGTGAGAGACGGCTCAGGCGTATTGCACGTAGCCAGCGAAACCAAACATTAGCTCAAATTACCACCCAGTTTAATGACGTTGCCAGTCGTACAGTCAGTAAACGAACTGTGCAACGCTCGCTTCACCGTATGGGTTTCGGGAGCCGTCGACCCACGAGAGTACCATTGCTCTATACTCGCCATCGGGCTGCACGTCTTGCCTGGGCAAGAGAGCACAGAGACTGGAGTGTAGAGGACTGGAAACGAGTAGCATGGAGTGATGAGTCTCGATTCCGACTACTTAACGCCGACGGGAGGCTGAGAATATGGCGTCAGGCTCATGAAGCCTTGGATCCTGCATGCCTCGCTGGAACTGTACAAGGACATGGTGGCTCAATCATGGTCTGGGGTGTTTTTTCGTGGCTCAGTTTGGGATCTTTGGTGCGTGTACCAACCTCCCTCAATGCAATTCGGTACGTAGAGTTGCTGGGTGATCACCTCCATCCGTTTATGCTGTTCTGTTATCCGCACGGTAATGGAGTTTTCCAGCAAGACAACTGTACCTCTCACAAGTCCCGGTTGGCTACTGGCTGGTTGGATGAGCATTCCTCTGAATTCTCTGTCATGAATTGGCCACCTAGAAGCCCAGACTTAAATCCTATTGAGCATCTTTGGGATGTTTTGGAACAAGGCGTGAAAGGCCATCACACAGCACCAAAGAACCTTACTGAATTATGGACCGCTTTAGCCAATATTTGGCAAGCCATTCCCGTGGAACGTTTCCAGAAACTTGTTGAATCTATGCCTCGTCGTGTGGCAGCCGTTATCAAGGCCAGAGGAGGCCCAACTCGTTACTAGGTAGGTATCCCTAATTCAGTGTATATATATATATATATATATATATATATATATATATATATATATATATATGTGTGTGTGTGTGTGTGTGTGTGTTGGTTGTAATGTACTTCTAGCGTACCTAGTAGTCCTGGACTTAGGTCTCACCCTTGTTATAGGTTCCAGACATAGCTAATTAGGAAGTCACCAGTAAAATCCGCATGTGGAATAAATACCTTTCCCTCTAGCGTATTTAACGCCTACACCTTGCTGAGGAACCTTAACAAGGGTAAAAGAGTCCAAGGCTTCTGAATTCGCTGGAGGTGTATGTATTTGCATACGTATAAGTCAAAGTAAAATTTACGAAAAGGAAATATTATTTTCCTGAAATTATAATTGATAAAATATTTTTTTGTAGTGTGTTTTGGTTATAACTGAAATATATTCGTGTGGAGGTATTCCCCATTAAATAAACTACTTTTAAATAAATTGTAAAAAAAGTCGTTTACTGTAAAAACCTTTTTACGATTTTCATTTCAATAAAAATTCTTGTGTTTGAACGGTAATTTAATATTTTTTCTGTACGTTTAAGTTCACTAAGCTCCAAATTATTATTGAATATATGAGTAAGCACTTAAAGCTAAAAGTAACCCGAATTACCTTTAAAAAATTAACTATTAAATATTTTATAATTATTAAAAATGCACTTTTAAATCGAGTATAATAAAAAAAAACCTTTGTAGATTTTGTTTCTTCTGTAAAAAGTTCATATGTTTGAAAGGGATTAAGACTTTTTTATTTTAATCAACATTTATTTTTTTATATCAAAAGCAGATAATCCTTTCATGGACAATTTAAGATTTAGATTGCATTTACAAACATTACTCCCTATATATTTTTCGAAAGCAAAATTTCATGAAATTACCTATAAGACAGACCTGCAATAGATCTAATAAAGCTTCAAGTTGCAGCAGATGCGAAATCATTGAAAAAAAAACCTTTTTGGCAGACGTTGGTTAAACCGGATATCTAAACTTTGTGTACATTTTGTTAACTGGAAATTTTAAGACAAATTAAGAAAAAATCCTTCTTGGAAAACAAATGATTATATGCATAACGCGCAGAAGAAAATTATTTTTATTCATTTCACTAGTATACTCTAAAACTTTCAACAATTATATGTTTAATAGAAACTATCAATAATAGGGAACTTTTCCAAATATTTCATGTCATCCTAAATATATATTGGTTATATATCTTGTTGTTTATTTTGTGTGTGGTATGATGTGATATAGAAAACATTTGACGGGGTTTTCAGTAATCCCGCGAGGCACGACACAGACATTTACTGTTTTTTGAGTAGTCAGTCTCAAAGTAGTTACCGGTAAAGAAAACTTCTAGGAAATTTTTCAGTCAATAATACAGAGGCAGTTCAGACATTTTTTAGACGATGTATATTGTATTCACAAAACTAAATTACATAAAATTCTTGTGTTTTAAATGTTCTATTTGACATCCCTTATTCTGAACTATCTTTCGACACCGCAATTTCCAGGATAATAATGCCTTTTGAAGTGTCAGAAGAGGTATTCTATCCCATTCCTCCTGAACAGCTTTCCAGAGTCCTGTAAGGGTTTTGGGACGACGTTTGGATAATGCAGATTTTAAAAGTCCGAAAGCATAAAAATCCATAGGTGATACATCGGGAGATTTAGTAGGGATATCAGTGAAGGGTATGGCCTTGATACCAGTTTTTTGTTCCATTTCTTTTAGGAAATTTACAGTGGATTTTGATGTGTGACTGCTAGCTTTGTCCCGATGGAGTCTCACAGATTGATGGCACTGTGGGTAAAGCGATGGTATTTCATTCAGAAAAATTGGCGATAAAATATGTTCCTGATAGTATTTGGAGTTAATCTTGACATTTTTTTCCACTCTCTTTATTTTTAACTTGCCATTATAAGAAATACCAGCAACAATCATGAATCCTTTAGAAAAACTTTCTTTCGATTCTTTGAACCATGTACTTAAAATTTTTTCTCCCCTTGTATGATAATAAATGGCTCTTTTTTTGTTGCAATCATTTAAATACACCCATGATTCATGTATTGTGACAATTGTTTTCCATTTTTCTTTGGATAAGTGTTTCTCATATAGAATTCTGCAGCGTGTCCTGCGTTCAGCGTTATGATTTGGAAGAAGACGATGCATATTGCGTTTTTTCGCTTTCTTAAGATTTAAATCAACGTTTATCATTTTGTTTACAGTGGACACCGAGCATTTTAATGATTTTGCAACTGTCCTATGACTAGGGGGATTTTCTTTTAACATTAAACAACGTACCTTTGCAATAGTCAAAGATGTCCGTTTTTTCTTTGGATACTTGTTTGGAATTTTTGCCCCACTTGAGGCTCCAATTTGACGTTTTTTTTTCCTTTCTTGTTGACGATATTACCTATCGACGCTTTAGATATCACAAAACCATGACTCTCACATCGTTTTTGGATAACGGAGTATGCATATTTCTCTTCGGAAAGAGCATAAATGTAGCCTTCGAACCACTGCTTTGTTAAAAACGCCATTTTGAATAAAAACAAAACTTTCAAGCCGCAGACGATAATTTTGACTTTTAAAAACATAGTACAATTGCAATTATTTTTTTTCAGGAAACGAATTTTTATTACCGCTTACCAAAATCGTCTAAAAAATGTGCGAACAGCCTCTGTAAAACAGCCATAAAGAAAATAAGGTTTGACGGGTTAGCAATAAGACTTTGCATTAATGTGGACAAATTTCACATTAAGAACTGGTATTGCTAAATAAATTAATAAAGTTTTGATATACAGTGATTTCCGCTTATAAGAATCACGTTTGTTATTACTGTTTTTGATTCTTATAAGCGGTTGATTCTTATAGCCGAAATTTAGGTTTTTGACAAGCACACACACACCTATATATAAATATATGAGATAATTTACCATAAAATACTATTTAATTTACATTAATTATCTTTTATTAAAATTATTTTTTATTAATTTTAAAAATTCAACTTAATTTCTAGACCTATAAGTAGATACACACGATTATAGTAAGAGATGAAAAAAATCCAATATTTGTTACAATATACCTGCTTAACAGTTTTAATATTTCAATTACAGGAAGGGAGCAAGAAAAAGTTTTCTATGGTAGTTTGACGTAACGAAGTTTTCAGGAGTCTGTTTATACCTCTTTCAATATTAATAGTCCCAGACGAAGATTCACCTTCTAGCTTACGTTTCATAGTTTGATAACGTTCCGAATTTACTAATGTCACGTTTGCCTAAGTGATAGTGGACACTTCGCCGAAGATTTATGTGTTTCAGGGTACAGGAAGCCGCAACCAGGATGTGGGAGGTGGGAAAAAAGAGGCCCTGTCTTTGTTTGTCAGTGGAGAAAAGTGAAATCGGACCCGGACGGGTAAAGATGCTCCTGGGTCAAGCTAATAGGACAGTGTTTAGCCAAAGCTTTTAAGGGGAAACTATTATATTATGTCTAACAAAGAAAGAAATGCATTTTACGACTGTATTCCATCCCATCTTATCAGTCTTTCGTTAAAGAAAATAAAGAAATAACTTCGTGCCTTTTGAGGGTTTAAGTGGCTTTTTTTGAAAAATGAAAGGATAGCGAAGAGTGTAAGCTGATTCTTAAAACCGGTGGATTGATTCTTTAAAGCGAAAATTTTAACATGGAAATAATACATTTTTTCTTTCGTTTTTGCGACATTGATTCTTATAAACGGTTGATTCTTATAACCACTGATCACTATAAGCGGTGGTTACTGTATTTACATAATTTAGTGCAAAAAACATCTTCGAGAATACAATATTTGGTAAATTTTTTTGGCAAATGAGGCGTGTTAATTGTCCTTTCCCCCGTATACACTCCGGCAATGTAAACCTTAAAAAGAGGATTTTCAAGGAAAGCTACATAAAAAACTTTATAATTAATATTTACCTGACAAATATATGAATATGAGACATAATTCGACGACTTATTCTGTGTTGCTAGAAAAATTTACAGACTAGAAAAATGTTTCGATTCAATCAAAGTACTATTTTAATCGACATAATATGTTATCTAATTCTAAAACATTAAAGGTGAAAAAGCAGTACTGAAATGATTTGTAGCTTTTAGAGTAGTAGTTCCGGAACAATATTTTCGGGTTGATTAATGAAATCCATTCGAAATTTTTGTTGAACCAGCAGAAATAGCTAAAAAAAATTTAACAGACAACGAAAAAATAGGCCCACCCTCTTGTAATTCCCAAAGTTTAGAAAAATGTTTTGTCTGCTTCTTAAGCAAATTATTCTGTTATCTTAATTTCACTTAAAATTCTTCCGATGCAATTTCGCTGGAAAAAAAACTTAAATTTTTAATTAAAAACAAACAATATAGTGAAATTATCAGTCTTAATCACTTTCACTAGAATTCAGCTCATCCATTGTTTGTCGTTTATTCAATGTTTAAAACTACGTTTTTTTTGTACACTCAAGATTTTACGGTTATCATAAAAATTGACCCGATTTTTAAATTTATTAACAATACATTTTAGAAATATTTTCCATAACGAATTCAAGTACTTGCAAAAACAGAACAAAAAAGTACAGCATGCGTATTTTCCTGATGTTCCAAAATAAACTAAAACTCATCTTTTCCGTAAAGTTATTGGGAGAACTTTTTTAAAGGTTAAACAACTGTTCAAGTTGTCTCCCTTCCATTTTCCCTTCTGAAAGTTTAAACGTATCGTTTATAACTGAACAAGGGAATAGCGAAATACTTTACCTTCTATTCACTTACAAATTTAAAATTCATCTCCTCTGATGTTGAAAGAGGTAAACAAACGTTCCAGTCTGTAGTTCCTTTCACGAAGGATTAATTTTACATGCCCGATAGATTTTCCGACATTTAAAAATTACTTAAAACTGATATATTCATGCGTAAGATCAACTTTTCGTTTAGAATTTTTTCTTTTAAACAATCATGTGTTTCATACACCCACCATGATACTGATTCTGCAGTTTGTGATTGGTACATAACTGAGGTTCTTTTCCGAGTATATGAAGATACTAGCTGAAAACCCGCACTTCGCTGCGGAGTACATTCAAATTAAATACAACGGTCAATGTATGCAATTAATGCCAATATATATATATATATATATATATATATATATATAATAAATACGACGATCAATATATACAATTGATGTACAAAAAATATATATATTTATAAAAAAATCGTAAGGGATATTTTTATAGACAAAATAATGTCCAATCGTCTGTCGCATTAGCAAAAAAAAAAAAAAAATTTTGTCTATTTAGTTGTTATGCACGGGACGATAAATTTATTTAAAGTACCAGAAAAAGAAATCACGTGATCAGCATTTAATAAATTAAATTCTAAAAATGAATCTTTAAAAATTCACCATAAATCAGAAATTGGAGGTAAAGATTCGAAAAAGATCTCATTTTAAAGGATTTTTATGATATTTCTAGTGGTATAAATTTTATAACGCTCAATTTATTATGTGCTAAGAAAAAAAAATCGTATTTCCCTTTTCCTCTTCTTGCAGACTCTTGTGGTGGGAGGAATCCAGTTGACAGTTCGAGAATTCCACCCCCCTTAGGATTGACATTTTGAGGGATTGTAATGGCTCTCTCTCTATAGGGGGGTTAAACACTGCCCCCAAATTTTTTATTTAAAATATATTTTTGTCAACTATTTACAGATACATAAATGCTGATAAATAATCAAATAAAATTGGTACTGTCAGATAGCCTGAACTTTTCTGCAAAGCACTACAGGATTCATTTTATAAGTTTCGTCCACCGAAGGAATTTATGAGCGTTTAAAACACACTATACCAGATTTTTCCCCGAATAATTTAAATTTTAAAACATCAATTGCATTTAAAAAAAAACGAAAAATGTACACAAATGTAAAATTTCTTTCTCTATGACGGAGTACAATTAAAAAAATATCTTTGAATTCAAGTCGGCAATCCGTGGACAAATTTTCTCTATAGGTTAACATTGAGGTGAGCGAATCCAATGGGGTTAGTACATAGCAACCTTAAGACAGTGGTACGCCAATTGTTGTTGCGAATAGTTTGAAGTAAATTTATATCATTGATGAATTTAATTAAAAATAATGTTTTAAATTTTCTTTATTTACATATTTTTAATATTTTCACTAAAAATTTTTCATATGTTAAAAAATACACCATATGATATTGTTATATAAGATGTTAAACAGCCTTTAAAGGCTATACATATATTGCTTCTGTTCGCTACTACTTAACTGTATGAAACTGGGTTTTCAAATTAGTTGCCATAAAAACCATGGAACTTAACACGGAAGATGATATGAGAGTTGCACTCAAACTATTTCAATAACTATTAAAAAAAAACATTATTTGAGGTCTAGGCTCAATTTTGTTGTTTGTTTGTTTCGGCTTTTATAATTGTGTAACATTGAATGTATTTATTTGTATTGTATAATCCTAGTCAAGCTGATTGCCATTGCGAAATTTGTCGTCTCTCAAAATCATCCGTATACCTTCGGGAAGGACGGATTATCTTTTGGATTTTGAGGTCTAGGCTCACCCTTCTTATTCATTTTTTTTATATTTTAGTAAATAAATGAAGTTTATAATTTCCGATGTTTTAATATGTAGCTTACAATTTTAAAATCATATTCTTTTTTTAAATTTTAACTTTTGTTAATTTTTACCTTAATGAAATACATATAATATTTCAATATGAAGTTTGGGTCACACGAGATTTGGCAAAAACAAGTAAAGAAGCTAAGAGTGACTTATTTTATCGTTATTATACAAAATTAATAATAAACCCACAACCTACAGTAAATAGTTTGTCAAACTTTACTCATTTTCTTTCTATTTTTTGTGAACACTTTCCTAATTTTTAAAAATATTTAATTACTACAAAAAACAGTTCATTAGGAAGTCGAGTGTTTTTTTTTATTTAAAAAAAGTGGGTCGCGGTCGAAAAAAGTTTGTGCACTGCTTTAAAGTATTATTTCTAGGTTTTCTTGCTAGACAGAGGGACTGAAAGATGCATAATCTATAGCGATGGTTCTTAACCTTTTTAATAGCCCACACCCCCTTAAATCTGAAACTAAGCTCTCGCATCCCCCTTGAAAAAATTGTTTCTATATTTTATTTAGGAAAAGACATTTATTGCAAGATTATTTATTTATTCCATAAAAAATTAATATATTTACAATACATACTATATTATTACATATAAGACAATATCTACATTTTTAATGTCTACGTTGTTGTTGTTTGTTCATAATTATCCTTTTAAAACGAGACTCTCTTTTTTTTTAAAGAGCCCCACGTAAGTCATCAGATACCTTTATGTGATTTCTGGCTTTTGTTTTGATGCGCAAAAGTGATGAAAAACTCATTTCACAATTGTAAGTAAAAGGGTCTCTAATGCTGCTTTTGCCAATTCTGGATAAAGTTCTAACTGCGTACTCCAGAAATGTTCTAAGTCTAGTTTTCCAAATTCCATTTCAATACGTGCATTAGCTCGTATTGCGATAAGATCGTCTTTTAACAAAACGTTGTCGTCCATTGAATTTAGGCCAAAGAAAAATAGATTGAGTATCCATCTATTCATTTTGCTTAAATTTCCCGTGGAAAAGTATCTATCAAAGGATTCACTGAATTGGCAATTTTCATTAAAAATTTAGAACCTTCTCTCGCACCCCTAGAAATGCTGTCTCACACCCCTGGTTAAGAAGCACTGATCTATAGGGAGAGATTACCTAGGTTGGAGAGGTAGGATTCTCCGACACAATGAGCTGTAGAGTTACATCTCGAGACCAATTAACTCAGTAAGACTTATTTCCCCATTCGGATGCCTCTTTTCAATGCTCCTACTTTTATACATAACACAATGAACGTTCATTTGAACAAATAAGAAAATACTGATTACGTTTATGTTACATTTTTTTGCATGCAGTAGTATTCTAAACGTAGAAACCAAGTAAGTAATATGATTACAAGATAAAAAAAGAACTTTTTATATACCATGTTTTTAAATTTTTTGTTGAATCATATAAACTTGACAATTCTATGTATTAATAAATACTTCTTAAAAATATTTTTGATGAATTATCCCATCAACTTGAAAGAAAATGAAGTTAATTGGAAGTTAATTTGCGTTTAACTTTTCGTTCCCGTTTCGGCCGATAGATGGCTGCACCAGTCTACAAAACAAAATTAACTGAAAATAACTGAAAGTTAATTCAATTCTGCTTACAGATGGCTAAAAGTATTAAAATAATGTATTGTAATCGTGTTCTGAGCTATTCTAAAAGTTTCAAATGTCTAGCTAGTCGGGAAGTTAGTTAAAAATCGATTGCAAGATTTGTACTAGACAAACACACAAACACACATACAAACAAACAAGAAAGCGAGTTAATAAAAACATGGAAAAAATGTTTAATTGCATTATATAATTCAAAAATACCTAGAAACTGCCTCCAAAACCTATATACATGTGTTTATACTGTTACATATTTTTTCAGCCAAGAATCAGTTTAATGACACCATCCTATAAATGAGGGAAATTTAGTGTTTTTGCTAGAACAACGCAATGTATTGGAAGAATGTGTAATATCTAGCTGAATACCCGTGCTTCGCTACGGAGTACCTTCAAATTAAATACAACGGCCAATGTATGCAATTAATGCCAAAAAAAATATATTTATAAAAAAATCGTAACTGATATTTTTATAGACAAAATAATGTAGAAGAAAATAGTCATATTAAATCTAATAGAACACACTAAAGAATACAGTACAGTTAATATAGTACAGTTTGAGGAACATTTCTTTTACTTAATATTTTTTTTGGATAATGTCCAATCGTTTGCCGCATTAGAAAGGAAAAAAAAAATTTGTCAATTTATTTCGTTGTTATGCACATGAAGCAAAATTAGTTTAAAGTATCACGAAATGAAAAGACACCACGTGATCAACATTTAATAAATTAAATTCTAAAAATTAATCTTTAAAAATTCACCAAAAATCAGAAAATGGAGATAAAGATTTTAAATAGATTTCATTTTAAAGGAATTATGATCTTTCTCGTGATATAAATTTTATAACCCTCAGATTATATTTTAAATGCAAACTTTACAGAATGTTACAAAAACAGCTTAAAAATTTTATTTAAAGAAATCTAAGAAGAATTTTCCAAAAATCTTTCTTAGTGCACCCCTACACTATAAGAAGAATCGCCATGCAAAATTTCAGCCCTTTAGGTCTAGCGGTTTGGTCTGTGCGTCATCTATCAGTCAGTCAGTCAGTCAGTTACGGAACTGTTTTATACATATACTAGCTGAAGTACCCGGCGTTGCCCGATTGTCAAAAAATAATATGCCTATGTTTTAATCTGGACTGTCAACTATACCTATACAAAATTTCAGCTCAATTGAAGGAATGCTTTTTCACTTATATAGGGACAAACATAGGCCTATTCGAAAAAATCAATAAATTTCACAGTTTCAATGAAACACTCTGATTTTTTTATAAAGTTCAATAATTCGAGTTTGATTTACGCAAATTGTGCGTAAAATGGTACATAAATTCAAAAAACATAAAGTTTATAAGTTAAATAAAGTTCTGTAATATTATACCAATAAATTTCCAGTTGATAGCCAATAAACTGTAAATCTTTTTTTTACTTTAAATGTCCAATGAAAAGCGTAGTTTCAAATGTCTTCAATAAAACCTTAATTATTCAAAAATCATTTTTGTATTTATCAATATCTCCTCCACTTGAATCTTTAAAATATTAAATGTTTTATTGATAATAAATGAAAATATCGTTTGATGTGTTGCTATGGTTACCTGACTATGGCTGACAAAGGAAAAATTGTAAAGGTGAAGTATCAGCTCAACATTTAGGCCCCTAACTTTCTTACTACTGATCAGATATACATAATATATAGCCTATGTCCATCTGGAATAATGTACCTTTCAAATAGTGAAAGAATTTTTCAAATAGGTGCAGTGGTTCCGGAGATTACCCTCCACATACAAAATCCCCTCTCTCTTTATATATTAGTATAGATATATATATATATATATATATTATAAAATTCTAACATAACAAAGTGACTTTATTATTTCAAAGGTTCTGTTGGTAAGAAATTAAAACTATTACTAAGAAAAAGAGAGTAGATTTATCAGCACTCTGTCTGAACAAACTACTATACGTCGAAACGCGGTGCCGAACTATTTAAATTACGTCTTGAATTTTCGCCGAATCCATCGATTCAAACGAAAGTTCATAAAGATAGTTTCTTTGAATCGAATCAGTCGGCAGCTGTCGGGGGTGAAATATTTCTTGACTCGCTGCTTTCGCTTCCATTAAGCAGTTCTGTCGTATGGCTGCCATATGCTCTTTTATTTATAAAGCGTGAGCAATGTCTGGTGTCTCTTACAGACTGCTGTAAACAAGAATGTACATAGAATTAATGCCGAAGAATTGGGACTGGAAAGTGAACCCAAAGAAAGCTAATTAGAAAGAAAGTAAGACCGTAATACTTTACAAATCGATACAATAATCGATATTTACACTGATTATACACAATGAAAATAAATTGTCTATTAAATGACCCTGTTTTTATACTTATTATAAGGATCTGTTTATGAAAGAGAAGGTTTTTTTTTTCTTTTTTTGTAGATTTTTGTTTGTAGAATATTGTTGTTTACATTGTTTCACCTACTAGTATTATTCCAGTTCAAACAGATTTTCCAGGTGCTTATAAGACATAATCAATCAGAGCACTTCTCCCATTCACGCATACTTTGATAAATGTGGCTATAAGAAGTCTTTGAAATTTGACTCTCTGTCAGTTATATTACAAAACCGTGAAAAATAGAAGTTTTGCGACATTTTGGGATTTTTTCCCTTAAGAATTCACTTTTGCACCCTGAATGGATACTTCCTGAAGCCAAATGCAGTGTAACCAGTGAGCTGAATTTAAAAACAGCATTAGGTAGGGTCGAAACTATTTCAACATCTATTTCGAGGTAAAAAAGTAAAGGATTATAAAATACGTATGCCAATTAAACTACGGTAAAGCTTATTGTCAAAAGAGGAAGGGATCAAGTTTCTACGAAATCTATGACGATAAGAGTCATGAAAAGAATGGTAGTATTTTGCTGAAGTCTGAAAACAAGAGGATTTAGAAACTGAATTTTGAAATGCTAGATTTGAGTAGCAAAACGTGACAACGTAGAACTCAAATGAACTCAAAGGACTCAGATTTCTCCCGGAAAATCAGGCCTCAGACCGAATTCGTATCGAAGAAGCCTTTTTATCAAAAACAACAACAACATAAAGTTCTTTTAAATAAGCACAAAACATTGCGCATAAAAATTATTTATTTCCTAATCTCTTGGACTAAACAATCGTGGAACAAAGACATAGCACGTGTTTATTTTTATGGTATTTTTTACAAGAACAAGTGAATGTAACGCTCATTAGCACAGATGCTTTGAACATAAAGTAACAAGCTAATGATTATATCGTAAAGCTTGTAAAGAAACCCCCTGTCTCTGTTCCTGGAAATGAAAAACAAATCATTCTGTAAATGCTGACAAAGAACATTCTCGGGATGTCGAGCAGGGAGGTACGTTTTAAATTAAGCCTATTAAAGCAATTGTTTTATCTCATTTCTTTAAATTTGGTTCAGGGATAGGTAAACTTCAAACTAACATAGTATAATTATGCTAATAAACAGGAAATCCAATGCAAATAAAGCACAAATAGCAGTAAGGTGCAATTTTGCATACGGCCGTTTCGAAGCTGCAAAGGAGCTTCTTCATCAGTGCAAAGAACTTAGTGGCAGCTCAAAAAGCCAAAAACTAAGTCCGGCTTAGTTTTTGGCTGATAATCTGACAGTATTGTTTGTTTTGATTTAACAATTTAAGTTTTTTTTCTACCGAATTTGACGTTTTCGTTTCTTTTTATTACAAACAAGCCGGGCTTCGGCCAGTTACGCTCAGGCAATCCGTCTACCAGGCAGACGGCTTTGAATTGATTCAGTGAGAGGGAGAATTTTCATAAGAGGCACTATTAATTTGCAGTCTCCCCCCACCCCATAAAAAGAAAAATTTGTTGTTCGTATTAACACCCACCATCACCTGGTATGATATGAGCATAACTGCATTACAAAAAGATAAATTTTCACGTGCCAGTCTGGAATTGAATTCTAACGGAACAGCATTAACCTCTTGAGACTCCAGCAAAATAAAATTTAAATATTTTTTATAATTATAGTTTGTTAAAACAAATGGGCATTAAAAAGCTTGTTTTTCAAGAAAATAATGAATTTAAATTTCTTAATATTTCAGAGGAGCGCATCCATTTTATTGGATGTTGAGGTCATAACCACGATAAATAATGACAAACCCGCACAAAAACATTTAAACAAAAAACTTTTTTAATGCAAACCTTTTTTAATGCAAACAAATTTCGTAAGTTGAACTGGGAATATCTCGTGTCTATTGACATCATTTGGCGACAAAAATAAGCAAAAATTCCACAATCGCATATTAGGTTTACTTTTTATTTTTAAAAACCGCACTTTATTCTACTGGTATTAAATCTATACAAAAAAGAATGCTATGTGAAAAAAAATATGTTAGTTGTTTTTGTAAAGACTTATATACGTTTTCTTTGATTTAGTAATGAACTCGCTTCATTATAATTTGTGACATTGATTGTAGACAGCTCTAATGAAAAGGTCTTTTCTCAAATTGCGCCCATGGACATTGGTTTTCTTTAAATAACGCATTTACTGTTTCTTTGCCATCTATTACGCAAAAGAGATAGAGTCAGTGGCGCCAGAAAGGGGGGGGGGCAAGGGAGGGTACTTGCCCCCCTTGAAAATTGAATTTTTTTGTTTCTACCTAGCTAGCGCTCGTAAAATACTAGAATTTTCATTTAAAATCATAAAGCCTAACAAAACTGAATACTTAATTGCAACCTCACACTCGTTAACGCAAGCGCAATAAACGTCATTCCATATACGCAGGAGCGATTAATCGCCAATTTCAGGTACGCAAGGGCGTTTAAACGCCAATTCTAGACGTTTGCTTTTGCGATTCAAAAGCAACCCTACACGATGTTTTTTCATCGCCAAAGGGAATCTTGAATCCGATGCATTTGAAACGCGTACACGTTGACGTGTGATAGGGTATAATATAACATAAAATAACATAAAAGTTTATTTTTTATAACCGTATATATGTATTTTTAATAATAAAGGTGTAAAAGTTTTAATCTATTTTACTTTGCCACCCTCTATATTTGACTCTTCCGGTGCCACTGGATAGAGTGCCAAATCTTTTAATGGTAAAGACTTATCTACATCGTTATGACTTGTTAACATCGTTCCAGATCAATACTAACTTCACTCCCGCTAAGAACGTTTGATTGCCGTTTTTAATCTGTTCAGAGTTGATAACAAAATATGCGGCGTAATAAATCATTTGGATTTGAAAGCTTATATAATATACCAGTTTAATAAAATTTCAAACCTTTTATCGACTGTGATGTTAAAAATTCTTAATTATAATGATTAGGAAATTTCTGTGTAAGCTGCTGCTTATCTAAACTTTAGAGGGCTGCAATCTTATCGTCTTATAATAGCTCTCATGCCCCAAAACACATAGCAACTCTCACACATATACACATTTATGTATATGCGTGTACATATGAGTAGTTTTCAGATTTGTGACTTTTATTTTGCATAACTTTCTAATGGGAGCTATATAAAAACTCATCAAATGCAGTTCCTTTTGTTTGATAAGAATCAGAGTAAAATCATTTAGAATTATTTTCGTTTCTGTCTTGTGTTATTCCGCTTATTCGTAATCGGATACCACTGATGGATGAAATAAAATATATTAAATACTGCAAATATATGTTTTTTACGATAGTCAGAAATATTTTTATGACTGTACCTTTGTTATGGGCTGCTGGCTTTTGTTCTATAATGATTCAGTCTTATAATGATTAACACTGAACATATATAAATAATACTTGAGTACGATGCTTTGATTACATTTACAAATTATGCTCTGTTTTGTGCTACTTCTTTTTCCTAAGACACTATTTCTCTCAAAATATTATTGATATGAAAGTTTTCAAGTATCAAGTTCTTGAATCAAAGTTTTCAAGTTTATTTGAAAATAATTTCCCTTACTTTACGATAGAGTTTGGCAGTCATAAAAAAAAAATGTAACTCCCAGGTCTTGACTAATCTAAAAATGTCTATAAAATTTTCATTATCTTAGTCGTTATGTGGTGAATTTTATTTTAACGTAGGATTACGTTCCTCCATAACAATAACGGAAAGCAAAATTTCAGACGCTATACCGTTCGTCCGTACTTCGCGAGTTAAAATTTTGGCAGCGCGCCAAACCCAGTCTGTATCGCTTGGACAAGCAGTAAACAGTTAAACAGAAAAGTACCAAAATCAGTGGCGGCTCCAGGCCAGAGATTTGGGGGGGGGGGCAACGTCGGCTCTTAAGGTTATATATATATATAAGAAATAAACATAATCTCATTTTAAAGACTCATTTTAAATACTAACTCATTTAGTATTAGGTGTACGATTATATAATTTTAGGCTATGGAAAAAACTGGACAACCGCCCAGGGCCGCTAAAATTTAGGGCCGCTAAAAATTTAGGTCTGCCATGTTTATTCCTCATCTCAACACTTTTCTAAATGTTACGGATTTTTTATTATGAAATTCCTCATTTTTCGCGATTTCTACAATTCAACTTATAAAAAAAAATATATGTTTCGTTTTTTGAAAAGAATCTTAGAAAGAATCTTAATTGACAAACTACCCTTTTGGTTCGAAAAATTTCTCGGTTAGTAAAACATGATTTATCTTCAATTCATTTATAATAAAACCTTGATTATGAATCCTTTTTTTCAATATCAGTTTCTACTATCTGTCAGTCACTACATACAGTCATTTGAAGATTTATAAACCGTTTTGTTGGAATCTGTCCGTTTTCACAGAATAATAGCAAACTGAAAAAAACGTGGGCATATCTTTGTGAACGAATACTAATGCCATTTGGTCAAATGTTTGGTCTATTCAATGCAAACAATAGACAAGACATTTCTCCAGGGACTGTAAGACAAGTAAGTAAATGCGCTCCAAACCTGTTGGGAAGAAAGGGATCTGAAGGCTGAAGGAGTGTAAACAAAAAATGGCTTTTACTTGTTCTCTCTATTATTATAATGGATTTTATTTCTCTCTTCTCGAAGAATTGAAAATATTACAAAGCAGGTACAATCAGTATGCTTTGAATACGGATTGTATGCCTGTCCTCTTTGGCACTTATTTCTAATGAAAATGATGTATCATCATCTTTGGACTTTTCACTTATAATAGACAATTTTTCTGTTCAGAAAGCAAGAAAAATTGCTTTATAATCAACAAATTCATACATGGAAGTATTTGTTTTTAATAATTTACAATTTCTAAATGGTGTAAATAATTTTTCCATTGTTTCATCTCTATATATAAAAATGAATGTTTGTTTGTTTGTTCGTATTTTATGCGCTGCCGTACCGTTCATCCGATTGCGATGAAACTTGGTCAACTTATTGCTTGAACTTGCGCGATGGTTATAGACTATTTTCATTCCGCTACGACGTTCCATTCCCGAATTATGCTAGAAGTATCAACATATATTGAAAATCGCCAAAAAAAATCGCCAAATTCCCCCGGATATTTTTGTTCAAAGCCACTGTAACATTTCATTGTTGCCAATTAAATTATGACATTTCCGTAAAAATAAATAGACATGAATTAAAAAACGTGATTTATTCATATATTGACGCCTACAAGAATGAATTTGATATATTATTTTCATGTACGTGGTAACGCCGGAATGTTTCTTTTTAAAAATGAAAATATAAGGATGGAAAGTCATTCATTTTCAATGAATGTGTTATCTATCCCTTTCATGAATTGAAACTATCCCAAGCTACCTGTTCAAACACAAATATACTGCAGGACACGTTGACTTAGCTAGAAACACGTGCGTTTAGCCTTGACGCGATGATTTATATAACTGAAGTGACATTGAAACATAGCAGATGATTTAGTTTTGAGAAAGAATTACAATCATGAAATACGTGTATATTATAATTAAGAAAGTCTGAAAGTGACATTGAAACGTAGCAGACGATTTAGTTTTGAGAAAGAATTCCGAGCATGAAATACGTGTATATGCTTTTTCTATAATAATTACCAGATTTGATGTGTTTTAACATTGAATGTGATCTCAATCCATTCAAACATTTTGGATTATTTTTCTATAATAATAAATCCATTCAAACGTTATCGACTAGCTGTAAATTAATGCTTTAAAATGCCCAAAAAGAGGAGAGCAACTTTTACTCCTGCAGAAGTAAGGGGAAAATGTCAAAGATTGTTGAGAAATGAGCAATGCGATGAAAAAAAAACAGAAGAGCGCGAAGCCAACAGAATTCGAAATGCAGTTAGACGCACACAAGAATCTGAAGAAAAAACATTCCCAAGAGCTCGAAGGTAAGATAATTCGAATTATAGTGATCCGAAGCAGTGAGACTGATGAAAGTGAGACTGATGAAAACAGAAGAGCGCGAAGCCAACAGAATTCGAAATGCAGTTAGACGCACACAAGAATCCGAAGAAAAAACATTCCCAAGAGCTCGAAGGTAACAGAATTCGAATTGTAGTGATCCGAAGCAGTGAGACTGATGAAGAAACTTTTAACGCGTCGAACATACGATCGTCTTCGAGCTTCAACATCGAAAGGAGAGGAAAGCGATGAACAACGACAGCACCGACAACAAACTAATGCTATTTGCTACCGCAAAAGAATTTTAGCGAAAACTATAGAACACCATAACATGAAGCTAATCACTGAAAAAAATAATAACAGAAACTGAATCCCGGCGAAGCTGGGTAATACATCTAGTTATTCATACAAATTGATTAGTTTTATATTCTAGTGGACCTATTGTAATTTCATGTATAATTTTCTTTTACGTAGCTAGAATGTAGGTTTTTTAGTATCGAAACGTAATGTATTAAAAGTAATAAATTAGTAAAATCAGTAGTGGATGAAGTTTTTTTCGGGGTGGGGGGGGAGATTGGGGTTGCCTTACAAGATCCATTACTCATTACGTAGAGAAATTTGATTGCCATTAACCCTTCAGCGGGCGCGCCCATGTACACAGTGCAACATTTTCGTAATTTTGAATGGTTTGTTTTTACATATAAGTTTTGAATGTCCTAAGCAGTTTCTATTTATAGCTACACCTTTTCTAACGCAGGTCTGATTTTCTGACCCTTGTATTCCTTTCCATTCATTGGTAGTCGTGATTTAACCGTCCTAAACCAACAATTATACTG
Source organism: Dolomedes plantarius (assembly GCA_907164885.2). Lineage (NCBI taxonomy): Eukaryota > Metazoa > Arthropoda > Arachnida > Araneae > Dolomedidae > Dolomedes > Dolomedes plantarius. The sequence goes on from OU015491.1 coordinate 31,718,903, forward strand.
GATTACAGTACGACAAATGCGGGAGTTGATGTACTCGATAAAATGTGAAGCTGTTACAAGGTATCCCGCATATCACGAAGATGGACAATCTCATTGTTTTTAACATAATAGAAATTGTTTTTAACATAATAGTTTTTAACATAATAGTTTTTGAACATAATAGAAATCCATCTGCAAGTTGTCCTTAGAACCAATAAACCGGAGAGTTTTGAAATAAGGCGATTGTATCTGCATTCTTTGGCCTTTAATTATAAATATATCTCAATACTATAAACATTTTATAACTTGTCATAAAACGCATAATTATTATTTTCAATTTGAAGAAAAAAAGTTTATTACAAAATGAATGATCAAGGTTGAAAGAGACGTTGCACTGCTGGTGTTCCAAAAATTGGCGCGCCCGCTGAAGGGTTAAATGTGTTTCGTCCAGGGCCGCTAAAACCCTAAGCACGCCCCTGGCCTGGTCGCTACCGTGTTGTTCCTTCATAGGGAACAATGCTGGCTCACCTAAATGGTGCTTCCGCAATAAAATAGCCAGCTAGACTTCGAGATGAATAACAAATTGTCTCCCTAAAAGTGCCTCTGCATTAGAAAAAACAAAACAAAACTATTAGTAATCTACCTAAGACAGCCTAGTGGTAACGCGTTGGGATCTGGACGGAGGGTGCTTACTTCGAATCCCGACCAGCGCCATTAAATGCCTTCGTGTCTACGCCGGATATAGGCGTGTTAAATCCGTAACCCGAAAGCCTTTCCATGTAGTCAGAGGGATGGGGAAAGGTACGAGACCTCCAGATATTGACCCTGGGGGTTGCTTGGTCAAAATTAAGTGACACCAGGGGGTAATGTTGATGCGTCTGTATGGTGTTCCCAGTTAAAAAGTGGTCAACAATCTCTGCGGTATATTCTGCGAATGCCTCAAGGCAGGTGACTACGCATTAACAAAAATAAAATTAACAGCAACTTAGATATATTAAATCACATTATATTACGGTCTTCACTATTTTTAAAGGTTTAACCGAGGAAATTAGCTTCTATTTGAATTACGTAGCAACAAATTTTAATAAGAAAAGAGATACTCACGAATCTCAAAACCTTATTTTCAATGCTATCTAAGTAAAAAAAAGATGCACAAAAAGTTATATTTTCTACTCGTAAAATATATTATACGAAGAGTAACGAACATTTTATTTCAAATAAAAAGTGACTAATGAGTAGCATCCACGAAGGACGTTGTATAAAGTTGTACAGTGGTGCAATTTATACCAGTATTCCGTCGAAGTAAAATTACTGTTTTCGTTATGCAAAGATGAACGATGAATAAATCATAGAACATAAACAACAATAAGATTAGTATGTTGAGCACGATAACATTAAGTTTTAAGTTTATAAATCAATTTTTATTGAAACTATGCTATGGTTTACTTCGAAGTACGTATCCTGTTTTATGAAGCTGAAAATTTTCAGCGTTTGAAACGTTTCGGGAATAAATAAGCACCATAATGATGAAAATCGATAGTATTTGTAAGAAGAATCGGATAGGCATCGCATATTGCAGAGCTAAATTATATGTCAAAATTCTACCATTTCTTTTGAAGTTCCGATGGCGCTGATTAACGGACTGTATAAACTGAATGAATGAAAATAATTTACATATACACAAGGAATCTATCTGGTGAATACTCTCGGCGATATACGGGAACATACAAAACGGGTTTTCGGCTTGCGATAGGGTTAATTTTTTCTTTGGGTTTAATTTTGTAGTCTGGCTCGAGCAACATCAAATTCAATCAAATAATCAAGTTGGTGAAAATAACAAGTTTATTAACTATGCAGATTATGGCTATTTAACATTTAAACACATTATAAAAAACATAAAAGACTGGAAGCTATTTACATATTTACAAAGAACAGGGTAAATGGATAATGGAGACCGCTCAATCCGTGATTCAATCTCTAAGTGCGCAGATATCACCAGCACAACGGAAATTTAGTTTCGTTTGTCCACGTGACATCTATGGTGCAATTTATGCCTTGCGACAGCTAGGCGCCACATAGAAAAAAACGGAAGTAGTTATATAACGGGAAAGTCAATACTAAAAGTAGAGAATCACTGGAATAGAATTAAAACTGGTGCGGCGTTATCATCACATACACACATATATATGTATATACGTATAAAATTAAAGAGAAAAGTTTATTTAAAAATAAATATAATGACGAAAAAATAAGTATAAATAACGCATGGAATGTAGATGCCTATATATGTAAAATTAAAAACTTATTTTTATTGGGGTAGAAGTATCTATTGTTGTTTCAGTTGAATTCAGGCGTTTTTTTAAAATTGATTTTAATTCATTTCCTAAAATATGCATTTATCCCTTTAGGACAAAAGATCTGAAACATTTTAGAATGAGAACCTCTTTAAACAGCTGAATAATTTTGCATCTCGGACAGAATTTCAGATTTACTTTTTTTTTTACACTTTCTCAGTGCAGTTACTTTTCATTGTTATCGAGTTGTCAAGGAAGGCACTAGTTACTTGCTTGAACCCTAAGGGGATTAAGTTACAAATTGGATAGTTCTCGCAAAATAATTATTTTTGTTATCTGTAAGCACGATGTGTCAAAACTACGCGAATGCAACAGCGACAAATCATCCATGAAATCTGTATTCCAAGGTAGAAAATTATGAGTTTTATCCAGAATGGATATTTTTGCGTTCCCGTGAATGTTGGTCTCCTGGCAACAGGAATTTTAAAGTGGGAGAATTTCAGCTAAGAGCAATGCATAACTTTTCGGATGGCGAGATACTTCGCATTATCATATTTTTCCGGTAGTGCGGGTTCGAATAGTTTTAGTCAGTTTAGATTACATGCGATAATTTGTGAAAGAGCAATGAAATAATTCTTATTATAAATCAAAATATGTACATTTGTAGAGAAATTATCAAAAGCATATGTATTTGGAATCACCTTGATCTCAGTACGATCGTAAATGGTTAATGGTAGCTCAGCACTTCCGTTTCTGCATACTGTAGTCGGTTTGGGGGGGTCAATGGGGGTTGGTTAACCCTTTCAGGGGCAACAACCTCCCCCGTTTGCACAGTGCAGATTCCCCCCCCCCCCCCCGATTTTTTTAACGTAAAGAATCGTGAATTTTTTTCCAATTAAAGGTTGAAAAATGTTTTTACTTCTTTAAACTGATAACAGATGGCAGTACTAATAATTTTTCTGCTCATTTAACTGGAATACATTGATTGCCAGGGGGAAAAAAGACTAGATTTAGGCGTTTGCACTGTGCAAACGGCACCCTTCAAAGGGTTAAGAGTGCTACGATGCACGTAGCATAGTGCTAACGTTCTGGCCTGATGACATGCTAGTCGTTGGTTCGTACCCCCACGGTGTCGCTTATTGTTGGTCTTGTGTGCGGCCCTGTGGTACAGCGCGCTGGTTTTCGGTGCTGAGGGTTCTCGGATCGAGAAATGCCTCTGTATGAGCCAAATGTCATACAGAGTCATAACATCATTTTGGCATTACATAGCCGTTCGGTCATGCCAAAATATTTCGATGGTTTTTTTTTTTTTGCTCCTACATGCAGATATTTCCTATGGTAGTAATTTATCAAAATTTTTGTAAATTTGTGGGTCGCAGGAAGTAAAATGGGATGTTTTGCGTTAAAATTTAAATTCGATTTTTCTAACCGTACTCCAACTCTTAGAATTCCATTGGAATCTAAAAAGGGTTGGAGTTCCCTTACCTTCCCTTTTATAACCCTTTTACCAGCTAAGAGAAAAAATATCTCCATTTTAAATTCATTTGCCTGTATTTGGCGAATGATAAATTCTGTCGCTGTTTTCTGCTGCTCGACGGACCAACTGTATGAGCCAAATGTCATACGTTGCACTGGTCCTAAATTTGTTGTATTCGAATGGACTGTAGACTAATAAATTATATCAAAACCATTGTCGACCATGCGACACACGAATTAATAACAATTTTATTTACTTAAACGAATTATCTGCAATACTAATGTATGAACAAAATCAATACATGAAACATCAACATAAAAAAATCATCGACATAAAAATTTTTCTCAATTTTTTTCATCATTGAGTCATACATCTGTAGCCAAATGTCATACAGAGTCATGCAGTTGATGAAACATCGACCATACGATGTGCGAGCGTAACAAACTTTTTTATGCAACAAGCGATTTCAAACAAATTCTAATATCTTTTAGTTTACGATGCCAGCATAAGAAATAAAAACTATGATACCTATATTTGTATTATTTCAAAGGCGCGTTTGGCGATTGCCAACATAGCCATTGGCGTCAACAGCCTCCGTTTGTGTCATCCCTTCATAGGGGGTAAACCTGTATGCCTATATGGTGCCCCCATAATAAAATGGATTGTGAACTGCGGCGTAGTATACGCAAATGTTTGACGACAAGTGCCTCCGCATTAAAAAAAAAATCTTTTGCTACTCAAGGGTTAATTAGATCGGAACTTGCTACTTAAATCCGATTCTGAACGGCTATAAACATCCAAGCCAACAGTGGGACTCGTCCATGGGTTCGAGTCCCCATGGACTCTGGTACCCAGTTTCATTGTCCGGTACTTGTGGTCTCTAGTGGTTTACAAGTTCTAATGGAACTTGACGAGAAATCGTACCCAAAATCCTGTTGTCTCTCTATTCTAAAAAAAAGTAATTCCCGCTGCAGCAGCTATCTCCTCCGAAACCGCTGGGGATATGGGGTCGAGACCGATACCAATAGATGCAGAAATGTGGGGAAAAAGTAAGACATGTCTCATCTTCGTCGGACTTTAAGTTTTTTTAAAAATTTATTTTATGTTTTGTGAGAAAATGTTAGCGAGTTACACTAAAGACTACTTGTGAAACGAATCATGTACTTGCCTTTCCGGGTATTGCGTCATTTGTTCTAGACCGGTTTGATCATAAAACCTGATAACCGGATCAAATCTTTAATCGAATTTCCACAGCTGTGAAGAAGCTACCGTAAATAATTTATTATTCAGTTTCCAGTAGTTGGTGCGTTTTAAACAAACCGGATCGTTGAATATCATTAGATGAGGCGTATATAAGGCTCACATACGATTCAGTAACTTAAAGAGGAGAAAGAGGAGCTTTTCTCGACTATAGTTGAATAGATAGATAATGAAGCTGAGGACAATCTGAAGAAAGGTAATGTTGATTTAAAGTTTAAGTTTAAGACGCAGTAAAGAAAATAGAATAAGGGGCTAACAGTCTTTGCCTATGCCTAACTTGAGGTAATTCCATCACAGTGTATAGACACTGTTGTTTGTATATATGAGACTTGTTTTTTGTTTAATGAATTTAGAGAACGCTATTGATTGATATGGATATTTTATTGTTGAAGATTTTAAACTAACTTTTAATATTTTAAACAAATAAATTTGAATTGTTATTGTTGAAAAAGTCTTGTCGTCTATGCTTTCATCAATAGTTTTAACGTATACCTATTGTAACAAACAACGTTTCTTCTGCGATTTTACTCTGCAATTTAATTATTAGGTTTTTTGTTGACGTGCTCGTTTCACGTGCACGCTGACAGAAAATATTGACTTTTTCATCTTCAGATTACGATAACTCGCCAAAAAATGATCGTAGAATTTTGATCTTTTTACAGTCTAAGACTACAGACATTTATCTTTCAAACTAGACCTCATTTGTTTAAAAATTTTTTAAAACAGACTAATATTTTCATCAAAAAATGAAATACAGTTTTTCAAGAAATATCGTCCTCTATGTGGATGCAATATCGATGCTCCTCGAGTGTTTATTTTACAAAGAAAATATTTACATCATCTGGAAGCTGAAAGCTTTCTTATTCATATAAACCTCATTTCAAGTCTCTATCTTAAAATTTCGATTTTTAATTGAATTTTATAGCTGATACTTCAGTTGCGTGTATTCCGTAATGTTATCAAGCAGGGCAGTCGACCTGCAACGTCAAGCTGAAAAAAAGAAAATAGACGCCAAATGAATAAACGCGCCAAGTAAAAAAATTCGTCACACCGCTTACTGCTTATATACTCTGCATCTATTTGGCCTAACATAGAATCTTTTATATGTTTATGTTTCAGTTAAAAAAATAAATATTTCTATCTTTAATTAGCATAAAACTGTAAAATTAGCATCTCAGGGCGATAGTACGCCAAAATGGCAAAATGGCAACCATTTTGGCGTACTACCGCTCAACGGTATTGTACCAACCTTTTACTCATTATCACTTACAGAAGGAATCGGTTTACATGTTGGTTTCTTAAGGAAGTGAAATCTTAAGTAAGTGTATAGGATTTTTAATTATATTGTATATGTATGTCCGTATTTGTTTGTTTGTTTTATACGTCCATAGAAAATACTAAGGATTGAATTCAAATAATAAGGATTAATTATTATTCATATTTTACTTTTTGCTACAACCACGTGGGTTTGCAAAATAGAGAAATATACATATGCGTATACAAATATACATATAACAAATGATTAATGATGTATAAATAGTGTTTAGTACGATATTACCCATTGTGTTTATAAAGATTGACTAGAATAGAAAAATACCATCCAACTGGTACTTAATTTCCTAATCACGAATTTTTCACATCTAAGTGAAGGGATTAAGCCATGACTTGTTGATAGAAACCCTTCTTCCCTAGACCAAACTCATCACAATCTATTTCTGAAAATTTAAGTTTTAAATATTTTTTTAAAGTAACTCCGGGAGCTCCGTACGAAAAGCGAGCGTAGCCCCTAGTATATTCAAAATATCGTAAGCGAGTTTTTTTGGGGGGGGGAGGGGGGGGGTTTGTTTGTTTTATAGTGTATGTATTTTTGAATGATGCTTAATGATATCCTGAAATTTAAAATTTTTTTTACAAGGAACTTCTTATTATTCTAAAGTTTGTGAAGTAAATACCATGAATTTCTAATGGAATATCCGGAATTTTTTTTTCATTATTTGATCTGTTAAACATTTCTAGGCATCATTATTGACAAACAAATATTACTTCTAATGGCATTTATTTGTAATGAACTGCAAATACCTACTTAATATCTGTTTTCTAAATATATCGCATTCATAGAGCTTTCATGCTGACGTTATTTAGGCAGTTATCAAAGAAAATATGCAGATATTTTATCATCTGTATTTCATTTTGTTGGTTGTCTTTAGACGAGGGATTTCCAACGGGGTCCAGGTGGCACCCTTGGGGTTTGATGGAAGTTTAAAAAGGGTCTATAGTATTCCAGGGGTCTATTGGGGGTCTATGATAAATTTTTCTGTTTTAAAATTTAATTTTTTAGGAATGTAATCATTAGATAATAATATCCGTTTTAATATGTTTAAATACAGATTTGCATAAGGCGGAGTGATCCATGCATCTAAAGTCGAATGTCACGACCCTTTTGTATATGCCTCGAATGCCGCGGTCGGCTTTTATTTGTGTACCAACACTCGGTAGAACTGGGGAAATCCACTGGACCCTAAACAGCACATGGGGCCTCCCGATTCAACTATGAGAAGCAGTTTCGTTTTCTTCTCTTGGCGATGTTTGTACAATTGCAGTCTGTCTTTATGGAATCTTGTTTATACTTCTGAAATTAAAAATGAAAATAGCACAAAAATAATCTATATATATAAAACAGTTCCGTAACTGACTGACTGACTCACTGACATACAACGCACACACCAAACCTCTGGACCTAAAGAGCTGAAATTTTGCATGGCGATTCTTCTTATAGTGTAGAGGTGCGCTAAGAAATATTTTTGAAAAATTCTTCTTAGATTTTTTAAAACTAAATTTTTAAGCTGTTTTAGTAACTTTTTTTAAAATTTGCATTTAAAATAATAATTTTGGGGGTTATAAAATTTATATCACGAGAAAGATCGTAAAAATTCCTTTAAAATGAGATCTTTTTCGAATCTTTACCTCGATTTTTGGATTTTTGGTGAATTTTTAAAGATTAATTTTTAGAATTTAATTTATTAAATGCTGATCGCGTGATTTCTTTTTCTGGTACTTTAAATAAATTTATCGTCATGTACATAACAACTAAATAGAGAAAAAAAATTTCTTCTTGCTAATGCGGCAGACGATTGGACATTATCCAAAAAAATATTAAAATACAGTAAAAGGTATTATGTTCCTCAAACTGTTCTATATTCTTTAGTATGTCCTATTAGATTTAATTTGAATATTTTCTTCTACATTATTTTGTGTATAAAAATATACCTTACGATTTTTTTTATAAATATATATATATATATATTTTTTAACATCAGTTGTATACATTGATCGTCGTATTTATTATATATATATATATATATATATATATATATATATATATATATATATATATATATATATATATATTATATATATATATATATATATATATATATATATATTTTTTTTTGGGGGGGGGGGCAGGAATTGCATACATTGACCGTTGAATTTAATTTGAATGTACACCGTGCGAAGTGCGGGTTTTCAGCTAGTAAAACATAAACCTAATGGACCCCTTTTTCTAATATTTTTGTGCACATTCTTAGTCAAATCGTTATCTTTGGTGTTTTATGTGCAATTATTAATATTATAATTATGTTGTATGCTGTACATTATAGAGAAAAATGTGAGGGGGTCGACGAAGAAAATCATTCTTTTAAAAGGGTTCGATGTAGTAAAAAGGTTTGGAACCTCTGCTTTAGACACATGGTAATGAATAGAGAAGTCCAGAAATGGTACAGATTATCATGGTATACATTCAAGCCTGTGATTCTGTGATTTTTGTGCGGTCTTTTTTTGTACGATTTTTTTTGTGTGGTATATGTAAAAAAAAGTCCATGAAAATACATATGAATAAAAAGTAAGAAAACTAAGAAATTAACTAAATAGGAATTTTAAGTTGTTTAAAGCGATTTGTGTGTTTTTTTAATCAGTCCCTATCCATCGCACAAAAACAGGTTTTTGTGTACTTGATACGTGTGTGAAGGAAAAAACAGTTTCGTCGATCGCCATTTCATCCCCCGCCGAGTTACTATTCAACGATAAAAACTAGTTTCTTCTGGTGCTTAAAGCAGGGGCACCCAGAGACTTTACGGGGCCTGGGTCAAACTTCTGTTGGGGGTCCCAAGAAATATGATTAATCGAATAATTTTTTTTTTTTTTTTTTTGGGGGGGGGGCCTTTTTTTCAGGAGATTATTTTGAATTCTGAAGTACGGTACAAATTTCAGAATTTTATTTCGGAGGAAATCTAATAAATAAATTTTTAAAAAATTTTGGGGGCCCCTCCGGCAGTTGGGGGCCTGGGGCAAAGTGTCCCAGTTGCCCCCCCTTGTGGGCTTAAAGCATAAAGTTTGGGGAATTAGAGGCAGCACGACACTTTATTAAGTTATTCCTATGACGATTATGTTTACTTAGGACAAACACTCTTTTAACCCTTAAAAGCTACCATTAAACGAAATAAGCTTAAAACAATATTCGCATGGGGTGAAATTCTATCAGTGATAGACTTTATGGATTAAGTACCACAGATGATTCGGAAGTTCCAAACGACTGAAAGCAAAGTGACCCGCTGTTCTAGTCAGAAAAGAGTAGATGAAAAGAGGCGAAGATTATATCTTCCAAGTGTGCATACGAATAAAATTAAGCTTTAAATTCAAGCCGGATACAAAAAACAAAACCATAAAGTTTGAAAGCTGAAGTAGTTTTCTACTGTTTAGTTCCCTCCAGTAAATGAAACAGATTTTAATAAAGAAAGCTAACTTGGCAAGTCTTGCAAGATGACTCGGTGAATATCGGTCAAATTGGTCGAGATATTGCAAGAAGAGACTGCAGACTCGCATTGATGTATTTTTTAAATGGTAACATCTATCGGAATCACTTTAACAGTAACATTCGTCCATGAGACTTAAGTTGGAAAATTACATAAGCAATGAGCTGCGAAATCCAATTTTCATTTAGTTTTAACTGTGTATTTGAGGTATTATTGATTTCTAAAATATATTTACACTTGGTTTTAATTTAAATATGACTTTATTCAGTAAAAGTCATTCTTATTTGTTTTAGAATATCAATAAGATCTACAAAAGAAAATTAAATTATTAGAAATAGATTCGAATAAAAAAGTAAACTAGTGACAAGTATAAACATGATTAAAATAAAATTTCATCATAAAAATTTTACAAATTTTGTACGCAAATATTACATATTTTTTTTGAACACTCCAAGCAACTAGGTGTATCACACTTCATACACTTGTAGTTCGCCCTTCTATTTTTTGTGTAAGGACAGTATTTGTAAAGTTTTTCCTCTTCTTGTCACTTTTTAAGATTGCTTACTTAAACTTGCTTCCTGGTCATCTTCTGGACGAACAATTTCCATTATAATTTTTTTAGTCGTCTGATAGAAGGACCAAATAGGTACCTTTAAAATAATATCCGTCTCTAAAGCGGAGGGAGTTTTATTAGAATGGTAAATGTAAGGCGATAAAGTAAACAAATCTCAAAGATAAAGAAACACAAACAAGATCATGGAATTTTTTTAAGCATAGCTCGAACATGAAGGTTTCAAATCGATAATTACGCACCCTAGCGGGAAAAGTATGAACTCTACCCGTCCGACAGATGGATGTTACCATTTACGGGTTAATAGACTCTGAATGAAAATAATTAGTTGTTTTTATAGATATTATGCGATTATTTACAGCGAAATCTGTCAGACCATTACTTGGACGTAGAGAGCTTTGCGAGGACCATTAATCAAGATTGTTGTGTAACCTGGTGCTATAACTATGAGCTCAACTGACAGAAACAAGTCAATATATTTCCCGATCCAACTAATTGTGTTCCAAAAAGCGAAGGTGATAGGCAGGAAATTATGAACTGCGTTATTGCAGTGTGCAACCGTAGCCTGGTGCTATAACAATGAGCTCAACTGACAGAAACAAATCAATATATTTCCCGATCCAACTAATTGTGTTCCAAAAAGCGAAGGTGATACGCAGGAAATTAAGAACTGCATTATTGCAGTGTGCAACCGTAGCCTGGTGTTATAACGATGAGCTCAACTGACAGAAACAAATCAATATATTTCCCGATCCAACTAATTGTGTTCCAAAAAGCGAAGGTGATACGCAGGAAATTAAGAACTGCGTTATTGCAGTGTGCAACCGTAGCCTGGTGCTATAACAATGAGCTCAACTGACAGAAACAAATCAATATATTTCCCGATCCAACTAATTGTGTTCCAAAAAGCGAAGGTGATACGCAGGAAATTAAGAACTGCATTATTGCAGTGTGCAACCGTAGCCTGGTGTTATAACGATGAGCTCAACTGACAGAAACAAATCAATATATTTCCCGATCCAACTAATTTTGTTCCAAAAAGCGAAGGTGATACGCAGGAAATTAAGAACTGCATTATTGCAGTGTGCAACCGCAAAAATTAGATATCAAAGCTTCGCCAAACGTGAAACCCAGGCAAAATTCAGATTCCTGTTTTCGTAATATCTTCTTTTCTGCATATGATGAAGTAATAAATGAAACTGAGATTAGAAAACTTTTTAATTTCGTTTATTAGCATATAATATGCTTCATTAATAGTATAATGAAAAGTATAGTTATATAGTACGTATTATCTGTAAAATTTATTTGTTTAGCAAGATGTTTGATGAAACTAGTAATTTTACAAGTTCATAAATTATCTTACAGAGATTAGAATGATAACATAAATGGAAGTATATTAAACTTTTCGTTCCCATACATCACACCTTAAATTTAAAATCATAAATATAAAATCACCATTTCACATATCTCTTCAAAGGATCTAAATTTTCCATTTTACTGTGTTTCTTCAGGCATAAGTGACTTAACATATTTGCATGTAAATTCTTTTTTGGAACAAGGCAAAAAGTAATCTCCAAGAAGATTGTACTTTAGAAAATGGGAACTGTAAAATTCAGCTTAATCGTAAATATTATAAAAACTCCGTACTTTTTTTAAACTTGCCTCGACAATTTCGAATGTGTAGTACGTGCTCTGGAAAAAGGAAGTGTGCGTGGTCTTGACTCATCTGGAGTAAACCTTATATGTCACTGTTACTTCTAATATCTTTGACCCAAAAATAATGTAAAAGGGAAAATTTTCTTTATTACTTTTTCCGTGGTATTTCATAAAGGAATTTCATACTCATATTCATTTTTTACTCGATAATCGTGTTTTGAACCTCTAAATGCGGGGTGCTATGTTTTTAAGCTTATATGATACTTTTTTTCTTGAGGAAAAGTCCAACATCAGGAACGAGATGTAATTTTGATACAACCTTTTTTTTTTGTCATTTTTGTTTAAAGTAATTTATAAGATAAAAAGCATAAAGCCTTTAGCAAAAAATTCCATTGCATTAATTTAAAAACGGAGAGGAATTCGTAGCCAAGTGATACGATATGAAGGAGAAAGAGATGTTATTTGAAAATTATTATTTTTATTAATATTGAATGATCGATATTTGGAACTAGAAGGTAACCCGTCATTTTGACGTCATAATACTAATAATGATGTCATAATGGAAAAAGTATATGAAAGTTAAAAAATATCCCGAATTATCTAACAATATTGCATTTTATCCACACCTTGTAAAAGCAAACCCTTTCATTATTTTTTATTTATTTAGTTTTTCATGCGATTGGAGTAGTAGACTGCCATCCAACCCGTCATTTTGACGTCATAATACTAATCATGACGTCATAATGGAAAAAGTATATGAAAGTTAAAAAATATCCCGAATTATCTAACAATATTGCATTTAATCCACACTTTGTAAAAGCAAACCCTTTCATTATTTTTTATTTATTTAGTTTTTCATGCGATTGGAGTAGTAGACTGCCATCCAGTTTTTTACAGCTCACTACGCGATATGAATACTTGAGCTACTTGATTCATTCCCATTCAAGTTTGTTTACTTTCAGAATTCATCGGAAAAGTAAACAGATTTTTAAAAACTGTTAAATATACAGCTAAAAACATCCAATTTTTTTAGTTCTGAATGTTTTATAGAAAAATAGGCTGAATAAACGTGATTTGATGGAGAAGATATTAGTTTTTAGGTAAGAAAAAATTCTGATCCACATCTGAAATTGAAATTAAGCCTAACCGGCTGTTTGTTTACTTAGGGCTTCAATTGAACGATGAGTACAGTCCGGAAGTGTTATACAGAGACAACGGCTATTATATATATATAATTCGAGTTCATTCTTCCTTTTTCTTGCCTGTTTATCAAATTCTGTGCATATTTTCTTCTTACATCTAGTTTATCTTTTCAAATATAAGTAACAATTTTATTGTAGCAGTACTGACCTAAGGTTTTTAATAATTATAATGGTGAATATAAGTCCCATTTCTTCTTTCTACTTTTATTATGATCGTGGGAAACTTACGTTTTGACAGAATATTGAAATCTATAACTGTTTCTCTTATTATATTGTCCTTTAGTAGTAACATACGGAGAAAGTGTTTTGGGTAAGATTAATTTGTTATCGCATTAACAAAACGTTACAGATTGAAATCATTTAAGTGCTGGACTTTGGGGAACTTATATTCAGAAAAATTATTGAAAAAATATTTTATTTTAATACAGATATTTAAAAGTGTAATTATAATTGCGTTCTAGAGAAAATATGTTTCATGAGATATTAAATATAAAACTTTGCTAGACTATTACTTACAACGTACTGAGGTAAATATAGGGCTTTGTACTCAATAAGATATAATACATAAAAAAAGATGAAAGTACTGATTAAGAAGGTGTCTACATCCATGAAATTAGGTAAATCCTCATAGGTATAACTTTCTTTTTTTATCTTCTACATTACATGGCTGTATATCGAGAAACAGATGATTTTTATAGCTTCATTGTCATCCAATGAAGTGTGTTATACCTAGAGTAAAATAGTTTCCCCCTAAGAAATTTGTTGTGTCAGCATCTTAATTATATATCATGTGTTAATCCAATATCAATATTTTCTTACGCTTAATTTCGTAATACTTTTACCAACATAGCTCTGTTTACCCCTATAAGATAAACTTTCTTTATAAGAAAATAAGTGAAGCAGAATTATCAAATTTAATTACATATTTGGCAACTTTTGGCGAAGATTTTAGAGTGTGTACTAAATTGTTCGGGGTCTTTATTAGAAACTTTGTTTAAGAATGTTCTTAGAAGAGTTTCGGGAAAGAACATTTATTAGTATGACCAATAAATGATCCATAAATTATGTGAGCTTACTTTCTGAAGTAACTTTGAGACTAATTTAAAAACCCCTCCCCCTTCCATAATTTTTTTCACTCACAATAACAGAAAAATTAGAAACTCGAAAAACGAAATTTCGTCCAAAAATGCGTTTGAATTTTTTCATAACATCTTAGTTACGAAATACAAATAGTTTGATGCTTAAAAGTTACCCTTGAAATGGCTATCTGTACCGAAAATCTAGTCAGAATTTATTATCGGGTAAGGCAACAAAAACCGTGAAATTTTATCTCGTAAAAATGAAATGTAAAATCTTATTGATATTAATTAAATTCGATGTAAGAGAAAACTGATTAAAACTGGTTCAGTTACAGCTTTGAAAGATAATGTCATATTTTTTGAGTCTACAACAATTGTTAAGGACTTTGGAGTATCTCAAACTTTTACAGGCTTTAGAAAAACTAGTATTTACACACAGGCGGCTACAAGAGATGCATAAAACTAACCCACATGGGAAGGACTACTAAATACTGCATTTCCAGTGAACATGGGAATCAATTAACTAACAGCAATATCAGTCGATGACGCCAACAATAATACATCAAAACTTACAACAATTAAGGATCTAAGTTCTTTATGGTTTGGAGTTTATGAGTGTAAAAGCAGTATCTATGACACTACTCTTGGGACTTATGCGGATGCAGTAATTAAATTATATATAATTGAAACACTTGAAATTTTCGTATTTTATCTCTGATGTCAAAATCAACTGTTACCAAAAAATCAGTACCTCACCTTTATTAACATTAAGAAATATTTTGCAGCTATTTCATGAAAAATGATACATTTGTTTTTTTTTTAAATCTTCTGGGATATTTACTTTTTGGTACCTAGTAATACCATTTTTACTTTAAATGTTACTCTACATTTGATAAAATTGTGTTAAGACAGGATTACAATACATTTATCTCACCTTTATGATAAAGAAACCTATATTATGTACCGAACATAAGTTTCTGAGTGACGATTATGGATACAGTGATAAAATATTAAACTGTTACTTGTACAACAAACAAGCGATTTAATATAAACTAGAAGGTAACCCGTCATTTTGACGTCATAATGCTAATAATGACGTCATAATGGAAAAAGTATATGAAAGTTAAAAAATATCCCGCATTATCTAACAATATTGCATTTAATCCACACCTTGTAAAAGCAAACCCTTTCATTATTTTTTATTTATTTAGTTTTTCATGCGATTGGATTAGTAGACTGCCATCCAACCCGTCATTTTGACGTCATAATACTAATAATGACGTCATAATGGAAAAAGTATATGAAAGTTAAAAAATATCCCGATTTATCTAACAATATTGCATTTAATCCACACTTTGTAAAAGCAAACCCTTTCATTATTTTTTATTCATTTAATTTTTCATGCGATTGGAGTAGTAGACTGCCATCCAGTTTTTAACAGCTCACTACGCGATATGAATACTTGAGCTACTTGATTCATTCACATTCAAGTTTGTTTACTTTCAGAATTCATCGCAAAAGTAAACATATTTTTAAAAACTGTTAAATATGCAGCTAAAAACATTCAATTTTTTTGTTCTGAATGTTTTATAAAAATATAGGCTGAACAAACGTAATTTGATGGAGAAGATATTAGCTTTTAGGTAATAAAAAATTCTGATCCACATCTGAAATTGAAATTAAGCCTAACGGGCCGTTTGTTTACTGAGGGCTTCAATTGAAAGATGAGTACAGCCCGGAAGTGTTATACAGAGACAACGGCTATTATATATATATAATGGTTGTATGACGAAACGTCGAACTAATCGCAGATATTACCCCAAAATGTATATCTCAGATCACATCGTAGTTTGTAACCCAACTTCTCACTACTTTTATATTAATTAACTCCTCAACGGGGTACTAGACCTGTGTCTGCGAAAACTTTCTTCCATGCTCAACTGATTAATCCAGAAGATAGAGGATTATTCTTTTGCCTAAATACCGGGGGGGGGGGGTAAAGAAACTCCCTCACGCTAAATGGAGATCTTTCATAAACACCGCGTATCATGAAAGTAAGAACCGATTGGGTTTAAAAAATTTTAGGAAGAAGTTTCTGAAAGATTATTATTTCGAAAGGTTAAAACGTATATTACACTTTTTTTTCATGTAGTTGCTATATTTATTGAGGCATTTGTCATATTGTGAGACTAGCTTTTGTATTCTTTCGTTGATGAAACTCACCGCCAACCTATTCAGCCTAGGGATGCGACATCGATGCCGATGTTTTCGAAACATCGATGTTTTGATAAAAAAAATCGATGTTCTAAACATCGATTTATTGAAGCCGATGTTTTTTTAACATCGATGTTTTGTGCTCGATGTTTTACGTTGTCTCAATTTTTTTAAATGAAAAAGTACCACAATAAAAAAATTTACCACTCAGCATAATTTTCACACTCAGAAAATGTAAGTCTGAATTCTGTAAAGGGCGAATACAAAAGGGGGAACGATTCCTTTGCAAACAGACAAATTGCAATCAACAACCAATGAACCAATCAGAGGACTTGGAATGTTCCTGACACTCCAGTACCTTACATCGGTTTTTATTTTATAAATTGTATATACACGAGAGCAGCCATTTAAGTTTTTCTTTTGTTCTGGTTTTATATAAGTTGACGTTAATATTATTAGTAAGATGCCTCCCAAAAGTACCGTTTGGAAATATTTTTGCAAAACCTCAGACAAATTGGCGAAATGCAGTATTTGCCTCAAGTCCCTCAAAACTTCTGGCAATACCACGAATTTATCTGGACATTTGAAGGCAAAACATGGCGATATTTACAACGATAATTTTGAGTCATTAATGTAGCCCAAGGCAAAAGCAACCAAGTTTTTTTCATTTGTGTCCGCCCAATCGGAGAGTAAAATTAAATCCCCCCCCTCCCCCCACGACTAACAGAAGTAACATTAATGTTAGAGGTTACTAAACCAGTTTTAAAAAATGGATGTTCTAAAACATCGATGGTTTTGGGGTGATATTTTATTAGCATCGATGTTTTAATATTGAATATCGATGTTTCAAAACATCGATGTTTTGTTATCGATGTCGCATCCCTAATTCAGCCATGCCGTCACAACAGCAGCGTACGCAGAAATTTTCAAAGGGGTGTGGGTTATAGTCCAGTCAAATTAGGTTTTAATTTCGCATTAAATGAAGGGGTTGAGATTTTTTCAGGAATGTGTATGGGTTGGTCCCCTGAACAATGCCTAATAAAGTCCCCTTGATTTCAGGCTCCCAGGGGGGGGGTGTTCCAAAAGTCACTTTTTTGAGTTTTTGGCGTTTATCTCGAAAACGGTGCGTCGCACGGAAAATTGTCTTATTTAAAAATTAAAGCTCATAAAATTCCCTTCCAAATTGTATATCCATGTTTGTACCCAAATGTTACCATTTTCGAGATATGAGCCGTTGAATATGAAAATGTTTAAAAAAAAAGTGGTAGCAGTTCAGGTATCTCGTCAAACTTCCTCTTCTAACTCTTTCCCCTTCCATTTCTCAGAAAACTCGTGATAGAGAAAGTTGTAGAGCGAAAGATTTCCTTCAAAAATGTATATAGTTATGCTAATTTATCTTCACCAGGTAAATAGTTAGAGTTTTTTGATGTTTAGGGGTACTTTTCAACATTTTGATAGTAAAATGCTCGTTAGTCAAGTTTCGTTTCCAAGGTCTGTAACTCTGTTAATCACTTTGTATGCTGTTTAATTAGATACGCATAGTATTCATAACCCATATAAATAATAAATTATGTATACCTGTACGCATAATGTATATCTCATAATATGCAGAAGAACACTTGTAGTACAAAGGAGGAAGTAAGAAAACAAACCAAAATGTATAGAAGTGTCATTTTAGCTGAGATTATTTTGAAAAATTTAGATATCACACCATATGAAAAAGAAGAAGTAGTTCAGTTACTTCAGATCTCAGTAGAAATTACTCCACAGCACATTTCCACTAATACCTCCCTTGCCAGCATTCAGTGGAAATTGAGCAACGAATTGTCCCGTCTTAAAGTTAGTGGGCCAACAGCAGCTTTGTGGGTCCAGTACTTTGAAATGGTGGTGTTGATGAAAAAATTCATTGCAGCACAGCGCAACTGGAAAGATCGTATGACATGCGCCCAACTGATGATACCTTACTTCCATACCAGCGGGCATTTTCATTATGCAAAGTGTACTCACCTATATGTACAACACATTCTGGGACTAACAACTCGCCACCTTCAACTTAAACAGGATTTTATAGATCGCGGATACTTCACTGTCAACAGAACTGGAACACCAATGGCTGGTGTGTGGTCTGACATGGCAATTGAGGTGACACTCATGTGTGACATGAAGAGTGAAGGAGAAGTAACACGTGGGAGAGGCTTTAGTGATTCGGTGTTGGCGAAATGAGTTGGGGGAGCACGCACAGCTACAGCAATACGTAGTTCACTTGAGATGTTTTGTGGCGTCCATACTGCAAGAGGAGAACAACATGTTGAGTTTCAAGCATCACGCATAACTAGAGATGATCTAGACAGAAGGAAGATTGCTCAATGGTTGGCTGATCACCCGCCTTTTTCTGAACGTAACTGTTTGATGTCACTTTCAACGGGAGTAATTGAAACAAGTAACGTCAACTGCTACCAGGCATTGTAAATTGGAACCCGCAAAATGAGCATTTTTGTTGGAATGAATTTCTCAGAAGTGAAACAATCCAAGAAGGACTCAGTCGTTTCTTTAGCTGCGATGAGCAATATGATCAAAGTTAATGATAAGGTAGTGGTGGTAGAGCCTCTGATTATATTTCAAAGAACTCTGATCACCAAGAAGAAAGAAGGGGATGTAGAGGAGTTGCTAACGTACGAGTTAGCCCCATACCCGATGTCTCTATTCGCCGAGGGGATAATGAGAAGAATCAAAAAGTCAGCACTGTATGATGCTTTCCCAAAATGTAATCAATTGATCAATGTGAAGAACAGTTTCACGGTAATCGATGGCGGCTTCCTGCTTCATAGCGTAAAGTGGAACAGCAACACCACCTTCGCCTCCATCTGCGATCAATATGTATCGTACATAATCAACCATTACGGCAGCAGTTCAGCTGTGGTTTTTGATGGTTATGAAAACACGAACTCCACGGAAAGAGACGAACAACATCGGAAAGCATCAAGTAAAACATCAGTGAATATTGACTTCAATAAGAACATGGTGGCTACTGTTTATCAGGAAAACTTCCTTTCCAAAAAAAGGAACAAAACCAAGCTCATTAATATGTTAGTTCAGGCCTTGGGGGCAAGAGGTATACACTCTACTACAGCCAAAGGAGATGCTGACTGCAGTATTGTCAGAGGTGGGTGGCCAAACACCTCTCATTCAACTGTGGTTATAGTAGATAGGTAAGACCTGCTCGTCTTACTTGTGGCACTCACCCCACGAGACACGAATGTGTTTTTCATGAAGGCCGGACGGGGCAACACAGAAGAAAGGCTCTACTCTTACCCAACATCTTCAGGTCTTATCATTAAGCTGACCCCATTAAGTAAATTTAATAATTTATATAATCCATTAATATTCAATAATACGTTATACACTATCTGTCCAAAAAAATCCGGACACCCCCTAAAGAAGTGGATCTAACAGGTGACGTAATTTGATGCGTAACCGAAAGCTATAAAAGTATTGGTAGTGGTTTGTCAGGTCATATTTATGCGTTTGTGATACGATGAGTAAGTCAAATGAGCTTAGTGACTTTGATCGTGGCATTATAGCGGGATGCCACCTTTGTGGGAAATCAGTTCGGGAAAATTCGGACATTCTACAGAAGCTAAAATGATAGTGAAGACTTTGACTTGTTTGAAACTTTTTTCGAAGTATCAGATTGACGGCTTTAAATATATAGGAAAGCAGTTGATGAAATAAATTGTATTTAATATAGTTAATGTAAGTAACTGTTGTTTGAACCTACTTTTGGTAACCATTTTTTGATTATATGAACAACTTTTATACATTTTGGTTTGTTTTCTTACTTCCTCCTTTGTACTACAAATGTTCTTCTGTATATTATGAGATATACATTATACGTACAGGTATACATAATTTATTATTTATATGGGTTATGAATACTATACGTATCTAATTAAACAGCATACAAAGTGATTAAGAGAGTTACAGACCATGGAAACGAAACTTGAGTGACGAGCATTTTACAAGCAAAATGTTGAAAACTACCCCTAAACTTCAAAACGCTCTAACTATTTGCGTGGTGAAGATAAATTAGCATAATTATATACATTTTTGAAGGAAATTTTTCGCTCTATAACTTTCTCTGTCACGAGTTTTCTGAGAAATGGAAGGGGAAAGAGTTAGAAGAGGAAGTTGGACGAGATACCTGAACCGCTACCACTTTTTTTTGAAAAAATTTCATATTCAACGGCTCATATCTCAAAAACGGTAACACTTGGGTACAAACATGGATATACCATTTGGAAGGGAATTTTATAAGCTTTAATTTTTGAATTTGACAATTTTCTGTGCGACGCACCGTTTTCGAGATAAACGCCAAAAACTGAAAAAAGGGATCTTTGGACACCCCCCCCCGCGGCGCCTGAAATCGAGGGGACTTTATTAGGCGTTGCTCAGGGTACCAACCCCTACACATTCCTGAAAAAATCTCAACCCCTTCATATAATGCATGATTCGCCGCCATTTTGAGCTAATTTGACTGGACTATTACTATGAAAGAGTAGTTTTGAGCAATCAGTGCAAAGCGTAAACCTAATTAAATAATATATGTAATCAGAACCAATGGGGGGGGGTTATAACCCCCATCCCCCCCCCTTGCGTACGCCACTGCGTCACAACGTCTTTTGTTTCTTGATCACTCTGTAGAATCTGACTAGCCAAAAATCTCTTCAGGTCGAGAAAGAATGGTAATCGCTAGGAGCTAGCTCGGGACTATACGGTGTTGTTCAAAAATTTCCTAGTCAAACTATTCAAGCAATGCACATGTACGGGCGGCAGTGTGCGTTGTCATGCAAGATACAAACTCTAGGAGAGAGTAACCCACACAGTCGAATTTGAATTTCTCGGAGCAGCTTCTTAAAAGTTTCACAGCATTAATAGGTCGCAATGAGCATTAATTGGTCGTACCTTAACGGTCGTGCTTTACCATTTATCGTTGTACCGCACGAACATTAATTGCTTTCAATCGAATTTACTGTCCACTTTAAACTAACACAACAAAGCGAAAAAACTGCATAGAACAATGTAATTTACACCAAATGAAGCACCAGACGTTCGGGAACAAAATGACGGCAAGGTCATTACAGTGACGAGACTTGCACAGGATCTATGAGCAATCGGTTCTTACTCTCTGGATGCGCCTCATATTATTGCAATGTGTTAACTAGATACAGAATTTAATTACGCTTTCGTCTGACATTGTCCCCCTCACTTCACCTCATCCCATTTTTTTGATTGCCATAGTTACTGAGTTTAGTTTAGCTTAATTGGGTTGAATCAATCGTTCCTCTGCTATCGTGGATTTTTGCCTGCATTTCTATTAATAGTTCTTTCGTTTGGGTTATGTACATTAAACTCCCTATTGAGAATGCTTTATACTACATTAAAAACAGTGTTAAAAACAAAAAGGTAACTTTTTTTTTATATTCTAAGTGTCTTTTTGCAGCATAAGTATTAATCGTAGTTTAAGCATCATGCAATTCTATTCCGAAAAATAGCTCTGTTGCAATTCGTGAATGGTTGTTAATATATTCTATTCAACCATGACGTGTACCTTTTTTTTCATTTCCTACTATTAGTTCACACTCTCTCTATATATATCTTGTTCAAATTTTCAATCGTTAATAAAAGTACTTTTTATTTATCCACTCAAGTTCAAATACATTTTTTAAACTTGTAGTGGATGACACTTGATGTTAATACAGTTTTTTCAAATATTAATTCATTAATTAAATTTAATTAATCAATTTTAGTTTTAGACCTAGAGCGTCTCTTGCTCTTGAATAGTAATTTCCCTCTTGTTACTGTGTAAACGGTAGCACTGCGGTATCGCGGGCTTCTCCCGTCCTGTAGGTTGCGAGATCGAATCCCCAACCTTACAAACTTTTTCTCTCTCTTTCCCCCCTCCTAATCTCGCACAGTAGGTAAGGTTCTGGCAGGCAATCCTTTTTTTCAATTCCTACTATTAGTTCACACTCACATTTTTCTTTGTTGACCTAAGTAGGAATTGACTTTAAAAATTTTTTTTTATATATTACTTGTTCCCATTTATCTTCTCTTAAAAAATCGGGGTTGGAGCTATAGAGCAAGAAAGAAAACTTTAAATATGGAGATAATTTTTCGTGTCAAGCAAATTATAAATTATTGCTGTTTGTCGTTACGTATTAACATAGGCGTGCCCCCCCCCCCCCCCCAACTTAACTTGAAATAAATTAAAACGTTAATAGAAGTTCAGTTAAAATCAGGAAATTGTAGAAAACTTTTCATAAAGTTGGTTTTATTCCGCCTTTTTCAAACTGTGAAACTGAACATTTCGATTATGTCTTTAGCCATAACATAGTTTTTAACAATGATATGATCCATAACAAAAATTCGATGCTATAATTTTTTTTCTCATTTTATTTATATTATACTTATTTTTCTCATTGTATAACTTTTGAATACTACTCAAACATCAATTCTATTGTTATTCAATTTCAAAATATCATAAGATTTCATATTTTAAGGACCGTCCGGTAGTCAATGTGCTGAGGAGGACCCTAACTAAATTCGATTCATGCCTCCCCCCCCCCCAAAAAAAAAAAAAAAAAAAAAAAAATGTTAGAAGCACGCTACGCCTATGCGTATTACCCTGTAATATATGATATAGATTACGAAATTACGAAATTCAACTTTAATTCCCGACCCATGACCATACGTTATGGACAACAAGACTGCATTTTTGGTGTAAAATCTCTTTAGAAGCTGTATCGTAGGTCTCCGAGCAAACAACGAGGTGACGTTGTGAAAAGCAGTTTGAATTTAATGTTTAACTTTAGTGTTAGCGTTTCCTAATCAATGTCTCATCCGCGTGATCCTTAATGACCTGCTCTTTACAGCTTTAAAACTAAGACAGAAACTTATGTTCCTTTGTCTAGCAATTGATGACTTAAAATATGTAAGGCTTTTAATCAGACTTTATGTGCAGCTATTGTTCTAGCGTCCAGATTGCAAGCCATGTCAGTTTTACGACTGGCCTTCTTGCAACGTAAATAAGTAACTGTTGTAGATTGGGCGCTTTTATTTTGAGAGAAAAGGACTGCGATTGAGATGTCCTTGTTATGATTCACTCTGTAAGACTGTAATTTGATCTGATTACTTTTAAACACTTCCAGTCAGAGGCGTTACTGATAGCATTGTGTTTCACTGACTTCTGATTGAACTAACGAGCTAGAATCGGAAACATGTATTTTCAAGGAAAGGTTGCCGCCCTGTTATAGGAAGATTTCTTTCCTGATCTTTGGCGCCATACTAACCATAGTACTGTCCGACCACGGAAGCTAAGTCCCTGGAAGCTGTTACGCATGCGCGAGAAAAGCTAGTCTACTTAGAAAATAGGGGAAAACGTCATATTTTCGGATGTGTTTGTTTATGAAATACGGAATGTATTTCAGACGGCTTTCTGTCCGCAATTTCAAAGTTATTTTTTAAAACTTTATTTTTGATCGAATATGTGAATAATAATTTCAAAATAATAAAAAGAAAGAAGCAAATCTATTTAAAAAATAGGAGTTTTATAGGAGTGGATATTTTCGGATTACATCACAATCAAAATTATCTAAAGTTACGTTTTCGGTGATTCTTTTTTTCTGACGTTTCCCCAGAGATTCAAATTTTGGAGTTTCTTCATCCTTTGCTTCTCTGCGTATTGTTTTTACTCTGGACATTGATATCCCGGTCATTTCACTAGCTCTCTTTAGGGATTGCGAAAGTGGAACAA
This sequence comes from Dolomedes plantarius, assembly GCA_907164885.2. Classification (NCBI taxonomy): domain Eukaryota; kingdom Metazoa; phylum Arthropoda; class Arachnida; order Araneae; family Dolomedidae; genus Dolomedes; species Dolomedes plantarius. The sequence continues at coordinate 31,743,259 of OU015491.1, forward strand.
TAACATTTCCTTCTAGTGCTTCTTTATCACACAATTTAATTACATTGTATATTACACGTTTACAGTCACTACTGAACGGCTTATTCCGAGCAGTTGTGTTGGGTAAAGGATCCATTAATTTTAATATAATAATCAAAATAACAGACGAGGAAAAATCAATCAAGCGCAGTTAGTAACCGATTCTAAAGAATGTCGAGAGAATACGAGACTTTTCCCCCTCCTTCCTCAGCAGCCTTATCTACAGCGCGAATAGAATCGTCTTGGCACTATGCCAACCGTGGCTCTTCGTACTGTGGTCGGACAGTATCTAAAGCAATAGCTTAATAAAAGAGACTGTGCATAGTAACAGATTTTAAAAGTTTGTATTGCAGACTTCTATCCTAACGCCCTTCTGCCAGGATCGGGGGTTCGAATCCTGTTCTTCAAACCTCGAGGTATTCTACCTCTAATAAATGATAAAAGGGATACGAGGAAGTGTTATGTTTAGTGATTTTCCTCCCATTTTACCCATGTCTAATTGAAGCCAGTGATACGGGATACTGGCTTGAACGTATCAATTTATTTTAACGTAGGATTACGTTCCGCCATAACGGTCCACCGGAAAGGAAAATTTCAGACGCTAAAACCATCCATCCGTCCTCGCGAGTTATAATTTTGGCAGCGCTACAAACCCAGTCTATCGCTTGGACAAGCTAAACAGAAAAGTACCAAGAGGCGTTAAAATTTTGACATACAGATATATACTATATATATATACACGTATATATATATACACATACAAAAGAGGTAAGTAACGATAAGTAATCCTACATTAAGAACCCGCTGTAGTTTCGTTAGAAGAGACTACCCGAAGGTTTTTTTTAAAATTTAAACATTCGATAAAACTGACTTTGTTTACCTCTATGAATATTTGCCATAATGTCCATTCTTTCTCTTTATAATGGTCGGGTGCCGCTGTATTTATCATCTTCCGAGATAGGGCTTCGAATCCAGATGTCTAAACCTTGAGGCCGATATTCTTCCGGATGATCTATAAAAGTGATGGGTGGAATTGTTATGATCAAAGACTTTCCTCATTCTAGAATGAAAAACAGGTACTTTAAAACGAAGTAAAAAAAATTCTTTGGTTCGAACTTTCTTTGTCTTATATATTTATCTCATGTTATCTTTGCCTTATACATTTTTCTGTGAGAGTTTTTCTCTCTTTCGTGTAGTGTTTCTCTTTCTTGCTATTCCTCTATTTTAGACAATGCTTATTTAGTTGTTTTTTCCTTCTCCGCTTCTATTACGGCCTTACTCTTCATCCCCTGGAATCGGGATTTGAGACGGAATCGTTTGTGATTCGTATTGGATTCTATCTCAAACTCGATTCTGTTGGAAGAGTTGTGATTTTTCTTGTTTTTTTTTATCTCACTTGAGATGATTTCTTCTCGCTTTCATGATTTTCGTTTTCTTTTTTTCCCGTCCTTTTCAAATATTTTTCGTCTTACTGACTGGCGATATCTTGATCTACTGATTTTCACTGTCTTTCATTTCAATTAACTCTGATTTCATCTCACTAGAAAAGATTGTGATGGGCTTCCTGAAGAGAAATGCCATGCTCTAAAATTAATATTCAGCATCTCCTTTGATTACTTAGCCCTGAAAGCTTTTAACTGCAGTTTAATAAGAACTGAAATGAAAAATTTAACTACGTAAATAGATAAATAGTATGTCGTTATTGCAATCCTCGATCATACGCTTTTCACAGTCATACGTAAATTTTTAAATTCCCGAAAAACTTTAAGGGGACAGTGGACTTTCAAAATTGTGAAATTTGTCCAAAAATTCGATTTTTTTATTTTATTGAATTTTGAAACTACGGACGAGTAGGAATGTGTTGCAAAAATAATTTTTAATTTCTGTGATTACTTTCCTAGTTATAAGGCATTTGTATTCAATTTAGATAGTATGTGGTTACTAATAGAAATAACTTTAAATGTGTTTTTCTCAAAATAAAAATGTTCATGTCATACGAATATTCTAACTGCTCCAGGCGCATTTCTAATTATCGTATTGCTTTGAAATTTAAGTTTTATATACTTAACTGTATATCAAATAAATCTTATGGAAAATAATTATGCTTCGTAGCTCAGAATTTCTAAATTTTGTACTCGAAAAGACGATTTATAGGTATTTTGCGTCATAAAAAGGGTGTTTTCCCTATTATTACTTTATTCTCTTCATATTTTTAAAGAATGCTTAAAATAAGCAATAAGTTTCATTGTTAGTTCTATAAGGTAACCCTAAAATAAAAATTTCCAAATTCTATGCAAAAGAAATGCGCATGGAACATTCTTAATGAGGCCAATTATTGATATAATTAATAATTAATAATTCATTGATATTTCCTCATTAAATTTTAACCACTTTTATATATCTATGGTACTAATCACATATTCAAGTTTCAAGCAAATCCATTCAAAACAAAAAAAGATAGGTTTGAAGGTCCACTGTCCCCTTAACTCTGATTTCATCTCACTAGAAAAGATTGTGATGGGCTTCCTGAAGAGAAATGCCATGCTCTAAAATTAATATTCAGCATCTCCTTTGATTACTTAGCCCTGAAAACTTTTAAATGCAGTTTAATAAGAACTGGAATGAAAAATTTAACTACGTAAATAGAGATATAGTATGTCGTTATTGCAATCCTCGATCATACGCTTTTCACAGTCATTCGTAAATTTTTTAAAGTCCCGGAAAACTTTAACTGAAAATAACGCTAAATAATTCCATTATGAATTATTGTGATTACCCTAATTTTCTTTTCTACTAATTTTTCTTCTGAAAATACAGGAGGGGTTTAATAAGAACTGGAATGAAAAGTTTAACTACGTAAATAGAGAAATAGTATGTCGCTATTGCAATTCTCGATCATACGCTTTTCACAGTCATACATAAATTTTTAAATTCCCGAAAAACTTTAACTGAAAATAACGCTAAATAATTCCATTATGAATTATTGTGATTACCCAAATTTTCTTTTTTACTAATTTTTCTTCTGAAAATACAGGAGGGTCTGAAAATACAGGAGGGGTTTAATAAGTACTGGAATGAAGAATTTAACTACGTAAATAGAGAAATAGTATGTCGTTATTGCAATCCTCGATCATACGCTTTTCAATGTCATACGTAAATTTTTAAATTCCCGAAAAACTTTAACTGAAAATAACGCTAAATAATTCCATTATGAATTAATGTGATTACCCAAATTTTCTTTTTTACTAATTTTTCTTCTGAAAATACAGGAGGGTCTGAAAATACAGGAGGGGTTTAATAAGTACTGGAATGAAGAATTTAACTACGTAAATAGAGAAATAGTATGTCGTTATTGCAATCCTCGATCATACGCTTTTCAATGTCATACGTAAATTTTTAAATTCCCGAAAAACTTTAACTGAAAATAACGCTAAATAATTCCATTATGAATTATTGTGATTACCCTAATTTTCTTTTTTTACTAATTTTTCTTCTGAAAATACAGGAGGGAAAAGTGAGAAATTTAATTTACTCTCATTGAGTGTTTTTACTAAAACCCTTATGAAATGCGGGTAGTATTCACATCGGCATGTGACGATGGTTCATTTAAGGCGTATCTATCAGAGCGCAACTTATTTCATTTGGCGTCATTGCTAATAGACAAAATGATTGACACTTAAGAATCAGAGATCAATAGGGAAGGGGATGTAAAGTCATTCTAGCTTAGTAAGTAAGCATCGTATGCACTTATCAATTTTAATCCCGTTTACTCGAATGCACAGCACAAGGACCAACTATAGTTGCAAGGCCTTTCAGGTAACCGTATTTAACTGTGGATAACTTGATTGCTAACTTAAAAATGGCTCTCATGGCACGGAACAACGAACAACGTGGAAACGGAATTATCTCTATATATAAAACAGTTCCGTAACTGACTGACTGACTGACATACAACGCACAGACCAAACCGCTGGACCTAAAGGGCTGAAATTTTGCATGGCGATTCGTCTTATAGTGTAGGAGTGCACTAAGAAAGATTTTTGAAAAATTCTTCTTAGATTTTTTAAAATAAAATTTTTAAGCTGTTTTAGTAACTTTTTAAAGTTTGCATTTAAAATAATAATTTGAGGGTTATAAAATTTATATCACGAGAAAGATCATAAACATTCCTTTAAAATGTAAATCTTTTTTGAATCTTTATCTCCATTTTCTGCTTTTTTGGTGAATTTTTAAAGATTAATTTTTAGAATTTAATTTATTAAATGCTGATCACGTGATTTCTTTTTCTGGTAGTTGAGGGATTGTAATGGCACTCTTTATTTGCTAGCAGTTTGTGTTAATTGGCAATAATACTTTGAGTCAATTTAAGAATAACGTTACTTGTATCATCTATATATATAAAACAGTACCGAAACTGACTGACTCACTGACATACAACGCACAGACCAAACCGCTGGACCTAAAGGGCTGAAATTTTGCAGGGCGATTCTTCTTATAGTGTAGGGGTGCGCTAAGAAAGATTTTTGAAAAATTCTTCTTAGATTTTTTAAAATTAAATTTTTCAGCTGTTTTAGTAACTTTTTTAAAGTTTGCATTTAAAATAATAATTTGAAGGTTATAAAATTTATATCACGAGAAAGATCATAAACATTCCTTTAAAATGTAAATCTTTTTTGAATCTTTATCTCCATTTTCTGCTTTTTTGGTGAATTTTTAAAGATTAATTTTTAGAATTTAATTTATTAAATGCTGATCACGTGATTTCTGTTTCTGGTAGTTGAGGGATTGTAATGGCACTCTTTATTTGCTAGCAGTTTGTGTTAATTGGCAATAATACTTTGAGTCAATTTAAGAATAACGTTACTTGTATCATCTATATATATAAAGCAGTATCGAAACTGACTGACTCACTGACATACAACGCACAGACCAAACCGCTGGACCTAAAGGGCTGAAATTTTGCAGGGCGATTCTTCTTATAGTGTAGGGGTGCGCTAAGAAAGATTTTTGAAAAATTCTTCTTAGATTTTTTAAAATTAAATTTTTCAGCTGTTTTAGTAACTTCTTTTAAGTTTGCATTTAAAATAATAATTTGAGGGTTATCACGAGAAAGATCATAAAAATTCCTTTAAAATGACATCTTTTTTGAATCTTTACCTCCATTTTCTGATTTTTGGTGAATTTTTAAAGATTAATTTTTAGAATTTAATTTATTAAATGCTGATCACGTGATTTCTTTTCTGATAGTTTAAATAAATTTTCGTCACGTGCGTAACAACTAAATAGACAAAAACATTTTTTTTCTTGCTAATGCGGCAGACGATTGGACAAAAAAAAATTTAAAATACAGTAAAAGATATGTTTCTCAAACTGTACTATATTAACTGTAATATATTTTTTAGTATGTCCTATTAGATTTGATTTGAATATTTTCTTCTACATTACTTTGTCTATAAAAATATCCCTTACGATTTTTTTATAAATATATTTTTCTTGTTTTTTTACATCAATTGTATACATTGATCATCGTATTTATTATATAATATATATATATATATATATATATATATATATATATATATATTGGCATTAATTGCATACATTGACCGTTGTATTTAATTTGAATGTACTCCGTAGCGAAGTGCGGGTTTTCAGCTGAGTAAGCTGAGTAAGTTTGAGTAAGTTGGGTATACAATATAAGTACACAATATAGAAAGTTTTTATTATGACTAAAGTTAGTTCATGTAAAGTAGTCCTAACAGTAATCTGCCTTAATAATTTGTAAATTAAAGTCTAACTAGTAGCTTTAAATGTTTTAATCTTTATGATTTTATGTTGAGATCATTTTAAATATCAATTAAATTTTCCTACAGGTGAATTTTTATTTTTGTCTCTGCCTCAAATTGAAATGTTTAAATAGCATGCAATACCAGTAAAAATTTTCAAATATCTTTTTTATGTCTTTAGTTAATTATGATAATAGAGCGTTTACCACCCCCCGTATATTTTTTCAAGTCGTAATTATATGTCTAACTAGTAGTCCAGTCAATTTGTGCTCAAAAGGGGCCCTCGAGGGAAAATTTTGGGGTAGTTTTGATTTCTTCCATTTTATGTTTTTTGGGGTGCTGAATCCGAATCTGAGGTTTGTTAACAAAATTTCGTGACGCAACATTGAAGAAAATGCAAAAAAAGGTAAAAATTTTCATTTTTTGGCGGTTTTTTGCTTATAACTCGGAAACTATCAACTTTTTGTATATAACCCTATTTATCAAAATTAAAGTACATAAAATTTCCTACAAATGTTACTACTTAGGTTTTTTTGTCCGACCGACCGTTTGGGCTCAAGCGCTATTTGAAAATTGGCGTATTTCGGCTGGCTCCGCAAAAACCCACTTTTTACACTCCGAAACTTATCATTAAAGGCTGTCATTTAATTCCTTCTTCCAATACAATGTAGGATTTTCAAAATCACATTGCATTTAAATTCTGTGCAAATATAATTCCGTCTTGTACGTCTTTTCATGTTATTTATTCTCGGCAAGCCTCACCAAATGATTTTATAACTGCCCCGTTTGGTTTAAAAGCCCTCTTTCCTTCCATTCGATTCCTTCACAGACGATTCAAGGCCAACTACGTCACCGTGTACATGCGTACCCAATCAACACCCCCTATATCCGATATAGGGGGTGTTGACCCAGTCTCAAGTCCCTTCATATTGTTCACGAGGTTTCCTCCCCTCCCCCCTCCCAAAAAAAAATAAATAAAAACACCGGCCATCCGATTCCTACCAGTGGCAGTTCGAAGGAAGTAAGTAGTTCAGTGTTAAAATCCAACGACAACACGATTCAAAAGTTATATTTACGCGTAGTGTTAAAAATGGCTTCAAATGTGTGTTTTGTTTGTGATGAAGTGCTGGATAATAACGTAGAGAAGGTGATAACAGTGCGGCACAGAGGTTTGAAAACGTTTATCGAGTCAAGCAAGAAGAGGAAGGATGGTGATCATGTTCAGCTACGTGAAAAATCTGCAGTTGATGTTCATGAGCGATGTCGTACAAACAACATTAATAAAAGAATGATTGCAGCTCATTTGAAGAAGGCGGAGCAGGGTAGAGAGCAAGTCAAAAGACGTTCTACTGAAGCGCATTTCAATTTCAAAACTCATTGTTTTATGTGTGGCCTCGTTATAACACCTGACTTTATAGAACAACAAAGAAAAAAGAAAACCAATCGTAATATTGTGTATCAGGTTCGAATTTTGAAAGTCAAGGAAACTATCATAAAAAGGGCAGAAGAACGTGGTGATGAGTATGGACAAGCCATAATCAAACGTCTTTTGCCTGTCTCAGACTTGGTGGTTTCTGATTGTCAGTATCATAGTTTATGCATGAGAAAATTATACAATCGCCCAAAAATTCAAGAGAAGAGAAAAAGGGGTCCATTCGCCAATCATGTTGAAGCAGCAATGGAATATGTCTACACTTATCTTGAGAATAGTGATGGAGAATGTCAGTTTACGCTAGACGAGTTGGTGGACCAAATCAAGGGTGATTATCGTCCTGACATAAAGACAGTTAAAGCTCATCTACTCAAAAAATATGGAAGCGATATAATAATGACCTTTTCTCCGAACAAGAAGCTGGTAGTGTGTTTCAAAAACCCAGGGTATAAAATTTTAAATGATGCTTGGTACCAGCAGGCGTTAAAAAATGAACAAGAGGAAAGACTCCGGATTATTAAGACGGCTGCTGCAATTGTTGTTGAGGATATCCGGAGCCAGGTTTATGAGACAGAACAGTACCCCTCACCTGATAAATTTTGGGAAGGAAATGAGGAAATCATTCCTGAAAGTCTCCGTACATTTATGGAAACAGTTGTACTAAACAAAAAACGTGGGGACCATGATATGTGGAAGAAGAAGAACACAGCACTGGCTCATAGTCTTGTAGCAGCAGTGAGGCCCAGATCATTCGTTTCACCAGTCTTCGTAGGGTTGGCAGTGTTTCTGTACAAGAAGTACGGCTCAAGGAAATTAGTCGATGTGGTTTCCTCATTGGGATTTTGTTCGACTTACACAGAGGCTGTCCGCCTGGAAGCATCAGCTGTCAGCAGCGATCCGCTGAAAGTTAACCAGCCGTGCTTTTCACATCAGGTGTACAATAATGCTGATTTTAATGTACATACCATCGACGGATACAGCACCTTTCACGTCATGGGTACAGACTGAAGAAATACGCTTACATGATGCGGAAGGTATGTCTAATCTCACAATCTATTTCATAATCACTCATCTCTCCTTAAGATATGATCATAAGTTGTTGTTTTCTCACCACCTCTTTCATTTTCCAGATGAACAAGCCCCGATTCTGACGACAGAACAACCCGAACCTGTGCCAAGACTCGCCGCCTTCGAAGAACCTCAGCCAGGACCCTCTAAACGACAACGTCTCATATAATAATGTAATATATGATCATATGTATTGTAATACAATATAATAAAATGTAATAATTTTTCAAGATTTTTCTTTGGAATTTCAACTTTTTTGTAACAATTACAACTAATTTGTACAATTTCGGACTTCTTTAAATAACTTGAACATTATTTTATTTTTGAAAAAATCACCTGTACCTCTACATATACGATCTAAATAAGGTATGTGCAGAGAACTGGGAGGAATTCACTAATTGACAGCCATTAATAATAAATTAGAATTTTGGAATGGAAAAAGTGGGTTTTTGTGGAGACAGCCGAAATAAGCCAATTTTCAAATAGCGCTTGAGCCCAAACGGTCCATCGGAGAAAAAACCTAAATAGTGAAATTTGTAGGAAATTTTATGTACTTTAATTTTATTAAATAGGATTATATACGAAAAGTTGATAGTTTCCGAGTTATAAGCAAAAAACCACCAAAAAATGAAAATTTTTACCTTTTTTTGCATTTTTTTCAATGTTGCGTCACGAAATTTTGTTAACAAACCTCAGATTCGGATTCAGCACCCCAAAAACATATAAAATGGAAGAAATCAAAACTACCCCAAAATTTTCCTCTGAAAAACACAATTTGACTGGACTATAGCTGAAAACCCGCGCTTCGCTACGGAGTACATTCAAATTAAATACAACGGTCAATGTATGCAATTAATGCCAAAATATATATATATATATATATGACGAGCTCGCTACCTACACCCTTCCTAGTACGTCGTCTTACATCCAAACTTACTCCTTCTTAATCTATCTTTACTTAATTATTCAAGTTATGGCAGTCAATGAATTAAAAGGCCGGTGGCAAAGAACTACAATTAATATATCTAACATCGTTTATTTCCAAAATCTTAAGCTACCTGATTCAATCTGATAAATTAAATCCAACAGTCATCAAGCTCCCAAGGGACGCGTGACTGTCTTAATCAAGAGTTTCCCGCCGTCTGATTAAACGCTATTGTTTTTCTGCCATCCAAAGCCACCGCGCATGCCTACATGGTCTCTGTGACGCATACACCGGCGATGAACCATGGGTGGAGCTACAGATGTCAATCAATCCAAAGGGAAATTCCCTGATATCTCTCGATGTATTTCGAACCAAGATATAAGAATAGTGGCGAATTACGCCACGACAATAAATTAATTACGAGCCCCCTTTAAATTTAGAATAATTATTTCGTTCCCGCTTAAGTCCGACAACTTTCCCCCCCCCCGTCCCCCTGAAGGCACGCACACAAATGGAGTAGCTAATTCCATCCGGCAAGTCTTCAGAAGAGAAAACACTAAGATTATATTTCAAGATCCCAAATAACTATCAACCGAAAAAGATTGCTGAGTAGGGACGTCTCCCCAGTCAACACAAATTAAATTAAACCTAACCATTAATTTTATCTATTCACGCCTAGCCAGATTGAATCGAGGTACTGATACATTTTACACAAGTCTCCATTTGAGACACAATTGTCATTGACGAGCTATTAATCATCACAATATAAATTTCCAAAATTACAAAGATCACTAAAAAACACAATTATCATCAAATCTTATTAAAGAAAAACACAATAATACCTCAATCACAAGTAAATATAGTAACCACTCAGTTCTTGTTAACAAATGTAGAAGTCCAAATCTGTACAACCAAAAATAAAAATATCAACTCTGTAAATCAGACGCTGTACATCACTCTTCATCTGTGCACAAAACCCAAAAAACACATTTTTCGAAATTACATCATAATATTACACTTGTTTTATGAGATCCAAATTGATAAAATATACACAAAGTAGCTTAAAAAAGAGCGTTTAAACTTTTTTTTTCTTTTTCCTTATATAAACAACACATAAAGTTTAACCACATATGTGGAGTCAAGAGGGTGTTAGGCACCCAACATGTAAAATCACTTAAGAAATGGATCTCTGAACTTTACATTATTGCTATTTCTTTATACAAAAAAAAGACACATCATAAAAATTTACCAACCTAATCAATAAAATCAAGAACACACAATTTGAATTTTAAAAATATATGAGAAACAGTAAATTGGAATCTAAAAATGTATGTAATCAACTTTCAAAATTATCTAGATTACTCAAAGCAGTTTCTTTTCTCAATGCTTATTACGCACTTTTCCTGATCACTCAATGACTTACTTAAAACTAATCCTAATGACATGAGGAGGCATGTGAAACAGGCTCATGCCCGGTCAAAACATTAATCATTTTATTATTTATTGACAAAACATGTTAAAACTCACATTTTCAATATGCTATTCAAATCTTACCAATTTCAAGGCCACAATATTTCGTAACTTTCACATCTTACATTAATGCAAATTCCACACCTCATTTTTTTATTATTATTATTTCGATATAGTAATATACACTTAACAATCAGAGGCCCTCCTCAATAAGCTTGCCGGTCGACCAAAAATATACACTAAAAAAAACATTTAACACGATATTTATCAAAATGTAACTTAAAATACTACTCCATAACACTCAAATAAACACAAAATATATACAAGGGATAAAAATGACCATCGTCGCACCAGGAAATCAGAATCTGCAAAAATTTTAAAATTGCTCCTAATTTAGTACATTACATTGCTTTCCCCCCCCCCTCCCCAAGAACAAGATAGATACACAATTTAATTTCATAATAGTATAATTTTAAAACATTACGAATTGTTGGTTAAATATCAATTAATTTTTCTTGAAACATGAAATAAGTCTGTCAAACTCAAAATCCTTATCAAATCAAACAAAACCTTCACAAAAGCAACAAATTTTTCAGCAGTCATTAAATCCGCTGAGAAAAATATGAAAATTTTACATATCCTATCACAAATCTATTTTAAAATGTGTCAGTTAATATTCATCATTTAACCCAATCCTCAAGTTGTGACTAAAGTTTAACATACTCTTCAGTGAAACTGGGTGGGAAAGCTCTATGCTTATAAAATTGTATGGGTTTCAAAAACGCAAAAATACTCATCAATAAATTCAAAAACTTCAGATACTTCAAGAAACTTCAAACACTTCAAATATCTCATTAAATTCAAAAACTAATCTCATCAAAATATAATATTTCTTAAAAAACCCATATCGTATTTAATACTCTGACACAGAATTATAATCAATGCACACATTATCGTTTTAATCAAACAGTTCTTTCGAAATCCATTGGGGTTTCCCCGCACAGGTTCGAATCCTGTCGACTGTTGACGAGCTCGCTACCTACACCCTTCCTAGTACGTCGTCTTACATCCAAACTTACTCCTTCTTAATCTATCTTTACTTAATTATTCAAGTTATGGCAGTCAATGAATTAAAAGGCCGGTGGCAAAGAACTACAATTAATATATCTAACATCGTTTATTTCCAAAATCTTAAGCTACCTGATTCAATCTGATAAATTAAATCCAACAGTCATCAAGCTCCCAAGCGACGCGTGACTGTCTTAATCAAGAGTTTCCCGCCGTCTGATTAAACGCTATTGTTTTTCTGCCATCCAAAGCCACCGCGCATGCCTACATGGTCTCTGTGACGCATACACCGGCGATGAACCATGGGTGGAGCTACAGATGTCAATCAATCCAAAGGGAAATTCCCTGATATCTCTCGATGTATTTCGAACCAAGATATGAGAATAGTGGCGAATTACGCTACGACAATAAATTAATTACGAGCCCCCTTTAAATTTAGAATAATTATTTCGTTCCCGCTTAAGTCCGACATATATATATATATATATATATATATATATATATATATATATATATATATATATATATATATATATATATTAAAAAATCGTAAGGGATATTTATTTTTTTTGGATAATATCCAATCGTCTGCTGCATTAGAAAGAAAAAGAATATCATTTTTGTCTATTTAGTTGTTATGCACGTGACGATAAATTTATTTAAAGTACCAGAAAAAGAAATCACGTGATCAACATTTAATAAATAAAATTCTAGAAATTAATCTTTAAAAATTCACCAAAAATCAGAAAGTCAAGGTAAAGGTTCGAAAAAGATTTCATTTTGAAGGAATTTTTATGATCTTTCTCGTGATATAAATTTTATAATCCGCAATGTATTATTTTAAATGCAAACGTAAAAAAAGTTTAAAAAACAGCTTAAAAATTTAATTTAAAAAAATCTAAGAAGAATTTTAGAAAAATCTTTCTTAGTGCACCCCTACACTATTAGAAGAATCGCCATGCAAAATTTCAGCCCTTTAGGTCCAGCGGTTTGGTCTGTGCGTTGTATGTCAGTCAGTCAGTGAATGAATGAATGAATGAATGAGTCAGTTACGGAACTGTTTTATATATATAGATTAGGAAAAGAGAACTTTTAAGTCAACATAGTTTCACTTCCTTACCATATTTTAAGACTATCAGCAGCGCTGTTTGATCTCAACACATATCGACCTTGCATATTTTCTCTGTTGAATATTTATATACATTACTCGCAGTTTTTAAAGTTCTGCTTTTTCTCCTAGATTGGAAAATGTTTTAGGTCGTTTCAAATTAAATTAGTTTTTCCGTCACTGCATTTGTTTAAGAAAAAAAAACTTTCTATTTTATGTGAAATTCTTTTAATATATGCATTAAGAATTATTTGAAAAAGCTTCTCTGGTTTATCTTTAATCATAAATAAATATATCAGAAACATAGTTATAAGCTAAGTAACTTAATATTTTTCTGATCTAAACTGAGAGATGCTACTTACAGCGAAAAGTTTCATGTTCATTGATATGTGACTGCTGAATAAGAAAGGTTGAAATACATATGTAAAAAAAATACACTAAAAATTGTTGCAGCATTTAAATATTTGTTATAAATTTACATCCAACTTTCTCTATCATTTCTGAAAGATTTTTTGTTAATAAAGTACATAAACAGAATCTGAAACAAACGTTTCATTAGAGGTAAGAAAACCAATAAACGACTCGCCATTTTCTACACTGTCGATCCTTTGTTGAGTTCCTGAGATCATTATATTTGAATACGTTTACTCAATCGATTTTTTTACTATTTTTCACGTGAAGGTCTCTCTCTGCATATCAACTGAAGCTATATTTTGAAGGCCTTATCGTATTATTGATTACAAATATATTTCTGAAACTGTGCCCACAAGTCTTGCATGCAAATAAAACACAACGCCACGACAAAGGGAGTTCAATTACTGATATCCGATTGCGAAAGAAGCCAGTCATAAGTTCAGATTTATATTTCTTTTCCATTTTGAACTTCACGTGACTTAACATTTGTCTTCCCGGGGAAATGGGTGCAGAAGACTTTTGCTGCAAATAGAACCATATCTTAGAATTTTTCAAAAGTATTCGAGAGAATATTTTGAGCAACGTGAAGTTAACCCGTTTGTTGTGGTTTAGAACTGTTTTAAAATAGCTTCTGTTCTCTCCGAATTTTTTTGTAAAATGTAAACTAAGCGATGGAAGATTTACTCATTTCTCGTTTCCGGAAGGGAAACAAACATTTCATTGAGCAATAATCATGATTGCTAAAGACTTTCACTTGTTTTGTCTATGCGTTGAGAGCGATTTTCATCTGCTCCCTCGGTAATTTTTACAAGTTATTTCAAAAAAGTTTCTTATTCGTTTCTCACTATAATCAGCATTTGAATGCAGGAAATGGGTCTATAAGCCTAAAATTATTTCCAGTGGAATATTTATTTATAGCTCTTGTTTATCAAAGCAGAAAGATTGTCATACTGATATAGCAGAGGTTTTGTTTTAAAACAGAGTCGGTGGGCATCTTCATCAGTAAATGGTTAACCCTTTCAGGGGCCACAACATTCCCTCTTTGCACAGTGCCGATTTTTTTCCCGATTTTTTTAACCTATAGAATGTTGAAAAGTTTTCTAATTAAAGGTTGAAAAATGTTTTTTCTTTAAACTGATAACAGATGGCAATACTAACCATTTTCTGTTCATTTAACCGCAATACATTGAATTCAAGGGACAAAAAGATTATATATAGGCGTTTGCACTGTGCAAATGGCGCCCCTCAAAGGGTTAAAAAGGTATTACACAGTTGTAAGGCGTAATTCTACGCATGATTATGATTTTGTTTATTTTCTGATAACATTTGTTTCTATAGAGACAAGAGTTTGCATTTCGAACTCATATCAGTATCCCAACTTCCTGTGTGACTAATTTTAAATTATTATTTTCAATTTTTAAAAATATTGAAACTGTAATATAGTAATTTCTTCTTTACCTGTAGGTACAATTTCTTTTATCAGTTTTAAATGAGAGCAAACAACCAAAGTAGTGTCGTCCTCACTTCGATCTTTCCCTGATCGACGACGTTATCAGTAGCAGACTCAGCACCCCTCGGGTGAATGTTCACAATATTTTATTCACCCTAACACACAAACACAATACTCAACTTATTTACAATACAGGTAACCCTCCTATAACACGGTAGATAGGTTCCTAGAAAATGACGTGTTGTGTGAAACCGTGTTATATGAGATCCAGAGACAGTTCAAAAAAAGGGGGTTACGTTCTGAAAATTTATTACAAGCAAACTTTTTTTTTTAATTCCATGTAAGCAACTTAATTTTTATTAAAAATATAAATGTATGTATAACACGAAATGAAAAGAAACAAAAAAATATTATTTTCATTTAATGCGACTTTAATTTAATAAATTTCTTCTTCATCACTGCTCAGTACATTCAAACGAGAACGTTTTTCCGAATAAACGATATCACCTTCACTTTCAGAACCTTTTTCTTCCTATTTAGATTTTTTGTACCTTCTATTCTCTTTAAAAAATCTGTAATTTTGGTTTATTTGCTGGTACTTACAAGGTCATTGTAGATTCACGGTATGGAGATAGACAATTTTGAAGCTCCCTTTTGAATTTTCGGCTTCTTTCAGCGGAAGGGTCTGCATTCGGGAAAAAAATGATTCAAGATTTTCAGCTAAGCTTAGGCCTTCTTGTAATTTTATAGAGTTTTAAATGAATAAATTATAATTTGTTTATACATTTTCACGTAAAGCCACTATAGTTAATTATTCCTTCCCGTCATTATTTTGAGGTAATTTAGTTTTTAAATGTGTTAAACAAAAATCATATTATCTAGTGCTATAGAATTACAGTGTTGTACAAAGGTTTTCGCAATTTTTTTATCGTGTTAGAGCGAAACCGTGTTACAGGGTGCAGTGTTGTACGAGGGTTCCCGCAATTTATCTTATAGTGTTAGAGCGAAACTGTGTTGTAAGATGCCGTGTTGTAAGAGGGCTACCTGTATTTAATTTACAAACTAATTACAATTAACTGAACTACCTCAGTCATCTGACTGATTGATAGCAAACAAAAATCTAGCGCGTCTCTGGGGTTACACCCCCCATGCACTGCACTGCTCTCTCTCGAGCTAACCCCACCAGACTGACTGCCGTGGACTTCGCCTCATAGGACACCCACAGTGTCATCCCCCTAAGTGGAAAAAGGGCGGCAGGCACGACAGTAGCTCATCAAACACAATGGTACATAGGCCTTAAATCACTGCATATAGAATGGTACTTAACCCTCTAATAGCACTTCCACATTCATGCAGACAAGTACCCCCAACCCCGCTTGACATCATTTTGGGGTCGATTAGTCAAGCTCCAAGAGTGTGACCCCTCCGCCCCCAAGGTCCTTTGATGCTCTGTGCAAAACCGCCCGATCGCAGGATTGTTGCAGAGCGCTGTGCCCATAAATCACTGGTTTCCCCAAATACTGTGCAGTGCATATGAATGTGGACGACTTATAACGGTACAATGGTTTGAGCCGAAATAGAAGGTACCGTCGGGTCGGATCCGACCTGATATCTTTTTTGATGAGGTTTTTGGTAGAAATAAGCACACAATAAGAATTTTTGTTGTATAATAACATTTATTGATAATATTTTACATGAAATAAAAACCTTTTTGTAGAAAAAAGACCAACGAATCGTAATTTTTCTAAACAAAGAAAATCTCTCTGGCATTTACATAGAATGCTGTATATATTAGGCCTAATACGTAATTTAGTCTTGTACCTAGTTTTAGAAGTTACTGAATCAAATTTCCGAGCACAAAAATAATATATATACTGACATTTTTCGGCCTTCAAAATCGAAACAAAAAAATCTAAAAAAAAAGTGACTAGTTATCATGAATAACTTTTTTCACAAAGACACTCATATTTACTGGAAACTTATAACTACAAACTCTCCAACATCTGTTGCAAGACTGTCTGGTAGGATTCCTTGTCAACTCTATCTCTTGCAATGAGAGGGGAGAGTACGGAAGGGGGAAAACACACCCCTGGGTCGGATCCGACCCCCAAAGTACCGTTAGAGGTTTAAATTTATTTCCTATGGAAAACAACGAAAAGAAAAGTAGTTAAGGAGTTAAGGCTGCTATGTACTAACCCCACTGGATTCGCTCACCTCAGTGTTAACCTGTAGAGAAAATTTGTCCACGGATTGCCGACTTGCATTCAAAGATTTTTTTTTTTAAATTGTACTCCGTCATAGAGAAAGAAATTTTACATTTGTGTACATTTTTCGTTTTTTTAGAAAAATGCAATTAATATTTTAACATTTAAATTATTCGATGAAAAATCTGGTATAGTGTGTTTTAAACGCTCATAAATTACTTCGGTGCACGAAATCTATAAGATGAATCCTGTAGCGCTTTGCAGAAAAGTTCAGGCTATCTGACAATACCAATTTTATTTGATTATCAGCATTTATGTACCTGTAAATAGTTGACAAAAATATATTTTAAATAAAAAATTTGGGGGCAGTGTTTAACTCCCCTATAGAGAGAGAGCCATTGCAATCCCTCAAAATGTCAATCCTAAGGCCTCTTTCAGACGAGGCACATTTCTTGATCCAACTGACTTGCATTGTTTATTTTCATGTAGTTGACTGCCGTGTGAGGTTCTTTTCACACGAGGCGCGGAGCCCAATTCAAGGCGAAACCTTCTCTTCTGGGGTTGTGGCAACGCTTCGTCAGCAGGCGAAAACGCGACTGAAAAATGATGTCGAAGAAGACAGTTTACTACATTAAATTATGTGTATATATTCTATCCATAGGCCATACTTTAATCTACACCTAAAATAATTACAATATTTCCCATAAAAATATTTTTCATTCAAATGTATTGTAATCTACAAAAAATATCAAAGGAAAAAAAATTGCTGTAAAAAATTAGTGATATGTACTTAACTAAATTTAGATAGAATTTGTATAAACATAGAAGATATACATGTATACAAAATTTTAGCAATTTGGGACGATTAGTTTTGAAGAAATAGTGCGCACAAGTTTCAAAATAACAGTTTTTAGAAAAAACCATTTAAAGTTTAAATTTTCTATAAATTACTTTACTATTAGCTTTATACATTTGGCCATAAAATCGGTTGTAATATCGACTTCATTTTTTTCATAAGATTCCTTTTATTCCATTCTTCATAATTAAATCATAATAAAAAATTGAGTTTTTTTAAGGTTTTAAGGTGATTTCCCTCCTTACATTTTTAAATTTCAAAAACTTTAACTTAAATATTATACTTTTCTTCTACCAATACCTTTCTTATACACCAATTTTATAACACAATATTGGTATTTGATTTATAATGATGTAGGGGAATATAGATTTAAGAAAGCATCATAACATGGCACTCAGGTTTTTACTTACAAAAATACAAAATGTATTATTTTTATATTTGCTCTGCAAATTTTTTAAATCGCATTTCTTTTATTTGTAAGACCACTATACCTCATTTTTACTTTAAAAAAAAAATTTATAATAATTAAATTGCACACCTGAAAGGGTTAATGCAAAACCCTCCCTCTTATGAAAACTATTCAAATTGTAGGCATAAGGCGATGTTCACATTTGCGAATCTAGATAAATTTAATTAAATAATGGGTAAATTCACGCAATTTGGTGCTCCCACATATATTTTTATGTGTAACAGTCATAACCTGTACTAATCGATGTAATGCTGTTTGATAAGTAATGTAAAGAGAGTGACGTATGTCACCATAGAAACATCAAATAAACAACCAATGATAAAGAATATATTTCGTCGAAATGACCAAATAAATATTTCTGTTCATTTTTTTAATGATAATGCGGCTTCTAAATAAATTTTTAAAAAAATTCTAAAAAAGTTAAAAATTTTCTTTTAATTTTGGAGTTTTTAACCACCATTAACAAAATAACAAATGAACTTTTAAATTTAAATGGTACCGACTACTTTATTGAGCAGGCATCTGTATTTATTTATATCGATATTTTCAAGGGGACTGGGACGTCTGCGACAACTACGAAGTTGGAAATTTAGGCTATTCTTTTAAAGCCCATATCTTATACAAATATGCATGTATCATTATGATTTTTTTATGTTAATTTAGTAAGACCTTTATGAATATTTTAAGATTAAAAAATTCTTTTTGGATTGAAAGGTAAATTTAAAATAACAATATAAACAAACATACTTTTCCCCCTGAAATTTTTGAGGTATTCACTTTGTAACACTTTTTCAAAAATTTAGTGAAAATCTTACCTTGAAATCTTGTGTGATGATCAAACACAGTTTATTTTATATAGTTAACCCATTTAAATCTTTGTTACACTATTTTAAATTTTTTTTAAAAATTATAAATTTCACTTATCAGAAATCTGCATATTTTTGTCATACATTTTCACCATTTACAAAAATATCTTAAGGTTTAAAAATAAAAATATAGGTTATATTGATAAAAGAGCACTTATTCTATTGACGTGTTTAAAATTACAGAGATGTACTTGCAACAGATTTTGCAGAAAGTGTACCATTACATGAAAAAATCACATTTTGAGAAAAACGCAAAAAATACTTTCCCATTATATGGGATTTAAATGTATGTTTACATTTTTAAGTTGCTAATAATTGTTGTTAGAGTGTCAAAAAGTACATAAATTATATATATTTGTAATTGCAGAATCTGCTCTATTTTTTAAGCCACAAATTCAAAAATAAATTTTTTTGAAGTCGGAATAAAATTTGCGTGCCAATTCCCTCCAAGCTTCACCCCTTTTAATTTTATCGCTATATTCATCACACCTCATGTCCCATATCTCGGGACTAATACGAATTTCTTCGATGAATTGTTCCACATTCAAACTTGCAATTGAAACGCTTTCCATACTGAACTGAGCTCATGCAGCTAGGCGGCTGGTGTGAAGAGCGTACCTTCAGTAATGTCTTTTGTGTTGAGTCTACTCATCGGGATGAGAGCGCCAGCGGCACAAGTGCCAGATGTAAAAAAGTCTGGGCACTGAATTTACTCCGTGTGAAAAGGTTTCGGCGAATCCCATACATTTGCATGGTGGCTACACTCCTTGACAGCCGCCCGGAAATCAGTTTGATCAACTATGTGCCTCGTCTGAAAAGGGCCTAAGGGGAGTGGAATTCTCGAACTGTCAACTGGACTCCTCCCACCACGAGAGTCTGCAAGAAGAGGAAAAGGGAAATAAGATTTTTTTTCTTAGTACATAGCAGCCTTAACAATGACTTTCTGTGGTGAGGTATAATTAATCTATATATATATAAAACAGTTCCGTAACTGACTCATTCATTGACTGACATACAACGCACAGACGAAACCGCTTGACCTAAAGGGCTGACATTTTGCATGGGGATTCATCTTATAGTGTAGGGGTGCACTAAAAAAGATTTTTGAAAAATTCTTCATAGATTTTTTAAAATTAAATTTTTAAGATGTTTTAGTAACTTTTTTTAAGTTTGCATTTAAAATAATAAATTGAGCATTATAAAATTTATACCACGAGAAAGATCATAAAAATTCCTTTAAAATGAGATCTTTCTCGAATCTTTACCTCCATTTTCTGATTTTTTGTGAATTTTTAAAGATTAATTTTTTAGAATTTAATTTATTAAATGCCGATCACGTGATTTCTTTTTCTGGTACTTTAAATAAATTTATCGTCACGTGCATAACAACTAAATAGACAAAAAAATATTTTTTTTCTTGCTAATGCGGCAGACGATTGGACATTATTTTGTCTATAAAAATATCCCTTACGATTCTTTTATAAATATATATATATATTTTGTACGTCAATTGTATATATTGATCGTCGTATTTATTATAAATATATATATATATATATATATTTTTGGGAGGGACTCCTCCCACCACGAGAGTCTGCAAGAAGAGGAAAAGGGAAATACGATTTTTTTTCTTAGTACATAGCAGCCTTAATGCGCAGAGGTGATCTTGTCCTCGAGGGTTTGGTTAGGTTAGAGAGAGGTTATGGAATTCTCTACGATATTATAACCGACTGAACATTAAATCAGTGTGTCCTTAAGATATATTTAAATCCTCTATTATTTTATCGCGGTGTTTTCCATCGCCAACATTCGGTTTGAGGAGCGTTTGCTTCGGATCACTCTATCCTCTAATTTGGGGTTCCAAAAGTGTCTGACACAGTATGTTTTAGTGGCATTCGAACACAAAATGATAGAATGGAGTAATCCGTCATAATCCGTCATTCCGTACGGCCTCATGTATGTGACGGATAAAATTCGTCTCAAATATTTAAAAGAATAAGGGTGTCCAGGAAACAAAATTCTCAAAAAGAAAAGAAAAACTATTTCTCGAGATTTTTGGCCTTAAACATGCTGTAGAACTTTTAGAATCAAATAACATATATTGCTTGCGTTAAAGTACCAGAAAAAGAAATCACGTGATCAGCATTTAATAAATTAAATTACGATCATCATAATGGCAAATATAACAATTTTATACTCTACCTTCTATGCCTATCCTGATGCATAGAAGGTAGATATTCAAATTAAATCTAATATAAAGAATACTAAAGAATATAAATATAGTACAGTTAATATAGTACAGTTTGTAGAGCATTTCTTTTACTGTATTTTAATATTTTTTTGGATAATGTCCAATCGTCTGCCGCATTAGCAAGAAAAAAAATATTTTTTTTTGTCTATTTAGTTGTTATGCACGTGACGATAAATTTATTTAAAGTACCAGAAAAAGAAATCACGTGATCGGCATTTAATAAATTAAATTACGATCATCATAATGGCAAATATAACAATTTTATGTTCTACCTTCTATGCCTATCCTGATGCACATCTTGATCAGTCTTTTCTTTTAATCTCGGATTGGAATTTGCTCGATTTGAAAGGATCTATTGAAAATCCCCCGAAACGTATATCTCTTTGAAAATTTTTCCAGCGGTTCTTTGCTCCTTTTCATTAACACTTTATAAGCGAGGCATTTCCTATATCTTAAACTATTGCGGGTTATTTTGGGAATGGAGAGGACGAAATAATGAAAAGGAATTAGGAAATAAACGAATAATATTAAATGATTAGATAAATGGAGTCGAGACTAGAAATTAAGTAGATGCATTTACGTGCGTATATATTTCCAGGCAGTAGATAAAGATAGCGAAGACATGTCGTTGACTAAAACAGAGGAATTGTTATAACCTCCTATCTACTTTATAATTTTAGTACTGCTACTTTATAACTTTAATCTCCTATCTATATATATAAAACAGTTCTGTAACTGACTCACTGACATACAACGCACAGACAAAACCGCTGGACCTAAGAGGCTGAAATTTTGCATGGCGATTCTTCTTATAGTGTAGGGGTGCACTAAGAGAGATTTTTGAAAAATTCTTCTTAGATTTTTTTAAATTAAATTTTTAAGCTGCTTTTGTAACTTTTTTTAAGTTTGCATTTAAAATAATAATTTGAGGGTTTTAAAATTTATATCACGAGAAAGATGACAAAAATTCCTTTAAAATGAAATCTTTTTCGAACCTTTACCTCGATTTTCTGATTTTTGGTGAACTTTTAAAGATTAATTTTTAGAATTTAATTTGTTAAATGCTGATCACGTGATTTCTTTTTCTGGCACTTTAAATAAATTTATCGTCAAGTGCATAACAACTAAATAAATATATATATATATATATATATATATATATATATATATTACATCAATAGGGCAATGTCTCGCAGCATGTCACATCTCAACTCTTGCAGATTTTACTTCTTGTTTGGCGAGGAGTGGCAAAGCATTGCATAATTTAACATGGCGTTCAATGAGCATTCTTACAGCTTGTTGAATAAAATGCTCTCAGATTACGCAAAGTCTTTAGATACGGTATCTAAACAAAGGTATATCACTAAATTAAACCTTCAGGTACAGCCCGGAAAGGTTTATTCAGTATGTGACCCGTATTTATTGACAGAGGAAGACTGGAGTTACGATACAAGACGCTGGCCTGAAGTAACTTATCCCGATATCTACATATATCTCAACATAATAATAATCATGCTCAACGAAAGAATGATTATATTCTCTTAAACCTTGCGAAATATTGAAAAAAAAGTGTTACATACCCGTTAGATACAACTAATATAAGGAATTTTATAGATAAACTTAAATTATTTAACTCAAAATGAAGGTATCGTCCAAAAACACATGCAAACGCATAGGAACGGCTTCTGTTTTCTGCCACCCGATAATGACGTCATCAATAGCAGACGAAAACTGACGTAGCCAGTGACGTTGCGACGTTTCGCCTTATTGTATAAATTGATCGTCGCATTTATTATAAATATATATATTTATTTCTTTTGGCATTAATTGCATACATTTATATACCGTTGTATTTAATTTGAATGTACTCCGTAGCGAAGCGCGGGTTTTTAGCTAGTATATAATATAACTCTAATCTACAATATACCTCCTTAAAGGAAACCATGACGAAGGGCGGAAACGGTCAACGAATAGGTGAGGAAATTAATTTCCGACCTCCTCGCTACCGGAACCAAACCATTGAAATGAACATACCATTGAAGTAAATCAAACCATTGAAATGAACATACTAATAGTGAGCATAGAGGTGAGACAAAATCCTATTTCGAACTGACAAGAAACGATTAAAACCATTTTGTTTAAATATACAGAAGCGTTTCTGGTACTGAATTGCAAAACATTTTTTTTTCAGAGCATCGGATATTTCAAGAATAAAAGTTTTAAAAGCTGATTGCTAAATTTCTTTATATTTTTTAAAAAGTTTATTCATATCAACAGAATCGTAGGAGCGTAAAATCTGACTATTTAGACCAGGGATTCCCAAAGGGGTCCAGGTGGACCCCTTGGGGGTCGATGGAAGTTTAAAATGGGTCTATAGTATTCTAGGGGTCTATTGGGGGTCTATGATAAATTTTTCTGTTTTAAATTTAATTTAATTTTTAGGAATGTGATTATTAGATAATAATATCCGTTTTAATCTGTATAAATACAGATTTGCATAGAGAGGAGTGATCCACCCATCTAAAGTCGAATGTGATGACGCTTTTGTATAGGTGTCGAATGAAATTATATATATAATAGCCGTTGTCTCTGTATAACACTTCCGGGCTGTACTCATCTTTTAATTGAAGCCCTCAGTAAACAAACGGCCGGTTAGGCTTAATTTCAATTTCAGATGTGGATCAGAATTTTTTCTTACCTAAAAACTAATATCTTCTCCATCAAATCACGTTTGTTCAGCTTATTTTTCTATAAAACATTCAGAACTAAAAAAAATTGGATGTTTTTAGCTGTATATTTAACAGTTTTTAAAAATCTGTTTACTTTTGCGATGAATTCTGAAAGTAAACAAACTTGAATGTGAATGAATCAAGTAGCTCTAGTATTCATATCGCGTAGTGAGCTGTAGAAAACTGGATGGCAGTCTACTACTCCAATCGCATGAAAAACTAAATAAATAAAAAATAATGAAAGGGTTTGCTTTTACAAGGTGTGGATTAAATGCAATATTGTTAGATAATTCGGGATGTTTTTTAACTTTCATATACTTTTTCCTTTATGACTTCATTATTAGTATTATGACGTCAAAATGACGGGTTACCTTCTAGTTATATTATAATTACATATAATTCAGTAAAATTGTTTAGTAAAATATATATATTTTTATTTGTTATGTTAGTTATTTTGACTATACGATGTTAAGCAATTTCAGGCCAAACATTAACAAAATTTTATCAATACATCAAGCACGACCACCACAATAATAGAAATCAAACTTTTGTGCAATTACAATCTGTGTTTCTGAAATCTTGCGAATTTGTGAAATTAAAAATCAAAATAGTACCAAAATAATAAAACTTAAACCTAATGAACCATTTTTTCTAATTTTTTGTTCATATTCTTAGTCAAATTGTTATCTTTAAGTATTTTATGTACAACTAGCGGCCCGTCCCGACTTTGTCCGGGTTGAACAAAATATTATACCAATAAATTTCCAGTTGATAGCCAATAAATTGTAAATCTTTTTTTACATTAATAATAACATAAATAATACCTTAAATTAATTTTATGTTAGTTAATAATTAAAATAAATTTTTAAAAGAAAAAGGCGTGCCGGAGAACGGCTAGGTTCGAACCGTTAGAGTCAGAACAGGAGCCCACCGCGATAGCACCGCGACAGCACCACGATAAGGATCGTTGAAATCTTCGGAACAAAAAGCGGTAGAAGACAGTAGCGGAAACAATGGAATATTGTTAGGATTAAGCCCCTAACTTTATTTCTACTGTTCAGATATACATAATATATAGCCTATGTCCATCTGGAATAATGTACCTTTCAAACAGTGAAATAATTTTTCAAATAGGTACAGTGGTTCTGAAGATTACCCTCCACGTACAAAATCACTCTCTCTCTTTATATATAAGTATAGATAGCACCACGCTAAGGATCGTTGAAGACTTCGGCACAAAAAGCGGTAGAGGACAGTAGCGGTAACAATGGAGATTGTTAGGATTAAGCCCCTAACTTTATTTCTACTGATTAGATATACATAATATATAGCCTATGACCATCTGGAATAATGTACCTTTCAAACAGTGAAAGAATTTTTCAAATGGGTACAGTGGTTCTGAAGATTACCCTCCACGTACAAAATCACTCTCTCTCTTTATATATAAGTATAGATTATTAGTATATTAATTATGTTGTATTATATAGAAAAATGTGAGGGGGTCGATGAAGAAAATCATTCTTTTAAAAGGGGTCGATGTAGGAAAAAAGTTGGGAACCCCTGATTTAGACCATAATGCCGAGTATTACTGCATGCTGGTACATCCTTACCTGCTACCCTGCAGTTACAGTTCTTGTCAAGGCCACCGGATGACCATGTTTGATCTCCATCTTGTCTTCTCTAAATTCTGAACTCAAATTAAAAATGCTGATCGAGGCAATATACTAGTATAATACAGGGTGCGGCAGAATGGACGCCCACATTTATGAAGGTCAATGGTAAAGGAATGGTGGGGGTAGGACGGCGCTGGAGGTGGCAACAGTTCGGGAGGATATCAGATTTTGATATATCAGAGGAGCTAATGGCTCTGTTTGAATAATTTTTTCTACCTTTGTTCATACGAAAGGAATGAAAATAAATTATCTTCAAAATTTATAAAAATTTTGTTTGTAAAATTTATAAAAATCACATTAAATCGTAAAAAAAATTTGTTTTTTATTATAATTTTTTTATTTAGGATATATTTTAAAAATTTTCGCTGTAATTCAAAAATTGGTGAAAATAGAACAAAAGAACGCTGTAAGAAATTTTGGCAGAGATAACTTGCAAGGAATTTTTACTAAATACTTATAAAGATGGCAAATTATGTAAAAATTTCATTAAGAGTTAAATGGGTGGAAAGGACAGATGTACAGAAGGATATGCAAAGACAATTGTGAACCATAAGAGTGTTGAATCTGACTTTGCAGTCATAGCGGAATCAAGTGGTTTGTTCTAATGCTTAATAGAATGTGTTTAGCCAATAAAATAAATATAGGCTTTCTACACTTTTAAAGAGAGTAGATTTAAAACAAGTAATATATAAAAAAAAAATTTAAATTCCTACTTAGGTCAACAAAGAAAAATTTGAGTGTGAACTAATAGTAGGAATTGAAAAAAAAGGATTGCCTGCCAGAACCTTGCCTACTGTGCGAGATTAAGAGGGGGGGGGGGGAAAGAGAGAGAAAAAGTTTGTCAGGTTGGGGATTCGATCTCGCAACCTACAGGACGGGAGAAGCCCGCGATTCCGTAGTGCTACCGTTCACACAGTAACAAGAGGGAAATTACTATTCAAGAGCAAGAGACGCTCTAGGTCTAAATCTAAAATTGATTAATTAAATTTAATTAATGAATTAATATTTGAAAAAACTGTATTAACATCAAGTGTCATCCACTACAAGTTTAAAAAAATGTATTTGAACATGAGGGGATGAATAAAAAATACTTTTATTAACGATTGAAAATTTGAACAAGATATATATAGAGAGAGTGTGAACTAATAGTAGGAATTGAATAAATTTAATTAATGAATTAATATTTGAAAAAACTGTATTAACATCAAGTGTCATCCACTACAAGTTTAAAAAAAATGTATTTGAACTTGAGTGGATGAATAAAAAGCACTTTTATTAACGATTGAAAATTTGAACAAGATATACTATATAGAGAGAGTGTGAACTAATAGTAGGATTTGAAAATCAGGCATTCCGAGATGAATTCAAATTGTAAATGTACAATGGGGTACTCAAGGGCAGTCCAGAACAAAAACATTGTGTCTAGCAATATGATTATCGTGGAAATGTGCGGTCGTGTTCTCTGATTCTAAAAGCTTTGGAGTGCATTTCAAGTCAAGAAGAAAAAAGTGTGCTTTTATTTTTTAGAATTTTGCATCCCGGATCCCTTTGAACGCCAACGAGGTAATTAAGTGCCTGTTTCTTCGTCGCTTTTTAGAAAAAAAAGCTTATTTCGCGTTGCATCTGTTATTTATCACAATTAGGCTCTTTTTAAGAGCAATAAAGTAGAGTGTAAGCTCACAAATGTGTACTGAATGACTAAAATGTTAATGAGAACATTTGCTTTATTTACGGGAGAACATTTGCTTTATTTACGGGAACTACTAAGGTTCCAAGCAGCAAACCCATATCATCCTAGTTTTTTTTTTATTTCTCCAAAGTTTGATTTTATTCCAAAAAATAAATAACTAGTTAAGAAAACAGGGAGAAACTGCAGCACACTCTAAATAAGATATTGAAAAAAAAAACTCATTTCTTAAAAGTTCTAGACCTTCCTTACTTTCTCAATCTAAAATCGCAATTATTTTCAAACAGATCAGTTTCACAAATTTCGACTCGTCTTGAAATACTGACTTTCACCCTTTCTCCATTTCGATAAGGCTCCAAGATCGAATTTTCTTTTAATTATAATTTGCGTTCTTATTGCGTTGCAACTTATTTCGCGTTGCATCTGTTATTTATCACAATTAGACCCACTTTTAAGAGCAATAAAGTAGAGTGTAAGTACACAAATGGACACTGAATGACTAAAATGTTAATGAGAACATTTGCTTTATTTATGGGAGAAAAAGCAGCAAACCCATATCACCCTAGTTTTTTTAAAATTTCTCCAGAGTTTGATTTTATTCCAAACAAGTAATATAAAAACAAAATTTTTTAAAGTCAATTCCTACTTAGGTCAACAAAGAAAAATTTGAGTGTGAACTAATAGTAGGAATTAAAAAAAAAGGATTACCTGCCAGAACCTTGCCTACTGTGCGAGATTAGGAGGGGGGGAAAGAGAGAGATAAAGTTTGTCAGGTTGGGAATTCTCTCCCGCAACCTACAGGACGGGAGGAGCCCGCGCTACCGCAGTGCTACCGTTTACAGAGTAACAACTGGGAAATTACTATTCAAGAGCAAGAGACGCTCTAGGTCTAAAACTAAAATCGATTAATTAAATTTAATTAATGAATTAATATTTGAAAAAACTGTATTAATATCAAGTGTCATCCACTACAAGTTTAAAAAAATGTATTTGAACTTGAGTGGATGAATAAAAAGTACTTTTATTAACGATTGAAAATTTGAACAAGATATATATAGGGAGAGTGTGAACTAATAGTAGGAATTGAAAAAATAAATAACTAGTTAAGAAAAAAGGAAGAAACTGCAGCACACTCTAAATAAGATATTGAAAAAGAAACTCATTTCTTAAAAGTTCTAGACCTTTCTTACTTTCTCAATCTAAAATCGCAATTATTTTCAAACAGATCAGTTTCACAAATTTCGACTCGTCTTGAAATACTGACTTTCACCCTTTCTCCATTTCGATAAGGTTTCAAGATCGAATTCTCTTTTAATTATAATTTGCCCCCCCCCCCCCCCCCGAACTTCACCATGTATCCGTCAGGACGCCGAGTGAAAATATATTTCCGATATGCGTGGCTTCTTTCTACTTCGAGGCACGCAACATTTTCCAGGGATCAATTCTTCGATTTTGACATTTTTGATGAAATATTTACAGAAAAGAATAATATTCGTGTTTTGTGCTTAATAATTTATGTCGTCGGTGATGTGGAGAATATTAGAATGTTTCCGTTCCTGTTGTTTGATTCCAAAAATATATGCTAAGTACACAGTTCCGTCCAATAATTTTTTTGAATTGCATGCATACCATGATTATACAGTTTAGAATTTCTCTTTGTGATCAATAATGTGTCAGTATTGAGGTAACATTGATAAAAAGTTTATTAATCGTTAAATATCTACACGTCCTTCACAATTACCGCGAGTTAGTCACGATGAAGTTGGAACTGAAAACATGAAGCAAACATACTTTAATAAATGTATAGCTAAATGTTTCTAGTTTCGAAACAACTAAAACTGTGTTAAAATATAGATCACATATGACCAAGATAAACAGTGTTGCCATTGGGAATGTGAACATACTTAGAAAAGCCCAAAGCAAACAAAAAGTTGCAATCGGGAGAACAGAAATTTTAAGCGTTTTTCTTCTTCCTGCGTTTATTAGATATAACATTCTCCAATCGTTAAGATTATTAGTAGTACTAAATTCTTAAATAGTTTTAATAGCTTTAATAATTATTTTTTTTTGCACAATTATTCAAATCTGTTATATAATGAAATATATAACAGATACTTTATACTCCATATATATGACGTCATAGAGAGCGTGAAGCAGCATTCTCACTTATTCCTTAAAAGAGAATTACCACGAGTTAGTCACGAGGAAGTTGGAACTGAATACATGAAGCAAACATACTTTAATAAATGTATAGCTAAATGTTTCTAGTTTCGAAACAACTAAAACTGTGTTAAAATATAGATCACATATGACCAAGATAAACAGTGTTGCCATTGGGAATGTGAACATACTTAGAAAAGCCCAAAGCAAACAAAAATTCTAGTATAAAGTCTTATATTGAGTATAAAGTCTCTATGATACTTTATACTCAATATATCTGTTATATATTGAGTTGTTTCAGTTCAGTTAAATGTTGATTTGTCAACAGTGAGCATTGTTTTTATACAGTGTGTACATAAATGAATATCCCAACTTTGCAGGGCTATTGAAAGAAAACGAAAAAGTAAAAACTTGTTGTTCATCGGAAATCAAAAATACATCATTCACAAATACATCATGGGCTACATCAAGTGTTTGTTCCACCACTACCAAATGACGCTGACGAACTTAAGGGCCTGTTCACATAGGAGTCCGTTGCGTTGCGTTAAGGAAAAGATGACGTTGAGACGAAAATAAACCAATCATAGGCCTCCAAACGATTAGCAATGAAATTTTTAACGCCTATGATTGGTTTATTTTCGTCTCAACGTCATCTTTTCCTTAACGCAACGCAACGGACTCCTATGTGAACAGGCCCTTAGACATGCATATATCTGGAGCCTTTCAAACCGCCACACCAGACATGCTGAAAACAGTGTGAGATGAGTTGTCGTACCGCCTCGATATCTGTTGAAACTAGATGACGGATGGCGTCATACGGTTCCCTTCCGATTAAGGAATAAGTGAGAATGCTGCTTCACGCTCTCTATGACGTCACACGCGCGCGCCGAGGATGCTTTGTATCGAGCAGAAGTTGAGTCAGAAGTATCTGGCATCTGAGCCAACGATCTTTAAAAGGAGACATTGTTCGTGTAGTGTTGATGTGGCAGCTGGTCAGAGTGTGAGGCAGTATAATACCCTTTTGTAATATCTTTAGTGCCAGAATTTGCTCCAGCATAAGGTTTATGTGTAAAGTTATATGTTTTCCCGTCAAAAAAGAGGAATAAAGCCTGTATTTGGATTATCAACCAAGCTGGTTCCATTTATTCAGCGATGTATTCATTTAGGTAAGCCACTCTCATTACTCGTCACCAGTATATTTTTATTGAACGAAATAAGTAGACCCACTGCGTCCTATATTTTTCTATATATGTTCCTGCCCAGACCGGCTAAAGTCGGGTAGACTTAGCTTAGAGTCTGAGTCGACGAGTGCCCATTTTGGTGGGAGGTACTCGATTTCTTACAATATCCTTCGTGTACCCAAAGGGGCTCACATTGAACATTTATAACTTTGTCGAATTTAAACTTGCAACTGTTAGTATTGATTTCCGATGAACAACAAGTTTGTACTTTGTTTAGTTTTCTTTCAATAGCCCTGCAAAGTTAGGATATTCATTTATGTACACACTGCATATCAACATAAAAATATTTTTGCTAATGATGAGGCACTTTTCGGGAGACATTCACCTTTTGTTTTTCAGCGCAAAGTCTTGCTGGCTGTCTCATTGTAGGAATACCACTTAGGTGAGCCAGCATTGTTCCCTATGAGGAGACGACACGGTAACGACCAATAGGGGATTTGAACCCAAGTCTGCTGCGTTGAAGCTCACGACGCAAACCACTATACCATGTGGGCGACATCAACCAAAATGTAGAAAACAAGGATCCACATCTATATGTTGTACCGGGGTTTTCCCCATGCCACTAAATTTCATTTTGGGTGTTTGGATTCTGGTACAAGTTGCTAAAATTTTAATGGAGAGCTACAAAAATAAAGAGCCTCAGTTTGGCGACCCATGGTACATATAAATGAAAAAGTTCTTCACACTGTGACTTCGGAAATATTCTCTTTTTTATTATTTCTTTTTGATCTCGGTATTACATTTTATATTATACACTATCTCCTAGTAGACCATGCCAGGTGATGGCCGAAGGGCCAGGGCTCTGGCATTCGGTTCAGATTCTGTGGGTTAGAGTCCCCCTGTTGGCATGGATGTTTGTAGCCATTCGGAATGGGCTTCAAACTGTAGGTCCCGGTATAATTAGCCATCGTGTAGGAAACAATAAACCTCATACCCCCCTCCCGTCCAACCAAAAGGTTATAAGGCAACAACAACTAGACACCCAGCCCGGGGACCACCAGCCCATCCGACCACCAACGGACACGCCACGGTCACCCACAAAAACCCAAACAGCAACAACAAACAAAATAAACATGGTACGCCAGCAACAAGAACACCACCAGGCCTACCCCAAACAACGCCCCCACACCGGTCAAGGCCCAAGGCCAGAAGTGGCCACCAGCCCCAAATTAGAATTGACAGACAAACAAAAATAAAACACCAAAACCAATGCCTAATTAACTTAAACAATGGCAAAAACTAGTACATACTCAATTACTACCACAGCCCTAATGAACAGACCGCACGGCAGCGACCTGAACACCCGAGCAGCCAAGTACATGCCCGTACCACAAGAGCTACACCAAATTAGCCAACAGCGAGAAACCACAATACAGTGGCGTAGCGAGCATAACTGGCGCCCGGGGCACGATACCTTTTTGGCGTCCGCCATGGTCTTGGGGACCACATGGTCCAATGGTCTTGGGGACAATTTGGATCCCCTCTGCGAGTGGCGCCCGGGGCGGCATAATAGACCCCCCCCCTTGCCCCCCTCTCGCTACGCCACTGCCACAATAAACCAAAAGAGCCTGCGAAACTGATAAGCCCGACTCGAGAAAGGCCAAATACACCACAGCAACCCCTACTGGGATAAAACCGCATCCAAAAAGACACCCACGACCTTGCGAATATAATTCTTGCAATAATAATTATTAAAAAATATGTGTTTTGACCAATTTGCTATATCCATGGGAAGACAATGACGCCAATAATTAAACTGCGGACAATCGAATAAGCAATGCTCAACTGTCTGAATATCATTACAGGAACAAATATCACTTTTATTATGAAATCTCCTTTGATATTGCCCGAATGATCCATGACCAGTCATGGCCTGATTAATCAAGAAGTCCGCGCAAAGTCTGGAAGAACTAACAGTTTTAAATATTTCATATACCCTTCTACCTTTATCTCCCTCTTCCCAGGTAATTAGCCAAATTTTAATTTCCTGCTTATCCAGAATGTTCCTAATCTTTCTTCCAGACCACTTGTAGGTACTACCCACCTCATCAAGTCTCGCAGCCTCTTTTGCCGTCCTATCCGCCTCTTCATTACCCGCGATCCCCACATGGGCCTTCACCCAGTGCAGACAAACCTGCATGTCATTGTTCCTTATTTCCTTTTTTATCTCTTCTACAAGGCTGCCTCTGTATTCAATCGAGTTCAAAGCCTCCATGGCGCTTCTAGAGTCCGTATAAATATCGTGTAGGAAAAAGTTGACCGTAGCGCTCCAAACCAAACCAAACCAAACCAAACCAAACCAAACCTAGTAGACCATTATATATATATAATAGCCCTTGTCTCTGTATAACACTTCCGGGCTGTACTCATCTTTCAATTGAAGCCCTCAGTAAACAAAATGCCGGTTAGGCTTAATCTCAATTTCAGATGTGGATCAGAATTTTTTCTTACCTAAAAACTAATATTTTCTCCATCAAATCACGTTTGTTCAGCCTATTTTTCTATAAAACATTCAGAACTAAAAAAAAATTGGATGTTTTTAGCTGTGTATTTAACAGATTTTAAAAATCTGTTCACTTTTGCGATGAATTCTGAAAGTAAACAAACTTGAATGTGAATGAATCAAGTAGCTCAAGTATTCATATCGCGTAGTAAGCTGTAAAACACTGGATGGCAGTCTACTACTCCAATCGCATGAGAAACTAAATAAATAAAAAATAATGAAAGGGTTTGCTTTTACAAGGTGTGGATTAAATGCAATATTGTTAGATAATTCGGGATATTTTTTAACTTTTATATACTTTTTCCATTATGACGTCATTATTAGTATTATGACGTCAAAATGACGGGTTACCTTCTAGTTTAATAAAGATTCAGCTAATGTCATTGACGTCACTGTCGTGCCTGGCGCTATTTGCAACAGAACGGGACGCCGCCGTGAGGGACCTATGAGAGGAGAAGCCACGGTGTTCCAGTCTTCGTTGGGGAGTTGGAGATGACAGTGCGTGGGAGTGTGAACCAGAAGACGCACTGGGTTTTTGTTTGCTCTCAGTCAGCGTCAGGTGACTGAGAGGTTTTTTAAGGAACTCTCATTTTAGTTGTGCTGTAAATATTCATAGACCAAGAAAATTTTCCGAGCTCGTTAAAGTAGAGCAGTTTCTGAATAAACAAAGTACCCGTGGCTGACCACAACTTATCAACACAGGGCTATAGAATGAGAAGAGGACTAGAGCGAAATTGATTCCTAAGTAAGGATAGCGTTCATGATGTTTTCCGGACATTCATTTATATGAGTGATTCTCAAACTCTTTGCGTCCAGGCCCCCTTCCTACGTCTTTCGATAACCCTCAGAGCCTTCGCTTCCCATTCGCCTGAAACATACCTACATAAATTTTGAACGACCAAATTGTGTAGCAAAAATACATAACACATATCTATGGTGCCCGGTATAAAGGGCTTTAGTCAAAAACAGTAATTTAAGCATACCAAGTTATTGGCTTTTATACCAATCGCAGAACAATAATTTCGACTTGAGTCTTTTGTAAAAAGAAATATAATTTTGTGTACAAAATTGATAGACTCAAGCCCTTTATACCAGTCAATTTTTAAAAATTTTTTTATCAATACTTACAAATATATAACAATCATTTTTTTTTACTTAACACCTTTATAACAGGCACCATAGATATAACGTAGGGATGCGACATCGATGTCGATGTTTTAAACATCGATTTATTGAAGCCGATGTTTTTATAACATCGATGTTTTGTGCTCGATGTTTTACGTTGTCTCGATGTTTTTTATTTCAATGAAAAAGGACCGTAATAAAAAAAAAATTACCATGTAGCATAATTTTCACACACAGTAAATGTAAGTCTGAATTCTGAAAAGGACGAATACAAAAGGGGGGAATGATTCCTTAGCAAACAGACAAATGGCAATTAACAACCAATGAACCAATAAGAGCGCTTGGAATGTTCCTGACACTCCAGAACCTTCCATGGGGTTTTATTTTACAAATAGTATATACACGAGTGCATCCATGTAAGTTTTTGCTTTGTTCTGGTTTTATATAAGTTGACGTTAATATTATTAGTAAGATGCCTCCCAAAAGTACCGTTTGGAAATATTTTTACAAAACCTCTGACAAATTGGTAAAATGCAATATTTGCCTTAAGTCCCTTAAAACTTCTGGCAATACCACGAATTTATCTGGACATTTGAAGGCAAAACATGGCGGTATTTACAACGAGAATTTTGAGTCATCAATGTAGCCCAAAGCAACCAAGTTTTTGTCATTTATGTCTGCCCAATCAGAGAGTAAAATTAAATCACCCCTCCCCCCACGACTAACGGAAATAACATTAATGTTAGAGATTACTAAACCAGTTTTAAAA
The DNA here is from genome assembly GCA_907164885.2 of Dolomedes plantarius. Classification (NCBI taxonomy): domain Eukaryota; kingdom Metazoa; phylum Arthropoda; class Arachnida; order Araneae; family Dolomedidae; genus Dolomedes; species Dolomedes plantarius. Next base: position 31,778,531 of record OU015491.1, read on the forward strand.
AATGGATGTTCTAAAACATCGATGTTTAAAAACATCGATGGATTTTGGGCGATGTTTTATTAGCATCGATGTTTTAATATTGAATATCGATGTTTCAAAACATCGATGTTTTGTTATCGATGTCGCATCACTAATATAACGTAACAAGGCAAACAATTCAATGTAAAAAATGATTAAATGGGAAAAGGTTTTCTTCCAAAGCTGTAGGCACTTATCTCTGACATGAACCCATGAAGACCCGCGAAGTTTTTGCTGGCTACTTTAAGATGGGAGCATCCTTTAGGTGAGCCAGAATTGCTTCCTATAAAGGGGACGACACGGAAACGACCAAGTCTTATTCGGGATTTGAACCAAAGGCCACTGCGTGGCAGACCAGAACGCTAACCTCTATACCATGTGGGCGGCATATGGGAGAAAGTAAAGTTAATGAGGTAGCTGATATAATATTTCATGCAATAATATCTCATTGCAATAATATCTCATTGTAATCATAAAATAAAAAATAAAAATAAAATAAAAAAAATTCAGGTAGTCTCTTCTAACGAAACTACAGCAGGTTATTAACGTAGGATTACCTATCGTTGCCTACCTCTTTTGTATGTATATATGTATCTATATATATGTACGTACGCATATACAGTGATTTCCGCTTATAAGAATCACGTTTGTTATTACTGTTTTTGATTCTTATAAGCGGTTGATTCTTATAACAGAAACTTCCCTTTGGACAGGCACACATACACAAATATATACTTGTACATATATATAAACACACAGGCACATATATACATAATTTACCATTAAATACTCTTTAATTTACGTTATTTATCATTTATTAAAATTATTTTTTATAATTTTAAAAATACTCAATTTCTAAACAAATACTATAACTCAATTTCTAGACCTATAAGTAACAACACATGATTATAAAATCAACAAGAGGCAGCTTCTCTTTGACTACACTTTGGAAGAGGATCATATCTAATTAACAAGTTCTGTTTTTCAGAAAAACTAAGAGTTTTCCTTGTTTTTATCATATTTGAATTCGACTATCAAAAAGTATCTAACACTAACTGGCAATTTTGTTAGAAAACTAAAGTGAATACTAGCGACGTATGCTTATTACAGTCTCAGACGAAGATTCACTTTATAGCTTACGTTTCACGATTTGATTCTGAATCAAACCGTGAAACGTTTGATTCAGCATCTGGTTCATCTGATTCAGCAAAATCGATCCGTTTACGTTTCACGGTTTGAAGTGCTGAATCCACTGTCCCGTTTGCGTAAGTGATGGTGGACACTTCGCGGAAGATTTATGTGTTTCAGGGTCCAGAAATCCGCAACCAGGAAGTAAGTGGTGGGAAAAAAGGAGTGCCTGTCTGGCGAAAAGCGAAATCGGACCCGGGCGGGTTAGATGCCCCTGGGTAAAGCTAATAAGACAGTGTTTAGTAAAAACGTATAAGGAGAAACTCTTATGTTATGTCTAAAGGAATGTATTTTACGACTGTTTTCCACCCCAAAGTTTTATCAATCTTTCTTTTCAAAAACTTAAGAAAGAATTTCGTACCTTTTGAGAGTTCAAGTGGCATTTTTTGGAAAAATGAAAGGAAGGCGAAGATTGCAAACTGATTCTTATAACCGGTAGATTGATTCTTTAAAGCGGAAATTTTAACATGGAAATAATACATTTGTTTTTGTTTTTGCGAGATTGATTCTTATAAACGGTTGATTCTTATAACCACTGATCACTATAAGCGGTGGTTACTGTATATACATATATATATATATGTCAAAATTTTGACGCATCTTGGTACTTTTCTGTTTAACTTGTCCAAGCGATAGACTGGGTTTGGCGCGCTGCTAAAATTATAACTCGCGAGGATGGAAGGACGGACAGTTTTAGCGTCTGAAATTCTCCTTTTCGCAGGACCATTATGCAGGAATCTAATCCTCCGTTAAAAAGATAACTACTATATACCTAATCACCGAATTTGATTTTGTGTTCACAAGTTTCGTGAAAATACGTTCTACTCATATTTTTTGGCTATCCATTCACATCCGCCCCTCCTCAAGACCCCAGGTTAAGAATCACTGATTTATATGTACTGCTGTTCGGAATCAATAGCAGGTATCCCCTTTTGGCAGTTCTATCAGTCTTGCAGTGCATGTCAGGAAAGTAAACACATAAAATATGTACTTAATTATTTTGGTACCCAAGAAATTGAAATATCGGCTCAGCGTCTTTGGTCACAGGTTCCTTGAGCCAAATTATAGGCTTTTCGAAAGGTGTCATATATCATATAATTTTAACAGCACGTATAATGACGTCTTATTTTTATTAAATTAGTTTTCATGGTAGAAAATAATATTGCTGTGAATGTTTCACAGAGGTTTGTATAATTTTTAACACGTTTTTATGAAATGAAAATTAATAAAATTCACGTAACTAATATAGTTAATATAATTAATATAATGAATTGAGTTAATTTAAATGTATATTTATAATCATGTGCTATTTTTTAGTACATGAGTTTTTGTTTTAACATATGGTAAAATTATAATGATGCCTCATTTTTATATAATAAGGTTTCAAAGAAAAAAATATTACTGCCAAGGAATATGTATATTTTACGAAGATTTATTTAATTTTTAATATTTCTTATAAAATGAAAATTATAAAATACGTTAATATAAATAAAGTATCCCCTTTTCTATATCACGAGTTCATTTTAATAAATGGTATGACACATGAAAGGAAGCCTTATTTTTTAATATGTTTTTATTACGAGAATACTTCTGCTAAGAAATATGGATCCTTTATAAAGTTTTGCTGAATTTTTAATGTTTTTTAAACTGAAAATTATAAAACGAGTTAATATAGATGAATATTTATAATAACTCGCTATTTTTATTCAGTGAGTCCTTTTTAATATGTGGTAAAACACAGAGAGGCCATATTTTTATGTAATGTGTTTTTATCGTAACCAATAACAACACAGTAAATCATTCATATTCCTTTAAAGAGTTATTTTTAAACTTTCACTTTTTTATTAAATAGAAAATATAAAAAGAGTTTACATAATAACTCACTATTTTTACTAAATGAGTTTCTTTATAACATACGGTAAAATTTATGAAACATACCTTTTTAATGTATGATTACTTTTTAGATAAGAAAATAATATTAGTGCAGAGAAAATACGCATATTTTACCGAATTTTCTGAAATTTATAATATTTTTTTATCCTGATAAATCTGAGCGTCAATCTCTTCATTGACCTCATACGTCTACACGTAGAGCAGTGGTGATCAAACTTTTTCGACCGGGAGCCACTTTCTTTCAATAAAAAATCACTCGACCCCAATGAATTTACTTTTTAAATTATGACAATGTTAACAAAAAAATAGACAGAAAAGAATTTAGCAAATCTTGATAACCTATTCTAAAAATCATTGAACTAAGCATTTTGGGTATATACAGTCGAACCTCCATATATCGAACTTCCCTATATCGAAATTTTCTATATATCGAACTCTTAGCAAATCTCCATGTTCATTACATAGAAAAATTGTTTCTATATATCGAAAAAATCTCTATATATCGAAATTTTTTTCAAGACAAATTGGGAGATTTTATTCCATTTTAGAATAAAATCTCCCAATTTTTGGCATTTGAAACAATATGTCGTGGACTTCAATTCGCGGAAAATGTCCCTGATAAAGTTTTTAGTGGACTGAATAAATGCGAACATTTCTTTGAACTTTCCGCAAAACTAACTGTTCAGCAAGATATTCGTAGTTTTTTTTTAAAGAATGTAACTGTGATCATTGTAACCACTGTCTGCATTATTGTTTTTTTAAAGATATGTAGTAATCAATAAATCTTTTATATTAATTTATTTTTTAGTTATTAAGTTTCATTTAATGGGATTCGCATATAAATTAGAAATGGAGTTTCGTATACGAAAATTAGCTTTAATTTTTTTTTTTAAGGAGAATTATGATAAGACAGCTCAATTCTATATATCCAAATTTCTATATATCGAATTTTTTTCACGCAATTTGCTACTTCGATATATGGAGTTTCGACAGTATTTATTTTGCATATTAATAATAATAAAAAAAGTATTGCGTACCATCTGCACTTGTTTATGATAAAGCTGCTTGGTGCCTTATTTAACCTTATCATTATTTTTTTTAACATACAAAAAATATAAAGAAAAACTTTAAAATATGTAATTATGGAAAATTTATAGCATATTTTTAATTAAATAATTCAATGGGACATAAATTTATTTCAAATTATCCGGGATTCCTTCATTTTTTTCTCGACCCCCTCCCCCCCCCCCTAATGGGTCGCGAACCACAATTTGCGCAACACTGATGTAGAGCGTCGACCTCTTCATTGCCCTCACATGTCAACATGTAGATCGTCGACCTCTATACGTTGACATGTCGTTAATACGCGTTTAGGAAGTCAAGAGTTTGCAACGCATGTGCTGGTGTTTTTAGGTGACATTTATTAATTTGCTTTCTTTTTTGAAAAATAAACAATAGATTTACAGAGGTTATAAGTAGTACCTTGAAGCGTTTGTTTTTCATTACGGATATCCATTTATAATATGGCTTAAAAAAGTTCTCATCGGAACGGAGAGGATCCCCTGTGTTTTTTATGATGATTCTGGTCTTTTTATGATACCTGTGTTTTTATGACCATAGTAATTCTGACTTCTAGGTATCATACAGATTCTAATACTTTGGAAATCGTACATAGGTGGTGTAGCGTACTGGATATATGGTCTTATTTTTTCCCGAGACCCCACAAGAGCTTGAAACACAGCTGCGTGATTTTCAAGGAATGTGTTGCTCGTTCCCACCAGTTCGGAACACGTGGGGGGGATTAAGAAACGTTTTTTTCCACAGATGCAGCCAGTAAAGCTGTCATCTTAACGTTTCTGCAATGTAATAAAGTTCGGCGTCTAAGAAGAGCTGTCATCCGATAATCTGCCGGCCCCACCACCCCATCTGAAAATCCAGACATTGGAGAGAGACGCTAGAGAACGCGGCCTGTGCGGATGTGTGTTTTAGGCTCCGTACGTTGTGAATCTGCACGGGATTTTAATTGAATATGTTGCACTGTTCAAATGTTAATTTTTTTGTTAATAAATTGTTGAGTTTTTGTCTTAAAAATTTGTCCTTCGTTTGTTAATTAGAACTCTGTCTTTCTTTGTTATGGATCCCATGGTAGTAATTTTTAGCAACGCCTCAGAGAGAATCGACTTACCTACTTGTCGTGACGCTAGAGTGGCATTGATTCTTCTGACCTAACGGTTTACGAATATTTAAACAGGTTTAGATTGCTGGAAAGGTGGAGAGAGGTTACTTTAATATCGCATATGATCCTAAGCAGCTATTTTATAATGAAAAAAAAAGCAACAAAATATCAACGCGATACGAATTTACGGAGAAAATAATTGAAAACAATAAACATAAAACATGTCAGCTCTTCACCCATATGTGTTTCTAGATGAAATATGCAAGAGAAAACTAGTTGAGAGGGGGAAAAAGGCGAGGAATTGTTTTGTGTAGCACTAAGACAAAAAGGTCTTGATCAGGAACTGTGCGCTAATGCAATGAAGGGGGGTTCTATGGAGAAAGCTTTTACCGTAATTCGTGCTAAAATCTTTGGTGAAAGCTTTCTGATTCTATTATTTTATTAATGAATGCATATTTTCTTGTATTCAGTAAAATTTTGATGCTTTTATTTCCTCAAAAATATGAAAATATTTGTACGAAAAAAACTTTTTTTTTATTTTTGACTATTTTTTACAAGAATTGTTCTACGAGAAGTAAATTTTTCTTATTACCATGTTTTTATTAACTTGCTTTCTTGTTTGTGTGTGTGTGTTTGTGTGTGTGTTTGTCTGGTACAAATCTTGCAATCGAGTTTTAACTGACTTCCCGAGTAGCTAGACATTTGAAACTTTTAGAATAACTCAGAACACGATGACAGTGCATTATTTTAATACTTTTAGCCATCTTTAGTCCATATTTTAAAAACCATTACGTAAAAATACGACTAGCGTCTGGAGCCAAAAGTAATTGCACTACAGGCGCCATCTATTAACGTAATAGTGAACCTATTAACGTAATAGCGAAATTATTCGGGTAATGTGTTTGTGTGTGTGTTTGTCTGGTACAAATCTTGCAATCGAGTTTTAACTGACTTCCCGAGTAGCTAGACATTTGAAACTTTTAGAATAACTCAGAACACGATGACAGTGCATTATTTTAATACTTTTAGCCATCTTTAGTCCATATTTTAAAAACCATTACGTAAAAATACGACTAGCGTCTGGAGCCAAAAGTAATTGCACTACAGGCGCCATCTATTAACGTAATAGTGAACCTATTAACGTAATAGCGAAATTATTCGGGTAATGTGTTTATATATGTTATTCAATAAATAAATGTTTAAAAATTTCTTATAATTGCTCTCTTTATTACACATTTCATCATTTTTTTCAAGTTGATGGGATAATTCATCAAAAAAATTTTAAAGTATTTATTAATACATTGAACTGTCAAGTTTATATGATTCAACAGAAAATTTAAAAACATGGTATATAAAAAGTCTTTTTATCTTGTAATTATTTTAGTGTAAAAAATACATCCTAAGTTAAAATACAAAAACTAGAAAAAAAACCCGTACTTCGCTACGGAGTACATTCAAATTAAATACAACGGTCAATGTATGCAATTAATGACAATCAATCAATATATATATATATATATATATATATATATATATTTATAATAAATACAACTATCAATGTATGCAATTGGTGTAAAAAAAAAAAACGAAAAAATATATTGATAAAAAATTTGTAACGGATATTTTTATCGACAAAATAATGAAGAAAATATTCAAATAAAATCTAATGGAACATACTAAAGAATATAGTACAGTTTGAGGAAGATTTCTTTTACTGTATTTAAATATTTTTTTAGATATAATGTCCAATCGTCTACCGCAATAGCAAGAAAAATAAATATTTTTTTTGTCTATTTTGTTGTTATGCAAGTGACGCAAAATTAATTTAAAGTTTCACAAAAAGAAAAAAAACCACGTGATCAGCATATAATAAATTAAATTCTAAAAATTAATCTTTAAAAATTCACCAAAAATCGGAAAATGGAGGTAAAGACTCGAAAAAGATTTCATTTTAAAGGAATTTTTATGATCTTTCTCCTGATATAAATTTTATAACCCTCGGATTATTATTTTAAATGCAAACTTTAAATAATGTTAGGAAAACAGCTTAAAAATTTAACTTAAAAAATCTATATATATTTATTTATAAAAAAATCGTAAGGAAAACTTATTTTTTTGGATAATATCCAATCGTCTGCTGCATTAGCAAGAAAAAAAATATTTGTTTTGTCTATTTAGTTGTTATGCACGTGACGATAAATTTAATTGAAGTACCAGGAAAAGAAATTACGTGTTCAGCATTTAATAAATTAAATTCTAAAAATTTATCTTTAAAAATTCACCAAAAATCAGAAAATCGAGGTAAAGGTTCGAAAAAGATTTCATTTTAAAGGAATTTTTAGGATCTTTCTCATGATATAAATTTTATAACTCTCAAATTATTATTTTAAATGCAAACTTAAAAAAAGTTACAAAAACAGCTTAAAAATTTAATTTAAAAAAATCGAAGAAGAATTTTTCAAAAATCTTTCTTAGTGCACCCCTACACCATTGGAAGAATCGCCATGCAAAATTTCAGCCCTTTAGGTCCGGCGGTTTGGTCTGTGCGTTATCTGTCAGTCAGTCAGTTACGGAACTGTTTTATATATATACTAGCTGAAAACCCGCGCTTCGCTACGGAGTACATTCAAATTAAATACAACGGTCAACGTATGCAATTTATGCCAAAAAATAAATATATATATTTATAGTAAATGCGATGATCAATGTATACAATTGATGTAAAATATACATCTATCTATATATATATATATTTATAAAAAAATCGTAAGGGATATGCATTTTTTTTGTATAATATCCAATCGTCTGCTGCATTAGAAAGAGAAAAAAATATTTTTTTGTCTATTTAGTTGTTACGCACGTGACGATAAATTTATTGAGTACCAGAAAAAGAGTACCAGAAAAAGAAATCACGTGATCAGCATTTAATAAATTAAATTCTAAAAATTAATCTTTAAAAATTCACCAAAAATCAGGAAATGGAGGTAAAAATTCGAAAAAAATTTCATTTTGAAGGAATTTTTATGACCTTTCTCGTGATATAAATTTTATAACCCTCAATGTATTATTTTAAATGCAAACGTAAAAAAAGTTTAAAAAACAGCTTAAAAATTTAATTTAAAAAAATCTAAGAAGAATTTTTGAAAAATGTTTCTTAGTGCACCCCTACACTATTAGAAGAATCGCCATGCAAAATTTCAGCCCTTTAGGTCCAGCGGTTTGGTCTGTGCGTTGTATGTCAGTCAGTCAGTGAATGAATGAGTCAGTTACGGAACTGTTATATATATATAGATAGATAAGGATACATATTATTTTATTTATTGAAAAATAATGTTGATATTTATAAATATCTGGTAAATGCATTCTTTCTAATGTAGTTCAAGACAAATAAAGGTGAGTTATTAGAACGCCCTCACTGGGGACGGAACGCGAATCCTTCACTGAAACGAAAGTGTATTTGTATGTCACAAAATATTAATTTACGATCAGCACCTTGTCACGTCCAGTTACGTTCAGAGAAAGAACAGAAGCCCAGAAAAAGCTTCTATGGTTTTAGGTTTCATTCTTTATGTTACTACTCACTATTATGTTTATAATAAGCAGGCCCTGATTTTCCATTAGGCCCAGTAGGCCCGGGCCTAGGGGCCCCCGAATGTTGGGGGGCCCCCAAAATTTTTGTTTTAAAAGAAAATTCCCAATTCAAATCTTTTTAATTTCACCTTTTTTAATTACAATTGTTTTTTATATATCCTTTCAAATTTGATTCTTAGGTTCATTATATGTATGTTATAATGTATATTAAGGAGTAATAAGTTTTTCTGGTTGCATTGTATTGGTGTTTTAATGATGAAGTTAATATGCTGTATTGCTTTTGTTATTTGAAAATGTTCTAGGCTTCTACACTTCAAATAGCCAATTCTTGGCAAAATGGTACTTTCACAATGATTCATAATTATTTTTTTTTTTTGTGTTAATTTTGGAAATTTTACGCCCATATCAGTGTTAGGGGGCCCCCCATCCCAAGTTGTGCCTATAGTCAAGAATTTTCTAAATCGGGCCCTGATAATAAGTAAGTTTTTTGAAACTGCGCCGAATTTGAAAATGCAGGAAATTCGGCATGTAATCTTTATGCGTAAATGAGCAGAAATCTTCTGATCTAGGATATTCTCTGCCAAGTTGCTTTTAAAATAACTCATAAAATAAGATATTACAACTGGGTAAAAAATATCCCCAGTTACCTGCTTTCCAGTGTTTAGAACTCGTAACCGTACAAACAAAAGTGACAACTACTTCTACTTCATTTTTTTTTTTATTTTTGGATGATGTTCGGCGAAAAAAAAAACAATGTCGTCGTTGTGTTTATTGTAAGAAATATCCGCCCATTTGCTGTATATGGTTTTGGCTGATTAAATGTTGTTAAATGTCTTCTTAAGTGGCATTCTTTAATGTCTTTTCATCAACACGCTGGCGGTAAAGGACGAAGGAAGAAACTTCTTATAACTGTTAATAAATAGGTAGTTCATTTTCTTAGGGGAAATACGGTGTGTTTTAGTTACAATATCAGACTTAGCATTTTTTTTTTTTGCCATAGTGAAACACGTGTATTTCCTTCAGGTTTAAACAATTTCAATTCTCGTAACAGTCAAATCTTTTTTTTCCCCAGTGATTTCTGAGAAATAAAAAAATAAAAACTTCATGTTTGCAGATCTAAAAAGATATTTCTTTGTTGTTGTTGTAGTTTCTTATGCCCCTGGCCGAAAGTATTGCAAACCAGGTTCATGCAGGCTACCGGGTTGAAGGGCGCCGATCGGGTTTACAAAGACACCACAAGGGTTGGAGTACCATTGAACCAGGTGCCACCTCACCCCCAAGGGGCAACATCTAGGGGGATTTTACACTCTCTCAATCTCACTGACCTCATAGAGGGACTTTCCAGTCTACGGATTCAACGCCCTCATATCTGGCCTAGACACGGATGTATTTAATGGCGCGTGTCCGGATTCGATCTGAGCACCCTCAGCACCGAAAGCCGACGCGCTACCCTAAGGCTACCTCGGGCCAGATTTTTCTTTTATTTATAAATAAAAATTTTACAAATTTCTTAATTTGGTAAGATTATATACGGCATTTTAATAAGACCGACTGCATACGGGGTTTGGCAATTCTGTTCCAAGCAATTTATTTGTAGAAAGATAAAATTCATTTAAATATCTACAATAATGCATAAAACATCCAGCTAGACTTTTGGTAAAATGAATTCTCTTCCATCAGGCGTCAGAGGATTTCGCACAGGTCTTTATCAGAAATGCGAAAACGCTGGAACATTCCATTGGGATAAAATTAACGCGCATGCATTGGCGGGTGACACGGTGAGTTAGTTTTACGATTGCCAACAACGCGCCTTAATAATGCAGCACGACTGGAATTTTCCGAATTCAAAGAGGCTAAGTTTCTGTTGTGCTTGATTTTTAAATCCTCGTGAAAGTCACGTAACACGTTATTCTGTCGGCATGACGAAGAAACGAATTCACCGAAACTACAGTTGCATGATTTAATGCATTATCGTGGATTACCAAGAACTTTTTAAAATTATAATTAGAAACACTCGTCAAATTATTGTTCATCAACTATTTATTTCTAGGTCTCATAAATAAAAATTACGTGACAATACATTGACAGAATTTTGGAACAATTTTCTATTTAGTGTTAGGTAAATGGAGCTACTTTTTATCAAGTGCAAACTAACTGACAGTACCAGGGTTTCATTTTTAAAGCAAAACAAAGAGTCTGTCGTTGAACAGCGATATAAATGAGCAATTTTTTAAATAAAAATTGAACATCAGTACGGCTAAAATTATTTTTACAAAACCAGAATAAGAAATATAACATTTAACCTAAGATTACTGTTGTGAAAACATCAGCGTTTTGGATACTATGGTTTTGGATACTATGTAATTATTCACACTCCAGAGAGCAATTAGTGCATATTGTGTTTTTGTGTATATTAGTCTGTTATTTGTAATGTGGTTTTGGATACTATGTAATTTTTATATTGGTTTTGTGCATCACCATCTTTCGTTTTTTTTTTTTTTTAATTTGATGGGGGGAAGAGATGTTGTGAAAACATCAGCGTAGAACTGGTTCGGAAGCATCGTACTTGAAACTAGACGGAACCGGTTTTATTTCACTCCTGATCGCCTAATCGGACATTCTCCAGGTCTTCCTACAAAGTTTTAAAAGAACGTTGGCAACAAAAAAGGTGTGAAAGTTTCTCCGGCGGAAGGACATTATAAAAGGTGACACCTCGAGGGTTCTCGGCGAAGCTGACGTCTTTGTTCTTGGAGAGAGGGTGCTCTGAAGCACGTGGTTGCGCAAAGAATAAAGTGTGACTCAACTGGTCTACGAAAGATTTACAGAAATACGGAATTGTCCGATGGTTCCTGGTTCCTTTGCTGAGAATTGTATTTTCCAAGAGCACATAGTCTTCGTGCTAACAATTGTGCTGACCTCAACATGCGTGGTATAAATGGTGATGCACCACGTGCAAAATATTTTTTTATGCTCTCCTAACTTGTCTTAAATAAAGTGTGGTAAGTGAATTCCAGTTTTATTCTTTTATTTTTTTGCAATGTGCTGATCTTATATAATCACGGCCACAACACCATATCCTTTACAATTACGAAAAATAATTTTTAGTCTAGAAGAACGTAAAATACAACATAAATCCTATCGCATATCCGAAATATCTTCCTCGCCTTGGATAGCTAACTGTTATTATATCTTGTTCAACCTCCAGCCCGATGTCGTCAACAGCGTTGTTCTCAGCTGGCTTCAGTTTCTTCGGAAATTCGCAGAGGAAGGACTTTACGAAATTCCAAATTTGAAGAACTTCGTTTTTACCAAGAAAAACCGTCTTACATCTGTTGTCCTCTTCCTTCGTCATCAACCCAGAATCCTAATTTTTGCCTTTACTAGTCCCCTCTTTATAGGTAACTAGCCGGGCTTCGCCTAGCTACGCTCAAGCCATCCGTCCACCAGATGACTGCTTGGAAACAGTCCCCCCCCATGAGATTTCAAACATGACATTGCCATCATACGATTGACAATCTAATGAGAGTTCATTCGACTTCCTGCAAATAGTCCTTCCCCCACATAAGATTTAAAACATTCAGTTATAGTTGTTTACAACCCAAGGGGAGAATTTGCCGTTCTTCCTACCGCGTTTGAAGAACCACGTAGAAAATTTGTGTTGAAGTATCGTTCTTTAAAATTCAATTAAAAAATCGAAATTTTAAGATAGAGACTTGAAATGAAGTTTATATGAATGAGAAAGCTTTCATCTTCCAGATGATGTAAATATTTTCTTTGTAAGATAAAAACTCGAAGAGAATCGACCGTAGATCCTCAAAAGTGGGTAAATTTCTCCAAAAAGTGGGTTTAATATTTTGATGAAAATATTAGTCTGTTTTAAATTATTTTTAAACAAATGAGGTCTTGTTTGAAGGAGAAATGTCTGTAGTCTTAGACTGTAAAAAGATCAAAATTCTACGATCATTTTTTGCCGAGATATCGTAATCTGAAGTTAAAATAACATAAAATATTGCACAAAACACAAAATAAAAATAATTTCTACTATAAAATTTAAAATTCGGGCTTCGAGGTGCACTTTTCCATAGTCTTCACTACCTGTGCACCAAATTTCATGGCTGTAAGTTTCATAGATTCGTCTGGAGGCCGCACACACCGGAAACGTGATGTCACGTGATGCCGACGGACTCCACGACATTTACCACTGTTACTTTATTTATATAGATAGCGATATGAGGTAAATGCGATGAAATTTTTTTATGATTTGGTACAGGACGTGGAACAAAAATATAAATTTGGTAAGTAATTGTGAAAAAATACGAAACCAGTATTGTGACGATTTGTTATAAGAACATTATTCGCCTTCTTTTTGTTTCATCGATCTCTTACCCACTCAGCTAATTTTCTTTTGACCAAACTTTACGTCCTTTTGGATATTACTCTTCTGCAAGGACAGTCGGTAAGTTGGGAACTATCTTTATGGCTATCAAGAGGATGCTTTACAGTATCGGAATTTTTTCAATCTTTTGCATAGCTTAAGTGAGATTGTATTAACTCTTGCCATGTGAGTGCCTCTCGAAAGATACACAGGCATTCCACCTCTGTTATCAGCGAGTTACGCTAGGAGTTCTCTACGTCAGCGTCTGTCTCTGTTGGTTTATTTCTGTGTATATTAGGGTATTTCGGAAGTGAGAAGAAATTTTATAATATCAATGTCATTCCTCACATATTTATTAAAATTGTTTACCTAATTTTCTCGGGTCGGACACTTTTGAGCAAAGTATGTGGAGTGAAAAAATTAAATTTCGGCTTTTCCTTTTTTTTCTAAGCCATGTGATGGTCGTATGGCTATGGCGCTGGCGTTCGGTTCAGATCCTGTGGGTTCGAGTCCCACTGTTGGCATGGATGTTTGTAGACGTTCGGAATCGGCTGTAAACTGTAGGTCCCGGTCTAATTAGCCCTCGTGTAGCAAAAATGTTGAACGTAGCGCTCCAAACCAAACCTACCTTTTCTAAATGCCATACAGTTTTACTCTGAACGCTCTAAATACCCCCATTTAAATCTTTTTAAAATAGTTTTTAGAGGTTATTAAATGTTTCGTTTTTTTATGTACGAGCATGCCGTAAGTTTTACGCTGAAGAGGACTTCTGGGTCATAAAATTTTTCCGTGATTAAGGAAGGGCTTTTCTGTTCTTTACTTAAAATTTCACCATCTTTTTATCCTTAGGTTACCCTAACGCAAGAACTCATACTCATTATATTTTACAATCTTTAGTGTGATTGCAAAGTCGATCGGAAACTTGTTCGATAACTAATTTTCGGACAGCAGATTTGAAGGAACGAAGAAGAAACAAAAATGCAAATTAATTTTTGTCGACGTAGAACAGAAGCTGTTATAAAACCTAGAAACTTTCATGGAGATTTTGTTTTCAGTGTGCTTGCTATTGCTAATCAGAACGTCATCGTTACGATTACCAGATCGACCTTCCAGACCTCAATTCATGCGACTTTTGGCTTTGGGGGCATGTGAAACATCTAGTCAGTCCTGATAATCCAAGAACTATACCTAAAAGATGGCATTTTACGATATCAGCATTTCCCCGAACACACTGCGGTCAACTGTAGAACATGCTATGTTACGATTTCAAATGGTAGCTGAAAATGATGGCCGTCATGTTGAACATGTCTTGTAATAATTTTTTTAGCTATAGTAAATGTTGGCTAAATGTGTAATTAATCAAAAAAAACCCTCAGGTGGTGATATTTTGAACAAATGTTTTTTAATTCTCTCAAACAAATTCCCAACCCTTCAATATGTCCTACACAAAATTTCATAACTTTCTGAACAATACTTTCGACTCTAGACAACTTTAAAGTAGGGAAGTTTAATTATGGATACCCTGTATGTGTTAGGATTCTGTTCTTTTTCTTGCGAACTGTGTTCCACTACATTCATGGACACATTTCGAGATTTTCTCTCCTTAGGCATACAAACCAAAGTCGGGCCCGTCTTGTATAAATTCTAAAGGTTCCGCCGACCACAGCGATAAGCTTATACGGCATATTTAAAGTCGCTTGTGAACATATTACAATTTACAATTACAGCTTACATTATATACATAAAATTTTACATTCACGGTGCTCTTTCAATTACTCTTACTGTTACTATTACATTCACCATTGCATTAATAACATATTACGATTTACAATTTCAATTTACATTATTCACTAACAATTTTACATTTTTGATGCAATTTCAATTACCATTTCAATTACAATTACATTTACCACTACATTATGGATTCATTGCAATTTTAAATTACGATTTACATTGTATACTCACAAATTACATTCAAGGTAAAATTTCAATACAATTACCTTATTCTTACAATTGTACATTTAAGATGGAATTTCAAACATAATTACACTTACTATTGCATTAAACAATTGCATTACATACATAATGCAATTATATTACAAACGATTAACAAACAGGTTTACTGGTAAACATTTTTACAATAATTATTTCTTCTAAAGTAATTAAATCATTTTTTTTTGTTGATAAATTTCAAACATTATTTTGCTCATATGCCTCCAATGCACTTACTATTGCATTTAACAATTACACTACACACATATTACAATTTACAATTACATTTTATATTATATACTATCAATTTTACATTTTAGGAGCAATTCCAATTACTATTACACTGACAAGTAAATTAACCATTTCGCTATAAGTATATTGCAATTTAAAATTACGATTTACAATATTTACTTACAATTGAACATTTAAGATGCAGCTTCAATACAAAAACATTCACTCTTACAATTTTACATATAGGTGGACATTTCAAATACAATTACACTTACTATGGAATTAAACATTTACCCAGCAAACATAGTAAATGTTTAATTTAACCCGTCTTGTATAAACAGGAATGAGAGTGATATTCGTATTTGTTAAAAAAAATCACAAATTTTGAAGTTGTGTTACTTTATATTATTAGTTTGAGATTGCAATATGTGTGTGTGTGTGTGTGTGTGTGTGTGTGAGTTAGTTAATACTGGCTGGTTGGGACACTTCGAAGATAAACGGAAACAGAAGAACGGGTATTTGGCTTGCAATGACTTCTTTGGTAAAAATAAATGTAGTCTGGACCGGGCAGCATCAAAATACAATCAAACAATCAATTTTGGTGGAAATACATTTATTAACTGTGCACATTATGATTACTTAGTAGGTTAACGTATTATGATAAACATTTAAGACTGGAAGGTATTTACATATTTACAAAGAGCAAAGACAATGGACAGTGGCATTTGGTTTCAATGCAAAGCCAAACTCTAGTGCGCAGTTCAACACTCACACCTGCATATAGGAAATTTATGTTTCGTCGTCCTCGTGATATCTGTGGTGCAATAGGGTTAGAGACAGCTATGAGCCATCCAGAGCAAACGGAAGTTAGTCATATAACGAGAATGACAATATAAAAGAATGTAGAGAATCAATGAAATAGAATTAAAACTAGTGTAGATTTATTATTATAGGATTACTAGCTGACAACCCGCACTTCGCTACGGAGTACATTCAAATTAAATACAACGGTCAATGTATGCAATTAATGTCAAAAAATAAATAAATATATATATATATATATTTGTAATAAATTCGACGATCAATGTATACAATTGATGTAATATATATATATATATATATATATATATATTTATAAAGAAATCGTAAGTGATATTTTTAAAGACAAAATAATGTAGAAGAAAATATTCAAATTAAATCCAATAGGACATACTAAAGAATATAGTACAGTTAATATAGTACAGTTTGAGGAGCATATATTTTACAGTATTTTAATATATTTTTGGATAATGTCCAATCGTCTGTCGCATTTGCAAGAAAAAAAAAATTCTCAATTTATTTCATTGTTATCACGTGACGATACATTTATTTAAAATACCAGAAAAAGAAATCACGTGATCAGCATTTAATAAATTAAATTCTAAAAACTAATCTTTAAAAATGCACCAAAAATCAGACAATAGAGGTAAAGATTCGAAAAAGATCTCATTTTAAAGGAAATTTTATGATCTTTCTCGTGATATAAATTTTATAACCCTCAAATTATTATTTTATATGCAAAATTAAAAAAAGTTACTAAAACAGCTTAAAAATTTAATTAAAAAAAAATCTAAGCAGAATTTTTCAAAAATCTTTCGTAGTGCACCCCTACACTGTATAAGAAGAATCGCCATGCAAAATTTCAGCCCTTTAGGTCCAGCGGTTTGGTCTGTGCGTTGTATGTCAGTCAGTGAGTCAGTCAGTTACGGAACTATTTTATATATATAGATTAATATTGGTGGGGCGTCATTATTACAGAAATAAATATTGATGGGGCGTTATTAATACATATATGTTATACAAAAAGTATTTTTCATTCCCTAACTTAATTTGCCCGATAAATCACTAATTTCACTGACCCCTTTTAAATTCTTCGTAGTTTTATATTTACCTTTGGCTTATTTCGTGAGTATTTTAAAGGGATCGCGCTATACATAGTACCATATTTCTAAAAGTGGTTAAAAAATTAGACATTAACTTTGATGCTGTATAAAAAAAATTATTTAACCTTACCTCAACTGAAACCTCAGAAAATAAGGTACTCAAAAACCTCAGAAAATAAGGAAAAAATATCCTTTAAACGGATATTCATTTTTTTCATAATGGCTTGCTACTAGTTTCAAACCTCTTATGTTAAGTTGCATGAAATTCGCTTCGATTTTTCAAGCGTAGACCGTCGTAGATACATTTTTTTTGTCACGAACATTGATATTTTGAAGTTTAACTAATGCGTACCTGACTAACTATTGCGTAAAAAACATTTATAAGAACTGCAAAAGGGAAAAGGAAACAGGATTTTAGCTGAAATGTCTTTTTTAGCTAAATATGTTTTTAAGTCTGTAAAGCTGGTTTGCATGCGATACTAAGACAGATAATTAAAAAATGCTGCTGAAATATTCTAATTCTGCCAATTTAAACTGAAGTGCAGCTAGTTTCAGGTTAAAAGTACTTATAACATATTCTTGAATACATCTGAAGAATATAGGGATGAAGCTGAAATTTAATCCACTAACTTTTTATTACCTATTTTTCAGTAATATCTGAACAGTAACTTATGCATTTTACTTCCATGTTAACTCCTGTAAAATGGCGAGGGTCCCGAACGAATTTTTATGGTGACATATTTTTCAACCAGACTATAGTTAGCAATTTCAATTTTTACATATTAACGATTGATCCTTTTTTGGTTTCTGTAGTAGTCTGGGTTACAGCATGGAGAACCCTTAAGTCTCAAATAAGAAACAGTTTAGAAATTACGTTAAAATCAATTTAATACAGATGAGGAAAAAAAAGAAGTAAAGCATTGAAACTCAGCACAACAAGAAAAAGGCCAAAATCTTACCGTCAACTTATTTATTAAATGACTTCATTCATCACTTGACTTCAAAGAACATATTAGGGTGTAATCAATTGTGAACATAAATTTCACAAACATCTAAAACATAGAAGTAATACGGAAAAGCCATATTTGCTTTCCACCCATGAAAGAAAAAAAGGTAACCATTCTCTTTAACTAAAAACAGACAGACAGAACATATTACGTCATGAAGGAGTAAAGAACAAAAAAAAAAAATGTCTTATCGCGCCATCTATTGACAAGAACTAGAAACGTCCTAATGGATAAAATTCCAAACACAGCAGATAGGGGAAAATTTCGAGTGAAGCTGCAAAAATAGAATTTAAAGTAAATTTCTTAAATCTTAACTAAATTAGTTAATTGTTCTGAGCTTTTAGAGTTAAGAAAAGCTTAAACGAAACCAAATGAAGTTACCAAGGCTAGACTTGAACTTACTTATAAAACTGTTTTTATAATTAACTTGGTCTTATAGAGGTCGTATTCCTGGAAATTCCATTGTGAGGGAAAATCATCGTAAATTACACTTTCTTCCACCCTGAGGTGCTTTATTAGTTGAATACCTGGTTAAGGAAAGCCAACTCTGTCTAGACAGAGGGTTAGTATAACTTATCAACCTTTAAATCGAAATCTTAGCTAAGGTGAGCTGTAAGCGTGTGCTTATAGGTGTGCAATTAAACTAATATATCGACCAAATCACTCCACTTAAAACAAGTGATATTGTATGTCTTTAGCTGTCGCAGGTAATTTTCTTCAATTTCTTTGATTACTTGTGGGCCTATAGGTGTAAAATTTTATTCAAAAATTGCATATAGATTCTTTCACTGAGATTACATGTCTTACGATTACACATTAAATTAATTTAATATGCATTATTCAAACAATTAATTCCAATATTAATTTGGGATTTTATTAAGATGGTAAGTCCCTTTATCTTGTATTAAGGGGCAAACAACAAATACTTTTATAAATTTCTACAGCCCGAATTAAAATACGTAACAGACGAATCAAACTAACAGGTAACCACGATATGCAATACCAGGTCAAAATAGCGGGAGAATTATTCAATGGTCGGTCGAAGAAAGTACCCATTTGTTATTCGTACGCGGGTAGATAAATGAATGGTCTAAGGTCAACGCTCAGTTGAATGACATTCAAAATTCGCAAGTTTCACCGTATAGTGGCATTTATTTTGCCTCCTTTGAAAATGGACAAGTAAATAGGAAATTCCACCACGTTATTTAGCATTACCCTTGTTTACCGAACAGTTCAAATTTGTTTAAAGTAGATCTTCGTAGGGAGTCAGAGCACATATCCTATGGGATCGAAAAGGTCCCCTCTTTGTTGTGTTCCTGTCATAAAGACACCGCATTTTGCTTTCTCTTACAACTACGGTCGGCCTTTGAGAATAATAAGATATACCATTAGTCTAGAGATTTGAATTGCCTCCAGAAAAAAAAGCAAGTCAATTGAAAACATAAATGGCTAGATAGAAAAGATAGCACCAAAGTATGATGGTAGGGAACAGAAAGCCCTAAATGATTCACTATAAATTATCGATAAAAACCTCTATTTGAGAATCTTAAAATCCTACAGGGCTTTCTTCTTCCGATTACAGATTTTTTATAGTTAATTTATAGTGATCTTTTTCTTCCTAGACTCGTTGAAAGTTTCAGTATAGAATCTTTTATTGAACCATCTACCGGAGGGGGCCTTAATGACTTTTCCGAACTTTTGTCCACACCTCGCTCCTAATGGCTTTCACTTTTTCACTAAACTAAAATACGTTTTTGGTGCGACACGCTGTGCAAACGAAGAGCTGCAGGAAGCGCTCTGAAGGGGTAGATAGGGGTGTTGGTTGGAGATATACGAAAAGGCAATACAGAATATTGACACTAGGTTTAAGTGCTTAAATGACCTGGGAAAAATAGCAGAAGTAATATAAATGCTAAATTAAAATTTTTCATTCCCATATCTTAATAATTCTGTGATTTTTTTTAAAGGGGTTTTAATTTCTGGATGATTCACCTACGAAAATTAAATTTCCAACGTAATGAGGTAAACGAAAAAGCTATGCACCGAAAGAGCATATTGGGCAACACTAAATTAAAAAAAAATGTTTCTTTGTTTTAGCAGATTAAGCGTAAGTTCTTTTAACAGTTCTTTTAACAAAGATTAAACTTGAGAATTTAAAATAGAATGGAGTTACAAAAGTCATCTTCACTTTTTTCCCCCTGATATCACTGAAAAAAATGAAGGAAAAGTTAAAATCTTTTTTTCAGCTTCTTAATATTTTATTTTAAAATCCATTTTGCCTCTCGGAAAATATTGAGTACATTTTAATTTAATTTTACATTACCTTCACAGAATTTCGTTTCGAAGAGCTAAGAAAGAAGGAAACTGTATTCGAAAAGGATGAAACATGTATACATAATATGGAAGCAATTATTTTCTTGCATTTTTTATTTGCATTTGTTGCATTAAAACCTAGCAAAAATGCTGAAAGAAAAAAAATTGAACTGAACTTTCTATGCAATGCTTAAATGTAATATACGAGTAGAATGAAAAAAAGAGAGATTAATTGCGTTCTACCCTTATTTCAGTTTTGTACTAAAATATATGATGGTAACAAAATAAAGAGGTCTCTGCTATTCAATCTCAGTACATTGTAACAAAAATGTATAAAAATGAAAGAGCCTATATGTATAATGTAGCAACACCAGGTTGACTCTTTGTCTACCATTGAATAATTTATTTGCGACTGCTAACTGATGCCATTCACAGATTAATCTTCTAAAATATATATATATATATATATATATATATATATATATATATATATATATATATATATATTTATGACAGGCGAGTGGTTTGCCTGCTCTCACATCTTAAATTGTAGTCATCATATGTTAATTTTAGTGGCGAGTGGAGAAAAGTAAAACAGAGAATCAGTTCATAACTTAAATCATTGTATTTATTCCTTTTCATGCGAACCACAGCTCCAACTCAGCGCGTTCAGTTTTCGCCATTTCTTTTTCAGAGACGCGACGAATACACGTCCGTCGGCATTGAATTCTATCCCGCGCTCTCCCGATTTTGAGGTCAAAACCACGCGACCACTCTCCTGGCACATGCGCAGAGCCCAATTTACAATTTTCCAGAAGTTTTCTTCCCGCCAAACCTGTACAGTATATAAAAATAATATCTCTGCATGGAGCTTCATTCTATCGCGAATCGAAGGTCAATTACTGAAACGGGGAAATAGCCTACTTTTCCTACCCGCACGCGTCCTGGAATATGAAAGCTAGTGGCTTTTTCGCGCCACGAAAATGATTAATCCCTAAGCCCCTTTTAAATTTAACTTAATTATTCTTTTCCCAATTAATTTATGACATATATGTATATATATATATATATATATATATATATATATATATATATATATATATATATATATATATATATATATGTATGTGTGTGTGTGTGTGTGTGTGTGTGTGTATGTAAAACAAATATAATTTAAATCTTGTATAAAAATTAATAATCAGACGAATTTAATATTTATTTGAATTTTGGCCTTCTAACTAATTTTTCTCAAATAAATATGCTCAATAATTAAATTAATTTTTGTTAATAAGTATTTTAGATATTTTTAAAATAGAAAACACTCTAACTAGTTTTTGCCTATTAAAAAGATTTCAAAGAAATACTAGAAAAAAGTTACCACACACTTCCTAGTTCACAATTACGCGATTTTTTGTTTGATTCTCCGAAGAATTTGATTAACCGATTTTAAATTCTCACGAAAAAATTCGAAATGGATGAGCTTACTGACAAAACAGTAAATTTTTGTCTTACTTCAAAATTAAAAAAATGATGAGGCATAAATAAAGCAAGATATCAGAGAATTTGGTGAAATTCTTCAAATATTTTCTACATTGCTTCAAATCTCTATATTTCATAAACTGTGTATGTTATTTTGTTGAATTTTCTTTCAATTTAGATTTTTTGCGACATTCGAAAATAAATTACCCGTGGGAGCTCATTGCACCATATTTGGTAGAACCCCGTATTGTGATGCATAGTCATTTTGTTATATTAATGTAAAGAATCAGCGCCATTTATCTGAAGAAAAGATAAATGATCGGCAAAGAAAATTCTGAGCAAGAGAAATGTATAGAATACGGCAACTATTAATAATTTCTGCATCAAAGTAGTTTTTTTTCTGGAGCACTTCCGGCTATCATTACAGATATTCAGGACATAAAGCGCAACATCTAATAAACATATTTAAGATGACAAATAAAGGTCTTCCAAGGAATAAAGAAATATATTTTGAAATAAAAAATATTATAGTTACATTGAATTGGCTGGAAAATTTGGGCCTCCATTATTCTCAAATAAATATATCTATATCAAGTTTAAGTTGATCAAGTTAAGGTTGACCACTTCAAGTACTGGTCAGGTCCCTTGGTCAAAGCCCGAAATAATCGAGAATTTGCAACTACTTCGGGCTTTGATCGACCAATTCACGATGCGTCCGACAATCAATGACCATTTCGCAAATTGTCCAAGAAAAAGTGGCCAAAGATAAAAGTTTTGTAGATCTGAATTATGCAGTTACGGGAGTTGATCAGATAAGTTCTAACTCATATTATTACTAATGTGAAAACCTCTTTAATTTGGTCAAAGTAGAAAAAAATCCCTTCAAAATCAAAGAGAAAAGGACAATTTTTCAATTCCTACTATTAGTTCACACTCTCCCTATATATAACTTGTTCGAATTTTCAATCGTTAATAAAATACTTTTTATTCATCCACTCAAGTTCAAATACATTTTTTTAAAACTTATAGTGGATGACACTTGATGTTAATACAGTTTTTTCAAATATTAATTCATTAATTAAATTTAATTTATCGATTTTAGTTTTAGACCTAGAGCGTCTCTTGCTCTTGAATAGTAATTTCCCTTTCCTTACTCTCTAAACGATAGCACTGCGGTAGCGCGGGCTCCTCCCGTCTTGTAGGTTGCGGGATCGAATCCCCAACCTGACAAACTTTTTCTCTCTCTTCCCCCCCCTCCTAATCTCGCACAGTAGGCAAGGTTCTGGCAGGCAATCCTTTTTTTTCAATTCCTACTATTAGTTCACACTCAAATTTTTCTTTGTTGAACTAAGTAGGAATTGACTTTAAAAAATTTTGTTTTTATATTACTTGTTCTTGAGTAGTTAACTAACTGGCCAATGATTGGCAGGCGCACCGTGAGTTGGCCGGCGAAACATTGAAGCAATCGTAACTCCTTGATTATTTTGGGCTTCGGGCAAGGGACTTGGCCAGAGCCCAAACTTTGACCGACCTTTGACTGACACCACAACTTTGACCGAGTAACCCTCACAGGGGCGACATCTGGGGAACACTGACCTTCTCCCAACCTCTCTGACTCCATAGAAAGACTTTGCGGCCTAGAAATTTAACATGCCCATATCCGGCCTTAACACGAAAGTGTTTAATGGTGCTTGCCAGCAGGGCCGCCCAGAGACTTTACGGGGCCTGGGGCAAACTTCTGTTGGGGGCCCCAAGACTATTTTTCAGAAGACTATTTTGTAGTCAGAGAAATCTGATTAATCGAATATATATATTTTTTTATTTTTGGAGGGGCCCCTTTTTTTCAGGAGATTATTTTGAATTTTGAAGTACGGTAAAAGTTTCAGAATTTTCTTTCGAAGAAAATCTAATAAATAATTTAAAAAAAAAATTTTGGGGGCCACTCCGGCAGTTGGGGGCCTGGGGCAAAGTGCCCCAGTTGCCCCCCCCCCCCTCCGGGCGGCCCTGCTTGCCAGTATTCGAACCGAGTACCCTCGGTGCCGAAAGCCGACGCACTACCACAAAGCTACCTCGGACATTATATTAAGGTTGATAGAGGCTATTAAAAATTTGGAATGTCGGAATACTTCATGGTTAAGAGTAAATCATGATTAAAATCTTTTTTTTTTTTTTGCTTCAACACTTTGATAAATATAATTCGTCTACATTGTTAAAAAAATTAAAATATCATTTTAAGCTCTCAAATGGAGTCCTTCTGAACTGAACTAGTTTTTAACTGTTAAGGAATGGGCTGCAGAAGCCATATGTATTCTTTAAATTACACTGATTTAAGGTTAGTAAATATGGTACTGATATGTGTTACAATCTACTAGCTTTCAAAGTCCAGTGAAAAAAAAAAGTTCACACATAACAAATGATATCAAGAAAATGTGAAAATGTGCATTTCTTGAACGTGCGTGTTGCAGACGATTATATGTCCGGCCTTACCAAGTTTGAATGATATCATCACCTGATGGAGAGAGAATACATCTTTCTCGTGGAAATGAGAGTTTATTTTTCCTACTCACACAATGCATTTGTCGTTTAGCGGCGGAGATCGCTTTCCGTGACGAGAAAATCCCTTACTCTGGGAGTAATAAACGAGCAAAAAAAGTGCCGGAGACGGCCCGGACTTGAATTTAATTAACAGCCTTCTTTCGATGAGTATTTTCTCCATCTTCTGTTTTCGCCTCTAGTTGTTTGTTGTGCAGTTCATGCACAGCTTGTGTTTTTCTTCTCAAGGTGATGAATGGTAAAAGTAAACGCGTCGTAAAATGTGTTACGTGTATCTACGAAGGTAATCTACTTTTAATGTAAATGAAAACTATTGAATTAAGTATTTTTAATAGTTGTTCGATTGGTTTAGAGCAGTTACGGTTAACTTCTGTTACGCTAAGGCTAATTGGACCGAGACTTTAAAGCCGATTCCAAATGGCTTCAAACATCCATGCTGTGGCAGTAGGAAAATGAAATAATTAATATGATAGATTGTTGGGGGTTTATTAGAATATTAATTATACTTACTAATGTTGTGATTATGATTTTAAATTAATTGCTTAGAGATTGTGGTTAGTACATTGATTGATTGTGATTCCCAAATAATGGAAACAACTCCGGTTTATACTGACAAATTAATTTATTGATTATTAGCACATAAATAATACGCTACAAGTTACTAAATATTTCCTCCGGCATTTACACATCATTCACAACTTCTTTACTACTAAATTAATTCTTTACGACACATATATTTAACTCATTCAATTATTATGACAATATTTCGTACTTCATCTACACATATTACTCTCAACTTCATTCCTACTAAATTAATTCACCACAACACCTATATTTAATTCATTCAATTATCATTACAATCCTTCGTACTTCATCTACACATATTACTCTCAATTTTATTACTACGACACATATATTTAATTCATTCAATTATTATGACAATCTTTCGTACTTCATCTACACATATTACTCTCAACTTCATTACTACTAAATTAATTCATATATATAAGCATAATATCATATTAAATTGTTTGTACGAATTATCGGTCATCTCCTTAACATCTTATATTCAAACAATATACTCATCGCGCTCTATATTAATTATTATGGCTACACACTCAGAAGCAATGACAGCAATATAAAAAGGAAACGCAAAGTTGGTACCTCGGAAAATGACTGTTGAATCACTATGGGCAGCTGGCACTCGTAATGTCGAACTTCGTTGTATTTATCATCGCACGGAACTAGGGCACTTTCTTGTCTGGTATAAGGCTCCGTAAGTCATAGCAGACACTCTACGCTCATCGTCGGTTCTCTAACTCCATCACTCCTTGCAGACCCTTGGCACGGGATACTGGGCGCTCGACAACTTGTATCTCCAAACTTCTAACTCACCCTCCTCATAGGTATATGTGCCTTGACACCATTTCTATATCTAAAAACCTCTGACTAACTCTGACTTGTTAGGTTATCTCTGCCTTCACACTATTTCTAATTTCATATTATTTTCTTATTAATGTTGACTCCGCCTCTTATAATTTCCATTGGTCATATTATTACCATGCCATCGCCATTCGTCCGTGGCTGCCTCTTCTGAATCCCCTTTTTACCAATGCGCATCGAGGGCGGGATTTATAAAATACTTCCTCAAATTTAACTTTCCCATGCTTCGGTTTCAAGCAGGGTGGCCTGTTTTATAGCCATCATAAATTTTCTTTTCTTCTATTCTTGCAACTCACTCTCTTCAACTTTTATCTTCTATTTCTTGCTACAAACACAATCTCTAAATTTCGTTTCGGTATATTGCTGGCTTTCTTCCCTTCTCTTTTATTGCCCGTCATTTGCCATGTTTCTTTCTTGCATTTAGCAATTATTTTACTTTGTCCTGTACTTTTCAATGCTCCTGCCCCTGGCCGTGACACTACTGTCATGTCCCTATGACACATGACAACAGTGGGACGCAAACCCACTGTCTTTGGATCTTAATACTCGCATTTCCCAGCAAGGTTAAACAAAATATTACTAGATCTAAATACGATTTCTTGATTCTTATACTATTTCTAAATATAGTTCAAATGTTTTTATAATTTATGTATCCAAACTAGCCGTCTACATGTTATAGTGGTTAACGTCGGGAACTTCCACTCAGTACGCTCGGGTTCATATGAAATTATTGTAACCCCTGATTTTACAAAGAACTGCTTCTTTAATTTCTCCAGAATATTTATGGTGTCATAAATCTGATTTAAGTCGTTAACGCCTATAAAATTACGAGGTGAACAGTTGTAATAGATGCAATAAAAGTAATATTTCATGTTCTCGAATAGTGAAGTATAGAAAAGTAATAATATTTATATCATCGCTTTTTTGGAATTGTATAAAATATGTATCGCCTGTACATATGGTTGCTTAATTTCTATTCAGTGAGGAGGCATTAAATACTGTCCTAAAAAGAGAAAAATCTAAGTATCGTGAAGAATCATCCAATTTTTATATTAAAAGTTCAAATTAAATACACCGGAAAATAATAGATTATAATTTCAAAGAATATTAACGGTTATTGGATAAAACTGCTACATAATGAGAACAGCTTATTGTAGAATGTACTCTTCTACAAAATGTTAATGCGTATATAGTACAGTTTTATGTCTGAGAGAGAGTAGCCGAATATTATCCAATTACTGAGCCAATTTTACTGCTGTCTGGGATGGGTGTAATTATCAAACTACGTGTCATAAACATGCTCAGCTAGCGATAATCAGTATTTGTGAAGATGGGGTGACAGTCCATATCCTGGGAATGCATTTCGTGTGTCCAGTAGTTATTAATTTGAAAGTACGTGGTTCTAGCAAGCTACTCAAACAAAGACGATATCAAAAATCATCAGAATATCTTTGGAGTGCTTTTGTGTATCATAGACATTAAGGTAGTACTTTATAGAGGAGTCCAACTATGCTAGGAACTAGCTCCCTATACCCTTGAGTATTAGAAACACACGTATTTCCACAATATAGCCAGAACTGAGGTGGTGGTAAGCACTTTTTAAATATTTTTCCTGATAATTGGTGACACATATTTTGGTCCGATTTGTTTAGTCGGATGTCCGTGTGGTTTTGGAGTTAACCTTCGGTACCCGAGTCTGTATGTTCGAGTCTCGTGATTGGGGTGTTTATAGATGCTCGGGATCGGCATTAAAAAGTAGGTCCCGATCTTTAGAGTTTCATTTAACAAAAAGAGACCAAAGTTCTATAAACACAAACTAAATCAACCAACCAAATCTTGATTGAGTTATTTAGACCATAATGCGTCAGTGGGATCCATTTATGGGTATTCAGGTACTATCACATTAATTTTTTCGGAAAAAGGGAACAATTATGCTAGCAGCATATCATGAACTTGCCGTGTCCAAATCAAAATTGATTTTCGTAAAGAATACAAAAACGTTGTTGGCACTGAAAACAAATCAAACCTTTTTAAACACAGGGGAAAAACACCATGGATGACAAGTACTACGCAACAGCAAAAGTACTTACCAATATTGAGTGATAACATGCATACCTAGAGTATGCAGGTCTACAGGCAATTTTCGTACATGTTGACCCTTTAAAACTAAACTAACGCATGGCATAACAGTCCGAATTGCTTTTCTGCACTGTGGACCAAGGCCTGTGATGCCCATCTCCGCTTTCATAACCGTCGGCTTGGGGTGCCATACAGCATGGCTCTCGGTCAGGTGGTCAACCTGACGCGGAACCCCCAGACTTAGTTCCCAAGCATGCTTGGTCCTCATATTTATCAACCCACTTAAGGGATGAAAAGCAGGCGTCGACCTTGCCCGGTCGCAGGGTCGAACCCTGGACCCGTGGTGTGGCAGCTTGACGCTTTTAACCACTACGCCACCGGGCGTCACATGTTGACCCTTTGAGATCAGTTAACATTGGCACATGATTATAGACGTCATATAACAGTACAGTTGGTTTTGTCTGAATGACGATACACCTGGCAATACAAATTGCTTGATATTTTCCCCTCACTTTTCCCCTTATATTAGGTCTTCCGCTGCTCTGTGGTCGCAGCTGAAAACACTGTCTGCAGCATCTTCCTGTGGCTGCTTATCAGTATTGTAACGTAGTCAATAATAAGACAAGCGTTTCGCTTCAATTACTTTACTACGCTACCTTAAACAATACAACTACAAAAAGCAAGTATGTACAGCGAGTTAGAATTTACAGTTAGATATGTCAAGACGGCTTCGGGTTCACAGACCACTCGGCCTATCAGGTCGAAAGACCAGTAGAGCTGCGTCCTCTCTGGCACTCAAAACAGATCTCTCTCTCGTGGAGTATTGGGGGTCTTCTTTTATACGGTCGGCGAATTCAAAAGCTTTCTCCGGCGTTTTAAGTGCTCGTAAGGGTCCAAAGTTTATGGGATTCCACATATCGCTATAGTGTCAAAATTCTGGAGAGCCCTCGAACCACTCTGGGATTTATGCCTTTTATAACGCCAGAACCGCATATTACACAAAATTTATGGCCTCTTATCCTAGAGTTTATGAGACCGCTCAGTTTAACATTTCGCCGATAGATGACATGTTCATGTTGAGGGGTAGGAACGAGCATCACAGACTTATATAATTACAATTTTCGTGTAGTAAGGGAGACAACGTCACAGTATTCGTAAATTCTTTCGTTCTGCTAATGATCATTTCGCTGTAAATCAAACAAAATTGGAATCGCCCATTCGCTGGGAATATAATTTTCTATTTCAAAGGTATTCCAACTTTTTCTTTGCTTCTTTGAAGACATCTCTTATAAATTAAATGTTTATAAAAGATATTTTAAGGTATTTGAAATGTTTTGTGACAGATAGAGTTTTGTTACACATGCATTTCAAAAACATCTTATAGATTTCCACCTAAAAAAGAGAAGCTTGGCACCATGTAGAGAACAGCTGTGCCCGCTTACAGGGGGGAAAGATTAGGCCGCGAGAATTTTGATTCTTTTACTCATACAATCTTTGATCTGGTGTCCTTTAACTTTGTACGCTGTTTTTATTTTTAATGATCGTTTCTGTCAGCCTTAAAAAAAAGGATGTCTTGCTTAATCTTCAGTTCACTGTAAGACTCCAATATTGAAGAGAGTGAAATTTGTTTTTCTTTGATACTCCTCCCTTAAAACTCATACTTGTGTTACACATTGTTGGATGCCGAACTGACTAGAAGTAAAGATCAATAAGGTTATTTTCTTTTGAGACATCTGTTATTTGTAAAGTGGTCGGCGAAGAAGCAAAGTCGCCAATTTATTTTTGTGATACAGTATGTATCACACTTATATTAGGTTTGATTATATACTCTATAGCAATGGTTCTTAAACTTTTTAATAGTCAACACCTCCTTGAATCTGAAAATAAGCTCTAGCACCCCCTTGAAAAATGTTTCTATTTTTTATTTAGTAAAAGATATTAATTGCATAAAAAAATTAATACATTTACAATATATACGCTACTAGCTTAAAACCCGCACTTCTCTACGGAGTACATTCAAATTAAATACAATGGTCAATGTATGCAATTAATGACAAAATAATAAATATATATACTATATTTATAATAAATACGACGATCAATGTATGCAATTGATGTAAAAAAGCAAAAAAATATATTTATAAAAAAATCGTAAGAGATATTTTTATAGACAAAATAATGTAGAAGAAAATATTCAAATTAAATCTAATAGGACATACTAAAGAATATAGTACAGTTTGAGGAACACATCTTTTACTGTATTTTAATATTTTTTGGATAATGTCAAATCGTCTGCTGAATTAGCAAGAAATATTTTTTTTTCTATTTCGTTGTTACACGTGACGATACATTTACTTAAAGTACCAGAAAAAGAAATCCCGTGATCAGCATTCAATAAATTAAATTCTAAAAAGTAATCTTTAAAAATTCACCAAAAATCAGAAAATGGAGGTAAAGGTTCGAAAAAAGAATTAATTTTAAAGGAATTTTTAGGATCTTTCTCGTGATATAAATTTTATAACCCTCAAATTATTATTTTAAATGCAAACTTAAAAAAAGTTACTAAAACAGCTTAAAAATTTAATTTGAAAAAATCTAAGAAGAATTTTTCAAAAATCTTTCTTAGTGCACCCCTACACCATAAGAAGAATCGCCATGCAAAATTTCAGCCCTTTAGGTCCAGCGGTTTGGTCTGTGCGTTGTATGTCAGTCAGTGAGTGAGTCAGTTACGGAACTGTTTTATATCTATAGATTATTATATATAAAACAAAATATACATTTGTAATGGCTACGTTGTTGTTGTTTGTTCACAATTATCCTTTTAAAACGAGGCTCTGTTTCTTTTTTGAAGAGCCACGCTTAAGTCATCAGATGCATTTACGCGATTTTGAGCTTTTGTTTTGATGTGCAAAAGTAATGAAAAACTCATTTCACAAATGTAAGTGGTGGTAAATGGTAAAGGTGTCTCTAATGCTGTTTTTGCTAATTCTGGATAAAGTTCTAACTGCGTACACCAGAACTTTTCTAAGTCCAGTTTTTCAATTTCCATACGTGCATTAGCTCGTATTGTGATAAGATCGTCTTTTAATAAACGTTGTCGTCCATTGAATTTATGTGAAACAAAAAAGTATCAATCTATTAATTTTGCTTATATTTCCCGCGGAAAAGTATCTATCAAATGATTCACTCAGTTGGTAATTTTCATTAAAAATTTAGAACCTTCTCTCGCACTCTCAGGGGGCCCGCACCCCCGGTTAAGAACCATTGCTCTATATTTACGAATTAATTGAAGCATTAATGCGTGGCTACACTGTAATCTCTAATACCCTTTAACCAGAGCGAACTTGAATATAACTGCCATGAAAAAAAAGGACACCATAATTTGAAAATCCATAATAATACCTTTGACATAACATGTTATTGATATCTAGCATTTTGTAATGTTCCGAAATCATTTGTTTGGCAACGTGATTCTCGTTTAGAATTTCCATACACATTCAATCTATCTAAAAAAAATGTAGATAAATAAATCTTTTTATTTTATTTTAAGAACGTTTTAAGGTATCCGACTACATTGAAACGTCGATTTTTATGAAAATTCCGATTTAAAAAAAAAAAATCTTGATTCTTTAAGAATGCAAATTTCTGTTTCTAAATTTCTTTTTATTTTTCCGTGTGCTCATTAAAAATCAATAAGGTTGAGAGTGATTTAAAAAGAACTGCAGCTGCCCATTTTAATACAAGTAAAACTTTAATTGTGTATTCTGAAGAACTTATTTTTTTTACCAAAAATGTATACGACTATTGTGGTAATTCAAAATATAATCATGATATGTCTATGGAATTTTTCATGTATGTTTATTATAGTACTAAGAATGTAATGAATTATAGATTAGACTTTATGGTGACTGCCTACGTTGAAAATGTCAATTTATGACAATTTTGGTCAATTTCATTTTTTGCCAGAATCGTGTAATTCAGTCTGTTTTCTTTTCAAAACTGTTTTGATTTTTATTCTACATAAATTAGAAGCAGAGTTAAAAAACCCACTTCTGCTACAAAATTGAAGTGACAAACAACTTTAAATGCGTTTTTCTCAGAATTATATTATTTAGCACAAATCTCAACAGTTATCATGATATCTCACTTAATAATGTATATAATTTGAGAAAATTTTCAGGAAATGTTTTACATGATATTGTTAATGAAATGACGCACAATAATTGGTGTATATTAAATAGTTTTTTTTATTTGGGGCTGTTTTTATAAGGAAAGGAATGACGAATCGGGGAAAATTTTCATACTCGAACATAAAATTGCGTGTATTATTTTTGCCTTTTAAAATTTCTCTTAGATTGTAGGTCATTTTGAAGATAACTGTCATATGTAGCATGTGTGAGAAGGAAATTAAAATTGTAGCGTAAGGATTTTGCTCAGAGTGATAGCCGTTTTAGCTAAATTTCATTAAAAATTACTTCAAATTGACCAATTTATAAAAAAGTATGCTATTTACAGGTAAGTTATTGTTCCTTTTTTTAATTAAATGCTATTTTACCAAAAAAGACCAAAAAAATCCTTTAAAAAATTATTTTTTAAACTAATTGACTCGGAACGTAGGCAGTTACCTTAAGTATGTTATTTGTTGATTTATAGGTGTATTTATAAGAAAAAATCTCGTGAGAAATGACTGAAATTGTGCCTGTAATATCATCTAATGATCTGTATTTTTTAGATTTTGAGTATCGATTAATTTTTAGTTCATTACACTTAGGAGGTCCTAAAGTACATATGACAAAGATAAATTAATGTTATATGTTATGCTTTTTTTTGGGGAGCTAGCGGCGTTTATGTAAAATATTTCTTCATCGAACAAAAGTCTTCAATGCTGTAAAAAGTTGCATAGTTTTGGACTATTTTTTCACCAGTTTCCTATTTTGGTGCTATATGCCTTCGAAGAATAGCACAAAAATTTTCGAAAATAAAGTTTTCGAAAAAATACGGGTCTGAACGTAGTTGTATACCTTAAATTAAAAGGACACTTTTGCCTTAATTTTATACCGAGGTAGTCGATAATAAAAGCAGAAGCTTGAAAACCATCTTTTATCATTTTATCATGCGTGTGATCGATGATTAAATAATTTAATGCGAGTAAAAAGTATTAACAAATTATTTTTCTTCCTTATATTTATGTACTCTGGAAAGTCTCTCATTAGTGAAGCACTTAAACACCCCGTGGCTAAAAATTTAATGAATAGAAAATATGCTTGTATTGAAGTTAAAGGTGAAATATTTTCTCCCCCTCTCTCTCATGCAGCATATGTTCGCGATAGGAATTTCCGTGCATATTGAAAGGATTAGAAACACGACTAATTAGAATGTGAAGAGGTCGTAAACATATATGTGTAGTAATTTGAACACTGTTAACTAAACAATGAGTTAATAACCCTGTGTTTATTTAACAGTATTGACTGAGTGTAGGATATGGTCATTAATTTTTAACGTTTGAACGAGATGGGGAAGTAATGTGAATTGTTACAAATATAAACTAGGCACTTTGACTTCATTGTTTTATACAAATGGATTGGAAAGTTTCCAAACACAATATTTCATGACCTACGAGTATATTATAAAATTTTATAGGAAATCCACAAAGGTACTGAATAACGAGTATTTAACTACCAAATTTAAATTTTAAGATTAGAAATCATAAGGATAAACGCAAAGAAAATTGATCAAATAAATATGCCCAGGACTTTACACGGATACGATGCAGTGGTACAGAAAATAAGGAAAGCATTTAAAAGGTTGATGTGTACTAACCCTATTGGATTTGCTCACTTCAGTGTTAACCTATGAAAAAAATGTGTCCAAGGATTGCCGACTTGGATTTAAAGATTTTTTGTAAAAAAAAAAAAGGAATTCCGTAATAGAAAAAAAAAATTACACCTTGGAGCTTTTTTTCGTTATTAAAATATGCAAATGACATTTTGAAATTTAAATTAATCGAGAAAAAAAAATCTGGTATAGTGTGTTTTAAAGGCTCATAAATTCCTTTGGCGGACGAAATTTATAAAATGAAACCTGTTGCAAGGTGCAGAAAAGTTCAGGCTATCTGAAAATAAAATTTTTATTGGATTATCGACATTGATGTAGCTGTAGATAGTAGATAATTTTTCTCCATAGGTTAACATTGAGGTGAGCGAATACAATAGGGTTAGTTCACTGAAGCCTTAGAGCAGAACAGGCGCGAAGGAGAGGTATACTGTAAATCAAAAATCTGACTCCAATAGCTTGATAGCAGCTATTTGCTAAGAAAGTAGGGTGTTATAAACCAAACTATTCTTCCTGAATGTCAGCTAATTCTGGAAAAGAAGCTGTTTTGGGTTTCGTGCGATCTTTTGCGATTTTCATGAAAAGTGGGATTACTGCCATGTATCAAATGGAAACCACGGTTGGCAAAACCTCAGAAATGAGGGTGAGGCACATTTGAAGTCTTTGTCAAGTATGAAAAACAAAGTTTATTTGCCACCAAACGCCAGAAAAGTGAATGAATGACGACGTAGATAAGGATTGCCGACTAATTGCTAGAATTGCACGTAGACACTGAAAATCAATGGCGAAAGAAGTTGCAGCATAAACAAAAACCGCTATAAAACATCGCAAAAAATGCCGAACAGTTTACTGGACATTCGTTACCATGACCTTGTTGTAAAAACGGGAACTACTCATTGCTTCCAGGATTACTCAGGAACGCACAATATGTGGGAAGAGCATCAAAATTGGATTCTAAGTGACTGACATTCTATCCTCGAGTCTGATGAATCACCAGTTACTTATTTTTATCTACCATGGGACACGTACGTGTGTTGGTGGAGACATCTTAGAACAGAGCTCCGCAACCTTTTATCTTCCACGGCACAACAACGTTTTTTTCGATAATCCCGCGGCACACCACAAGAAAAAGCTTGCAAATATATAAATTACAATAAATACGTATATGTTTTTATTAGATAAAAAAAACACAACAAAATACGTCTATATATCAAGATAATTATAATCATTTAAGTTTTATATAAATCATTTTGTACTGTACACCAACACTAGAACAAAAATATAAAATTATAGTTTACAAGTAAAAAAATTTTCTCTTTAAATTTTTATATTAAAGTTTGTTTTT
Source organism: Dolomedes plantarius (assembly GCA_907164885.2). NCBI lineage: Eukaryota > Metazoa > Arthropoda > Arachnida > Araneae > Dolomedidae > Dolomedes > Dolomedes plantarius. The sequence continues at coordinate 31,813,968 of OU015491.1, forward strand.
TTGGTCTTTACTTAAGCCTAATAAATTAAAGTTAATTTAAACGTAACTAATTTATTAATGAGATATTTAAGATTGTTTTGATAAATGTGCGTTTAATAATTGCACGTTTTATATTTGGCTCTGTAATAGAAGGAGCTACAGTTCATGGTCAAGGCCCTTTAAATATGATCGTTCGTCATTTTCAATTAGAACCAGTGTCGAAAAACTTTGTTCGCATAAGTATGTCGTAGAAAATGGGAGCAAAATTGCAATGGACTTGTCAGAAATTTGTGGATATTCTTTCTTAACTGAAATCCAGAGATATGACGCTCGAGCATACATACAATGTATGGCTAACAACATGTTTTTGTTTTGTGTATAATTTCGACCCAGAAAAATTACATATTAACGAAAAGTTAGAGGAATATTTTACTTAGAAAATGTTCTGTTTAATGCGTTGGTTAATTTTTTTATTATCATAATCGATAAAATCACCGTGGCACAGTCAAGATCACCTCGCGGCACACTAGTGTGCCACGGCACAGCGGTTGCGGAACCCTGTCTTAGAAGAAAAGCTTACCACCATGACTGGTCAGTTTCAACCATGAAAGATGGTGATAGGGGGATGTGTTATGTGATGAGTGCTATTTTATGGGACTTCGTAGGCCTTTAGGTTAATTTGAAAACCCTAGGCATATTTCGATAGCAGAGGTACTGCGACAGTGACTTGACATGCATTAAATTTAAGTATGAGTTTTTAAGTATAGTATAATTCTGAGTAACTTAATAAACTAGTGAAGTCCAACTTGCAGTTTATTAAAACTAAAACATACTTAATTACATAAAAGAAAGTAGGAAAAACAAACTGTAGAACGCAGTCATGACCGTAACACGAGTTCTAACTCAAGTCGAGTGCTACTTATGTTTTAATATACATCTCGTTCTATTCATGACTCAATTTCGTATTTATAATATTCGTATGAGATATTCTGCATGGGATATTGAAACTAGCATCTAACGATATGACGTCAATGCTTCGTGTATTTAAAGTTCTGATAATGTCAACATACCTGAACATTCATGCCTTTGATTTTAGCCTATTCTATGATTCGGATACTCTTTCCAAGCGGGAATGACACTCTTACCCAAAGTCCCAAGGAGACGACGCACTTTCCATACAGCTAAGATCAACCCTTACCGATTTCGTGAATACGATAATGAGGTCAGGCTGCAACTATGACGTCTGTAAGTAGTCAGGTGGATTCTGATAGTTTATATTCGTTGCAAGAACTTCAAAATCAACATGTAACATCTCGATATGCTTTCCTTCCTCACTCTCTCAAGAGCTTACATATTTTGAATATTTCATTGTCACGTAGAACTACTGTTTCTCTGTACTATCACTGGTCACTCTCGTCAGTTGAGCAATAGAAATTGATCTTTTTCTATTAGTCACTTAAATACACCCATGCCTCATCAAGTGTTACCACAAATTTCCATTTTTCAGCAGTTAGGTGTTTTTCATATAATTTTCTACAATTTGGTTTTCTTTAAGCAATATGCTTTGGCAAATGCAGACGAACTTTAGGTTTAAACACCTTTTTTAACTTCAAATCTTTATGAATGATTTCACTTACAGTGCCAGAAGACCTAGTTTCGATGCAATGGATCTTTGAGTCGGCGAATTTTCTTTTAGGATCAGAGACTTCACTTTCTTGATATTTACCTGCGTTTGATCAGTATTAGGATGAGGTTTCGCAGTCATTTTTTCATTTTTACTTTCAGTTAGACATTTTTTACCTTTCAAATTTAATATATTATAAATACCTATTTTTGAAATGCCATAACCCCGATTTTTACACTGCTTTATAATTTTTTTTACGAATATTTTTCCTCGGAAAACAAAGTTACGTAGCCTTCGAGCCATCGACTAATTTTAGGAGCCATTTTCAAAATAAATCTTTTATTATACATTCCAATCAAAACAAAACAGTAGCAGACGATTATTCTGAAGTTGCCAAATTTTCATCTAAAAATGCAAACGACAAAAATATATTACAAAATCGTTTCTATGAAGTTCGAACGACCTTCTGTAGAACGTTCTTTCGCGACATAGTTAGTTCGATATTGTGTGCATGCTGCTTACAGATAAACAGACTGCTATTATTATGATGGCTATTAATAACTGCCTTTAAGCATTATACCATAAATTCCATAATATCATTGGGCCATAGCGTATCTAAATTGTTGCAGGAGGCATAACTTTCATAGGTACTCAGATAGGAGAAAGCCATCTGTACTGTTACCTTTAGGATCTAAAAATATCATTTAAAGTACAGTTTGAAAGTTTTACTGTTAAATGTTTCTGTTACATAAATTTAATAGTGCAATCAGTGATCTACTAGACTTCTGATCATGTTTGATAAGAATCGTGTATTGTAGGTATATAAGTTCATGAATGGATGGATTTGAGAATACGTTCGACAAAAGCGTATGAATCTAATCGAACTTATACACTCGGCTACACTTAGTCGTCAGTATTTTATTCTCGTTTGTGAGTACCATAGAACAAGCTGTATAAGAGAAAATGGAATATTTACAACTATTCTTCTGCCATTAGAAACTGCCCAAGAATTTAAAAGCTGCATCTAAAAGTATCTGCTGAACATTCCAACACAGAAAATGTTGAAAGTTTTGTTTCTTTAAAATGTGTATAAAGGAAGGTATAACTGAATATATTTTAACGAATCTGATTTAAAGTTCTTATTACAAAGCCGTGCGGCTTCATAACGATTCTGTTGCGTAAGAAATAGCGACCTCTATGCATTGTAAGAGATGAATTCTGCTCGAAATTGGAGAGATCATTAGTAGTAAGACTGCTTTTAGGAATCATTTTAAACAACGGATACATTTCAAGTACATATTAGCATATGAATTAGATTCCTTTCCAAAACTTACAATATGTCTAAGCTAATTTTAAATTCGTAAGCTAATGAAACTCTCTGATGCTTTCGTTGTTTCAGTGCAAATCCTTAAACCCTTAGCTTGATTAGAAACTACAATTATATGAGGTTTTCTATACAATCCCTTAAGACGGCACATGAGGCGATTTCGCCAATCTTCAATCCCGGTGTTAAGCTATAGGGAGTTTTCCTATTCAGTATTTTTCTAATCACAGATTAGCAAATGAATAATTTCAAGTTCTGATCCCTGCGTTTGAAAATAGTTTTTTAAATACAACGCGGGTTTTTTACAAAAATCTCTTTTTGTTTGATTAACCTTTCATTACGGGGTGGGATAGCATGTATCCCAAGAATACGGGCCCAAGAATATATATATATATATATATATATAAGAAATAGATGATAGAGAAAACCAGTAATAGCCCTAAAGCTACTTGCAGCCAGGAACAAATAACATGAAAAGAAAAGTATATATATATGTGTGTGTGTGTGTGTATATTTATATATATATATATATATATATATTTGTATATTTATATATGTATGTATGTGTATATGTATATATATATATATATATATATATATATATATATATATATATATATATATATATATATATATATATATATATATATATATATATATATATATATGTGAGAATGAGTTTGGCAACACAACTGAACTATTACTACAACTTCCACTCCTACTACTGCGGCACGAAGGACTTTAAGCGGATGTGTTGTTCTGCAAGCTCCCGATGTTTAGCTCTTTTGATGCTTCTGTGTTTATTTTTTTAATTTCATACTAAGTGTTAGTCCTGTCTTGTAAACATCGTCTAGTTTAATTAAATGTTCAAAATAATTAAGTCTAATGATTCACTTCTAAAGGAAGGAGTACTAACTCCTTCCTACATGGGTGCTCGGCCCTCGGACTCGAAAAATACCCCTAGCATGCTGAACTTAAAAAAAAAAAACTTTATTTTCTTTCGATGATACGACTTGATTTCGACTTGATTTCGACTGGATTACTGTTGTCTGTCATTTTGGATTTGGATATCGAAAGCGAAAGCCAAAGTGATGTGCCACGGACTCTGATGATACTCTGATGGGATGATGAGAACCAAAACCAGAATTGTAAGTAACTTGGATCATATTAAAATTATTTGATGCATACGTTGACGCTTGTTCAAGAAAATTTTGATGATTAAGGGAATTCTCAACTTATTGATGATTTAAGAAAACTGAAAGATATTTCAACGTTCTTTTGATGCAGGAATTTAATTGATGCTAAATTCACTTTTGATGGTCTTTGACGTTGAATTTATCACTTCTGTTTTCTTGAAGAGAATTCTATTTCGATGAAATTATTTGATGATTTGATGAAAATTTCGACATTTAACTTGAAGAATCTTGTTTCCTTGAACAAACCACAACATAATATATATTTTGAAAGATCGCGAATTGAATACTTTTGAAGATTATTATATTATTATTTTGATGCATAATTTTGACGAAGCGAATGTTTATTTGATGACAACTTTGCTTATTTGATGCGCTTTGATGTTGAACTTAATTCTGCTGTTTTCTTGCGAGAATATTTTTTATTTTGCAGAATGTTTTGATGCTTTCGATTTCACAATTTTGATACTTTCGATTTCCCAATTTTGATGCTTTTAACATTAGAACTTTAACTATTATTTTGATGCTGCATTTACATCCTCTATTTTCTTCAACAGTGATTTATTTTGAAGATTAATTTGATGAATATTTTGCTGAAGTAATATCTAACTTGATACATATCTAAATTTACGTCATCTGTTTTCTTCAACCAGAGAAATTATTTTGAAGAACTTATTATTTGATATTTGATGCTTATTTTAGTTCATAATTTTGTTTTCTTGAACAAAACCTGTTTTAAAGATTACTTATTTTGATGCATATTTTGAGAATCAATATTTTATTATTGAATTGGTATTTGAAAAAATTTCGATTTGAAATATTATTTTCTACTTTTGAATTTGAGTAACTACGTATTATAATTATTGATTTTGGTTTTGAATATTTGTATATTTGTGTACTATAATTGTTTGAACCTAGTATATAGTTATGGCTACTCTCAACGATTACCCCAATATTGCAAAATCATTAAAATTTGGTGGTACGAATCAAATAAAGGTTCTACATCGTTTAATTTTTGGTACAGACGGCGACAGACAAAATCGTACCAGATTACGTAAATTTACAGGTTTTAAACAGCCATTCGTGTTGGAAGCAACGAAACAGAAAGTACTTAAAGATTTTTCACTTAAAGACTTGATTTCTATTTGTAATCTACTTCATTTAGAATTTTCAACTGACCCAGACAAATGTGCCAATACCATTCTTATGAGTCTTAGTGATTTATCGTTATTAAAAGCAGAATTTTCTGATCTTTCGGAATGCGAAGTGAATGATGACTCACTTCCGGGTGCACGTTCATCCCAAACTAACAGCGTTATAGAGGAAAATAGATCTCCCTTTTCCCCCACCATTGACGCAAAAGAATCTTCGAATAAGCAAAATACACACATTTCCGTTGGTGAATCAGATCAAAATTCATTGCCTTCAGTTGAAACTGCGAATCTCTCTTTCCAGTTGTTTAGTCTGAAAGACGTTGTTGATTTAATAAAACCTTTCTCGTCTCGTGATAATTACAGTGTTGAGAATTTTATATCTGACGTTGAAGAACTTTTTTGTTTATATCAGATAAACAATCCAATTCACCAAATTACTTTTGTTAGAAAATGTTTAACTGGTCCCGCTCAAACTTTAATTAGGTCTATTCGCGGAATTACAAATTGGGAACAATTGAAGCACCATTTATTAGACGAATTTTCGGACAAAATTAACGGTATTCAGTTACATAAATTAATGGAATCTCGACGTATGAAACCGTTTGAAACCCTACAAGAATATTTCTTAGCTATGAGAGATTTGGCACACAAAGGTTCTCTCGATGACTCCTCTCTGTTTGAGTATGTCATAAACGGAATTCCTGATTCAACAAACAATAAAGTTATTCTTTACGGTTGTAAATCCGTCCCTGAATTTAAGGAAAAGTTGAAAATTTATGAACAAATCTTTAACAGATCACAAAATTTCAGACAAAATAATCAGAAAAAAATTGATGCTTCCTACCTCAATGTGAAAGTCGATAATACACGTAGCCCAAATACACAGCCAGTATGTTTTCCCTGTGGCTTGAGAGGTCACAAAAGCAACCAATGTTTGAATAAGTCACATGGTAAACAATGCTACGGATGTAAAAGTTTTGGTCATGTTCATGCTAATTGCCCTAAAAGTTATCGAAATTCTAAACCAAAACCTGACTCTCAAAAACCTATTTCTGATAAAACTGTAAATGCACTTTCTCCTGAAACTTCATCGAAAAATCCCATGCATGTTGACATTCAACTTGCAGGAATTCAATTGACAGCACTCTGTGACACTGGGTCACAGGCAACCCTCATCAATGAGAAAACCTATCGAAGAATTGGTTCGCCACCATTGCAGCCCACCAACATTCCCTTTTCAGGAATTGGCAAAAACCAAGTTCACAGCATCGGATTCTTTCAGGATTCCATCGAAATTCAAACCATTACTTTACCTGCTAAAATACATGTTCTAGAGGATGACTTGATTCCTTTTGATGTGATTATCGGAATCGACTTTTTGCAGCAAACCCAATTTACATTTGATGAAGACGGTATTCGTTTTACTCTTGATAATAACATCTTCGTTAATATTGCTAATATTCCTGATGACGAAGCTTTCCCATTTGATCTTTCACACATTTTGAATTCTGAAATTCGTGAGGAAGTTCAAAATATCGTTACTTCCTACAAACCCCATAAAGTTCAAGACACTGAAATTAAAAGGACTATTTTATTACAAGATGAAATCCCCGTAAATCAACGTTCTCGACGACTCCCTTTTGCGGAACAGAAAATTGTAGAAAAACAAATTCAAGATCAGGGCCAAATATGCATGTCTGAAAAACCTCTAACATCTACTCAAGATAAGATTTCTAGGGTAGAGAAAATGGATAATCCAATTGATTTTGAACGTGATGATGATGATGATGATGCCAATGATTTAGATTTGTTTCATGATAATGATGATGGAAAATATTTAGATGATGCTGATGCCAGTGATTTAGATTTGCTTCATGATAACGATGATGATAATGCTTTTGATATTGGAACTATCAAAGCAACTCTTGAACCAAAAATATTTGATGCCGATGATGATGCCCTTGAGAATGAATCCGTCAAAAGTGAAAAGGTTGAACCAAAATTTCAAGTTATTGAAGCTCCCAAACCCCCTGAACAAATAGCAGCTTTTCAACAACAGAAAAACATTCTTTCACAAAACCCAGTTCTTCATGTTTTTCAACAGGGATACCCATTAGAACTCCACACTGATGCCAGCTCCTTAGGTTTTGGCGCTGTGCTCTTGCAACAATCCGATGATGGACAGTTTCATCCTATTCATTATTTTAGCCGTAAAACTACAGTTCAACAAGAAAAATATCATAGTTATGAACTGGAAGTTCTTGCCGTTATTGAAGCGCTAAAAAAATTTCGAAACTACTTGTTGGGAACAAAATTTAAAATTATCACCGATTGTGATGCTTTCCAAAAAACGATGCACAAAAAAGACCTACCAGCTAAAATTGCTCGATGGGCATTGATGTTAGAAGACTTTGATTATGAAGTTTGTCATCGACCCGGTAGACAGATGAAACATGTTGATGCTTTAAGTCGTAACCCCATTCTTGTAATTACCTGAAATGATATCACTCAAAAGGTGAAAAATGCCCAAGACCAGGATGAATTTATATCTCAAATTAAATCTATGCTTGAATCTACACCTTCTGATGAATTTTTTGTTAAAAACGGAATTCTTTATAAACTTCATCAGGATGCCGAACTTTTAGTAGTACCACAAATGATGCAGAAAGAAATAGTGCTAAACGCCCATTCACAAGGTCATTTTGCTTCACAAAAAACCGAATTAATTGTTTCTCGTGAATTTTTCATTCCTCAACTTAAGAAATTAGTTCAAGAAATTATTTCGAACTGTATTCCTTGCATTTTGTCCTCGCGAAAATCTGGAAAACAAGAAGGATACCTTCACCCCATTCCAAAAGGTGATGCACCCCTTGAATGTTACCATTGCGACTTTTTAGGACCTTTACCATCGACAAAAAAATGTTATAAGTATCTTTTTACAGTAGTTGATGCCTTTTCCAAATTTGTATGGATCTATCCCGTGAAGTCCACTTCTACGAAAGATGCCTTAGACAAATTATCCTTGCAACAAACTACATTTGGCAACCCTTCAAAAATCATTACTGACAAAGGTAGCGCATTCACATCTTCAGAATTTCAAAGTTACTGCCAGGAACAGTCAATTGAACACATTTCAATAGCAACAGGTGTGCCACGTGGCAACGGTCAGGTTGAGCGTGTTCATGGCACAATTATTCCCGTTTTAACTAAGTTAGCTCTAGATGAACCTGACAAATGGTTTAAATATGTCCCAAGATTGCAACGTATCTTAAATAGTACCACCACACGCAGTACAAAATTCACACCCTTTCAACTTTTAATTGGTGTTAAAATGAAACAACAAGAGGATCTACAGATTAAAAATCTTCTTGACGAGGAACACCACCAAAGAATTCTTGATGACAAAGAAGCGTTACGTATCGAAGCTAAACGAAATATCCTCCGTCTACAGGAAGAAAACATACGACAATATAACAAACGGCGTAAACCGGCTTGTAAATACAAGATCGGTGACAAAGTGGCAATACAACGAACTCAATTTGGAACCGGATTAAAGCTCCGACCAAAGTTCTTCGGACCATATGAGATCACGAACATCAACCCTAACGATCGTTACGAAGTTCGAAAGTTAGGACATCACGATGGTCCAACCATAACATCAACTGCAGCGGACAAAATGAAACAGTGGTGCAGAAACTGAACACCAATACCACTGTGTTGAACACTGCTTGATTTTTTGAAATATTTTTCCTTTTTCTGCTCTTTTTTTTTTTATCTTTTCAGAATTATTGTTGACAACCCAGCCGCGGACGTCTGGAAAGTCAGAACGGCCGTGTGAGAATGAGTTTGGCAACACAACTGAACTATTACTACAACTTCCACTCCTACTACTGCGGCACGAAGGACTTTAAGCGGATGTGTTGTTCTGCAAGCTCCCGATGTTTAGCTCTTTTGATGCTTCTGTGTTTATTTTTTTAATTTCATACTAAGTGTTAGTCCTGTCTTGTAAACATCGTCTAGTTTAATTAAATGTTCAAAATAATTAAGTCTAATGATTCACTTCTAAAGGAAGGAGTACTAACTCCTTCCTACATATATATATATTTATTTATTTATTTATTTATTTATAACCCCTTTTAATGGCCGTTCTTACATAGGGGGTATGAAATTTCCAGTTCTAAAGAGGAAATCAGGAAAAATAGACCCCGTAAGCTAAAGGTTAAAAAATAATTAATTTTACATCGATAGTAATTTTATGCCCTGTAAAAATTTAACCATCGAAATATTTACTTTTAAAAACTAGACGCTTCTTACTGAAATGTCTCTCTTGATGTGCGAACAACGGATCACAAAAATATGCATTTGCTAATCTGGAATTCGAAAAATACTGATTTCAAATTTCCCCTTCAGTAAAAACTTGGACTGAAGATCTGCTACATCAAGTGATGTCATAACCATAGAAACGATATCGAAATCAATACTTCAAACTGACTATACTCATCATGCATTGTACCAACAAATGTATTATCTAGAAAGGGAAATTTCAAACCAGAGCAATTTTAAAATGCAAACCACGTGCATATTTTTTTCACATTATCTAGTATTATTAAATTAAAGTTATGAATCAAAGGTAAAAACATTTTTAAAACTTTTTCAGAAGGTTTCCTCCTCTACCATTTATACTTTCTCAGACGCCACCCATATCGTATAGGGTGAGTTTCTACAGTGTGTGCTCGTGTTCCGTATGGACGTTCTTATATTGTACCCTCAAAGGGATTAATGTTTGTTCACCTGTAAGCTGCTCCCATAATAAAGTAGCCAACAAAACCGCTCCTGTGTCTTGTGTCCTCAGGACAGAGACTGCCGCGTTGGAAAAAATATCTCTGAGGTAAAATAATACGAGAAAATTAATCGACAACCAAGAAAAGCAACATTCCTGAATAAACCCCAAGGCAGACTAGTTTTGAAGGCAGGAATTCAGTACATGATATTCCCTCACATTACTTGGATGGTTGTTGTTATTTCTTATGGTCTTTGGCTGGAGTATCCATACCAGCAGGTCCATATAGGCTTGCAGGCTGAGGGGGTACGGCTGCAGTTTACAAATGTACCAGAAAGGTCGAAGTCCAACTTTAGCCAGGTGTCACTTCAATTTTGACAGAGAACACCAGGGACGACATCTAAGGGGATGGTACCTTCTTCCACCCTCTTGGACCTCATAGAAGGACTCTCTGTACGGATATAACCTGCCAATATCTGGCCTAAACACGAAAGTATTTAATAGCATCACCAGAATTTGAACCGAGCACTCTCGGTGTCGAAAGCCGACGCTTTACCATTGGGCTACCTCGTGCCCTACTCATACGGTCTAGCGATGTAGATGCTGGGTTTTTAATTCCAGAAACATTCATTAGATCCTCACTGTTGGCAGACTGTTGTTGGTGTGGAATTTGACCGTTGGAAGAAAATGAAAAAGGGTCTTTTAGATAAATAAGACAAAAAAATATTCGAAATGGAACGGTATAACGCCGTTGGAGTGTATAAAAAAATAAATGTGCACCGACAACACTCCAAGTCGTTTGAGTAAGGAACAAACATGCGGTGCGATGGTCTTAAATACTGTGGGGTAGTGTATGGTAGATAGAAATCATCAAAGAATGCGCTCTCACATCGTCGGGAGGGTCTAGTAGTTTGGAATGCATTGGTTTCGAAAATTGGTTAATTTACCGATTAGTCGATTTTAAGTGATGTCTTTTCAATATGATGACGAACTCTATCAGCAAGATGCAATTGTTCACATTGAATTTAATGCATCCTTAAGCGTAAATTTCTTAATTTACAATAAAATATTAAATTGCTATTTTTTTAATCTCTCAAATTAATTCAATTTTTCGGAAGACCAATAAAGTTTTTAAAAATCTGATTTTTTTATTAAAGAAGGAATATACTTGAAATTCAGTAAAAATTTTGTAAAAACTGAATTCCGATCACCGAGAACTCTCCAAAAAGTCTTAAGTTGTTCATTTTTATGTCTCAAAAGAGAATAATACTATGAACATTTTCTCAAGTGCAGACAAATATAACTTTTTCATTAAATTCCTTCATGAGGGTATTGATTATTGATTTACATACTTGAGACGGAAAATCACAAAAAAAAATCTTGTGACGAATCAGTGCAATTTTGGATTTGTTTGTTTGATATCACCATCTCAACTCGACATGAGAAACGTAAAAGAAAAGAGCATTGAAAAAAGCCATCTGATGCTACGAAAACTTGCATACAAACAAAGCACAAACGAAGAGATATAGCATAAATTTACATTCGAAATATTATCTCTATCGAAAACAATTGTTACAAACGAAAGCACAGCGTGGCTCGATGAGGCGCGATGTAGGGGGATATTGTTCTTCTTAGCATTCAGTATAAGATTATGACAGATTTGACCAAGCATTTTTCATTACCTACAGTTCATTTAAATAGCTTCGTTCATGCATTTAATTTTACACGAACCATTCATGTTTCAGTGTACAGACACGAGGCCAGAAAACAGACACAACAGCTTGAATGCAGTCTAATGAAATCCGTGCTGTTAAATGTGTTGTGTTATATTACTGAAAAAAAATGCATTTGGTAGTTATGTACATTTGGTACACCCATGAGGGACAAGTCGTAAGAAAACGTCACCATAGCGTTAACAGCCATACCACCATCTTCAATTCGAATTTGTATGTGAAAGGCCCCCTTTAAGAGTGATTTCGATCTCTCCCAACTTCGAATATAAAAGGGATTCGTCACTAAACAGTATGCCACATTAGTCCGGAGCTTGTTCGAATTGCCGTAATTTTAACCAATACATTTGCGATGTATTGGTCCACATTTCCCACATTATATCTTTTTCAAAGACTTAGGGCCTGTTCACATAGAATCCTTCACCGTCAGTGTTAAAAATTCCCTTGGCCCTGATTGGTAAATGGGTCAATTATTGGTATATGATTGGTTAAAAATGTTTACTATGACGCTGATGGATTCTGTACTAAAACCAATAGATTTTGTGTATTACTATTGGGGACGAAACGTCTAAAAGGTCCTAGATGTCCTTAAGGTCGCCAATTCAAGAACTCTGCCTACAGAGATTCTGCAGGCTGTAGACCTCTCCATTCGAAGGATCAAAAGATCAGGTGCTGCCAACGGTATCCTGCAGCTTCCAGGATGTTAGCAGTGGGTGCTAAACAATGCTGGTCACTTCTTTGAAGCGCTATAAAAGTTTCACCCCTGTATTTTTTTCTGTATAATTTATGATTACCTAGTTGCCACTATTAAAGTTCCATCCTATGTATTATTCGTTGTTTGTGCCAGTGGGTATAAGGAGATACAATTATCCATTACGAAGGTTCTAGGAGATCCAGGGAAGCGACAATATTACGGGTGGATCTTGCCGAAAGATGTACCAAATTGCTATTAAACGACACATTTCCCCCATTATATCTTTTTCAAAGACTTAGGGCCTGTTCACATAGAATCCTTCACCGTCAGTGTTAAAGATTCCCTTGGCCCTGATTGGTTAAATGGGTCAATGATTGGTATATGATTGGTTAGAAATGTTTACTCTGACGCTGATGGATTCTGTGTGAACAGGCCCGAACTATCGATACGCTACAACCTATGAACTTTTTACTTTAGCGTACTAAAGAATGAGATATTCGAAATCAGGGGTTCTCAACCTTTCAGGCTCTGTGCCCCCCTTTGAACATTGATGTGAGGTCACGCCTCCCCCCCCCCCACAACCACCATATCTGGTTAATACAAGTAGTACAATCGGAATTTGAAACTGAAGCTGGTTATTAAATGAAAATATAGAATAGATAATTTCATACACAAAATTTAATATTACTACACATATCTTAATTTGGAACATATTATTATTAGAACATATGAAATCAAAGAATTAAATACAGATCAAATATATTTGAGGTAATCAAGGATCTAGGTGAGGTTGGCATGTAATACCAGTCACTTTCACAACATTAATGAGAAGGGCTGGCGCTGATTGTCCTTGACAAGCTTTTGAATATTAGGTTGTAACTGTGACAAAGCACACACCTCAGGTCACTTTCAACGTCCAGTTTTGATCGATATTTTGACTTTATGTTTGCTAATTCTGAAAATCCAGATTCACAGAGATATGTGGATGAAAACTGAACTTACAACCTCAAATCTTCCAAAGCAACTTCTGGGTAAACAGGAAAATAGCTTGACCAAAAATTTTCAACATCCATGTTTTCGAATTCCGCGTTTGTTTGAGAATCACAATTTAGATCGATTGCCTGTTCCTGAATATGATCAAGAAGTACATCCACGTCGATTTTAAAAGGATCTTTTGTCAACTTAAATTCCCAGTTCTCTGAACTAATATCTGGAAAATAGTTTGCAATTTCATTTTGCAATGCTACCAAATGCCCTGATATAAGGTCCTTCAATTCATTTATGTGTTGTTAAAAATTGATAACAAAGGGAAAGCAGCTGAGCGAGAAACCGTTCTCAAGCTCTTGTTGCCAGACGTACGACAATTATCGTGCTTTTACGATTACGACAATTATCGTGTTCGTATTTCGAAAATACGTTACGGTTACATTGTGGCCACAAAATTGAGTACAGTAAATTACAGTTAGTTTTTACTTTTTACTTTATTTATTTATTTAAACCGGGGGTGGGCAACCCTTGGCACGCGTGCCAAATCTGGCACGCTGATGACTTGTTTCTGGCACGCGAAAGAAGTCCCTGTCAAATTTATTTTCAATTAGCAGCTAATTATTTCTGTTTAAAAAACCTTGCAGCAGTGTTACTATCCATATTTTCTTTTTTATGCATAATTTTTTTATGCATCATTTATAAGGTATTTAAAATCAGCAAAAGATTATCTGTAATAACCTCTTTTACTGTGTCTCATACAAATGTATAACTGGGGAAAATAATGACTGTTGAATCGAAGAAAAAAAAAGCGTTAACTTTTTGTTTTGTTGCTAATAATAGTGTCTTTAAATTGGGTTAATATGTGTGACAGTTAAAATTATACTTACAGACTAATACAAATTATCCACAAAAACACTTTTTTTTTGTAAACACCTGTAGCATTTTTTTTTCATTCAGTTGTTTTACATGATTTACATTATCACTTACAAATCAAATATTAAGATATCAATTTATATGTTCTCAAGAAATTTTGGCTGGCACGTGGAAAAATTTTGTGTCAGAGATTTGGCCGATTTTGGCATGCACTCTCAAAAAGGTTGCCCAACACTGATTTAAACTAACGCCTCCCCAGGGGGGGGGGCGATTCACAGATTGATTTCCGCTGTTGTAAATGAAGCAGACGTAACGCAGAAGCAATATAAAATATACTCTGAAATTGCAACCAATAACTCAGTTAAATAATTATGATTATGATATTGATAATTCTCAATAATTGAGTTCTACGTAAACACAAATACAGATACTTAAAAAATTATGAGTTCTTAGGGATCCATTTTTGCGTGATACCGATCTCCCGAGCTATATTGTAGCTCTTAGAACTACTTTTTTTTCTCATAACATTTATTTTTATTGTTTTATACATTCAGAAGTATTCGGGAGTAGTAAAGGTTTTAGGTGTATCACTGGTATCTGACGCTCTTTTAATTAAATTCATCGCGGTGTAGTAACTACTTTCCTTTTAAGGAGTTAATGTGAGACAAAGTGCTCAGTTAAGACCCAACTCATTTCTTAATTACAATTCTGTGTAAGTCTCTTAAGTACTTTGTAATTAGTTACTTCTCTTTATTTCTGCGTCTCACAGATGAGTTCATCGGTTTTTACCATTCTTATAATTGGATTTTTTTCCTCCATTCAATTGTTCTAAGTTCCATCACGAAGGAACAATTAAAATGTAAATGAGAGTAAAGGACAAAAGGTCTGTTTGAAATTTTTTTCCTCCGTAAACAGTATCCGTACATAATAACTGGTGACGTTCCTCCTTTCTCAAATGTGAGCCTTTCGTCTTCGTTTGAATGACGCTTTTTGTTCCTCTGTATCTATTTATATCCAATACGCTCACAAGAGCTCAGGTATGAAAGACTTAAGCTTTTAGAAAACTCAAAACAGCCATTTTAATAAGACTTTCTGAGTTGCAGGTTAAATTCACCTTTGAGAATGTTTTTTCCTTTCAAACACGAACGCTCTCGCGCATACAGATATATATATATATATATATATATATATATATATATATATAAGAATAGCTGAGTGTCTAGGGGTTTTAGTGGTTGTTATCAACTTCTAAATCATTACACGACTCAAAAATTACGATTCACATCAGACGAACACTTGTATTTGGACAATACGGTACATTAAACATAAAACAATTAGAACTAAATAAAGTTATATCTTCATAACAGAAATTACTTCTTCGTACTACGTCGTTATCTGAAAACAAAAGTCACACCACAGCCGTCAGCTGGGACGACACGTCTGAATAGTGTGAAAGTTAAATCTCTTCTGAGTGGTTCACGGAGAGTTCACAGATGGCGCTGGCTGGAAGGCGGAAGCCTCAGCGACGGGTGTCAGAAGCGGGTGCCAGAAGTGGGTGCCAGAGTGCGTCCCCCCCACACGCACACACACACACACACACATATATATATATATATATACCGGGTAATTTTTATTAAACTGACACTACTCAGAAGCACCTGTAGCGCGATCTATCAGCCGAAATTCCCCCAGAATTGATAGAGAGACGACATGGGAAAGAGTTTCCACGAAAAGCAAAATAGTTCCAAATATTGCCGATACGGGAAGATATGGCACTGTTGTTGTCGGTGCACCCGCGAATTTGCATAAAACGCAAGTAAAACATCAATATACAAAATTCATGATCACGTAGTCGACAGCAGCGCCAGTATTTTGGGCTATAAAAATAGGTCCGGAATCTATTGCGCCATCGCTTTAACAGAAGAAAGGGTCATCAGTCTATTTTTTGCACTTGCATGGCCACCTCGCTCCCCTGATCTAACCCATGTTACTTCTTTCTGTGGGGTTATTTAATGTCCAAGGTGTATCTTCGTGGAGTCTCTAACTTGGCGGCTCAAAAAGGCAACATATCCCGGACTGTGAATGAACATTGCTGGTGGCGTGTTACGCTCGGCCGTTGATAACGTAGTGTTTTCAGGATGCATGCCCACCGGGACAGTGGTCACATTGAAGGGGAGAGAGAAGAATTTGCTGCATACAGCAAGTATTGCAGTGTTACCAAATAACACTGCAATACTTGCTGTATGCAGCTTGCTAAAGCAAAACCATTCATACTTTTTTAGTTATTCATTTGCCCGCTTATTACAACTTTTTCGGTATTCACCCCCTTATCTTTATAGCCCAAAATACTAGCGCTGCTGTCGACTACGTAGTCATGAATTTGCATTTTGATGTTTTACTTGCGTTTTGTGCAAATTCTCGGGTGCGCCGACAACAACAGCCCCATATCTGTCGGCGACTTGTGGATCTTATTTTCTCACGGAAACCCTTTTCTAAGTCCCTCTATTAATTTTGGTGGGATTCTAGTTGGTAGATCGCGCTACAGAAGGTCTCTGAGTGGTGTCATATTAATAAAAATCACCTTGTATATATATATATATATATATATATATATATCCACTTGTCGATCTATCATCAATCCACTATCATCAATCCTGGTTATATTATTTCTCTTGAGTAAATCATCCAATTTTTCTCAAATTGTAATCATTTGTTTTTCTGTACATGTAAATCACATCTACCAATTTTCGTCCCATTCCGATAACTCCTTCTTGGTGCGTTTTTTTTTTTGTCTAAGAGTGTATATGAAACATGTCAAATATATCCAGAAGACTCTTTACTTCTTTTGAATGAAGTTTTATTAACATTGTGAGAAAGGATATTTTTAAACGACATCGGAATTGTATATCCTAACTATATTATCCCTCTGCATAGATTTTCCATTAGATATTGAATGCAAAAAAAAAAAAAAATGGAAAGAAATAGTTTTGTAAATTTCTGAACACAGAGTTATCACACTTCAATGATATTGAAATGTTTTTCTAATTAAAGTTTTTTTTATAAATTTACTGTAATATTAATTCTTTTTTCTAATGCATATAAAATACTGTTATTTTGTGATTTAGAGATGGTTACTGTATTTCACAGTTTTAAACGATACCTTTAATATGTTAAAGTCCATTAATTATTTATAAATTTACTGTCGGAAAAGTTTTCATGAAAAAGCAATGAGACACAAAATGGTAAACACAAAAATCCCCAAATTCCTCATTTTTTTGTTATATAAAGAAGTTGCATGACACAGCTGTGACATTGTGACGAGGTAAATACAATTCACTATCAGTTTCTCTTTGATTTTCTGTCATATTCTATGGTACTTTTGTCCTCACTTTGGGTTGTCCACTTTTATTGATGTAAATTCTATCGATTAGTATATGAGGAAGATTCGCGTGTTGAGTAAAGAAACAAGCCGGTTCTCCGAGACGTCATATTAATAATTCAACCGTTGATTCTGGAAAAAGTCAACTCAACGGTTATTAGTCCTATTCTGTAAAAAATAATTTTTGCAGTTGCTAATTTAGCGAAAAGTCAACACAACTTTTACTAGTCTTGTCCCGTGTTGCTGTCCTGTTAAGTGTAAAGACTTCGGTGTTTCGTTAAAAGAAGTTTATACTTTTTTTACAATAGAGTTGTAACTTCTTTCCGATGAATAAAGAAAACGACGTTTTTAAAATGTAAGTTTCATATTTAATCAAATTTACTTTTGTTATTATTGTTTCACATTTTTTAATGCAATAGTTTTGGTGATTTTATTTCTGCTATATATACGAGGGTTGGGGCATAAGTCATGGGAACTATTTTTTTTTCTTGACGATACCATTCCGGTTGGAAAATGTGACATATACAGACGAAAGGACAAGGTCTTAACTACATGTGTGGACAATGAATAGCACTGAAATATCGTAACACACTAATTTATTACGGTAGTATACAGGACAATATGGCCTTCACCGTGGAAAAGAATGATAACACAGTACACATAAAGTTGACATGACAAACCTGGGCCTAAAGACCCTCAATGTAGTCCCCTGCTAGTGTATTTAACTTAGTGTAATTATTGGCTTCTACTAATTCACTGTCACATTCCATCGCATTTCTTCCTCGGAGAACGGCTATTTTGATGTAAGCGCGCTGCTCAACACGGGTTACTTCCATCTCGCACGACACTCACCAACTGACTGATTTCAGAGCCCTCGCTGTGCTACTACCAGCTATTACAGAGCCATCTGTTGTTCTGCATACACACTATGCCTGCAGAACTTCTACACGACACATATACGTTTGTGATCCGTTCACATATCTACAAAAAAAAAAAATAGTTTCCATGACTTATGCCCCAACCCTCGTATATATATGCTACTATAGTTTTGGTGATTTTATGTATGCTATATAATATGCTATTATAGTTTTGTAGATTATGATGGATGCAAATGTACCATGAACGTTCGTTTCGAAAGAGTTTTGAGTTAGGAGTTTCAGTTTATTATCTGAGTAACTCTCTGAATGGCGAGTTAATTTCGTAACTTTGTGATTTCGACCAAAAGTAAAAAAATGTAAGTATTTGTTTACGTTGATAAGATGTCTCTAGAAGAAGTGTTTTCTCGCAACGTATAGGAACGCGGTGTGATAGCACCTAAACTATAGCGTGCTTGAAGTAATTTACATCTGATGCTGTTCTTGTGAATAAGCTTTTCAAATTTCGTCATCCAGTTAATTACTTTTATAATAAGGGAAATGCCGAATGTAATTACAGTTGTAATATTGAGACTTGCGAGGATATATCCATAGTTGCTTCCAAGATAATTTTCTGAAAGGATATGGGAACATTGTCTGTGTGAGATAGTTGTTGAATAATCTAATTTTTGAAAATACGAAAAATGCATAAAAGTTTTTATAAAAGCTCTGATAGAATAATAAATAAATAAAAAATAAATGAAATTATTTTAGCATAATTTTGTGTTATTTATCTGTAATATGAATGGAGTTTTAACGTAGATTATTGCGTATGATACATTAGAGAAAGGGAAGGATTATAAAGAGTCGCTTTTACGTTGGTGTCAGGAATTTTGCTCATTATATTTGATATGCTGTAAAATTTTATTAAAATACTAGCTGAAAACCCGCGCTTCGCTACGGAGTACATTTAAATTAAATACAACGGTCAACGTATGCAATTTATGCCAAAAAATAAATATATATATTTATAATAAATGCGATGATCAATGTATACAATTGATGTAAAATATATATCTATCTATATATATATATTTATAAAAAAAATCGTAAGGGATATGCATTTTTTTGGATAATATCCAATCGTCTGCTGCATTAGAAAGAGAGAAAAATATTTTTTTTGTCTATTCAGTTGTTACGCACGTGACGATAAATTTATTGAAAGTACCAGAAAAAGAAATCACGTGATCAGCATTTAATAAATTAAATTCTAAAAATTAATCTTTAAAAATTCACCAAAAATCAAGAAATGGAGGTAAAAATTCGAAAAAAATTTCATTTTTAAGGAATTTTTATGATCTTTCTCGTGATATAAATTTTATAACCCTCAATGTATTATTTTAAATGCAAACGTAAAAAAAGTTTAAAAAACAGCTTAAAAATTTAATTTAAAAAAATCTATGAAGAATTTTTCAAAAATCTTTCTTAGTGCACCCCTACACTATTAGAAGAATAGCCATGCAAAATTTTAGCCCTTTAGGTCCAGCGGTTTGGTCTGTGCGTTGTATGTCAGTCAGTCAGTCAGTCAGTGAATGAATGAGTCAGTTACGGAACTGTTTTATATATATAGATTAAGTTAGCAATGTTTGATAGTATTATTTTGGAGATGTTTACACTTTCACTCTGTGCTATTTCTCTTGTAGTGTGCTATCTGGGTTTTAACTAAGGCTCAAATTGAGTAAGAATTTGCTATTTTAATCGCATCAGGTAAAACCAACCATTACCTTCATTGCAATAAACTATTAGAGGAAATTAAGTATAACGTCCAAAATTGGCAAATAAATGTAAGGATAGCAGAAATACCATTTGTAATCGTAGTTGCTTATCTTCCTTAATTTATCATGCGGAATTGATCGTATCCAATTACGTTGTTATAATTTCATACATATCTCAATCATATATTTTATATGAGAAAGATAATAAAAAATAATTCGTTTCTTTTCCTTAATTTTTAAAACATAAAATTCAGTTATTTGCTATTGTCTTAAATCTCGAAAAAAAATCTTCATAAAACTTGTTGAATATCAGTAATACATAACGTTGAATATCAGTAGAATTTAAATTTAGAATTCCAATACACATGAATGTATTCAACTGGCTGCTGGAATGCGAGGATAAGTTTATTTTAACGATCTTTATTCCTTGAAGATAACCAAATGCGAAATTTTCTCTCTGTGTGAAACAGTTGTAGAACGCTATTTTAAAACAAACTTTCTTTCCTCGCGAGCGATTCTTTCCTCGCTTTCTTCTTCACAATCCATCATCTTTGCTTTCAGAGGCTCATTCTCAGGCATAACACATAATGAGAGCCTGCATTCTCTTTAATTCATTCTATATACAGACAACGGAATGAGAACGGGAACATAGCACACCAATATTATAAACGACGCTCTGTCTGTGTTTTGGCATATTTATAGTCTTTTTTCGTCTAACATTATAAGTATTTGTTATCATCATTCGATAACATAAATAGGAAAGGAAATACGCGATATTAAAATTCTTTCTTTCTTAGTATTTTTGTTTAAAGTATTTTAAAGGCACCATTATTTTAAGATTTACATATATATATATATATATATATATATATATATATATATATATATATATATTATTAGAAATGCTGTAGTACAGGGCTCTCTTATTTTCTGCACTTTTGTATGAAGACACAAATTAAAATAAAGGGACTTTGAATCCATTAAAATGAAACAAATAGAAATTTTCTATCAAACTTTAACGTTTCGTAAATGTGTCATCTATGAATTCAAATCTTTTCTGTAGTCAAGAACTATTTATATCAATCAAGGTGCAAAATGCAAGTTGAGTATACCGTATCTGAGATGATAGGTGCCGAAATATTTATTTTTTATTTTTAAAATTTTTTTAAGACTTGCACACGTGATAACATATGGTGGGAATATTCCCCAAGCCTTAACAAAAATCAATTTAGATTTCATATACACCTTTAATAGACAGAATATGAAAAGAAGTACCTTCTCTTTCAGGGTAACTTAATTTATACAAATGGAGTATCCCTCAATCGAAATGTCGGGACTTATGTATTTTAGCATCTATATATTTAAGTTGCGAAGCCGATTCTTTGGGCAGTCAGTGAGAGAAAACTACTGCATCAATTTAGTTCATTTTGGCCTTAAACGAAATATATTAATCTATAGACGTGTCAAATTTAGTTTTCGTAACCGCAATTTCTATTAATGAGCGATAATTTACAATTGAAAATTGCTTTCTTCGCATGCTCAGTGACATGTTTATATCTGGCGTTATATACATACTAAGCACGAGGCGGCATAAACACGTTAATTTTCTATATATTTAAGTTCCGTCATGTTTTGGCGGGTACCAACTAGTTTAGTTTATGTTCGGTTTCCAGAATATTTACTTATACGAAAAGAAAACACTTTGGGCATACGATCAAATTCTAAACCGGAAATACATTTCAGTTTCATAAACCTTTGATAGTCCAAATATAATTGATGCGAATATTTTTTAATAAATTTATACATGAAAAAGAACTTGGTCCAAGATTGTAAATGCACACCAAGGTGTAATCGATTCTATTTACTCTGATATTATTTGTTTTACTGGAAATTTTGGCGAATTTTAAAATAGCAGAAATGCAAGTCAGTGAAAGGGATTAGAAAAGTTCCATAGGGCTATCAAGTTTTATATATTTTGAACCATTAGAGAGATAAGGGGTTTAATCTTAACCACCCGAGTGGACAGTCTAGGGTTTTTTGGCATCCCCAGTCAAATCTGTTAGACGTTTCTCATTAATACGTCTGTCAAGTTCTTTTTAGAAACTTGTCTTTCACGCTTGCTGAGGAATATTAACACCTCCTCATACTCATAAGTGTATACTCATATACAAACCCATGTGGCATTTTCCTTCATATCTTCCTTACACATATAAAAGAATGCGCAAAATACTCAATTATTAGGCCCAGAATTGATGGTAGCAAGTAACAAAATCTGTGGACAGAGCGCAATATAAACTATTGAAGTAAAGGGTAGAATTTTTCGCATGCGACCTCTTTTCGGCCATTGAGAAGCTTAAAGAATTTGGACTATTTCGGATATCGAATAAAAGCGATGTTCCAGCTGTTTAAAATTAATTTTTTTTCGGGAAACAACGTGCTGTGAACTGTGTACTTTAAAACTATATACCGTGTACCCTGAAACAACAGAAACCTACGGTTTCTCAACCTGAGAATTAGACTATCAGAGTTTGTTTTGGCAACACCCTCATTCCTCACTCCGAATTTATTTGACGAGCAATCTTTCTTCGTACAACTATACATTCCTATGTATAATTGTTGTTGACGCCTGACTTCGTTTTCACTGTAACCGTCGCGCCTTTGTCAATGTTAAAATTCGCCCATAGCAACGGAGTTAGTTGGCTTCAAGAACTGGACGCAACTGGTCGCCAGTTCGAATGCCTGTCGGGAGCATTAAATAAAATATATTTTGTTTGTTGAAAAGCCTCCAAGTAATTTTAATAACATTTCGATTCGAACCTGAAGTCCACTCAAAGGATTCTCCAATTGTGTTAACTGTAAAAGACGGTATATCTCATACCATCAGTCTTTACAATCATAGTAGATGATACCAGGTGAGAAATTTTCCGCTTGTGACGCATGTCCACATGTCGACGCTGAAAGCATTTAGAGTTTTTGAGCATTTTCTAAAATTTTCTTAAATGAAACCTTTGCCATAAAAATCCTTCAAAGACTCGCCATTTTCTTTTCGTTAGAATGCCAAATGAATTACCTTTCTGTGGGTGAATTATTTGGAGAACATGTTGTTTAGAAAATACTAACCAGAAAGCTTTTTATTTCTTCTTTTTCGACGTCTACCGCCATCCTTTTAGAGGTTTTTAGATGCTTAGCTATAAACAGCGTGATATCCAGCCTTCGTAAGGTTCCCTTTTATCCGGGAACCGTAAACTAATTGACGACACACAACGCAATTAATTGCCATATCGTGATGATAAATGATGCTTTTTTATTTGTTTGGTATAGATCATGAATTTTTCGCAGTGCATTATCACTATTTACTTAGTAGCCAGTCGATATCGATCTACAGAAAAAGGAAATTCTTTTCTAGGAAACATCGTGCATAATTTTCTGTAGTTTCTCCAGATGGATAATTCTTCTACCGCGGGGTATTTTTTGAGATATTTCTGGGAACGATATTGAATTATTGACTTTGAGGCTGAATTTTTTTGATAAATATCTCTGCCTCTAGTATATATAACTTTGGTAACTCGTTTCTAGATCGTGAATATGTATCAAGGTCTTAATGATTCAATTCATAATTTTTCTTACTCTGTTAAAAGTCGCCAAGGCATTGGTGCATTAAGTATTTAAATGGAAATTTTGGCAGACTTCAAAAAAGGCAATAATGCAATTCTGTCAAAATGATAACAATAGCTCCTTCGTTGAAAAAGTTCCTGCTTCACATAAAAAGGTGTCTGAAGCACCTGAAAAAGTTCAAATGATCCATTACTTTTTCGTATTAGGAATATTGCATTATTGAGTTTATGGCCAATGAATTTTGATAAATTTTACATTTACTTAAATTTAACAGAACCACAAACTTATCAAATGAAAAGTTATTTTTTAGTGGATACTGCATTATCAACTTTGTGTTTCATGCTTTTTGATAAATTTTTCTTTGACTTTAATTTAAAAAACCTTAAAAATATCTCATGATACATGACTTTTTTGCAGGATAATATACTTCTAAATGTATGGCAACACTGATAAATTTCTCCCTTTCTCTCTCAATTTCTCATTGTTTCAAAGACCCTTAAAAAAATCTAATGATACATTACTTTTTCCGATTAAAGAATTATTGAACTCGTATTCATAAAGTTCTGTAAATATTTCGCTGATTTAAATTAAAAAACTTCAAATATCAAATGCTCCTTACTAATTGTTCGCATTCATTTTACCTAATAATGCTGCTCACAGTTCTCTTGAACTTATTTCATCATTGCACTAAAACCAAAAGTTTATCTGAGGAAAACCTCACACATATTTAATTGATGCATTCACTGTTGAAAAATTGAAAATGACCTTAAGGATTCACAAATAGTTCTTATATTGAATTTCTAAGGATGTTAAAATCAGAATAACATTAGGCGGTTTTACTGTTTAATTTTTCTAGAAGTCTGTTAAACTATTGGAATTCCAACTAAACAATTTTTAATTGTAATAGTAAATACTGATCAATTTTTTAAGCCCTGCTTTCATCTTTTCAGTCTATATTCGTCTTCTGTTATATCTTCAGACACATCATCGAATTCTGTTTCTGAAAGAGAAAAAGACTCCTAACTCCGCGATTTCATTCGGGTCAGAAGTGCCTTCTGTTTGCAGAATTATTTACACCGTCAAGCATTTCCCACATACGCATATTGTTCGCCTTATCACTTGTCAATTGAGTAACCACTGTTCGAAAGCCTGTGAAAATCCTTCGGATGGATGACTTCAAAAGTTAAGAGCATCGCACATATACATTTCAGGTTTCTTCGTGAAGTAAAGGGTACGCATTATACGGAGAATATACCTAAGAATTAAAAAATGTAGTTTAAAATTATAGGTGCGCATTATACGCCGGTGTGCGTTATACGCCGGAAAATACGGTATTTAAGGGGATGGTTGACGCTAAATTTTTTTTTTTTTTTTACTTTTCATCATAGAGATACGAAATCTTGTACATATATACATTTCACTATAAATATATAGAATACCTTAAAAGAAATTTACAATCTCGTTACAATTTTAAATTTTTTAAAATATTTAAAATTTATAACCAAATTTTAAAATGCTCCTTGCGAAATAAATTTTGAGATATTTCCTCTATTTTTCATTTTAATTACTTAAAACTGTATAACAAACAAATCTGTACATCGATTATTTAATCTCTTGAGTAGTTAATTTTTGAGAATTTTTTTTCTGAATTCCATCACGATTTTCATCAAAATGTTGCCTTTTAACAAGTTATATATCGAATTAAATTACCTTGATGAAGTCGAATTGTAAAATGCATGCCAAGTTTTTTTTGTAAACAGTATCTGGATTCATCCTTATAAATTTCATTAATTTTGAAGAAAAATTATTTCGCATAGAGCAATAAAAAATCTAAAAACCTTGAAAAATCTGTGTTGAGAAAAACGGATTTAAAGTTTATTACTATACTTACCCTTTATAAATTGCTTCGTAGAAGCTTCATAAATGATTTTTGACTTTTAAAAAACTATTTTGGTACTATTAATTTACAGAAATATATATATATATATATATTTTACAATAACACAATCAATATTACAATGACAAGATTTGCTCAAATAAAGGTCCACCGTCCCCTTAAAGATATAGTTATGTGTAATTGCACATCCTGTGGCAATACTTTCAATTAAAGAGAAGAAAAGATCCAAGAATAGCAGTCAAATCGAGATGTCTAACATCACCTGCGAAGGTAGTATAATTAGATAATGGACTTACATGCAGACCAGTTTAATACATCAAACCTAGCTGTCAGTGATTTCAAGGTTCAAAAAGAAAACCACTAAAGTTTAATTGAATATATATTTTCGTGTACTTGATAATGGTTCATATTTTAGAAACTTCAAAAAAGGTCATTATTTTTTTCCCATAACTGCAACAATGTAAACAATGAAAAAGCAAAAAACCACTTCGAAAGTAAAAATTCAAATTTCGTAGCTTTCTAAGTTGTACTAGGGAAAATTATCCTGGTTATTGATCACTACGTGGTAAGTTTTTGTCACAAGTAAATGTTACAGTATTATTATTTAAAGTTTCTATCCCATTAATATGTGCCATACTTGAATTTTAAAATGCGTCTTGATGAAACTTTAATTTTTAAATAAATATATGTAAGTAGGAAATAAATTCACTTTTAAATTAGCTGCAGTGATTAGACCGAAAAAAACATTTTATTTTTTTCAAAGAAAACATGCCCAAATTAGATGTAATTATATTCTCGTTTAATATACAGAGATTCGTGAATATTTTAAAAGAATTACTATAAAAATTCTTATAGGGTTACTACCATCACATTAATTCTATCAAGGAATAAAGGAAGGGGAAAGATAATGTTTATTTCATAAGCTCATTTAGCACAAGCATATTTTAATTTCGCTTTACAAGGAAGCGAAATTGAAAGTGATACAAGCAGTTTTATCATAAATTAAGTTTTAATTTTTATTGTAAAAAAATTGTTAGGTGACCGCGTGAATTATGCTAAAAATATATTTATTTTAATTAATATTTATGTCATTGAAAATTTTCATATTCATAAAGCTTAAATATCATGATCATGAAAAGTTGTATCGCTTCATTAAAGAGAAACAATTTTAAAAGTAAAAGAAAAAAAATTTATAGATATCTACTGACAATTTTTAATAAACAGACTGAAAAAAAGGAACAGCTATTTCTTAGAAACATCAGGAAATACTCCTGGTTTCTCATGTTAGGGTATTATCTCAACTACGTAAGTGATTTTTATATTTAGGCATATTAACTTAGGAATATTAACATTTACTATTTCATTTTAAATTTCCTCGTTTTTTAATACTTAAAAGCGTTAATGATGTAAATATTGCTAAATTGAAATGATTGAAATGTTACGTAACTATATTTACATTTTAAGAATTAAGATCATGACTGAAATTATGCTAATGGGATTCATTCACGTTAACAATCATTCTTTTAAGGTATAAGTTCAAAGCTTTACTATTCAAAAGTAAGTGATTTTAATTGAAAAGCTTAATTTTTGCTATAAGCCTCCGTTCTCAGTGAACGAAAACACGCACACTTACTCTGTTAGTCGGAGGGAAACATTTACAGCCGTGTTAACGAGGGTCAGGGCTATTTTAAAAGTTCTTCATTTTGTACGAAAAACAGGAGCAAATGGATCTATTTTTAACGCTACAAGTTAATGGGTTTACTTTCTCTCTTCGGAGAATGGAGTGGAAGAGTTACTTTGCACTTTGTTTCGTACAAATAACTTGAAGATGTATGGGAGCGTTGTTGAACTTGACAGACAATCCAAGGAAATAAACCACGTTACCCATTCATACGCATTTTACTTTTCACAAGTGGAAAATATGTTAAAATTAAGTTTTAATGGACTGTCTCACTTTGAATACGGAAGGTCATTCGCATTTTATGGAAATGAATTTGATAGTTAAGTTTTATGTATAAATGCCGTATTTTATGCGGTGATTTGCTCCTGTCTGATCGCCATGGTTCTTGACAATAGCTCTAGCTCGAATTTTCCATGAAAGTAAATTTTTGCCTAGTTCTGTTATGTCAGTTTTACCTCATTCCTCTTAGACCGTTTTCCAAAGTCCGTTCAGTGTTCTTAGATGCCATTTTCCTTAGGCTCGTATTAAAAAACCGAAATCGCAAAAGTCCATTGGAGAAGAGTCAGGTAATTTTACAGGTATTTCGTTAAAAGGGATACATTTTATTCCTGTTTCTGATTCTTTCTTTGATAAATAAGCTGCAGTTGATTTAGACTTGTGACTAGAGGTTTTGTCCATATGAAGCTCAACTTTATCAATGTCTTCCCATATAAGGCTGGAATTTCTTCTTCAAAAATTGAGTCTAAAATATTCTGCTGATAGTAGAGTGAATTAAATTTGACTTTACTTGAGACTTTTTTTTATTTTTAATTTGCCGTTGTAACAAAATCCTGCTACTACCATGTCAGATGAACAATAGAAAATTGATCTTTTTTATTACAGTCACTTAAATACACCCATGCCCCATGGAGTGTTACCACAAATTTTCATTTTCAGCAGCTAGGTTTCTTTTCATATAATTTTCTACAATTTGTTTTCGTTTCAGCAATATGCTTTGGCAAAAAGCAGATGAACTTTAGGTTCAAACATCTTTTTTAACTTCAAATCTTTATGAATGATTTTACTTACAGTGCCAGAAAACATTCCTAGTTTCGATGGAATGGATCTTTCAGTCGGCGTATTTTCTTTTAGGATCAGAGACTTCACTTTCTTGATATTTACCTGCGTTCGAACAGTCTTAGGATGAGGTTTAGTGGTCATGTTTTCATTTTTACTTCCAGTTAGACGTTTTTCCTTTTCAAATTTAATAAATTATAAATATCTATTTTTGAAATGCCATATCCGCAATTTTTACACCGCTTTATAATTTGTTGATACGAATATTTCTCTCAGGAAAGTGCAGTTACGCAACCTTCGAGCCATCTATCAATTTTAGGAGCCATTTTCAAAATAAAGCTTTCATTCTACATTCCAATCAAAGCAAATAAAATAGCAAACGATTATTCTAAATTTGCCAAATTTTTATCTTAAAATGCAAAAGGGAAAAAAATTACAAAATCGTTTCCATAAAGTGCGAACGACCTTCTGTAGAAGTTTCTACGACTAAAATGCATGAGAAAGGATAGATTTCCTCTTTAGGTGATCTAAACGAAAATTCCACTGCTTCAAAAAAGATTTCTGTCTATAGTAATAAACCTTATTTAATAAATAATAGATTTTCCTGTACAAATGGCGCAAATAGTAATGCGCGCCGCAAGTTTTCAAACAATGTATACCAGAAATGAATTTAAATACTTTTTGAACGTAAGATATTCATTCTTATTACTTCACATTTGAACTCGTTTATAACAAGCACGAAAGTGGTAACACTTTTAGTCGTTAAATCCGAGAGCTTTCAAAACCCGGGTTCCTAAAAAGAATATGTAAAGTGTGTTTATTGTTTCTTTTCTTTGGTACTGAAAAGAAGTTAGTTTTTTTTATTGTCTCTTTCACTGGTATCTTTCGTTAGAAAAGAAATGGCCTGAAGCAAATCGGCCTATCTCCAATTCACTTACATTTTATTCGCACATTTCAAACTTATTGAGTATGTCGATTAAGATTCTGTCGAAAACTTTTTGTGCGTCTATTATTGTACTGAGTTGGTATATCTCATCCCACAATAGTGGATTAATTTTGGCTTTACTTGAGACTTTTTTTTATTTTTAATTCGCCGTTGTAGCAAAATCTTGCTACTATCATGAACTTGTTTGAGAACTTTTCTGTACACTGACGTAGGCATTTCGTATGGTCATTACAGTCAGTTGAGCAATAGAAATTTGATCTTTTATTTATTACAGTCACTTAAATATACCCATGCCCCATCGAGTATTACCACAAATTTCCATTTTTCAGCAGCTAGGTGTTTTTCATATAATTTTCTACAATTTGTTTTCCTTTCAGCAATATACTTTGGCAAAAAAGCAGATGAAGTTTAGGTTTAAACATCTTTTTTAACTTCAAATCTTTATGAATGATTTTACTTACAGTGCCAGAAGACACTCCTAGTTTCGATGCAATGGATCTTTGAGTCGGCGTATTTTCTTTTAGGATCAGAGACTTCACTTTCTTGATATTTACCTACGTTCGAACAGTCTTAGGATCAGGTTTAGTGATCAGGTTTTCATTTTTACTTTCAAACTGAAAGTAAAAATGAAACAAACCGGCTTTCAAACTGAATCGATTCGTTTTCAGAATCGATTAAATTTCGACCTTATGGTACAGCGTGCTGGCTTTCGGTGCTGAGGGTGCTCCGATCCAATTCCGTAGTCGCGCCACTAAAATGCCTCCCTTTGTGTCACCCCTTCATAGGGGGTTAGTGCTAGTCCGCCTATATGATGCCCCCATAATCAAATGGCCAGCAGAACTGCGGTGTATTATAGACGAATGTCTTCACTACAAGTGCCTCCACATTGGTAAAAAAAATATTCTCTTTGAAGTCGTACGTTATAGTTGGCAAGGCATTTATTCACCTTGTCAACTATTTACAGGTACATAAATGCTGATAATCAAATAAAATTGGTATTGTCAGATAGCCTGAACTTTTATGCAAAGTGATACAGGATTCATCTTATAAATTTCGTCCACCGAAGGAATTTATGAGCGTTTAAAACACACTATACCAGATCTTTCTCCGAATAATTTAAATTTTAAAATATTAATTGCATTTATAAAAACGAAAAATGTACACAAATGTAAAATTTCTTTCTCTATGACGGAGTACAATTTTTAAAAAAAATCTTTGAATCCAAGTCGGCAATCCGTGTAAAAATTTTCTCCATAGGTTAACACTGAGGTGAGCGAATCCAATGGGGTTAGTACATACCAGCCTTAAGCGGCTATCATTCATTTTGAATTGATTACACCGATTGTCACTATGTGAGAAACTATTTGTGTATAATTTATAAACATAAGGTGGGTATTAGTCCAGCAGATCGTAGAGTGTACATTACTTGTCTGGTATAATTATTATAGGTACAGAATGTACAAGTAATGCAATATAAAATGCCTTATAAATTATCCAATATTTTACTTATGTGTCAGATCATATGTTTTGCTTCTATGCAGTTGGAATTATCATGTATAATTTATAAACCTAAAATTGGTATTTCTCTAGCAAAGCTCAGTATGCATAACTTGTCTGGTACAATTATTATAGAATGTACAAGTAATGTAATGTAAAGTGCTCTATAAAGCGACCAGTATTTTACCTATGTGCCAGATTATATATTTTGCTTCCATGCAGTTTAAATTATCATGTATAATTTATAAAGAACAAGAGGGTATTAATCAAGCAAAACTCAGAGTGTGCATTATTTGTCTGGCACAATTATTATAGAATGTACAAGAAATGTAGTGTAAAATGTCCTACAAAGCGTCCAGTATTACACCTATGTGGAGATTATATATTTTGCTTCCATCTAGTTAAAACTGTTTGCTTGGAGTCCACTTTAAAGCATCACTTCGTCGTAGAAAAAAAAATAAGAAAAGAAAACCTCTTACTTTTACTTAACTAAGTCCCATAAAAGACGATACGTTCTCCTAGAAAAGTGAGAGCTGATACAGTGAAAGCTTTTATTAAGATAAAATGATAAAAATGTTACTTGGCTCTGTCCTCTGTAACTTTTTCGTAACTTTTTTGGTTAGAGACCGACGTTTCCATCATAAATCTAGATCATTATCTTAAGTATCTATGGTAAACCAAAAAATAAAATAATTTTCCCTCCTTTTATGTACTTTATATGCGTCCATTAAAAGCATTAGTCACAGATCGTTTTTACTCTCATGTTAGGCATTCATAAACCCTTTGAAAACTTAGCGTCTCCTTAAGATTTATATTGCGTGTTTTCTGTCTATATATATAAAATGTTTAAAGATATCACTTTAAGCTTTTTATACATTTTTAATGGAAATTTATAGGGAACAAAATTGAACTTTTTATATAAATAGTATATCATTCATGTTATGAAGGAAAATTTTCTTTTAAATCCTTTCCCATCTCCAAATCATAATTTGTCTTTATTTTTCGTATTAACCCTTAAACACTTCCTAATCGATGCGCGAGACATCGTTTAAAGTAATGACGAAAAAATACGGGTAATATAATAATTTCAATGCAGTCCTGTTTCTTTCTTTTGAACTTACATATTGTATTCTAATTGTCATGTATTTAAATACATAATTCATCTTCAATTGATAGATAAATCAGACATTTTATATTAGTAAATCAAAAATGTTATATTGGTAAAATATAATTCAAGAAAAATTGGCTTATTAAACTACTTTTAATCTTAGTTTGTTTGATCTTTCGTTTTCTTGTGCATTACATATTCAACAAAGTTGATTTCCCTGATATAATGACTGAAAAAAGTTGATTATTTAACAATTTCAGTAGAGTTATATTCTTTTCTTCCGAACTTACATACTATATTCTAAATGACATCACTATTCTTCAATGCATACGAAAATGTTTATGTATTAAACAAAAATATTATATTAGTAAAATATAATTCAAGTTATAAAGGGGTAGGTCTTTTTAAATGCTTTTCAACTTCAAAATCGTAATTTCTCTCTCTCTCTCCCCCTCCATATACAGTGGAATCTCGAATCATCGTTTTTCCGTATGTATCGTTTATTTCACTCAGTCCCGACGATCATATTTTCTTTGTTATGTTCCCGCATCTATCGTTTTTCCGCATTTATCGTTCAATTCAGTCGGTCCCTTGAAAAACGATAGATCGAGATTCCACTGTATATATATGGAGGACACTATAAAGCGGACACTATATATAACACACACACACGCACATATATATATATATGTGTGTGTGTGTGTGTGTGTGTTAGTGTTAGTGTTAGTGTTAGTTAGGCATTCATAAGCCCTTTGAAAACTTAGCGTCTTCTTAAGATTTATATTGCGTATTTTCTGTCTATATATATAAAATGTTTAAAGATATCACTTTATATATTATTAAGCTTTTTATATATTATTTTATACATACATACACACACACACACATACATACATATATATATATATATATATATATATATATATATATATATATATATATATATATATATATATATATAAACAGTGGTAACTCGGTACTCGTCGTTAATTGGTTCCAGAAGGCAAGACGAGTATCGAGCGAAATTTTCTTATACGGAGTAATGTAAATTGAATTAATACGTTCATTGGAATTTCGTATTTTACCAGGCAATTTATAAATTGATAGGGTTGTTATTTTTAACAAAACCTTCAAGCTAGACAGGCATAACTAAACTAAAATAAAATTTATCTTCACTCAACCTGTACTGAAAGGAATGTATGGCCTAATGGGATAGTACCGAAGTAGAGGAGGAAAGGGGTTATGGCTTTGAAGTGGGAGTGGCTTTTTCACTCCTCTCAGCACTCGTTCCAGGTTTGCCTTTAACAGTTCGGAACGCGTTTGTTTCCCCTACTCGCAAATTATTGCCTTGGATTTCCGTGACAAGGCCCCATACATGTTGATTTGTTAGAAGAAAGCACTACCGTACTTCTTTTCTTTCTGAAATGACTCTGCAAGAAAAATTATCAAGTAGCAGCTTCGTTAGTATAAAGCCTGTGTTAAGTTTTTCTAACCCGTTATTTATATATGAGGTGTTTCCTTTAAAAGTCGTCCATATGAATTAAGATTGATAATTATCAATCTTTTTACAATTCTCGTACTAATTCGCCTAACTGGAACACCAATCAGATCAATCTACCACATACGTGTACCATATTTCTCTGTTTGTATACTGACTGATGAACTTAGACAAGACATTATTATAATGAAGATCCATAAGAAGATAATTAGGGATATTTTCTATGTATTATGTTATGAGATATGTACCAGGCGTCAAGCCGTAGGTCATACCCGAGGCTGATCCGAAGCTAATGTTTGAGTTGAAGAAGATGAAAAGTTACTCGAGTAGAAAAAACTAGCCGAAAGCTATGAGATTACTGAATTAACAAGAGGATAATACCAGCAAATAAAAATTTCTAAATATACAAAGGATATGTATGTATAAGATAAGGTATAGAAGTTCTATTATTGAATTAAATAAGTAGTTTACAGGTCAGAGGTTAAAATATAAGTTGAGAGAGTTGTTTGATTTTTCATCTATCATAGGTACGTGCAATAAAACTCTAAATGACATCAAAAGTAACCATTACGAATCGAAATGAGTTTAGTAAATTGTGTCACGTAGAACTCTCTTCACAGTTAAGCATACAATGCAGTATTAAACAGTGCTAGGGATTTTTTTCCAATGGCGGGTTACAAGACTAAATAGAAAAAAAGAAACAAGAACAAACAAACAAAAGAGAACCAAAAAGTCCGTGAATACAAAAGTCTCCTTGCTATCCAATATCTCTCCCACACTGGAGCTCGAGATAGAGCGGGGCTAGGCAGTATATGGGTAAAGTACATGTCCTATCGTTGATTTCAGAGCTTGCAAGAGGGTTCTTAAACGACATTTATATGGCAGAGATGTTCCAATAGGAAATCATGGCACGTCACAAAAGCAGTCGAAACAAGGCGACTGCTTTCTATCTTGTCCATTCTGGGACTTTAGCAATTTTGCTCCAACATATCTTAATTAAACTCCTCGACAACAGTTCCTGTGAGAGGGATTCCCTAAAAGTCTCTCTTGCAAGCAACTTTAGCGAGTTGTATCAGAACCACATTATTGGATGTTTGTAGTACAAATGCACCCTTTTTAGCCACGCCGTCGGCCAGCTCTTTGCCCCGGATGCCGCAATGGCCTAGTATGCACTGCAAGACAATCTCCCTACCGTTATTGTGAAGTTTGTCCAATAGTAATTGGCACCTATATACTTAAGATGACTTGGGACTCTGCAAGAGCCGATAGCTTGAAGAGCTGCCCTAGAGTCACTAAGGATGACCACTATAGAGAAATTATTCAACCGGCATAAAAGTTGGTCCAGAGCAACCCAAATTCGTAAAATCTCCCCATCAAAGGCAGTTTTATGTGTCCCTACAGGTGCATAAAATGAAAAAAGATCACAGTGGACCCCTGCACCTACATTGATATTATCTTCATATTTTGAGCCGTCAGTAAACACTCGAAGCCAGTCCATCGGGATATCGTGAATCGACTGTTTCGAAGAAGAAAGATCTTGAAACGTCTTCGCTAGTATAATCCTTCATTACCATTTTGATAATGATAGATATAATAAACTAAGGGAAGAGGGTTTGCACTTCATTTAATTTATATACCGGTTTATCATAATGTATCTGAACTTCATTGACACACCGTATATATATATATATATATATATATATATATATATATATATATATATATACACACACATGTTTGTGTGTGTGTGTGAGTCTGCCTGTCTGCCTGTCTGTCTTAAGATAAAGGTTTCTCAGAAGTTCACATAATAATGTTACTCGTGGGGGGATATCTCTTCCAAGCTGCCCAAACAAAAAACATTTATTTGTCACGCAGGACATATAAAAATTGGGACACAAACGACTTATCATTGATAAGATAGTGACAAAAAGAGAAAAGTTAAAAGATCCACGAAACACATCATTGCCTTCCTGTTAGATGCAGAGCTGATGGAAAGTACTAAAATCTTTTCGCGATGACAGCCCAGCAAAATCTATCGCTCTGATACGCCAGTGTTGATAACTGTATTAAAAAGATGATATCTTGATAGTATATATCATGGAGCAGCTATTATTTTAGAGAAAACTCACACTAAGAACTTGGAAGATATTACCGGGTGGTTATAATTTAACTCCCCCAATAAACGGCATCCTACAGCGCAAACGGGTGAACGGAATGCAACGAAATTTCGTATATGGGCTATACACGAGATGCGCTCACGGAATTTCGAAAAAAACAAATTAGTTCAAAAATGTCCACCAGATGGCGCTTTTCATGTAAAAACATTAAATCAAACAAAATAAACGACCAAAACGGAATACATAAACAATTTGAACATTTATTGACAAGTTTTTCATCACCTTGTCATCGAACCACATTAATATAAAGGTAAGGAAATAAATAGCACTACTCCTTTGCTGTTTGAAGAAAAAAAGGTTGAGTTTGCGGAAACGGGTACATATTATGACGAAATGTCACAAGAGGAGCAG
The DNA here is from genome assembly GCA_907164885.2 of Dolomedes plantarius. Classification (NCBI taxonomy): domain Eukaryota; kingdom Metazoa; phylum Arthropoda; class Arachnida; order Araneae; family Dolomedidae; genus Dolomedes; species Dolomedes plantarius. The sequence goes on from OU015491.1 coordinate 31,850,140, forward strand.
TTGTTAATCGTGTCCAGGACGATGTAAGGAAAGGTGCTCAATGTGACCACCGTCAGTCACCTGCAAATGATCAGCTACGATCTGCTGTTGAACACATTGTCCATCTCCTTGAAACTTTGCAGGTGACTGACGGTGGTCACATTGAGCACCTTTACTTAACATCGTCCTGGAACTAGTGGTGCCTAAGTCAGTTTTATCCAAGATGACTTTGTTTGCTAATGCTTCTTTAAAAAATATATCATTCTCAATGTAAAAAGAAGTACCCAAGTCTGTACAATGGTTTAGAAAAAAATTTAAAGCATCGGACAAACTTGGATATTTCTTACATTGAAAATGATATTTTTGTAAAGAGACATAAGCAAACAAAGTCATCTTGGAAAAAAACTGACTTAGGCACTTCTTGCACTAAGCCAAAGATATTTATTTCAGTAATATATTCAGAAACAGTACAAGAAGAATCATGATAGTGTAGTCGTCTTGGCCAAGGTGGTCGACAATACCTAATAGTTCGAGAACCAGTCCATTTAGGATGAGAAAAGCAAATACTTCATTTCATTGACTTAACTATTGATAAGACTCTATGATCATTACTTGGCTATTATTTTTATAAGAAACAGGGAAGAAACTATAGGAAATTTTATAGAGTATCTATACTAAGGGGGCACTCTATTTGAATTTGAAGCAAACACAGTTTATACATGAAACAATGTTTATTGAATTCGTTGCACATATAATTGGCTTTTACAGCAATAAGCATGCGTACTACTTGTACGGAATGTATAAACACAGCTTTCAAGAACAATATATTTTTATACTCACGAACAGTAAGTCAAACCAGCAGTACTGCCACGTAAACTTCTGGCCCGCCAAGCACTAGCGCAGGATAACACCTTTTCAACCTTAACAACCTCCCTTTTTCATTAATGACGCTGCGTGGTATTTATACAAAGCGCGTATGCCGAAATTAGCATATCTAAAGCAGCTTCTTTAATTCACTCAAAAGTTCGATTCTTGTGAATCGAATCTTGTGTATACCTTACACTGGCCTCCCTCGAAAAAAAAAATTAGGTAACTGAGGTCTGAACGGCTTCAGTTAACTAATTGAAAACGCGTGCTGGTCTGACTTTTTACATAATGGGTGGCAAAGCCAAAAAACCTTCCACACGTTGTGTGGGGGAAAAACGCCATTACCATTTTACAAAACTAACCCCGAAGGGTCCAGGTGACACCATCACACAGTGGATTTGCAGAGTTGCGGATACTGGGCTGGCCAACTGTGCCCTAAAAAACTTATTTTAGTTAAAATTGTCAACACAATTGCACAGCATGACATTTCTTGACTGTTTGTATCTGCTCTCCCCCAATTTATAATGCACATGTGTCATGATTTGTGAAGTTAGTACATTAGTGGTTAATTGGTATATTGTGCAGTATGTATTTTTTTCCTAGTCACTACATGTCCCCTTCAAAAATTTATAAAACAACAGTATGCCGTATTTTTTTTCAGTGGCTCACCCCTTCCCCTCAAAATGTTTACACAGTATATACACTGGGGAATTTCAAACCAATTTGGTTCGGTTTTATTAAAGGGTGGGAGTTAGAATAAGAAAGTTGATACAAGACTTGTTCCTCATGAATGCAGCAACTTCCTTGCACCAGTCTGTCCAATCCGTGGAACCTCTCTTGACGGTCGCAGTCCTAGTAAAGGGGTTCGTTGACCGTGTGGGCATCCTTCGTGCAGCAGGTCGTTGGTCCTGAGGCGCTGGTCCGGCTTGACGATGGACAGGAGGTCTCTTGGGAGGAGGCCAACCTTGCTGGGCGGCTGATATCTTGCGTTTCCTGTACTTATGCAAAGGAGCTTTAAAATTGTCATTCTTCCATTTGATAACCTTGTGTACCTTATGTGTACCACGTTCATCCTTTGATAGAGTTTTTGTAGTGCACACCTTACTTTGCTTCGTACTTTTGCTTGTATCGGTATTAAATTTTAATGTAGATTCTATTGTTTCAAATTTATACGCCGCACCAACGTGTTTAGTTACTGGCTTTATCTCTCTACTTGTGTCATGTTTTTCAACAAACTGACTCTGTTTTTGGTATTTGTGCTTATACGACTTCTTGTTTACCGCCTTAATTACTTCAGTATTAGCAGTTTTAATGCTGGAACCTGAAGGCGCTTTTTCTCGTTTTTTATCCCCCTTAACTTTAGTTTTATCCTCTTTTGACGAAAAAGTCTCTTTGAAACTTGCGACATCAGAATCGTTATCATTTATATTCGTTAACACTGCTTCAGTTTTAGGAAGATTAAGCTTTTCGTACTGGTGCGTTTTAATACAACCTACGTCTATAACTTCCGAAGCATCAGCTAAACTACTTACAGTATAACTCTGTGTCAACTTTTCATCTTGATTCTCAGTCTGGTTTTCATGTACTTTATTTAAAACCATATTATCAACCTGGCCTACACAATCCTCATTCGGCTGGAAACTTGAAATAATATCATCATTACCTAGCGAGTTCCTACTATCGTTTAAAGAATTTTTATTGTCGTCAACTAATAAGTATTCACTAACTTCCGTAACGCATACTTCGTCATCTACTAAATTTCCTTCATTAACAGATGTGTGAATATCATCT